>CM057235.1:46337714-47025214 GCA_029891385.1 Erythroxylum novogranatense | reverse complement strand
AATATCTGTTTGTTTTTGTGTGCAACGTGTCTGTAGATTCTTTCTCCAAGCACCTACAACACTCCATTCATTACCTAGATGGTGAAATGCTCTTCTATACACGTTTTGATTTCTTCTTTTGTCTTTGCTGCTCATTAAGAACATCACCAAAACCGACGCTTTCCAGCCTTCAAGTCACCTTTTTTATTATGGGTATCGGTTTTTTGCTTGATAGAAACATTTTAAATTGGAAAGTTGGCGCTTTTAAGGAAATTCATGGTTTATCCATTCTCGAGCTGGCTTCAATTTGTGTTAATTTAACACTTTTCATTGTCTTTCTCTTCATCATATCTGATAGCTTATGAAATTGGGATGGAAATGAGAATATAGAGGTGGATCTGAGCTCACTGGGGGTTTGGATCTGTTGTATTAGTTGCATTAATTCACTTTTCATAGTTTTTAAGATATTTTTTTGGGAACACGATATATTTCTGTTATTGGAATGCACTAACGTTTTCTTTCTGACAGGTCCCAGGAAGGAAAAGAAGGAAGCTCTTGGTGAAGTGTTAAATGGTGAAGTGTTTTGTCATTAGGGCTTCTTCGATGTCACTGAATGCCAGAATGGCCAGAATATCTTCACTAGAGAATATGCTAGGCATATCATCAAATTCACTTGTATATATGGCTTCACAACTTTCAGAGGCAGAAGAGAGGGAATGTGCATTCACTAATCGTGGACGTTGGAATCAGTTGCATTCAATGGGAGATGAAAGAACTTACTCCAATATATGTTTAATTCTCTTGGGGTTGCAAGGTGCCAATTGTGGCAGAAGGAAATGGAGATTGAAGAAATGAAAGAACAATTTAAGGAACTTGTAACTTTACTACGACAGAGTGAAGTACAAAGAAAAGAAGTAGAGAAGGAGCTAAAATTGAGAGACCAAGCTGTCGCAATTGCTTTGGTGACATCAGCCACAGTAAGATCTCACTTTGTCATACTTTTCTTTTCCTGCATCATTTAGAAGTTGTAAATTTGAGGTAATGCAAACAAAAATCTGGAAGATTAGCAAGCATGCGATGGTGCTTAATTATCTTCCTATTATAGTTCTTATTGCTCTGCATGTTTCATCAAGTTAGCATGAATTTTGTCTTGGTTTCACTTGGCTTTTATCTGTGTATGCACATGCACATGACTTCCATTCTTTTTGAAACTGAATACCAAATTTTACTCAGGCTGACTACGAGCATGCCTGTTGGGCCTGGGTTCTGGATCCCTATTCCCGAGGTGGCCCCTCGAGCTGCGCCAGCGACGAGCGAGCTCCCTAACATTCAGACCCGATCCCAACATCCATACATAATTCGATTCACACAAACATACATACATACACATTCTACTCATGCATTTCATCTATGAATTAAACACCCCATAAACCAAGGGCTTCATGCCATTACAAACTGAAGGAAATTCAAACAATTCTCAAAATAGCATAATACATGTCAATGTTTGAATCCAAAATACATGAGAATGCTCCATGATGATATACTCGGAGGGCCAACCAAAATACTAACTTAATACAAAGCTCCTAACTATCTTGAAGTTTCCGATGCCTTGCAAGATCTACGATCGTCTCGTTCTACACCTGAGGAGTGGGAGATAATGGGGTGAGCTGTGAAGCTCAGTGGCATATACATTTATAGCCATTGGCCACGAGCCACACATTCAAGCATATACATATATATATATATACACAAGCATATAGCAAGTCATCAATCTATCAATTTACAATCCTCACAAGAATATGTCATATGATTACACAATATAACAATTCATCATGCATCATGCCCAACAAATCAATAATGAATGCACACAAATGGCTCGAGAGTTCCGTAAAACGATCCGGATAAACCGAAGTTTATACCGTAAACAAAACGAGTCTGATTTCTCAAAGATCTCGTGGCCTCAAGGGGGCAGCCGGGAGAAAGCTATACGTCAACGTGCACGTGACTATCCATCTGTTACTCTCTCACCTAAACAAAGCACATAACAATTCGTTTCATGCTCAAAGCATTTTATCAAAGCTTTCATACTTTTCGTTCTTTTTATTCTTGCAAAATGCCATAATGCCTATCAAGGCAGTACATAATCATGATCATAATGCATTTTCAATATTTCTTATAATTCAACACAAGCAGTGTCACACACATGCAAGCAAGCATACACATATTGCCCATACACACAACAACCATAAATATATTACCCACCTAATATCGCTCGAGAATCCAACTCACTGTTGTCCTTCCTATTGCGATTGGTTCAGGTCGGCTTAGTTTCCTATAACAAACCAAGTTTCCATTCAAACAATATTCAAAGGAAATAATCAAAAGCTTCGAAAATAAAAAACGCTATCACTAACAATCTATACTCAACTTCCATCTAAATTCTCGGATCCTTAGAGACTAATTCCAAACTTCCCTTCTTCATAAAACTTGTAGCTCTTTGACTCTAGATCACAACGAATCCAAAATCACCTAAATTGGACATCTACAGCCCAAGATACAACCAAAATACCAAAATACATCGTTGCTAGAAACAGGGGGCTCGCCGCGGCGAAGCCCCGCTCGTCTCGGCGAACGCCCGTGGTCGCCGTGGCGTGCATGCAAGTGTGCGCCGCGGCATGCACCATTTCCTTGCACATCGCGGCGAATACAAATTTGCACGTCGCACGTCGCGACGTGCACAAGTTCGCACGTCGCGACGTGCGGATCTGGAGAACGACTCCGAACTCGATTTTTCAGCTTTTTCTTCCCCAAATCCTTCCCTTAAACAAATGCAACACATCTAAACCTTAATTCAAGCCCTATACTACATTTCTAACCCATTCAGACCTCAAAATCCGTCATAAATCCAACAACCCAAGGATTTCTAACCATTTTTTCGAAAACCCTAAACCACCGATTCTAACACATTCAACCTATCTTTAGGCTTAATCCAACCAAAACAAGATTAAACAAAGCGAAACTTACCCGAAAAAAGTCCCGAATCTGTCGAAAATCTCTTGGATCATAAATCCTATTCTCCTCTTCTTCTTCTTCTTCAAGCTACGACACCTTCCTCTTCTCCTTCTATTTTCTTTCTCTCTTATTTCTTCTTTTCCTTCTAATTTTTTCACTTAAGTCTTAATAGAAAGGAAAAGAACAAAACACCGCTCTTGTCAAGCCTTAACCTATCTAACTCAAGTAACCTTCCCAAAATGCCCTCATGTTATTTTTACCCTATAATTTCCATATAACCCACAAAACTCAACTTAATCTCAATTATCCACTAATACTCCCAATTTAATCAAACTAAGCCATAATCACACAATTAACACAATTCATGCTTAAGGACATAAAAAAAAGTTCAGGTTCTAACATCTCTCCCCCTCTTAAAAGAAATTTCGTCATCGAAATTATTACCCAAGTCCTCGAAGAGATACGAATACTTTTCCTTTATGGGTTCCAATGTCTCCCAAGTAGCCTCTTCCACCGAATGGTTCCTCCATAGAAATTTGACTAGCTGGACCGTCTTATTCCTGAGGACCTTGTCTTTTGTATCCAAAATCTACACTGGAAGCTCCTCATAACTCAGATCATCCCTCAGCTGAACCTCACTAGTCTGAATGATATGAGAAGGATCTGATCGATATCTCCTCAACATGGAAACATGAAACACATCATGAATCTAAGACAATTCCGGAGGTAAAGCAAACCTGTAGATTAGTGGTCCAATCCTCTCAAGGATCTCATAAGGACCCACATACCTCGGACTCAACTTGCCTTTCTTGCCAAATCTCATAACTCCTTTCCAAAGAGACGTCTTAAGGAACACTTTCTCACCGACTTCAAACTTCATCTCCTTTCGGTGTGCATCAATGTAGCTCTTCATCCTATCCTGTGCTGCCTTAAGCCGTTGCTTAACCAGATTGACTTTCTCAACTGTCATCTGAATCAATTCTGGTCCTACCAGTTTTCTCTCTCCTTCTTCATCCCAACAGATCGAAGTCCTACATCTCCTCCCATACAAAGCCTCATATGGAGCCATCTGAATACTCGAATGGTACGAATTGTTATAAGCAAATTCGACCAATGGTAAATGCTCATCCCAAACTCCTCTTAAATCCATCACACAAGCCCTAAGCATTCCCTCAAGTGTCCGAATGGTCCTCTCAGATTGACCATCCATCTGAGGGTGAAAAGCCGTACTAAAATTTAGCTTAGTTCCCAAAGCTTCCTGCAAACTTCCCCAAAACCTCGAAGTAAACCGAGGGTCCCTATCAGACACAATCGAATCCAGGATCTCATGCAATCTCACTATCTCATCGATGTACTTCTTTGTTAGCACATGCAAAGAATCAGTCTGTCTAATCGCCAAAAAGTGAGCTGACTTCGTCAACCGATCCACAATGACCCAAATTGCATCGTGCTTCCTACTGGTCTTAGGCAAACCCATCAGAAAGTCCATGGTCACCCTTTTCCACTTCCATTCCGGAATAGACAACGACCTCAAGTTATCCGAAGGTGCCTGGTGTTCAGCTTTGACTTGCTGACACACTAGACACTTACCCACAAACTCTGCTACATCCCTCTTCATGCCTTTTCACCAAAAATGTTCTCTCAAATCCCTGTACATCCTGGTACTACCTGGATGCATGGCATAAGGCGCATTATGTGCCTCATCCATAATCTCAGCCTTAACCTCCTGCACATCTGGGATACATAACCTGTTCCCTACTGTCATAAGTCCGTCATCACTCACTACCACTTCAGAAATCTTACCATTCCGAATTTCCTCAAATCTGCATCTTGAGCCTGCAATTTCCTAACTTTCTCCCTGAGTATCGGTCTCACTTGGAAGTTAACTAGAAGATAATCTGGCTCCTCTTGCTTCAAGCTTATCTTAAGCTTGGCCATCTCTTCTAATAAAGGAAGATAAACCGACCGAACATGAGCAATTGAAGACTTTCTACTCAAAGCATCCGCCACTACATTGGCCTTGCCCGGATGATACTCAATCAGCAACTCATAATCCTTAAGTAACTCGATCCACCTTCTCTTTCTCAAATTCAGTTCCTTTTGACTCAGCAAGTACTTGAGGCTCTTATGATTAGTAAAGATCCTCGTCTGAACTCCATACAGATAATGCCTCCAAATTTTCAAGGCAAAGATCACTGCTGCCAATTCCAAATCATGTGTCGGATAATTCAACTCATAAGGCTTCAACTGCCTCGAAGCATAAGTAATCACCCTGCTTCCCTACATCAATACACAACCAAGACCCTTCCTCGAAGCATCACTATACACGGTATAGCCCTCATCTCCAGAAGGCAGAATCATAATCAGAGCACTCGTCAATCTATGCTTGAGCTCCTCAAAGCTCTTCTAACATTCATCACTCCAAATAAACTTCTGATTCTTCCTCAATAACTTTGTCATCGGAGCGGATATCATGGAGAATCCCTCCACAAACCTCTTGTAATAACCTGCCAAACCCATAAAACTCCTCACCTCTGCCACATTCTTCGGTGCTTCCCAATTCACCACAGCTTCTATTTTCTTTGGATCCACATGCACTCCTTGTTCTGAGATCACATGTCCAAGAAATGCAACTTCTCTCAGCCAAAATTCGCATTTATCGAATTTGGCATACAACTCATTTCTCCTCAAAGTCTCCAAAGAAATCCTCAAATGCTCTTCATGCTTCTTATCACTCTTGGAATAAACCAATATATCATCAATAAAGACAATGATAAATTAGTCCAAGAATGACTTAAAGACCCGATTCATCAAATCCATAAAGGCTGCAGGGGCATTCGTCAATCCGAAAGGTATAACCAAAAACTCAAAATGCCCATACCGAGTCCTGAAAGCAGACTTTGGCACATTCGACTCCTTTATCCTCAACTGATGATAACCCGATCTCAAGTCTATCTTGGAGAAGACTTTCGCCCCTTGCAATTGATCAAACAGATCATCAATGCGAGGAAGCGGATATCAGTTCTTCACAGTAACCTGATTCAGCTTCCGGTAATCCACACACATCCTCAACAATCCATCCTTCTTCTTCACAAAAAGGACCAGAGCTCCCCAAGGTGAAGAGCTCGGCCTTATGTACCCTTTCTCCAACAACTCCTCCAACTGCTCTTTAAGCTCTTTCAATTCTGTCGGAGCCATCCGGTAAGGCGGAATCGAAATCGACGCAGTACCTGAAAGAAGCTCAATGAAAAACTCAATTTTCCTAGCTGGCGGTAGTGCTGGCAATTCCTCGAGAAAGACATCCGAGAATTCCCTGACTACTGGAATATCCTTAAGCTTCCCTCTATCTGCTCTGGAGTCTACCACATAGGCCAAAAATGTCTCACATCCCTTCCTCAACATCTTCTCTACTGTCATGGCTGAAACAATTCTGGGCGGACTTGCTTTTCTGTCCCCAGAAAATACCACTCTTCTGTCGTTATCCAATTCAAATTCCACTGTCTTCAGCTTACAATCCAGCCGGGTATTGTACCTCTCTAAGGTGTCCATGCCCAAAATCACATCTAATCCTCCCATCTTTAGTGGCATTAAATCCACCACAAGAAGTTTCCCACCAATACATAGCTCACAGTCTCTATAAACTTGACTGATAATAATATACTGACCGATTGGAGTACTCACCATCAGCGGAGTATCCAAAGGGCTCAAATTCCTATCACACACAGGTCTACTCGAAGAAACAAACGAATGAGTAGAACCCAGATCAATCAAGGCAATCACATCATCAGAAAAGAGTCTAACCATACCAGTGACAACATCTGGGGCGGTCTCTGCATCCTCCCGAGTCATCGCAAACACCCTAGCTGGTGCCTGCCCCCTCGATCTCCCTGGAACGCTCACTCTCTTGGCTGCGTCAGAACTGCCCACTTCTGTAGAAGTCTTATGTCCCATAGTCTCAGATCTCTTGGAAGCTTGCATCTGGCTTCTCTCTTGTCTTGAAGGCTGATGACACTTTCTAGCAATGTGCCCCTTTTCTCTATAGTTAAACCAAGCTCCTGTCAATCTGTAGCACTCTCCTCTATGAGGTCTCCCGCAATGCTCACACTTCGGAATAAATGACCTATCCCTATCTCCCCTTCTACTGCTGCCCACCGTTGAGGCTTGGTGAGAAACAGTAGAAGTCTTCATAGGCCTAGGTCAGCTGGCACCACTGCTCCTCTCCTCAGACTGCATAGGAAAGGTTCTGGCACTCCTGTCGGGCATAGGAGTACTAGTACTACCTCCCCTCTTAAACTGCTCTATTCCTTTTCTTTTTCTGTGAACTGCACTCTTGATATTTTCTATGTTCTCAATCCTCAGTGCTGCCTCAACCAACTGCTGAAAGTCACAAAAGTTCTGCACTATCACTTTCTCTCTAATGGCCAAATGCAGTCCCGACTTAAACTGGTGACATCTAGCAGCCTCACTCAGCATCAGATCTGAAGCATACCGGGATAGATGCGTAAACCGACGCTCATACTCACTAACTGTCATCTCCCTCTGAGTAAGACTGAGAAACTCCCTCTGCTTCTGCTGAGTGTACACCTTAGATAGATATTTCTTCTTGAAAGCAGCAAGGAAGTCCTGCCATGCCAACCCTACTGGTCTCATCTGACTCCCTGGCACAGTCTCCCACCAATGCAGAGCATCCCCCTGAAGCAGACTTGCAGCATAAATGACTCTCTCGTCATCTTCACACTCCATCTGATTTAAGACTCTCTCGGTCTTTCTCAGCCATGTCTCGGCTTCCTCAGGATCAGTGATCCCGTAGAAGTCCACTGCTCCGTACTTCCTCAACTTGTTGAACCGTCTCCCCTTCTTTGCTGGGGCTGAAGCAGAAGGCTGTGGCATCTAACCCATAGCCTGAACAAACGCCTAAGTGAATGCCTGGAACAACCTCGGATCCAGTGGAGGCATTGGCTCCTGCGGAGCTAGCGACTCCTGAGTCTGCGACGGACTGGGCTCACTACCTAGCCCTACAGAAGCCTCAGCATTTCCTGGGGCTACCGACTCATCAGTCCTCTCCTCTCTAGTCGGAGAGTCAAGTGCAATAAATCCTTGCAGAACTCCTCGTGTCTTTCTACGAGGTGGCATCGTACTCCTTCAAATACAAACACTAAGGATTAGCTACATGTCAATCTTAATTCCTATATGTATGCATGATATGCATGTCACTTAATGCAATCAATCAAATGCAACAATTAAGCAGATATCAAACAATTTGTCCTATTATGCATTCTAAGCCGAGGACACTAAACCTAAAGCTCTGATACCAAACATGTTGGGCTCGGGTCCTGGATTCCTATTCCCGAGGTGGCCCCTCGGGCTGTGCCAGCGACGAGCGAGCTCCCTAACATTCGGACCCGATCCCAACATCCATACATAATTCGATTCACACAAACATACATACATACACATTCTACTCATGCATTTCATCTATGAATTAAACACCCCATAAACCAAGGGCTTCATGCCATTACAAACCGAAGGAAATTCAAACAATTCTCAAAATAGCATAATACATGTCAATGTTTGAATCCAAAATACATGGGAATGCTCCATGATGATATGCTCGGAGGGCTAACCAAAATACTAACTTAATACAAAGCTCCTAACTATCTTGGAGTTTCCGATGCCTTGCAAGATCTACGATCGTCTCGTTCTGCACCTGAGGAGTGGGAGATAATGGGGTGAGCTGTGAAGCTCAGTGGCATATACATTTATAGCCATTGGCCACGAGCCACACATTCAAGCATATACATATATATATATACACAAGCATATAGCAAGTCATCAATCTATCAATTTACAATCCTCACAAGAATATGTCATATGATTACACAATATAACAATTTATCATGCATCATGCCCAACAAATCAATAATGAATGCACACAAATGGCTCGAGAGTTCCGTAAAACGATTTGGATAAACCGAAGTTTATACCGTAAATAAAACGAGTCCGATTTCTCAAGGATCTCGTGGCCTCAAGCGGGCAGCCGGGAGAAGGCAATACATCGACGTGCACGTGACTATCCATCCGTTACTCTCTCACCCAAACAAAGCACATAACAATTCGTTTCATGATCAAAGCATTTTATCAAAGCTTTCATACTTTTCGTTCTTTTTATTCTTGCAAAATGCCATGATGCCTATCAAGGCAGTAAATAATCATGATCACAATGCATTTTCAATATTTCTTATAATTCAACACAAGCAGTGTCACACGCATGCAAGCAAGCATACACATATTGCCCATACACACAACAACCATAAATATATTACCCACCTAATATCGCTCGAGAATCCAACTCACTGTTGTCCTTCCTATTGCGATTGGTTCAGGTCAGCTTGGTTTCCTATAACAAACCAAGTTTCCATTCAAACAATATTCAAAGGAAATAATCAAAAGCTTCGAAAATCAAAAATGCTATCACTAACAATCTATACTCGACTTCCATCTAAATTCTCAGATCCTTAGAGACTAATTCTGAACTTCCCTTCTTCATAAAACTTGTAGCTCTTTGACTCTAGATCACAACGAATCCAAAATCACCTCAATTGGACATCTACAGCCCAAGATACAACCAAAATACCAAAATGCATAGCTGCTGGAAACAGGGGGATCGCTGTGGCGAAGCCCCGCTCATCGCGGCGAACGCCCGTGCTCGCCGCGGCGTGCACCATTTCCTGGCACGTCGCGGCGAATACAAATTTGCACGTCGCGACGAAGGCCTGCTGCTCGCCGCGAAGTGCATACCTTCCTCGCACGTCGCGGCGAATACTAATTCGCACGTCACGACGTGCGGATTTGGAGAACGACTCCGAACCCTATTTTCTAGCTTTTTCTTCCCCAAATCCTTCCCTTAAGCAAATGCAACACATCTAAGCCTTAATTCAAGCCCTATACTACATTTCTAACCCATTTAGACCTCAAAATCCGTCACAAATCCAACAACCCAAAGATTTCTAACCATTTTTTCGAAAACCCTAAACCACCGATTCTAACACATTCAACCTATCTTTAGGCTTAATCCAACCAAAACAAGATTAAACGAAGCGAAACTTACCCGAAAAAAGTCCATAATCTGTCGAAAATCTCTTGGATCACAAACCCTATTCTCCTCTTCTTCTTCTTCAAGCTACGACACCTTCCTCTTCTCCTTCTATTTTCTTTCTCTCTTATTTCTTCTTTTCCTTCTAATTTTATCACTTAAGTCTAAATAGAAAGGAAAAGACCAAAACACCCCTCTTGTTAAGCCTTAACCTATCTAACTCAAGTAACCTTCCCAAAATGCCCTCATGTTATTTTTACCCTATAATTTCCATATAACCCACAAAACTCAACTTAATCTCAATTATCCACTAATACTTCCAATTTAATCAAACTAAGCCATAATCACACAATTAACACAATTCATGCTTAAGGACATAAAAAAAAGTTTGGGTTCTAACAATGCCAACTCCCTTAATCCACTGAAACATGTAGTTGATGGATCCGCAATAGATCTGTACAGGTAATATTAAGGTTTGTTAAAACTTAACAGCAGCTATGTTTTCAACCCCTTTGCATTCCCAGATAACAGAATGCATCTGATAAGGAGCCCCATCTAATGTCTGTTATTTTATTGAAGAACAATGTATAACTAGAGAAAATTTGCTCCTTAGGAAAAACTTGAACTATGTAGCATTAGGTTCCAACACCAAAGATTTATAAGTGAACAGAAGTTTGTTTATGATAATAAACCTGACATAAATGATCCAATTAACTGTCTTTCTTCTTGTACAGCGTACTGCAAGTTGCTGCTGAGGATTTGTGTTTACAGTCGTCTTGGATGAGATGATTTTGAAAGATACTAATAGCTGTAAGAACCTGTTATGGTATTGAATTTGTATTTTTCTTTTTGCAATTACAGCTGTTAGTTGTATAAAATGCTATGCTATATTTATTTCCTTTTGCTTCATGGATAACATTCTATTTACAAATATATAACAATTGCTATATTCATCCCCGAACATAATTACTAAGTGTTATCACATTACAGATTAGTTTCACAAAGACTTGGCTAAAAGTAGTGCTCAAAAATTGCAATGCCAAAATGATGGTGAACTGGAAAAATCTATATACAAGAGAAAAATGAATAAGAAGCTGTGACCCTAGGATTCTCACATTTTGGCTCTGCCTTTTTTCTTGCAATGCATGACCATATCTCTTCAATGCTTCATGTAGACATGAGCTTGACTTCTCTGAATTTATCAAATCTGTTAATTTCTTTATAAGATTTGTGTTTTATTATTGGTGCATAATTACCAAAGTGAATTTGTGCTTGATCGCCTTACATCACAATCGTAGTTACTTACAAGCTGATTAATATTTGTCCTGATGTGGATGGATATATAATACCTTCAATTAGAATTTTATGGCAACAGATATTGAATGGAATCCTAATGGGAGGTAATCTTTGATACAAAGAATATCTAGCTTCCTTATAAGTCATCACTTGTTTCAATGAGATTGTTTTATTATGTTCTACTTGTTTTTGGTACATGGCCTGTTTGTAGGTATGTTGTCACATTGGTGACTTCAGTTCATCTTGAAATGGAGAATGCTTTAATTTATGGTCTTTTAATGGAAAACTACTTTATTGGATTCTAAAGGATCATTTCTTTTAGGTAAGACCGTCATTATTCCTTTGGAGGTCCAATCTCCATTGTAGCTTGTTATTTGCATTTTCTACAGCTAGCTGGGAATGTTAGATATTGATTATATGAATTTTTGCGGTAACTTCGGAGGATCATCAATTAAATTGGTAATCTTAGTGAAAATGAAGTCTTATGTTGTTTCATAATTTGTTCTGGATGTTCAATGTCCTTACAAATATTCCTTTTGTCTCTAGCATATCAATTTACATTGACCAACCATGATAATTGTGTCAAATGCTTCATGATGAGCATTTGCTCATTTGTTGGCTTGTATCTTAAATGACAGTTTTTGTGGCGACCGAGACCACCATCTTTCTTAAGTCCAGAAAAGCTAGTGATGAAGAAGAGGAATATGAAGCCAAAGAGGTGGAGGTTGAAGAGGTTGTAGACGTTTCTGAGGAGGTGTCTTTTGAATATGCTTAGTAGCTGGACATAGTCATCAGAGCATTTATGAGCTATACAAAGAAGAAAAGCTTAGCTTCTCTGTCAATACTGGCATTCTTCTTTGGGAGGGAGTTGGAGTTTCCCTTTTTGGACTTCTAATTAGTTTATTTATTTTGTTAGAAGGATAACACTCATTCTCCTCTTCGCTTTTGTAATGTTTGATCTTTTGTTGTACTTAATTTTCTGCAGATCGTAAAATGAGGATAATTTGGGTTGTCATATTTAGTCTTGATTAGGGTTACTCTTAAATGAAGAACCACTATTATTAGTATGTTGGTCTACTGATTGTCAAAAGGATTGCTTACCTATACTGATTGTCAAAAGGAAGGATAAAAGTTATCTGAGAAGCATTTTTTACTTTGATATTAATTAGTATATTATGATATGTTTGCAAATTAATAATATAAGTATGAAATTCTTGTGATACATGAATACTTATTAAAATTAATGATGTACTAAAAATTGAAGAATTGTTAAATAAATAAAATAATATTGAATAGTTATTAAACAAATAAGATTAAAAATTGTATTTTAAAAGCAATTATTAAAATTAAAAATTATTAAATTAATATGATTTTGAAAAAATAAAAATAATACAAATAATAAACAAATAAGATTGTTGTTATTATTAATAACAAATAATAAATTAGTTATTAAACGAATTTAAATGGGTGTTGTTGTTTGCTGTTGTCGTCTTATGATTTGATTTGACTATATATTGCTTTCTAGCTAGGCGTACAACATTAACAGACTGTTATTCTACTTATCTTCATGTAACGAGAGTTTTTTTTTCTAATTACTGAATTCATTTATTTTATAACAAAAATTAGAAAAGAGTTACGCACACCCATTACTACAATGACTATTCCTGTATATATAATAACGTCGGTGCAGTCTCAAAGAATGATCCACAAAAAGAAGGAAAGGACTTCCCATCTGATATCTCGAATCTGGATTGAAGCCAGAATGAGGATTTCTCAACCTGTCTAAATGATTGGATGTTAGTAGCAATATATATCGACGTGCTCAGAAGGGATTCTGCAATGCTGTATTTGAATCTAGACACCCCTTGTGGTTAGATCCATTAAGCAGAACATTTATCTTGGACATGGAGAAGCCATAAACCAGAAATCCCTTTTGAGACTTAAACTGGAATACCCAATTAAACGCACTTGTTTTAGATAATATAGACAATCCTATCGGATCTAACGATAAGTACTTGTTGATATAATAAACTTAGTAACATGTACAAATTTAGCAATTAAAAAGATTCAATAAAACATCCGACCATAGCAATTCAGTAGACTAGTAACAGCACAAGTTATTCAAAGCCAATCCACATTACAGTCACACGTTGCTCCAAGTCAATCCATATTTCAGTAGCGTCTGAAATTACTAATCATCCGCATCTTCCTGCAAGTCTCGCGCTTCTTCCTCTCTTCCGAGGAAAAGATCACGTGGCGAAACCATGGAACAAAAACTGATAACTTTATGGAACTTATTAACAGGAGAAGGCAATTGAGGCACTCTCCTCCACCTACACTTAGCGGCGGACACACTTGTAATCTCACAAACACAAGCAGGGTACTTCTGATGATACTCCTCATTAAACACATAAATAAGATTCCTCATACCCACACACTTCAAGCTCGCAAATTTATCACCCTCCTCGCTATCAACCAAACCCAAAAGCAAATCCTGAGGCATACTACCAAACTGTCCAAACTCCATATTCTTCTCATCAATCCTCCACAAATTAAACGATGGCCCACGAGCTTCATTACACAGACCCGCCAACACAAGCATGTCATTACAAGCGATCAGGAAGGCAAACACAACATCAGGAGGGCGCAAGGTCATGACACGACTCCAAACAAGGCTATCCAAATCAAAAAATGAAACAAAAAAGGAATAAATCCCAAAGACAAAAAATTTCCGACCCACCAAAGCTGACGACAATGTCTGAGACGAGTTGCCCGACCGGAAATCTGGAGGAAGAGGAGGACACAATTCCCAAGAGTCTAGACAAGGATTATAAATCTCCACAGCCAACCGATCTTCAATATCGACCAAGCCCCCGATGAATCGAACGCCAGCTACGACGATGAAGGAGGGCTTAGACGACGGCGCATGGAAGAAGACGGCGAGGAGAGGGCTGATACGAGAGAAGCGGAGAGGAGAGGTGAAAGTCCAGCGGGGTTTCAGAAGAGGGGAGAAAGAGAAGGAAGGTGCGGTGGAGAAGAGGAAGCTATTGGAGCCGATGCCGTCGTGGGAATGGAGAGGGAAGGAGGGGAGGCGGAGCCAGCAGTCGGAGGAGGGGTCGAAGGCGAAGGACTGGTTGTTTTTGGATGAGGTGTTGTGAAGGCCGTGGAGGAAGAACCATGGGTGATTGTTGTGGTGGTGGGAGGTGGGAAAGGATGGGGAGGTGATCAGTGTATGCCAGGTCTTGCATACAGCGGTAGCGCGGAGGAGCGAGGGGATTGGGAGGCGGGAGAGAATCAATTCGGTTAGGTCGGAGCTGAGGGTAGAGAAGGGCTCTGACATTGGAGTTGTGATTTGTGGTGACTGGTCGTTGGAAGGGTGTTTGGTGGCTCGGACAGAAAGAAAGAAGAGAGATTGATAGAGATAAACGGTGAGTCCGGTTTGGTAACCAAATATAAAGGAAAAGGGTAACGATGAGTTGTTAGTGTCCGTTCCGTTTGAAATAAAAAGAGAAAAAAGAAAAGTACAGAAATCGTTTCGAAGAACCATGTGGATGGTGGAGTCGGGTGACTTCGCATTACAAATTATTGAGGTCAGCTTTAGTTTAGAGTATAGAGTTATTTATATTAATTTGTATTTAAATAACTCTACAGTAAAGCTGACCTCAATAAATAAAAATTAAAATTAAAACTGCAATAAAATAGAATCCGAATAAAAAGGACTTAATTCTAAACTCTAAAGCTGACCTCAGTAATTAGTAATGTGAAGTCACACGACTCCACGATCCATATGGCAATAAAATAAAAAGTAAAAATTACATAAAAGAAGACTGTTATATTTTTATTATTATTGGTAAATTACATATTACATAAATTTTAAAAATAAATTATTTTTAGTTGATTAAATTTATTTTAATTTTTATATAATATTTATTAATAACATTATTTTATTTTTTAAATTAAATTCTATTTTAAAATAAATTTTATTATAATCAAATTTTATTTGAAATTTCTATAATTAAATAATTATTTTTTAATTTTATTTAATTTAACTATCAAAATTAAATAATTAAATAAAATAAAATAATGCATATTTTTAATAATAAATAATTTATATTAAATTAAATTAAATGATTCATAATTTTATTAATATTTAATATATCAAATAATTAAATAATATATATATTTAGTTGATACTAAATTAGATTATGAAAAAAAATTATGTTTTGTAATTTTAAAATTGGAAGCAACTACAACTAAAACTAAATTTAAGTCTTCGTTGAACCTAAAGTCCTGCACCAAAAGCAGCCATTTAAAGATGATAGGAAGCCTTTTAATCTCCTCTTCGATTACTTAATTAATTCTAGCAGTAATATGTACCATGTTACTAACCAATCTTTAATACCCATTGTTACAAACGATCAATTATAATAATTAAAAATAAGTATGGAAGTAAACAAATACATAGATTTACATGATTTAACAAAATATTTAGCTATATTCACGATGACTAAGATTTTATTTCACTGTAAATATTTTCAATAATCGATATATTAAAAAATTAGAATGTATTTATACAATTAGAAAAATGCAAAAGACATAACGTGGACGTGGCTTAAAGTTTCTAATATTTAGGCTACGAACAAAATACCCTTTCAGTACAACGAAATAAAAGCTTCATAATTATACAAATTAGTTAGTATTTAAGGTTGATCCAGTCGGTCGTCTTCAGCCAAACTCACTGAAATGACTTATGGATGATCGCCTATCCTGCAAGAATCGACTTGGTCACTATCATTATCTTTGGCAGGATCCTAATCCACACATCCACAACCCACTTATAGGTGGAAGTCTCCCATATATATGTAAAGGCCTAAACATAGCATCTATTCCATATATAAAGTACGACGTTGCCATGATTCAGGTACGTGATCAGAACCTTAGTTTCTCTATTCTCAGCTATCAAACCTTTACCAAAAAAACTAACTTAAGCGTCGAAGTGGTCTGCTGATTATCAGTCCCCGATACCTTGCTTTATTTTACAAGTATTTTTTCATTCAAGACGACAACCTTATAAATCCGAACAACGTCCAACTTCGCCAAAATCTGGCTGAACCAAAGGCACATAAGTAAGCCATCGTTGCGCCGCTTCTTCAGCCATCACTCCATCTCCATCTGATTCTTCAAGTAGACCTGCCGTTTCTGAGGTTCTCCACTGTACCACTTCTGACTTACTGCCGCTTCTCTCCAATCAAATGACATGCACGTGGCTTGGAACACTCACCATATATGTTTGAATTGTGAAAGTGGTAGTAGGTGCAAGCGTCATTCTCTCCCAAAATGAATATATCGGGTGATACCAAATTTTCTCTCCCAAAAATAGTATTTTAACTTTGTTCCAAAGTGGATAAGGTTTAATTAAAGAAGTTAGTAGTATTAATTAAAACATAAGATATATTCTTTAAAGATGCTTTGAGTTGAAAACTTGTTTTTCTTGTGGACCTTTTATTTTTAGTAATTCAATTATTTACATTTTAAAAAACTTGTTGCGTAGTCTTGTAGTTGTAGTCCATACAAATTATATTTATTTTTAAGGTTTGAAATTTTCAACTTTTTTTGTCAAAATAACATGATTTTCACTATTTCTGATTTATTGTAATTATGACATACATATTTTAACTAAATTCATATATATTATGTGTGAAAATTATTAATCCGTATTAAGCCATGGTAGTAATTTTCACAAAATAAAATTTTAAAAATAGAGAGAAGATATTTATCTCAAATTAGAGAGGAATCATTTTGTGATTTTAAAAGAATTAAGGATGATTTTATTATTTTAAAATTTTATTAGAAATGGTTAATCAGTGTTAATATTATACTGTATCGGAAACATTAGATAGAAAGTGGATCCTGCCAATATTGTACTTCTTCACCTTCTTCTCCTAAATCCACGGATTGATTATTTGGTCCTTCTCTTTTGTTGCTCGATGCAATTTAATGAAATATAATAGCAACATTATAACCGTATGATCGGAACAGAAACACTTGATGGGTTTTAATAGTAAGGGTTAACGGTGTTGGAAGAAAACTACAAGATATATCTATTAGTTTAACCCACCCTCTCGCAAGTTGGTAATTATTTATTCTTAAACTAACATGTATTATTATAGATCTAACAACACTACACATCACATCAGTCGGCTTAAATTGCCAAATCACATGTTTTTTTTTTTTTGAAATAGCCAAATCACATGTTAACTAATGAAAAACATGACCCACATCCCACCAAACATCTGACTTAAGATATTAGGGTATGCTTGCCTGGGGTATGGGACAAAAGGTATGGGTATGTTTTGAAAGCTAATGTTTGATATCAACCTATCATTATACAGGTAACATCTTCATTTTCTAGTTTTCGGTAATACTTCATTCCTCTAGATTACTAGAGGAATGGAAATTATTGTTCAAGTTTTTTGGCGCAAAACTTGCCCACGACTCAGCATTGTCTTCACTCTCTTACCTACCTTTCTCTTCCGTGAGAACCAGAAACAATCCCTGCAACTTCCACCGGTTCCTCCTCCACCTACTTCAAACGGTTCCATTGGATCAGGCAGGTTCGGATCTCCACCAAATACGTTGATGGAGCTTGTTCGGGACACGGTGAAGAGAGATCTGTCTAGCATCGTGAGCAATTTGAAGCTCGTGGTATTCCCCAACTTGTATCGAGAGGATCCAGGAAGGCTTTGAGAGATTGGGATCCATGGGGTTCGTTCTTCTTCCTTCTGTTTCTAGGCCTTACTCTCTCCTGGTCTACTTCCATAAAAAAGGTTAGCCTTTTACTTTGTTTTGTTTACTACGATGTCTTTTCGGGTCTAAAGGTGGTAGTTTAACATGTTGGAGCTCGTTTCCGAAATCCAACTCTTACCATAATACCGTCTTAACTTGAGCGTGGTTTCCTTGTAATTCTTCTTATATGTTGGGTCCCAAACCCAACTGCTTAAAACTTAACACTTTCTCTCTTGCTCGGATATCCCATCTGTTGGACTTCGTTTCCAGAGCTCAACTTCCTGAGTCCTGAAGCCTTGTGCTTATTACCTTACAGGGTCATTAGCTGTCACTCCACAATCGTGGTGAGCGCACACTATATAATCATCGAAATCATAAGTTGACTTATTCATACAAATTGTAGCTTTAAGTCTTGAGTTCGTTTTGAAACAAGAATCACCTCAAACGGAGTTATATAACTCAAGATATGCTTAAAATACCTAAAAGAGCTCGTACTTTAAACATGCTCTCCTAACTGACCTCTCATTTGCTTTAATGCAAACTTTCCCAATACAATTCCAAATGGTACAAATTTTCATGGAGAGGAAGATATATGTCTTAGGAACCTATTGGTCCAAGAATCACCTCAATTGAAATAAAATAGATTTGAGTAAGATGTGTATGATGTATATAAATGATGGAGTTATGTATGGCTTGGTAATATAAACCATATGTAGGGCTATGGAATGTAACTTGTGATGTTATGAGTATATGATATAATATGATTGGTTTGAGATTGGATAGGATTATGTTTTGTATATGGATTTGAGTATGTTTGTGTTTTGGATTCCGGACGGGTGGTCCGATGACTTTGATAATCGTTTGGGATATATATATATAGAAGTGTATTCAAGTTATTTGCAGGTTTGGGTTTTTGAAAGTGCAGTCGTTATGTTGCCGGATTTTTATATGGTAGTATATGGATAAGTGAAATTGTGTATGAATTTATGGATTTATTGACATGAGTATGAGATTGTTATGGTAAAGAATAAGAATATGATGAATAAGAAAAATCAAGTAATTTGAGATTAGTATGAGTTTAAAGATAAGTTTCCAAGTATGATAGATGAAAAAGCATGCCTAAGAAAGCATAAAAACAGATATAAGAAGAAAAAAAATTATACCGGTTCGTATAGGTCTAGTATAAGGTATCCAACGCAACGCTTCCTTAAGATAATTATTCCCAGATGTCGGACACTTGTAATACTATTCGATTTCTTTTCATTGTATGTTTTGATTCCCAATTGAATTCGATCCGTATCTGTTTCGCTGGTTTGTTATTCGATAATCCGATTCGAAATTGCTTCGTGTATATTCCGCATTTACGATCGATTTGAATCTTCGATTTCATTTGTATTCGATCCTATTTGCTTCGCTCTTGATTTCTCGAATTCGTCTATCGCTTTGGATTTTGTTTACGTTTGTTTCGAGTTCCGTTATCCGCTTTTCCGGCTGGGATCCGGCCTCTGGATCGGGTTCCAACATAACATGCTTACGTACTATAAAGGTAGAGCTTCTACAGAGTACAAGCAATCCATGGGTGATATTGCTTTGGATCATATGCAAGTGTTTGTACAAACGCCAGAGGGTCAAACTGAAAGTGATATTCTGGTCACTGGCCATTCAAATGGCTGTATGAGGTATCATTCAATGGATTTAATCTGCTATTGAAGTTGTGTACTTCTGTTTATGCAATTTTGGATTTTAACATATAACCAATCATAGGCTATCACATTGGTTCTTGCATTCGACATTGCTACAACATCTACAACATCTATAGTCTTTACGAGTTATGTTCTGTCAACTTTCCATTACCACGTGCTGCTTTTGAAGCTTGGTACTCTTGCAATCATTTTGCTTTTGAAGCTTGGTACTCTTGCAATCATTTTGAAGTTGGAAAATTTGGAAAGCATGATAGTATCAAATTCATTCCCGAATGTGTATGGCCTAGGGATCATATACCAGCGTATGGTGAAGCTCCTGGCCATTTGTGGAAACTTTTTTCTTTACAATTTGCTTTAAGGATATCCTGTATAAAATTTCCTGGGAAACACTTTCCTCGTCATACTAGTGATGCTTCCAGATTTCTTGATGTTCTATATCATGTTGTTTTAGATACTTCATTGATTTAGATTTCTTACTAAATGTACTATCATGTCATTAGCATACGTAACCATATATTCTTACAGTTGATTATGTTTGCACAATATGTTAATGCATTAATGATTGCTTCCTTATTGGCTTTTGTTATGAGATTTAGTCTAGATTCTTAAGCAAGTTTTTCTCATTTAGCAGTTACTTGGCACTTTGGTGGATGTATCATTGGTCCAATGTATTCAAAATTTTAAATGGGGTAACACATATGCTTTCTTAGGTGTTTGGGTTATGCATCTTTCTACTGCCAAGCAATTTTGATCAGATCATGAAGTTTCTTGTATCCTTCACATGTTTAGAGATTTCAATTTTATGATTGATTTTATGAAACAATTTCTTTCCTAATATATTATGTTTTTATTTTCAATTTTTTTCTTTTTCCTCGATTTAATGCATCACTATTGCTTTGCATTTGTAAGCCTTTAACGCGAGAAACAGAATCACTACTCTTGGGTCTGGACCAGTTGGTGGATCTATTCGTACTCTTAATATAAAGGAACCATTTGATTTCTCTTAACCTCCTTCTACATGGCAAATGGTTAAATATGTTGTTTCATTGGATTGCACAATTTGGACAACAGATTGTAAGCCTAATAATATTCAAGCAGTGATTGGCAAGTTTCTTTTTTTTTTTTCCCACTTTTCATAGGTGTTGGATTGAAGTATATTGCTCCTAAAATTAGTTTGTGGATCTCTATTTTCCTTTTTGTGGGGTGACTCTTGACTCTTGGTGCCTTGTACCATATTGACTAAATATAGATGATGAGTATTATTCAATTCATGAATGTAATGAGAAATTGAGATAGTATTGGTGTATTCATATGTTTGTTTCAAATTGTCATAGGAACCAATCACGGAGCAGTTGTCATAGATTTGGAAAGACGAGAAATTTCATGGGTATGTAGAAGCAGCAGTGATATTTTGGCCTAATAGCTTGATCAGTCAGTAATATTTGATCCTTAGATGCATCAGCCTCATATACTGGACCCCGCTTCTGGAGCCTAGCATTCGGAGCCATTGACGGAAACAGTACTTGCCCTCAACCATACTATACCTGTTTAGGGACATTTGGCATAACTTTCTCTAGAGAACTCGGATTAAGATGTTCTTTAGATGAATTGAAAGAGGATTTCAAGATCTACAACTTTAATAAGACCTTGAAGACCAATTCTATCATTTAGAGGGTCAAATTTGGACCAGAAGATGTTCTAGTCAACGTAAGACAAAACAGAAAATCAACCTAAGATGAATGGTGAGACAAATTGGAAAAATGTTCATAAATTTCTCTAGAGACATTGAATTTGGGTGTTCTTTAGATAGTTCAAAAGATAACTTCAAGATATACAACTTTTATGAAGATCTTGAAGATAGATTCTAACGTATATAGGGTCAAAAATGGAGCAAACGATAGGATCAGACGAAGCCAAAGGAAAAAGCAGACGAATGGAAAAAGTAGATGAATGGGGAAAACTGCCATAAATTCCCCTACAGATATCATATTAGGGAATTATTTAGATGGTTCGAAATAAGACTTCATGATATACAACTTTCATGAAGACCTTGAAGATAGATTCTATCGTCTTCAGGGTCAAAAATGGAGTAGACGATAAGATCAGACGAAACCAAAGGAAAAAGCAGACGAATGGGGAAAATTGCCATAACTTCCCTTAAAGATATATGATTAGAACTTTTTTTACATGGTTTGAAAGAGAACTTCAAGATCTACAATTCTTATGGAGACATTGAAGACAAATTCTATCATCTGAAGGTCAAAAATGGAGCAGACGATAGGATTAGATGAAACCAAATAAAAAAGTAGACAAATTGGAAAAATTGCCATAACTTTCTCTATAGATATCAGATTTGTGTGTTCTTTGGATGGTTTGAAAGAGAATTTCAAGATCTAAAAATTTTATGAAGATCTTAAAATAAATTCTATCGTTTGGAGGGTCAAAAATGGGGCAAACAATTGTACATAGAAGGAGAAGTTTCAGTCAACAACAAAAGAAGCAGAAAGTCAACTACAGACGATATGACGTCATCACAAGTGATACATTTTTTACAGACAATATGACATCATCATAGACGATATGACATCATCACAGACGATACATTTTTACAGATGATATGACATCATCATAGATGATATGACGTTATCACAGACGATACATTCTATACTCCTGAGCATCTCCCCTTGTAAGGACCATAACTTTCAACCCAGAAGTCCAAAAATTCCATACTATATATCGTTGGACAGCTAGAAAGATAAGATACAACTTTTCAGAAGACAACTTTAACTAATTTTGTCTCAATTAGTCCAATTTTTCCCCGAAATCGGCACACAATTTCTACACGTAGAAAAGGCTTAGATTTTGAAATGTATAACTACAAAAGAAACATGCACGTAAACTTGGGGAACTTTTCCTTTCTAAACTCATTTACCAAATCAACAGAAGCTCATACATAACTTTAATTACATATTAACATTATAGACAAAGGCTTAACACAAAATACAACATATATAGGATGCTCGACGTTTAACATGTTTATGAAGCTATCCAAAAGTGATTGAACTAACTTAGTTACAACAGTTTCTAATATCTTGGTGAAAAGATTGCTAACCTTCACGTTCTGCACCTGATGAGGGAATAGTGGGGTGAGCTATACAGCTCAATGGCTAATATATTTATAGCTATTGGCAATTGACCATATATTCAAGCATATGTACATGTATATCTAGCAATTTAAGCATTTGACCAATTTACTCAAACATATAACACATAGCATAAACTTCAGCCATTAAACATAACACTCAACTATGCATCATACTTGAAAATTTAAAATACAGTGCACAAATAAATGGCTCGAGAGTTCTGTGGAACGAAACAGAGAAACTGAGGTTTACTCCTTGAATAAAACGAGTTCTAATTCTCAGGATTTCATGGCCTAAAGCGGGTAGTCAGGAGAAGGCTATGAGTCAACGTGTACATGACTAACGAAACGAGTTCCTCTCTCACCCAAACACATCCAATTTATGCTCAATTCAATCATACTATCGTGCCTTTTCTTCTTTTTATTTAACTCAAAATGTTATAACTTTTTTCAAGGAATAACATAATCACAATGCATTATGCATTTACAAACATACACAATTATTTCAATTTCTCGAAAAAAAATTTCAATCAAATTTACATACACATGCATAGGCAATAATTTGCCCAAATACACAATAACTATACATATATTACCCACCTAATTAACTTACAAAAATCCAAGTCAAGCTTGCTTTTCCCCTTGCTCTTGGGTAGGATTCCCTTGGTTTCCTAAAACAACCAAGGTTCCATTCAAAACACATTTCAATAAAATTCACAAACTTTAAAAAAATCACAAAATTTCAGCAAACACAAATTAAACTCAAATCTAATCTACCCATATGAAGTGAATCACATGTTAGTATAGGCTTAATATTCGATATACAAAATGCACAAGAAGGGGGGAGGGTTGAATTGTGTATCCATTTTTGAATACAATCCCCTTTTAAACAAACTTTTTTTAAAAAAAAATTCACTAAAAAAAACTTCATTGTCACTATAATCGACAATCTATCCACCGTAGATATAAGATTATCATCTACCACTTCCATATTTTTCCAGAAGTCATACACTTCATTCATATAGACTGTCTCTCGAACTTGAAAGAAATTCCTCCACCCAGCTGCCACAATCTCCGGTTTAATATCCATCTTGTCCTACTTCAAGGACTCAAAATCAACAAGTCTTCCACTTGTCATAGCTGGCTCCATTTGTTTCCATAGTTAACAACGAACTGAATGTATAGAAGTATTTTTTAAAGAGGTGAAGTTAGTTTCTGAGGTTGAGAGTGTAAGCAAGGAAGGTTTGATATCCAAACAGAGTAATGAAGAGCTTTTGTTGAGGGTTCTTCAAAGGTCGATGTCAGGGTATGTTAAGAGTGTTCTAGAATAGGTGGTGTTCTTAAGGCTATGAAAAACTTTCCTTTCAAAACTTTCTTATAACGGACGTTACTAGCTGTAACTCACTGTTACTGTTACCGTTAACTCTTTTGACCTTTTTATCTGGGTCATGACGTGTCTGACGGTTGATCACTTAGCATAACCATATTAAGGTTTCGTCTGATTTCTTTGAATCTTTCTTCACTTAATGGCTTAGTAAACTTCCTTTGAACATAGTCTTGTAGAAAATGGTGTCTTACTTCGATATGTTTAACTCTTGAGTATTGTATAGGGTTTTTCGACAGGTTGATGGCACTTGTGTTGTCACAGTAGATTGGGATTTCTTCTTCTTATACTGAGTAGTCCTCTAGCTAGTACTTAATCCACAATGTCTATGAACAACAACTTACGGTTGATATATACTCGGTTTCTACAGTTGATAAAGCAATTGAGCTTTGCCTCTTACTTGACCATGAAACTAGGTTATGGCCAAGGAAGCGTCATCCTTCACTCGTACTTTTTCTATCAATCCTATCTCCGACATAATCCGCATCACAGTAACCAATTAACCTGAAATCTTTACCTTTCTTATACATTAAGTAAAGATCAGTAGTACCTGACAGATATCTCAAAATTCTTTTAACAGCAATGTAATGAGACTCTCTAGGATATGCCTGAAATCTCGCACACAAGCAAACACTAAAAAAAATGTCAGGTCTGCTTACTGTAAGGTAAAGTAAGGAACCAATAATCCCTCTATACAGGGTTTGATCAACCTTCTTGCCAGTTTCGTCCTTGGACAAAAGGTTTAAAGGATGCATCGGAGTGGACATTGGTTTTACTTTTTCCGTATCATATTTAGTCAACAGTTCCTTAACATACTTTTGTTGATGAATGAAAATCTTTTCTTTGATTTGCTTAACTTGCAACCCAAGAAAGAATTTTAACTCACCCATCATGCTCATCTCAAACTCATTTTTCATCAAATTTTCAAAACTAGTACATAACATTTTAGAGGTTGCACCAAAGATAATATCATCAACATAAATTTGAACTATGATAATATCATTCTTATCTACTTGACCTCTACTGAACTTATTTTCAATAAGGAAAGAACTCAGACGATCATACCAAGCTCGAGGAGTTTGTTTCAAGCCATACAAAGCCTTATGAAGTCTATAGATATGATCCAGTTTCTTGACATCCTAGAAACTCGAAGGTTGCTTCACATAAACTTCTTCACCTATAAAGCCATTTAAAAATGCACTCTTCAAGTCCATTTGAAATAGCTTTATGTCGTGACAAACAACATATGCAAGCAAAATTCTAATAGCTTTTAGTCTTGCTACAGGAGCATAAGTCTCATTGTAGTCTATTCCTTCCTGCTGATTATAGCCTTGTGCTACTAATCTTGCTTTGTTACGACTCACTCTTCCTGATTCGTCTAGCTTATTCTTAAAAACCCATCTAGTTCCTATGATGGACTTTTTCGATGGTCTGGGAACTAAGGACCAAACTTTATTCCTAGTAAATTGGTTCAGCTCCTCTTGCATAGTTAAAATCCAAGCTTCATCTTGAAGAGCTTCATCAATTTTCTTAGGCTCTATTTCAGAAATAAATGCTATATTTGCTTCTCTTCTGAATTTGGACCTAGTTCGCACACCTTCTGAGGTCTCTCCTATAATCAACTCTTCTGGATGAGAACTCTTATATTTCCAATCTCTTTTCAAATCAAGAGTCTTAGGAATATCTTCAACTTTGTCTAAGGGAGTATCTGATGGTGATACTTCTTCACTATCAACCAAAGGTACTGATAGGGTTTCATTATCAGTATCATCTCTCTTATTTGGTTGAGAACTATCATCAAACTTGACATGAATAGTTTTCTCAACAGTCTTAGAGGTAAGATTGTAAACCCTATAAGCTTTCGATGATAGAGAATAGCCTAAAAAAATTCCAAAATAAATCTTAGAATTGAATTTATCTAGAATTTCTTTTGTATTTAATATAGAACACTTGCAACCAAATGAATGGAAGTAGGATATATTGGGTTTCCTTCCATTCCATAACTCATATGGAGTTTTCTTCAACAGAGATCGCAGAAGTATTCTATTTTGAATATAACAAGCTGTATTCACAGCTTCTGCCTACAGGTACTTAGGAAGATTCATTTCACATAGCATAGTCCTCGCTATTTCCTGAATCGTCCTGTTCTTCCTTTCAACAACTCCATTTTGTTGTGGGGTTCTAGGAGAAGAGAAATTTTGGAAAATTCCATTCTCTTCACAAAACATTTTGAACTTCTCATATTCAAATTTACCACCATGATCACTTCTAATACTAGCTATAGACATTCTTTTTTCATTCTGTAACTTGTTGGACAGCATTTGAAAACACTTAAAAGACTCATCTTTATGTGATAAAAATAATATCCAACAAAATCTAATGAAATCATCAACAATAACAAGACCATACTTCTTTCTGCCAAGACTCAATGTCCTAGTTGGACCAAATAAATCCATATGTAACAACTCTAGAGGTCTAGAAGAAGTTACAATATTTTTAGAAGAAAACATTGTTTTAACCTGTTTTCCTTTTTGACAACTTTCACAAAAGAAATCCTTGTTAAAACTTCTTTTTAGTAAACCTCTTACCAAATCATGTTTAAACAACTTGGAAATATGTTTAAAACTAATATGACCTAGCTTTTTTTATGCCAAATCAGTTTTTTTTTGATCAGTTGATATAAAACAAGAAATATTTTGATTTTGAAAATCTTCTAAATTGATTTTGTAAAGATTATTTTGTCTTTTTGTAGAAAAGAATATAGACCCATCCTTGTTTTTGACTTCACAATAATTTTGATTGAAAGATACTTTAAAACCAGAATCACATAATTGACTGACATTAATCAAATTGTGTTTTAAACCATCAACTAACAGCAGATTATCAATGCATGCAAAGGAATCTTTACCGATTATAATTATCTTGCCCTGTTAGTTGTCTCCAAAAGTTACTGATCCTCCTTTTTTATACTGAAGGTCTAGGAACATAGACCTTCTTCCCATCATGTGTCGCGAGCATCCACTGTCCAAGTATCAATGGTGCTGGCTACTTCTTCCAAGGAAGGATATATGCAGGTGATATTATTTGTCTCTTAGTTACCCAGATTTTCTTGAGTCCTTTAGGGTTAGTTCTAACATAATTCATAGTATGATGATGATGCAACTGATGACATTTCTGATGATGACGAGGCTGATGAAATTTCTTCCTAAAGGGAGCAAAATTCTTTTTATGCTGAGTATAGTTTTTAGCAAACCCTAATCCAGTTTTATCATTAGGGTGTCTGTATTTTCCTAGCATATCATTCATTTTTCTAGTACTCTCAGTAAATATTGATAGATCAAATGAAAGACTGTTTATTCTTTGTTTCAACTGATTGATCTCTTCAGATCTATCTACAACTATCTTTTTCTTCATCTCGTCTACTTGTTTCTTTAAGTAGACATTCTCCTCTTCTAACACTTACGCGTTTTTCAAGTTTTCTACGTACTTTTTCTTAAACAATTTATACTGCTTTAGAATTGCATGAGAATCTTCTAATAATTCTGAGTATGCATTTTGTAATTCATTAAGTTTTGAGGTTACCTCCTCATCACTTTCTCCTTCGACTACTAGGCAAATATTTGCTTGCACCGATGCCTCTAAGTCAGTATCTGATTCAGACAAATCTAGATCTTCTGTTGTAACCCTACCTTATAGGGTCACGTGTCTGATGTCTTACGTGACATCTGGACGCGCATCCCACGAGGGAGGAATTCTCCACCACGTCAAACCGTAAACTCGAACCCATTTTAATTTCTTCCAAACGGATCTTAAAAAATTCATCCTAATTTCCCTCTAAAAAAATGATCTACTTAGGGCCAAAAATTAAATCCGATTCTTAAGCTAAAATGAAAATTTCATATCTCCATAATATTAAGGACCAAAAATCCCCTCAATCGGATTCCTATAAATCGAGAAATCGCTCAAATACGGAATCATATCAATATCTCTATTCAATTGTCTCCCTTCGATTTAATCTATAACATTCAACTCAATCTCGAAAATTTTAAATTTTGCATGAGAGGGTAGAAATTTTTTTTAGAAAACCAATGCTTCGAAAATCAATTAAATCGAAGGTCAAACGAAAAAGTTACAAGCAAAATAGTGGGAGAAGGTTGAATTTGGAAAAGGAAAAATCAGAAAATAAAAAAAATTCGGAAACTGGCGAATGACGTCGCCTCGCAAGGGCGCTGCGAGATCTGAAAATAATAATTTTTTTATTTTTTTAAAACAAATTAAAACAACAGAAACTTTGAAAAATTATAACTCTTCACACCGAAATCCAAAAATTGAAAATTTAGTATCAATAAAAACATAAAAGGAAGCTCTACAACTTCCATGAAGGATTCAAAAACTAATTTGTCCTCTAAGAGAGTCAAAAGCTACTTCAAAGTTTCTTCCCAAACTAAAATTATGCCATACAATAAAAGAAATTTGAAAATTCATATCTTTTAACACAAAAGCCCAAAAACATCACATTTTATATCAAATGAAAGATATAAAGACGATTTACAAATCTCATGAAGGAAGCAAAAATCAATTCAGTCTCTAAAAGAGGTAAAAACTCTTTCAAAGCTACTGCCTATAAAATGACCATTTAAACAGTAACTGAATCTTTCTAAACCTCATAACTTTTTACTCCTAATCCCAAAAATGACATATTATACCTCAATATAAAGAATATAAGACAATCTACATCTTTCATGGAGAAATCAAAAATCAATGTAGACTCTAAGGAAGTGAAAAAACCTTCCAAATATACTGTCTGGACAATACCCTTTCCAACAGTAACTGCATTCTCTCAAACCTTATAACTTCTTAACCCTAAGTCTAAAAGTGACATATTATGCACCAATGGAAAGCTCTAACCATGAATTAAAATATTCAAGAAGACCTCCCAATCCAATTCAAACTCTAAGAGGGTTAAAACCTCAGTTAAAGTTTCTGCCCTTTTAGAAAAATTTGACAGCACCTCCCCTAAAATTTCACTAGCCAAAATCCTTCAAACACACAACCAAAATTTCCAACACCTACACAAGACTTCAATCTCCACATTCTTCAATCTCCCAACTCCCAAATCAATCCATATAATCCCAAAAACTAACTCAAATGGCAGCAACCACAATCTTACTCTATTTGACAATCTCAAACCATACAACAATACATATTTATGAAACATACACAAGATACATTAAAATTCAAGTCTCTTGCATTTACATAGAAGACATAAGTTATTACAAAGCTTTAGAGGGAATTTTAGCCCAAATACATCAAAAGTATCAAAAGTGCCAATTACAAAGAAAGATCATTGATCCAAAATGCATCTAAAGCTTTGTTTCCAAATAAAGCTTCAAAAGTAAAATGCATAGGAGTAATGACTCAATCTCGATGCACTTACTCATTTTTTCGCTCGTCGCCTGTGGAGGGGAAAAGGGGTGTGAGCATTACGGCTCAGTGGGTAACAATTTAATAACTAACAATAAACATGTAAAACTTCTTTAACAAATCTTTTCAAAGCAATTTTACTAAAAACACTTTTGCCATAAATAATTCCTCATCAATTTCAATTGATTTAAAAACATTTACAAAAATCAACAATTACAAAGTAATGTCACATAAACACATAGAGATGGTTTGGGTGGATCCAAACAGAACGTACTACACATTCCCGCGAAGCGGTCATGTGTAGCCATGAACTTTTGGGAATCCGTGAGGAGCTCCAAGGTCACTAGCGAGCAGGCGGGAGAAGCCTATGAAATAGGCAAGTGCACTTGACTCTTAAGGGACCACCACAAACCTATATAAGCATGCATTTCACATAATTCACACATAATCGGCCAAAATGGCATTTTTCCGAAATCACATGTTCTAATCTTTTTCACTTGACAAAATAATTTTACAAATATTTCCACAATGTAGTTACATACAAAAGACACATAATACAAGTTTAAACCATCCCAAAGAGTAATAAATACAATATTTGTAAGTCATTGGAAAGCAATAAATGGCATTTATGACAAGAAATTTTATATGCTTATTAACTCAATTATTCAAATATCACCCACCTTAATTCCTTTAGCTCTAAGCTTGATCAATTTGCCCTTCCTCTAACTCCTCTTGCCTCTCTTGCCCTTCATCAAAACACAAGAATCCCAACATTACAAGGGATATCGAAATTGGGCAATTTTAAGCAATAAAAGCACGAAATTGATTCTATATAACCTTACCCATACTTTTCCTAAGCTATTAGAACCAAAACCCATTAGAAATTCCAAAGGATTTCGAAAATACCTTACCTTAAAAGCCACCCACGAAAATGCTTCTTGCTTCTAATGGAAGCTTAAACCCTTCCTCTTCCTTTTTCCCCCTTAAAGAACTCTTAAATTCACCTTTCTAAAGCAAGAAAAGACAAAAATCCCTAACCTCTTCTTCTTCTTCTTCTCCTTTACTCCACCGAAGGTCTCTCTCCCTCTCTTCTTCTTTGTAAGTTTCATAAGTCTTCTCTCCAAAGACTTAGTTAATTTGTTTCATAACTTTAAAACCTAAGCCTAGAACTACGTAGTTTCACTCATCCTCCCTTTACAAGCAATTTTTGTCCTCTTCTCCTCACACATACTGCTACAAGCTTTTGGATTCCTTTCTTTTTGTTTTAATTAAGCTCAAAAGACCAAATTAACCCTCCTTGAAAGCCTTAAACCTTAACCACTTAAGTGATCTACCCAAATTGCCCCCAAACCATCTTATTCCTTTAATTTCTAACTCCATACAAACTCTAATTTTAACTTAATCTTCCATTTAATTTCATTAACTTAAGCACTAAAACCTCAATTTATTCTAACCAAAAGAAATTAGGCAAACTAAACCTCAAAATAAATTTAAACATTTCTTATTTAATAAGAAAAAGGAACTAGGACCCAACATCTTCCCAGGTTGCCATCATGCTTTTCTTGCCTTCTCTACTCTTCATTGGCTTTTTTTTAACAATGGACATTCGGACTTGCAGTGTCCTGGTTTATTGTATTCATAGCATATGATGGATGTTTTCTCATTCTTCCCTCATATTTGCTATTCTTCTTAAGGTAGGACTCTTTGTTTCCTTTAGCCTTTTTCTTCCACATACGTTTGATCTTCCTCGAGATAAAGGATGGTTCATCATCATCTTCGTTTGAAACATGATCTGATTCACTGGAATCGTAATCCTTGACTTCCTCAATCTTCAGCGCTTTCGACGATGAGCTCCTCTTCCTTTGATTCTTATGATTCTTCTGTCCGGCCTTCAATGCTATGGATTTGTCCTGTCTGGGCTTATCTTCTGCATCGAGTTCAACTTCAGGTATCTTCAGAGATCCAAACAATTCATCAAGCTTCAATACATTCAAATCCTTAGCTTCTTATACAGTTGTGACTTTTGGTCTCCATCTTTTCGGTAATGAGGATCTTTCTAACGTGATCTTGATTGTCATAAGTTCTACCAAGAGCTTTAAGTCCATTGATGATAGTTTGAAATCTTCAAAACATCTGATCGATAGACTCTTCATCCTTCATCTTAAACAACTCATACTGGTGTACAAGAATGCTTATCTTGGATTCCTTTACTTGATTTGTGCCTTCGTGTGTGATGGATAGCGTATTCCACATGTTGGACCCCGTCTTCGAGGCCCAACATTCGGACCCATATAAGCATGGAAGACCCAAACCGAACACATACCGACCACAAATAGGGAAACTTTTAATAGAAAATTTGGGATTGGATTTTTAATAAAAAATGTTCCTCATGATCTCACGATTCTAACGCCACTGAAATCGTTCAATTCGGATTAGAAATGAAAAAGTTATGGCAAAATACTATCTTAAAGAAAAGCAAGTGAAAGCAGTCCTCTACCGACTTCATGTAAAAATTTGAAAAGTTTAGAGGCTGAATTACTGATCATCTCCTTCATAAAAAGTGTAGATTTATGTCTCTAGTTTCATTTAAAACAAGAATCGTCTCGATCCGAGTCCTATAGCTCTAGATATTTAAAAATTAGTGAAGTATATTCAGACTTGATCAGCCGACCTCCACACTTTGTTTTAAACCACCTTTCTCAATTTAAAAGCAATACTGGTAAATTAGGTTTAGAAAGATATAAAATTTTCTTATGAATCCATCGCTTCAAAAATGGGGTCAATCGGAGGTCTATGTAAAAAGTTATGGCCAAAAGAAGGAGAGGGTCGGTCGGCCAAACCGACCCCAAACGGGGCTCGCTCGGCATGGCCAGCGGCATCGCTTCGCCCCGATGGGTGGCGGCATCGCTTCGCCCGCATGGGCGGCGACCAGCCTTCGACGCAGGCGGCGGGCATCGCTTCGCCCGCATGGGCGGCGACCAGCCCGTCGCTTCGCCAAGCGTAGGCGGCGATCGCTTCTTCGACTGCTTAAAGCGCGCTTGGCGCTTCAGCGTGCCGAGCCGAGCATTTCTTTCGGTGATCCGACCTATAAGACTTCTAACCTCAATAACTTTTTACTCCGAGCTCCAAATCAGACACGGTCAGAAGCGTTGGAAAGCTAGAAGAAAAATATACATTTTTCAAGAAGGATTTAAAGACAAATTCGGCCACTAAGGGAATCCAAATTTTACTCAAAGGCCGATCGACTAGCTCTCCCTAACAGCACCAGAACTTGCAACCTCCATAACTTTTGACCCAGAACTCCAAATTTAACAAACTTAGTGTCTATGGAAAGGTAAAAGAATTATATACAACTTTCATGAAGACCACCAACCTATATACCAACTCTATGAGGGTCAAAAGTGGACTCAAAGTTCTGCCTGACAATCTATCACTTGGACAGCACCTGCATTTAAATCCAACGACTCATACCTACCAATTTAACTCATCATAAATGGCTCATAAATCATCCTGGGAGAGTCCTACAGCTCGCCTACCACTCTCCATGAGTCTAAAAGATCCCATACGACCTATATCAACCCAGAAATTTCAGACCTTCAACAGCACATAACTCATAGCAATTTTTCCAGCGAGCTCTCCCAAAGTTAAAACCCAAACAACAAATCAAAATAAAATACTCATACACATACTATTTCAAGGCCATACACAGATCGGAAATCAACATTTTCACAATATGGAGAGTACTAGAGCTCTCATTCACAATCCAAATCATAACAAAGATTCATGCATAGCTTTGATTACAAATTGGCATATTCATCAAGATCAAGTACAAAATACAAAATACAAAAGATGAGATGTTCAATGATCAATATGCTTACAAAGCTATTCTAAAAGCTAGTTACTAACTTAAATCAAAAGTTTCTAAAGTTCTTGGAGTTTTTGTCCGATGCCTTGCAAGGTTCCGAGTTCAACTTGAATTTGCACCTGAGGAGGGAGAATGGGGTGAGCTAACACGGCTCAGTGGCTAACATGTTTATAACCATCACGCAATGAGCCACACAACACATCAGTAACAATCCGAAACAACAACAATTTATCATATAAAGCTCAAATAACCCACAATCATCACCTAAGGCATAACATGAGAATTTATATCAATCAAACACATATTATGCATCATAAACATAATTAAAGACTAGAATGCACACAATAGGCTCGAGAGTTCCATAAACACAACGAATAAACCGAAGTTTATCGTAAACACAACGAATCCATTTTGAATCTCGTGGGCCTGGCGGGCTGCGGGAGAAGGCAAGGGGTCAACGTGCACGTGACTTATCAAGTAGGTTCTCTCGCCCAATCACAACCAATTTATGATCACATATTCAAGCACAAGACTAGCATTCTATGCTTCTTTCATTCTTTCTAATCATCATATTTTCACACTTTACTTTCAAATCCAAGGAAAATACTTGTCAATATGCACATAATTATCAAAGATAGCACACATTGGGCATTTGCCCATTACACAACAACTATAAAAATGTTACCCACCTATCGTCGGAATCCGAAGTCAAGATTGCCCTTCCTCTTTGTCTTGAGTAGGGTTTTCTTGAGTTCCTTCAAACAAAACACATCTCCAATAAATTTCTAAATTCATAGGAAAGGTCATAATATTCAGAAATTAAAGGAAAACTAACATTAACCTAAACCTAACCTACCCATGGCTCTTTTAAGCTAGAATAATCAAACCCTAGCTTAGAAATCACAAAATCCACTTAATCCCACTTTTCTTTCCTATCTTTCGTCAACCTTTACTCAACCCTAACCTCCATCTTACACCATTCTTGAACCTAACTTAAGAAAGATGAAAGCTTACCTTTCTCACTTGATTTCTCTTCTTTTCTCCTTCTTTCTTCTTCTCCACAAGCCTCCCACGATTTTCTCTCTTCCTTTCTTCCTTGGCCGACCACTCTTCCTTTCTCCTCTAGCTCACGTTTTCTCTCTTCTCTTCTAGAATTTTCGATACTCTCCTCTCCTTTCCATCTTCTTTAATTCATTTAACTCATCCTACACCAAAACTATGTAGTTTTGGCCTCTCACTTAAGTTCCTTTGGGCTCTCCTCCTCCTCTCAAGCCCACTACACCTCACCCATTAATTTCTAATCCTCCTCCTCTTATTCATTCATTCCTAAAGCCCATACTTTCCAATATTAAATCCAAGCCTTCAATTAATTTCTAACTTCAAATCCCAAGCCCAACATAAAAATATTTATATAAACACATAATTAAATCAATTAAGGCAAAATAAAATAATTAACGAATAAATCCATAAATCAATAAATAAATAATTAATTCAGATAAATAAAAAAATTTTCAGGGCCCAACACCACATCTCCTTCACAGTGTCGTATCCGTGAACTTTATCGTACTCTCTTCTGCTTAGGGCACAACTTAAAAAGAACTTGGCCTTTAAATTTAGCTGGAATCTCGCTTTTTGTTCTTCAAACCATCTGATCCGTGGAATAACATTTCCTTCTTCATATACCAGTGTATACGATCCATTTTCTATTATCTCCCAAAGGTCCATATGAGTAGATTCAATGAAGAGCCGCATCCTATCTTTCCAGTAATGGTAGTCTTCTCCATTGAACGCAGGAGGTTTAGTGACGGAGGCACCTTCAGCTATATATATGTGTGACTCTGCCATGGATCTTTATCCACACTTTGTTACGGTGGTTCTTAGACACCGAGCTTTGATACCAATTGAAGTGAATCACACGTTAGTATAGACTTAATATTCGATATACAAAACGCACAAGAAGGGGGGGGTTGAATTGTGTATTTGTTTTTGAATAAAATCCCCTTTTAAACAAACTTCTTTAAAAAAAAACTTGCTTTCTCAAACAAAAAACAGTATTATGATGTATTGCAATCTGCTTCTAAGTATTTATATCAACAATAGAAATTAAAAGTTGAGAGTTGAGAGTAAGAATCGACACAACAGTTTTATACTGGTTCACCCCAAACCGTAGGCTACGTCCAGTCCTCAGAATCCTTTATGAGATTTCACTATACTTCTAAAAGATACAAGTATTCTTTTCACCGACCCTCTTCAGGTCTCTTACAACAAGTATTCTTTTCTGACTTAGTCTCTTCAGGCTATCACCTTTTCTTCCTTCTACTGAAAGATGTTTCGAACTTTGTTACAGACAATAGTAGCTTTAAGTTTAGCATAATGAATAAAATTTCTAGCTTTTGAATCTCTAGTCTTTCTTGAAAATCACTAACTTTTTCAGTCTTCGACTCCGACTTGTATTTATAGCCTTCGTCTTTAACCTCTTCTTGATAACTGCTTCTTTCTTCTTGTTTCTTGATCTTTGAAGCAACAGTTATTTAATTGAGTTTTGTAACTTACTCAAACTGATTGATCATCTGACGTGGTATCGGGTCTTCATTTTCGATTCTATCGTCTCATTTTGTTTTTTGCTTCCGTCTCATTTCTATCATCTCATTTGGCTTTTTTCTTTCGTCTCATTTCTATCATCTCATGTTGCTTTCTGCTTCCGTCTCATTTCTATCGTCTCATTTTGCTTTCTGCATCCATCTCATTTCTATCGTCTCATTTTGCTTTATGCTTCCGTCTCATTTCTATCGTCTTATTTTGCTTTCTGTATTATTATTTGGTCTTCATCAAAATTATTAATCGTAAAGTCATTTTGACTTAACACCATAGTCCATCTAGTTTAGAAAACCTAGGACCTAGTTTAGAAACCCTAAAATCAATTGGGTTCTCCTAATCCATCTTCTTCCAACACAAACCTTTCACTCTCTACACAAACCCCTTTTCTTTTTCTCTAACTCCTTCATCCTTAACATAACCCATTCCTTTAATAAAGCAAGAAGAAAAGATGGTTAACCTACCTTAACAAGCTTGATTTCTCTAACCTCTCTTCCTCTCCCTTAATTTCATTTCTCACTTTTCTCCCTCTTCAATTCACATTTTTCTCCTCTTAACAAGCAAAACAACATATTCTTTTTCTATTTCTACCCTTAATAAGCCCAAAAAGTCCATCTTACCTTTCTTTATAAGCTTATGTTCTTTTATGCTTAAGTGATCTCCCAAAAATGTGCTTAAACATCGTTATTACATTAACACTTTAATTCCACTTATTCATTCAACAAATCCTACTAACCTTGACATAATTATAACTCCAAAATTAAATATATCAAAACTCTAAAATTATTTTTTAAATCATGTTTAACCTAAAGAAAAAATTTCAGGGTTCAACATCATATGCCTCCATAAAGCGGTCAAATTCAATCTATGTTTTTCCTTTTCAGATACTAGAATTTTATTTAATATAGCAAGTGAGCAACGGAATGGTGGATCATTGCAGATTAATCTCTATGATCATCGTAGTGTTAACTTGGTTATTTTGCATCAATTGAAAGCTTTTGGTTAAGGTATTGTGTATCGACATATATTTTACATCATTTGCATTATCGAGGAATATAAATTGTATTAAACTATGTTACTTGATTTTACTATAGCAATGAAATGGTGGATATTATGGTTATGTTGATGAATTGTATAATATTTTTATTATTAAACTATATTTTGAGGATATTATGTAACTAATGATATGTTGATGCAAGAAAATACTAGAGTATTTTTTCTTTCAAGAGTTATTGGAAATGAAATCTGTAATATATTTAATTTTAAACATTATGTCGTTAAAAATAGGTGCATAAAATGTAATTAATTAAAATATATTTAAATTTTGATATAAAACAAAATTGACAAATTTTATTTCTCAAGATGTTTAAGAAACCAACCACTATCAAAGGTAATAATAATCATTATTTCATATTAACCAACCATCATAATTATAATGATTATATCCTTTATCATTCCTCACTATATTCATTCCTATTCTCATTTTCATTACCCTCGGTAAACAAGCGCCCTAAGTATTGTTCTTTAACTTATAGTGCATCATTGATTAATTAACATATAAGATAAAGTGTATATAATAAATATATTTTGTAAATAATATTATATTATAATTATTTGAATCATATTATATTTACATATTATTCTTGAATTATTTTTGGTCATTGCTTTACTAATATTAAATATTAATAGAGTGAAAAGGCTAATATATATTGTGTTTTTCTTTACAAAATAAGTAATCAATCTAGACTAGAATATAGATATACTTAAACCAACATATAAGTGTTTATTAGAGAATAAGTTACCCGATTATAAGGATTCGAATAAAAATTACTTGTATGTATATAGATATCTTCATTATCATAGTTGTATAATTGATCTTTATACTTGAGATTACCGAAGAGTCTCAGTATAGGAATTACTATGTCTACTTACATCCTAATTTACTTAGAGTAACTCAATTAGTAAAATTGGATCTAGTAATTAAGTCAATAAAGAATTGTTACCTTAAAGAAATTAGGAAAAATATTAGATTATTTTTAATTAGTAGTAATTTAAGGAAATCTTTAAGTACAATAAGCGAGATTTGAAAAGAATATTTTCAAATATCATATTAGTAAGAACAAACAAGACTTGTTTTAAATTGATTAGATATTTTATGTCCAATTAAAATAAAATGCTTATTTCCCAAAATGCAATAATTTATTAATATTTTAAGGAGTTAACTATAAAAAATAATGGGCTACTTACTACACGCTTCAAGTTTATTTTATTAAAAATAATGGGCTACTTACTACAATCCTTATGAAAATAAATCTAATTCTTATTTTAATGCATTTGAGAAACAATCAATTATTTGAAATTTATATAATTAAATAATTAATTTTATTTAATTCAACTATCAAAATTAAACAAGTTATAAAATAAAATAAAATTATTCATATTTTTATTAATAGTTAATTTAAATTAATTAAATTAAATTAAATTATTCGTAGTTCTTATTAATAATTAATATATCAAATAATTAAATGATATATATTTAGTTGATACTAAACCATATTATGAAAAATAGAAACAAAAACACTTTTGTGGTTTTCATAAATTTTAAAAGCTGGAAGAAACCGAAACCAAAACCAAAAACAGAAATAAAAAATTCAAACAAACGATTTTTTTTTACTAAATTTGAAAACGAAAACAAAAAATAAAAAAACAAAAACAGAACCAAACATGCCTTAAATTTAGAAATAAGTTTCTAAAGTTATATACCTTATGAACATAACTTTAATAATATAAAATTGACTAGTTCAATTCTAATTAGACCAAAAGAGCAAAATGAACCATCACGTTTAAACTAGTGTCTAAAATAGACCTTAACATTTTAGGATGTTCAAAATGAACCTTGACATTTGCTAAACATTCAAATTGAATCATAACGGTTAGAAAACGTTCAAATTGAACCCTGACCACTAACTGTGTTAAGCCACTGTCAATTATTTGCTGACATGGAGAAACTTTTGTTGACGTGGTTTTTTTAAATTTTTTTATGTGGGACTTACCATTCAATGACGTGGAATGTTTTTAAAGGAGTTGGGTCCTATATTAGTTTATAATGCTACCTTTCTCTTCTTCCTTTTCAGACTATCTTTGTTAAACCTTAAACATGGGGATCAAATATCCTTATTGTTTTGACTATGAATTTATTGCTTGTTTTAGATGTTTCTTAAAGACATAATAGAATTGGTTGAGCTTAAGCCCTTGAGGAACTCCTTAGTAGGAATTCTAGGAATTTATGGTCTTTCAATAAAGCAAATAAATAGGCTGACAATAGCAGTATAATTGGTGGCTAATCCATCAATCATCTTCATTGATGAACCTACATTAGGCCTTTATGCTAGAGTTGTTGCAATTTTTATGTGCATGATCGCGGCTTTGTCGATTCGACCTTAAGATCGATCCTTGGAAACCGGTAAAAAATAATAAATTCCAAGATTGCAGTACAGATTGCAATCTTGGGTCGTCTCACTTAATTGGAACCAAGTGAAAAAGGTCTAAGCTAGCCTAATTGTCAAAAATTGCAATTAAAGTTGATAAAATGGGGGGGGGGGGTTTGGTCATTGAAAAGAACTAAGGACATTTAACTAAATTGAAAGACAAAGTATAAAAAGTATATTTTTTGGATTTTTAAGAAGTAAAAGGAATTGAAAATTTTAGTAATAAGCAAATGATAATAAATCCTCTTGAAAATGAGCTTAGGCTATCATGGTTCAAAACAATTTTCGGGAAGTGCAATTCACCAAGTTTTCAAATAACAACCTTAAAGACTTCTCCTCAAGTCCAGGATCTTGATCAATGAACTCCATTTCTCAAGATCCCATTAAGTGCTCTTAAGCCTTAGAACCTTGAGGGATTCTTTAAGTCCAAGGTTTTAATCAACGAACTCCGTTAACTAAAACCGTGTTAAATGCCTCTTAGTGTGTGAAATGGACAAGTTAATGCAATTGGTCAATTGGTTCAAGCACAATCTCAATATCAAACACAACTAGGCAGATAAAGAGGGATAACACAATCACCAAAAGACATCTATGAGACTTCATATATTGAGCATCGAAGTTCTACATTAACCAATCCATAACATAAGACATCGTTCAACACTTGATTAAACTATAACCAAGCTAATCTAACTACAAGAAGTAAACCCTAACTCAGGAATTTACAACACTGTAATTAAACTTGACTACGTAAGATTAACTCCTTTTTTAGACCCGGTGAACTCAAGCCGATGCTACATCTTCAAGAGGAAATGTGGTTTAGCTACGCATGACTCCGGATTCTCTCACGAATGTGGAAGATTGGACGTCTCCCATGGTTGCCATAGATGGCAGTGGTGTAGCGATGATGGTAATAGTCGAAGATGAGGAAAATGGAAAATGATGGTGGAAGAGATAATCATCTCTGCTGCCTCCAAAGTGTCTCCGAAAGACGTTCGTTCTCTTTCGACCTAAAAATAGCAAGGCTTTTAAATGATGGATGCGGGTCGGGTCGATACAGTGAGGGATCTTTCCAAATGAAGTCTGGGTATTTGTCTGCTCGTCGCGGCGCGGCTCGCGGCTGCTTGTTCTCTCGCCGCGGCGTGTGAATTGTTAGACATCGTGGCATGCTCCTTTTGATCCTCGCCGCGGCGAGATGCTTTGTAGGCCCCGTGGCGTGGACTTCTTGGATCCTCGCCGCAGCGTGTAGACTTCTTCTTAACCTTTTGACTCTCTTTGTCCCCTACATTATCAAACAACAATTTGTAGTATCAATTGTCCTTGGAAAAATTATGATGAAATTAATGTCAATTTGTGACAATTTTACTATCAAATTGTATAAAATGTAAGCTCACTACAAGGGACTAATTAAGGCAAAAAAATCATAAATTAAGAGTCAAAAAGTACATTGAGAACAGTAAAAGTGTAGCCAATTAAATAGATAAACTTGGGCTCAATCAAATTATCCCACACTTAGACCTTTGTACTCCTGGACAAAGTTTATAAGAGTCAAAAAGATACAAGTGTAAAAGAAAATTCGTCCATGCTCAAAACAATAACAGGAACTTGGCATAAATCACTTCCTCAAAATTCAATCAAAGTAAATTGAAAGAGTGCTAATAAAACAAACACTAAAAGAATTCAATTCAAGAGATTGGACAAAAGAGATGTCACTCAAGATAAGGTGTTTGCTCTCTCCTCACATATTGGGGATATTTCACTCTCAATCTACTTAACCCATTCTCTACCATAAGCTTGTAGCAATTCTCTTTCTCCACTACAAAAACTATAATTTGAAGATCAAGAGGACTTTTCAGGGTTGTAATGTACAGAGGGCTAGATGAATGGATGGAATGGAAGAAAGAAAAAGAATGAACACATGCACTACAATTATGAACTGGATGTCGAAAGATAAACTAATATTGACACTCTCTTTTTTTTATGTTATATATACTGCTTGAATTGTTATTGCTCTGTCTTTTCTTTTCTTTTTGTATTTTTTTAACACTTCTCTGTCCCTTTTTGGAACATACTTTTTTTTATAATAAAATTAAACTACGGACATCATGTAGGGATGCATACATGCAAGTGCTCATAAATAAAAATGGCTCAAGGGCTAGCAAGTGATAAGTGTTTGTGGGATAAGTGTTTGGGAAAAGGGTTGAAGAAAGAATGCCTCTATCACATCAACAAAATTCTAGTCTATAAAGCTTTGATTAAGAATTGAAACAAGTTCTAGAGAGATATGAAATAAGCAGATGCACACAATATCGAAGGAAAAATTAGGCTCAAATATCCTTCCAACAGAGGTACTATCTTAATGAACAATCTCAAGTCTCAAAAACTTAAAGTGTTACTTTGTTAGAATGCCTTAATTCACTTTGTATTGAAAACATCAAAAGTGAGATTAGCCAAGACCAACTATCATTAAAAGAATGGAAGGAATTTTCATAAACTCAAGTACCACTTTGAAACCTATAAGGTCTTTGAAACACAAAAGTGACAAGAGTCAATGTGGAAAAAAAATTAGAATTGAGGAAAAAGTTCTTACAAACCTTCTGTAAAAAGGGCGGGCGTCGCGACGTGTAGCATGCACGCCGCGACGTGTTGGCGTGAACCGTGGTTCGTCGCGGTGTATCAACTGTCGCCACAGCGAGGAACAACAGAAAGACAGAAAAATAATGTGTACCAAGTCTAAAATATGTAACATTATGCAAGATTGGTTAAAACACACATAAAAAATGTCAATATGGAGCATAACAAAAATAAGAACATAGGAATAGCTCAGCTCCCCCACACTTAAACAACACATTGTCCTTAATGAAAATGAAGCAAAAACTTAAGCACAGATAAGGCATGAAGAGACAAAAGGTAATGTTATTAGAAAGTGAAAGGAAAATAAAATAAGTTATCTATCAAAATGGCTCTCCTTCATACTGGGTAAGAAAAACAGTACATCCAAAACTCAAAAGTAAGAAATAAGTGAAGGAGAGAAAAAACCTGATGTTTATGGTGGTTTCTGGTTCTCATGATAGAGCTTCAAAAGATGGCCATTAACTTTGAGTCGTGTTCTAGTTTTTTCATGTAAAAGCTCTACCATACCAAAGTTGTGCACCTTCGTGACTAGATACGGTCCATCCCAACGAGTATTGAAAGTCCCATGTTTGAAAGCAAACCGAGCCTTGAATAATAGGACTTTATCTCCTTCCTTGAAGCTTTTCCTCTGAATGATCTTATCATGTATCAATTTTGCCTTTTCCTTGTAGAGTCGAGAGTGTTCATATGCCTCTAACCTCAACTCCTCTAGCTTTTGAAGTTGCAACTTCCTCTCCGTGCCGGAAGATTCTAAGTCCATATTGCATTGTTTAACTGCCCAATATGCATTATGCTCCAGTTCTACAGGCAAATGGCAAGCCTTTCCATAAATCAAGCGATAAGAGGCCATGCCTATTGGGGATTTATAAGCAGTCCGATATGCCCACAGTGCTTCCTCGAGGCGAAGGCTCCAATCCTTCTTTGATGGCTTCACAATTTTTTCCAAAATATGCTTCACCTGTCTGTTTGAAACTTCAGCTTGTCCATTGGTTTGTGGGTGATATGCAGTGGAGACTTTGTGAGTGACCCCAAATTTGAAAAAAGAGGTTATCAATGACTCTATTACAAAAATGTGATCCCCTATCACTAACCACAGTTTTTGGTATGCCAAATCGAAAAAAAAATGTTGGATTTAAGAAACTTAGACACGACTGGGGCATCATCTTTTCTAGTAGGAATGGCCTCTATCCATTTGAACACATAATCAACAGCTAAAAGGATATACACAAAGCCAAAAGACGGAGGAAATGGGCCCATGAAGTCAATTCTCCAAACATCAAAGATCTCGCAAAATAGAAGAGGTTGCTATGGCATTTCATATATCTTCCCTAATCCTCCAAATCTTTGACATTGATCACATGACCGACAAAAGTTGAATGAATCCTTAAAAAGTGTAGGCCAATAAAAGCCAGAATCGAGAATTTTCCTAGATGTTCTCCTTGCACTGAAATGACCACCACAAACCATTGAATGATAAGATGAAATTATATCATCACACTCTTCATGAGGCACACATTTCTGGATCACCTGTCACTGCACATTCTCCACAGATAAGGGGCATCCCAAATGTAATGTCGAGCTTCACTCTTTAGCTTCTGAGATTGTGCCTGAGACATAAAAGGAGGAGTGAGTCTAGACATTAGGTAATTGACAATATGTGCATACCAAGGTTCTATAAAAATTAAAGCACATAAAACCGAATCAGGAAATGAATCACAGGTAAGTTCGGAAGAATCCACTCCATGTGTGTCATTCGGTAGCCTGCTCAAATGGTCAGCTACATGGTTTGCAGCTCCCGCTCGATCCTTTATCTCGATATCAAATTCTTGGAGTAGCAATGCCCACCGTATCAGTCTAGGCTTTGATTGTGGTTTCTTGAGGAGATACCGAATAGCTGCATGATCAGTAAAAATGGTAACATGTGAATTCAACAGATATTGCCTAAATTTTTCCAAAGCAAAAACTACTGCAAACAACTCTTTTTCAGTTGTTGTATAGTTGATTTGAGCTGGATCCAGTGTTTTTGAGGCATATGCGATAACTCTTAGTAATTTCTCCTCCCGTTGACCCAACATAGCTCCTACAACACAATTTGATGCATCACATGAAAGTTCAAAAGGTTAGTTCCAATCAGGAGAACCGAAAAAAGGTGGAGAAATGAGTTTCGATTTCAGCATGTTAAAGGCATTCTTGCAGGAATCGTCAAATTCAAAATTTTCATCTTTTTGTAAAAGCTTGGAGAGAGGTAACGCAATTTTGCTGAAATCCTTTATGAAGCGCCTGTAAAATCCTGTATGACCCAAAAATGATCGTATGTCACGAATACAAGCAGGGTAAGGCAAAGAACATATAACCTCAATCTTAGCTTTATCTACTTCAATCCCCTTGCTAGAAATTAAATGACCGAGCACGATTCCCTCACTGACCATGAAATGACATTTCTCAAAGTTCAAAATCAAATTCTTTTCAATGCATCTTTGTAAAACTTTTGCAAGACTGAATAAACAAGCATCAAAAGAATCACCATAGGCTGTGAAATCATCCATAAACACTTCCATACATTCCTCTAAAAATTCATAGAAAACAGCCATCATGCAATGTTGGAAAGTTCCTGGGGCATTACATAAACCAAAAGGTATCCTTCGATATGCAAAGGTGCCAAAAGGGAATGTAAAAGTGGTTTTGTCTTAGTCTTCCGGTGCAATGGGTACTTGAAAATATCCGGAGAAACCATCCAAAAAACAATAATGTGATTTCCCTGCAAGCCTTTCAAGCATTTGATCAATAAAAGGGAGAGGGAAATGGTCTTTTCTTGTGGCGTCATTTAATCGTCTACAATCTATACACACACGCCACGAATTCTGCACTCTGGTAGGAATAAATTCATCCCTATCATTTTTTACCACCGTTATCCCACTCTTTTTTGGCACTACATGTATTGGACTAACCCACTCACTATCAGAAATGGGATATATTATCCCTGCACTCAACAACTTCGTTATTGCCTTCTTCACAACATCTAAGATAAGTGAGTTTAGTCTTCTTTGAGGTTGCCTCACCGATTTTGACCCTTCATTCTAAAAGATCCTGTGTGTGCAAATAGCTGGGCAAATGCCTGGTATATCTACTAAAGTCCACCCTATAACTCTCTTGTGTTCCCTCAAAACATTCATGAGTCTCTTTTCCTCAGTGTGGGACAAGTTACTAGCAATTATCACAGGTAATCGCTCATTAGACTCAAGAAAGGCATACTTTAAAGTAGTAGGTAGGGGTTTGAGCTCAAGCACAGGAGGTTGCATAACAGAAGGAATCAATTTATGAAGTTCAAGGGAAAAGAGATCACTCCCTCTTTCTTCTGGCGTGAAGTCTGTCTCCTGGTAAGCGGTCGTGGCTAATCCTTCCTGCTTCCCTAAAATATGGACAGAAATGTTAAGTCAAAATGACTTTACATAAAAATGATTTTGATGTATAACAAACAAAGAGAGATCATATACAAGAAAAACAAAACAGCCACAGACGCAGACGCAAATACAAAGCAGACGCAGATGCAAATGCAAAGCAGACACAGACGCAAATGCAAAGCAGATGCAAACGCAAATACAAAGCAGACGCAGACATAAATGCAAAGAGCGCGATACGAAATGCAAAGCAGACGCAGACGCAAATGCAAAGCGAACATAAACGCAAATGCAAAGCGAACCACAGAGCATAACGCAAAGATGGCCGCAGACGCAAATACAAAGCGACGCAGACGCAAATGCAAAGCAGAGATGCAAATGCAAAAGCGAACCTGACATAAATGCAAAGCGAGACGCAGACGCAAATGCAAAGCGAACCTGAGCGCCCAAATGCAAAGCGATCTGAGCGCAAAAGCAAAGCGACGCAAATGTGAAGCGGATGCGAGATGAAGTAAAAAGCAGACGCAAGAAGTCGATTCGAGTTAATTCTGTAACTCAAGTGATTAACAGTTTCTTTAAAGATTAAAGATTAAAGATTCAAGAATCAAGAAGCAGTTAGAGACGAAGGCTATAAATTCAAGTCGAAGTCGAAACTGAATAGCTGCTGATCTTAGAAAAATTACACAAAGTGAAAAAGCGATTAAGTGCAAACTAGCAAAGTGCTATCTTACTGTAACAAAGTATTCAAATATTTTTCTGAAAAGAAAAAGGTGTACAGATAGCTTGCAGAGGCTAAGTGTGAAAGAATCTGGTTGTAGAGACACGAAGAGGCTCGTGAAAGAATACTTATAACGATTGAAGAGATAGTGAAATCTCGGAAGAAACTCGAGGATTGGGCGTAGCCCACGGTTTGGGGTGAACCAGGATAAATCGCGTGTCTACCACTCTTACTCTCTATCTAGTTTTAGTTTCAAATTTTATCATTACTTCTGTTCATATTCATAATATTGAGAAGTTTGATCAATCGGAATAAATAAAAATTATGTAAAGATTTTATTCCTAACAAGTAATTCGAAAAGACTTATAAAGAGGGAATACACAATTCAACCCCCTTCTCGTGCATTCTATTATTGTTTTCTAAGTCTTTGTATTAACGTGTGATTCACTTGATTGGTATCGAGCAAGGTATCCAAGAATCACTTTGGCGAAGTGTGGATTAAAGATAATGGCGAGTCACATGTATACATCATTTGAAGGAGCCTCGATCACTAGACCTCCGGCATTCAACGGAGAAGACTATCACTACTGGAAAGATAGGATGCGGTTATTCATCGAATCTACTCATGTTGACCTTTGGGATGTTATAGAGAACGGACCGTACACACCTGTAGATGAAGAAGGCAATTCTATTCCACGGAACAGATGGATGGCTGATCAGAAAGCAAGAATACAATTAAATTCAAAGGCAAAATTTTTCTTGACATGTGCCCTAAGCAGGAGCGAGTATGACAAAGTGCACGGTTGTGACACTGCAAAAGAGATGTGGGACACATTGTCTATTGCTCACGAAGGCACAAGCTAAGTTAAAGAATCCAAGATAAGTAATCTTGTGCATCAATATGAACTTTTCAGGATGGAAGATGAAGAATCTATTGATCAAATGTTTGGAAGATTTCAAACAATTGTTAATGGATTGAAAGCTCTTGGAAGGACATACAACAATCAAGATCATGTTCGAAAGATTCTAAGAAGTCTTCCTAAGAGATGGAGACCTAAAGTTCTTGTAGTCAAGAAGCCAAAGACTTGGCGTGTTAAAATTTGGATGAGTTCTTTGGGATCCTTAAAGATTCATGAAGTAGAACTCAACGCTGAAGACAAGCCTAAGCCAGATAAGTCAATAGCAGTGAAGGCCGGACAAAAGAATCATAAGACTCAGAGAAGGAGGAAGTCATCAAAAGCGTTAAAAATTGAAGAATCAAAGGATGATAACTCCACCAATCCGAATCGAGTCAAGTGATGAAGATGACGAATTATCTTTCATTTCGAGAAAGATAAGGCGATGTGGAAGAAAAAGCCCAGAGGGAACCAGGCGTTCGAGAAAGAATGGGAAAGATGAAGCTAAACGGAGAAGTCTTCTATCATTTGCTACGAGTGCAACCAGACTGGACACTACAAGTCCGAATGTCCTACTCTCGAAGAAACCAAAGAAGAGTAGAGAAGGCAAGAAAAGCATGATGGCAACATGGGAGGACCTAGATTCATCTGAATGGATCTGACTCGAGTCATCGAACATGCAAACATTTGCCTAATGGTGAGGAAGATAGTGATGAGGAGGTAAAATCAGTTATGATAATTTGCATGATGCCTATTCGAATTGTTAGAAGATTCTCATGCTATTACGAAGCAGTACAAGTCATTAAAGAAGAAGTATGTAGAAAATATTAGACATCTTGAGGTAATAGAGAGAAAAAGTTTGTTTAAAGAAACAATTAGAAGATAAAAGAAAATTGTAGAGCGGATCATAAGAGATTAATCAACTTAAACTAACGATTAAGAATTTATCAGTTGATTTATCTACTTTCACAGAAAGTACAAAGAAAATGAATGAGATGCTTAGAAAATGTAGACATCCAAGTGATAAAAATGGATTAGGGTTTCTGAGGAAACAAGATTAGGTCTCGTAAAAATCATCATTCAAAAAGAAGATATAGGATGATTCATTTTAATCAACATTCTAATAATATGCATCATAGATCACATCATATGCATACTACTAACCATAAAGGACCCAAGAAAATTTGGGTACCAAGAAATAAAATAGTTTCTCCTGCAGATATCCTTCATTGGAAGATACGGCAAGCACCATTAGTATTTAGACAGTGGATGCTCGCGACACATGACGGGAAGAAGGTCTATGTTCCTAGACCTTCAGTATAAGAAGGGATGATCAGTAACTTTCGGAGACAACCAGCAGGGCAAAATTATTAGAATCGGGAAAATAGGTAAAGATTCCTTTGCATGCATAAATAATGTACTGCTTGTTGATGGTCTAAAGCATAACTTGATTAGCGTCAGTCAATTGTGTGATTCTGGTTTCACAGTTACATTCAATCAAAATCTTTGCGAAGTCAGAAACAAAGATGGGTCTATACTTTTCTCTGCCAAGAGAAGAAACAACCTTTACAAAATCAATTTAGAAGATTTTCAAAAACAAAATATTTCATGTTTTCTATCTTCTGAAGAAGAAAGACTAATCTGGCATAAAAAGCTAGGTCATGTCTCTTTGAAACATATTTCAAAATTGGTAAAACATGATTTGGTAAGAGGTTTGCCAAAAATAAGTTTTTTCAAAGAACTTTTCTGTGAAAATTGTTTGAAAGGAAAACAAGTTAAAACCTCTTTCTCTTCTAAAAGTTTTGTAACCTCATCAAGACCTTTAGAACTGTTACATATGGATTTATTTGGTCCTACAAGGACATTAAGTCTTGACAGAAAGAAATATGGACTCGTCATTGTTGATGACTTTACTCGATTTTGTTGGATATTGTTTTTATCACACAAAGATGAGTCTTTTAAGTGCTTTAGAATCTTATCCAGAAAGTTACAGAATGAAAAAGGAATGTCCATAGCCAGTATCAGGAGTGACCATGGTGGAGAATTTGAAAATGAGAAGTTTAGAGTATCTTGTGAGGAGAATGGAATTTCCACAACTTCTCAGCCCTAGAACTCCACAAAAAATGGAGTTGTTGAAAGAAAAAATAGGACGATTCAAGAGATGGAAAGGACAATGCTATGTGAGACGAATCTTCCTAAGTATTTCTGGGCAGAAGCTGTGAATACAACATGCTATATTCAGAATAGGATCATGTTGCGACCTATGTTGAAGCAGACTCCTTACGAGTTATGGAATGGAAGAAGACCAAGCATATCTTACTTTCATCCATTTGGGTGCAAATGTTCCATTACGAATCTGAAAGAGGCATTGGATAAATTCAATTCGAAGACCTATCCAGGAATCTTCCTAGGCTACTCATTATCGTCTAAAGCGTTTCGAGTTTACAACTTGACTTCAAAGACTGTTGAAGAGACGATTCATGTCAAGTTTGATGATAATTCTCAACCCCATAAGGAAGATGACGTGGAGAATGAAGGTCCTTCAAAAACTTAGATGATACCTCGAAACTCCCTCGTCGGACACTCATGAGAACAAGATTGAAGATATTCCAGAAACTATAGAACTAAGGCGAAATTGGAGATATAAAAGTTCTCATACAGAAGAACTAGTTATCGGTGACACCTCAGAAGGAGTTAGGACAAGGTCCAGATTCAGAAGAGAAGCTAATGTAGCCTTTATCTCTGAAGTAGAGCCTAAGAAGGTTGAGGAAGCTCTTGAAGCGAAGCTTGGGTGTTAGCCATGCAAGAGGAGCTGAATCAATTTACTAGAAATAACGTCTGGTCCTTAGTCCCAAAACCTTTTAAGAAATCCATTATTGGAACCAGATGGGTTTTCAAGAATAAGTTAGACGAATCAGGTAGGGTGAGTCGTAATAAGGCTAGATTAGTAGCACAAGGCTATAATCAGCAAGAAGGAATAGACTACAATGAAACATATGCTCCAGTGGCGAGACTTGAAGCTATAAGGATTTTGTTAGCATATGCGATCTGTCATGATATAAAGTTGTTTCAGATGGATGTTAAGAGTGCATTTCTGAATGGTTTTATAGATGAAGAGGTGTATGTGAAACAACCACCTGGCTTTGAAGATGTTAAAAAACCAGACTATGTCTATAGACTTCACAAAGCCTTATACGGTATGTCTCAAGCAAGCTCCTAGAGCTTGGTATGATCGTCTGAGTACCTTCCTAATAGAGAATGGTTTCAGTAGAGGTCAAGTTGATAAGACGCTCTTTAGAAAGAGTTTTCAGAATGATTTTATCTTAGTACAGATCTACGTTGATGATATCATTTTTGGTGCTACTTCAAAAGAATTGTGTTTAAAGTTTGAGAGCTTAATGAAGAAAGAATTTGAAATGAGTATGATGGGCGAGTTAAAGTTCTTTCTTGGGTTGCAAGTTAAGCAGACCGAAGAGAAGATCTTCATTCATCAACAAAAGTATGTGAAAGAGTTGTTGAATAAGTTTGATATGAATAATGTGAAGCCTATGGCAACTCCGATGCATCCTTCAAACCTTTTGTCAAAGAAGAACTTGGTAAGAAGGTGGATCAAATCCTATATAGAGGATGATCGGTTCTTTCTTGTATCTTCTGACAAGTAGACACGATATTTTGTTCGATGTATGCTTGTGTGCAAGATTTCAAGCCGATCCTAGAGAGTCTCATTTTTTCTTTGTTAAAAGAATTTTGAGATATCTCGCAGTACTACCGATCTTTGCTTAATGTTTGAGAAAGGTAAAGATTTGAGTTAATTGGATATTGCGATGCGGACTATGGGAGGCGAATCGAAAGAAAAAGCACAAGTGGAGGATGTCATTTTCTGAGGAAATCTAGTCTCTGGTCAAGCAAGAGACAAAGCTCAATTGCTCTATCAACCGTGAAAGCAGAATATATATATGCGCATGATTCTGCTGCTCACGACGCTGTGGATAAAGTATCGACTTGAAGACTATTGAGTTAAAGAGGAGGAGATTCCAATTTATTGCGACAACACCAGTGCAATAAATCTATCAAAGAATCCAATTCAGCATTCCAGAGTGAAGCATATAGAAGTCGGACATCATTTCCTGAGAGATTATGTTCAGAGGAAAGTGGTGCTTCTACAGTTTGTTGAAACAGAACTTCAGTGGGCAGACATCTTCACTAAACCACTAAGTGAAGAACGGTTTCAGAAGATAAGACGCAATCTTAACATGGTGATGTTAAATGAGCAGTCAGGCTAAAGTAACGTGGAAACTAACGGCGTTAGTTACATTGAGTTACAGTTGGTAACTCTCTCATAAGAAAGATTTTTGGAGGGAAAAATATGATAATCTCGAGGTTCTTAATGATTCTAGAACCCACCGGACCATAACCCTATATGTAGACTGAAGATGAAATTATAGCAGTCTTTTCATCATCTCCTGACGATTCATTTCTGCTTTACCAATTCTCTCAAAAACATTTCGCTCAAAAAGTTCTCCAGAAGATATTTTTCAATCTATACAATGGAAGCAGCCATGGTTTATGGAAGACTTGTGGACTTTGAGTCACTAAGAAGAGACAGCATGGATGTAGAACCAGAAATCATAAGAGCTGGTTGGAAGAACTTCTTTCAGATACAAGAACCAGTCTATACGAATGAAGTATATGAGTTCTGGAAGAACGCTCGTCTGATAGATAACACCATTGTATCCTCTGTAGAGAGAATATCTGTTCTTGTCACAAAGGATTTGATAAAGAAGGTGATCGACTGTCCATCAGTTGGTGAGAAATTGTTTACCAAGGCCAGATGGATGACCTCAGTCGAAATGAAAGAAGAAGATTTCAAGAGGCAACTATATGGCACAAATAACTCAAGGGAGAGGAAGACATCAAATTTGATTCCGAAGGCTAGGGTGCTTCACGCAATTTTGTTTAATTGCATTCTACCCAGAGTCGGTTTAAGACATTTAGTGACCACTTTGGATGAACAATGTACGTTTACCTCTTGAATCGAAGCCCCATAAATTTACCCTTCTTAATCTTTCACTATATGGTTAAGGGGTTAAAGGAAACTACCAGTTATCCTTATGGTATGATTTTGACGAGGATTTTTAAGGAATCCAGTATTCATCTGCACCACGGTATCAGACAAACTGTTCCTGTGAAGAGCAAGATCGATGCACATACGATCGGCGAATGGAGTGCGAACACGAGACAAAGGCCAAGCCGACTCTTGAGGAAGTCAAGAACTGAGGGGGAGCGTGTATTGAAGAAGACTCCTGTCTCAAGTTCTCAGTCTCCAGTGAGTATCAAATCACCTACTGCTAAACTAAGGAGAGTGCTAGGTAGACCTCTCATGAAAATGGCGAGTCCTCTTTTCAAAGAAAGCCAATCTCAGAGGACAAAACAAAGTGCGCCAAAGAGACAAGGAGAAAGTCTTTTGAACGAAGTTGTGAAGAAAGCAAAGAGATTACCAAGAATTAGGACTCGAGGCAGCAGGAAGAAAAGATTGCAGAGAGCAGTCGAGAAGAAACTTCTAAATCTTGTGCACCCAGAGCCACAAGATCCTTAGTCTCTATTCTGGAAGAAGATACGGCCAAAAAATCCAAAGAGATTGAGAGGAAGAGAAAAGCAACATCAGAGAAAAGAAAATCTCCAACGAAGAAATCGATAAAACTAACTGAAGCGGAGAAAAAGACTAAGAAGGTTAGTCGAAAGAAGATCATTTCAACTGCTGAGGACGTTAGTCAACAGAAAGAAACTATCAATACTGTTCAAGTAGAAACAGAAGAAAGCGGTTCTGATCAGATACCCCTATTGTTCAACAAGAAGAAGAACGACTAAAGAAAGCAGTTCAGAAACACTGTTGCTCAACAGAGGAGCGATAGATGAAAGCCAGTTCAGATGACTCTTAATGAAGCACATCAAGAAGCAACAACGATGTCAGATTAGGAGGATGATAAACCGTGTCTAATGGTATACAACTACCACAAGTTTTGAGAAGCGAAGTTGAAGATCAAAATGGTGGAAGTAGTTACCGATGACGAAGACCGCTATTGCAATCGGTGTTCAACTGTGAAGAAGATAGTAGGCGTGGTACAGCCTATGGTGATTAATCATAACACATGGAGTTACTCAAAGAAGATGAAAAGATCTTCTATGATACTTTGGGATTTCTTTGCTACTATGCCATATCCTACAAAGCGTCCACGCCATCCGTGTACTATTTTCCTAATCACTAAAAATACAGAGATAATGGTTGCACCAAATATACAGCCAAGATTCCCAAAAGATTTTACCAGGGGAAATCAAAATTATATCTGAAGATGATGCTAGTGATGATCATCCGCAGATCAAATTGCGAAGAGGTGCGAAAAATTGATGAAGCATGCGCCTTTGCGGAAGTCGATAAAGCAAGTTGCAGCCATACTAATAGTGAGGAAGGCTGTCCGATGGGGAAGAATAAGAACAGGAACATTTACTGAGTTCCTCATTCAGACAGTTCTTCGTATTAGCCCTTTGTCTAATACACTGTCTATTGAAGCACAAGCTCTACCCCTGCAAGGAAGACAGTTGCTGATGCTGCCTGCTCCTTTTGATTTAGATCTTCCTGAAGCTGAAACGTTCATTCGTCCACCTACCTTTGAGATCAATGAAGACTACATCCCATCCTCTGATGCTTACACTACTTCAATTCCTTTCGCTCCTCCATCAGCAGAAGTTGATCAAGCCTCTTCGTCGGTTGATCCACCAGATGAAGTTAGCGATTCGAGGTGAACTCAACGACATGAAGGAGACGGTGAATGATCCGAGAAAGATGATAGCGAAGCTGCGAAGACCCGAATCGTTAATCATTTTTTATTATAACAAATAGGGAGAGCGGAAAAGAAGATAATCAACAGAAAAGGAGAGGATGTTCAGACAAAGAAGGTGTGACCACAACAGACGAAGAAAGGAAGAAGATAAGTTTTTTTTCTACTTTGTAAAATCTGTAAATTTACTTTGTTCTGTTTTCTTTTCTTGTATGTAATTTGTTATATTCAAAAAGGGGGAGATTGTTAAGTCAAAATGACTTTACATAAAAATGATTTTGATGTATAACAAACAAAGAGAGATCATATACAAGAAAAACAAAACAGCCACAGACGCAAATGCAAAGCAGACGCAGATGCAAATGCAAAGCAGACGCAGACGCAAATGCAAAGCAGACGCAGACGCAAATGCAAAGCAGACGCAGAAGCAAATGCAAAGCAGACGCAGACGCAAATGCAAAGCAGACATAGATGCAAATGCAAAGCAGACGCAGACGCAAATACAAAGCAGACGCAGACGCAAATGCAAAGCAAACGTAAATGCAAAAGCAGACTTGAGCGTAAATGCAAAGCGAACCGAGCGTAAATGCAAAGCGAATACGCGACGCAAATGCAAAGCAGAACCTGACGCGCAAATGCAAAGCGGTAGCGAGCCTTAAAAGCAAAGCGAGCGCAAATGTGAAGCGAGATGCGAAGAAGTAAAAAGCAGACGCAAGAGTCGATTCGAGTTAATTCTGAACTCAAGTGATTAACCGTTTCTTTAAAGATTAAAGATTAAAGATTCAAGAATCAAGAAGCGATTAGAGGCGAAGGCTATAAATTCAAGTCGAAGTCGAAAACTGAATAGCTGCTGATCTTAGAAAAATTACACAAAGTGAAAAAGCGATTAAGTGCAAACTAGCTAAGTGCTATCTTATTGTAACAAAGTATTCAAATATTTTTCTGAAAAGAAAAGGTGTATGAGATAACTACAGAGGCTAAGTGTGAAAGAATCTTGGTTGTAGAGACTGAAGAGGCTCGTGAAAGAATACTTATAACGATTGAAGAGATAGTGAAATCTCGGAAGAAACTCGAGGATCGGGCGTAGCCCACGGTTTGGGGTGAACCAGGATAAATCCGCGTGTCTACCACTCTTACTCTCTATCTCGTTTTTAGTTTCAAATTTTATCATTACTTACTGTTCATATTCATAGTATTGAGAAGTTTGATCAATCGGAATAAATAAAAATTATGTAAAGATTTTTATTCCTAACAAGTAATTCTGAAAAGACTTATAAAGAGGGGAATACACAATTCAACCCCCCCTTCTCGTGCATTCTATTATTGTTTTCTAAGTGCTGTATTAACGTGTGATTCACTTCAAGAAAACCTTTTTCCAAGATCAAGTGAATGTAATCCAGCATCCAAAGAATCTTTTTGTAACTTATGTTTTTGGCAAGCATTATCCACAGCTAAATTAATCATATTCACACCCAAAAGCGAATAATCCTCATGTGGATGTTTCATTGCCTCGTACATGTTGAAGCTTACCTATTGATCACCTACCTCCATGGTGATCTTACCTTCCTTCATGCTGATCATGGTGCTTCTTTGTCCACAAAAGTGGTCGTAGAGAATCAAAGAAGTATCCTGCACAACTTCAGAAGACATATCATGTACATAAAAATTAGCAGGAAATACTAAACCCTTTACCTGGACCAATATGTCCTCAATTGTACCCACTGGATGCCTAAATAATCTATCAGCTAGTTGTAGGACAACATATGTGGGTTTCAAACTTTTCATTCCTAAGGACTGATAGACAGATTTGGGCATCACATTAATCACTGCCCCCAGATCTAACAATGCTCTTCCTATAGTTACTTTCCCTAAGATGCAATGTTGGGACCCGATCCAGGAACTGGATCCCAACCGGAAAAGAAACGAAACGAAAGAGGTCGAAACAAAGCGAATGCACATCGGATAATTGGAAATCCGAAGATGAATCGAATAACAAAATGCGAAAGCAACGAATCGAAACAAAGGTAGCGGAAGCGAAAGGAATACTTATCGATATCAAAAGCGAATCGGAGCGAATAATCGAAACGGAACAAAAACTTAACAAAGCGGATCCGACATTCGAGAACAATTATCGAAGAAAAACGAACGCGTTGGAAACCTAGACTAATCCGATGCGAAAATTCGGTATAATTTTTTTTTCTTTTTCCTTATTCCTTTTCTTATATTCCTTTTTCCTCGAACTCAATCAAAGCATACAATTTCCTTTTTCTTAGAAGTTATCTTCAATCAAATCCTCAAATCATACAAACTGCTTATACATACAACCAAGTCCCAAAAATTCATCTTTATACCCATTTTATCAAAATTTCGGCAGCATAACGACTGCCTTATGACTAACCCAAACCTGCAAAGTGTTCAAACAACACTTCTATATTTTCACAAATATCCAGTATCATCGGACTCCCCGTCCGGAATCCAACATAACAAACGCAATCCTATATCTAGTACTTTAAATATCGAAATCATCCATCTCAAATCCAAAATCTTCAGAATTACAAACACTTTGATAATGCATCATAGCCATAGCCAAATCAACAATCATATCTTAATTCCATAAACAATCTCATTACACTAATTACAATTATATGCAAATCATAACTTAAATCTCGAATTCATATCCTTCATATCCAATCACATACAGAATCATATACACACATGGCAATTCAAGCCATATACCGAATTAATACCAAAACTCAATTTACATAAAAAATCCAAACGATACAAAATCGGACCAAACGTCTTGATATTCTTCCATCCGATCTCCTGCTCAAAACTTGGAGATGGGGATGAAAGGGGGTGAGGTCGGAAGCTCGTGGATAATATATTTATAAATTGAACAATAAGCGAAAAATTCATTTTCAAGAAGTTTGTCATTTTTAAACATTTCACGGTAGAAACCTATCACAGCTTATCTTTCAAATCTTTCACTTTTCAAACCATTCATAAAACATTTCCAAAATCTTACATTTGCAAATCTTATCTTCTCATTTCTCTTAATTCTCAATTCTTTCTTATTTCAAAATCAAATTTAAAAACATGAATGCATCACACTTAGAAACGAAACAAAAGCACATAACACATCAAATGGTCTGGTTCGGTCCAAAACAGAACGTACTGCACATTCCTGCATAGCGGTCCTGTGCAGCCGTGAACAGAACGTACTACACTTTCCCGTATAGCGGTCTAGTGTAGCCGTGAAAGGAGTCTGAAATCGGAGCTCCATGCCACTAGCGGGCAGCCAGGAGAAGGCTATAAAACTAGACAAGTGCGCACTCATCCCACAGATGGGACCTAACCAAACTCACATAACACATAATTGAAAACGAAATTTCAGATTGCCCGAAGGCACGTTTCAAAATCTTGATTTTCAAAGTTTTCATATCATAACGTCAAATCGTGTCAAAATGCTTGACACATGCACATTCCACATATTCACATCAATCTATATAACAATCATAGTCAATAAATCAATTAATCACATATAAATCAAATGCATAAAAATGAATGCAATTATTTCTTTCAAACATAAATCAACATATACAAATGCATAAAGCAGCATTGTTCACATTTTTTTTAAAATCCTTTGAAAACATAATTTCAGAAATATTTTCCTTTCTTGATTTTTCAAATTCACATAATTTACTCATAATTCAAAATATAAATACATTACCCACCTCGAATTGATGCTAGAAACTTGCTTTGTGCCTCAATTGCTCCAAAGCCTCCTTCTTTCTTCCACATTAAAATTTTCCTAAACCACAAATACCCAAATTCAACATCATAAAAATCATAATCCTCAAATTTCACTTAGGAATTCACCAATTGATCATATTTCTAAGCTATCCAATTTAACAATTTCGAAAATCCCCAATTTTCAAAATTGACCTAAACTGATTCACTCAAATTCTGTTGGGACCCGATCCGAGAATCGGATCCCAACCGAAAAGCGAAGAACGAAGGAAACGAAAGCGAATGGAAACGGAAATTTCGAATCGAAAACAAAATGCGGAAGCCAATAGTAAAAACGAACTCGAATCACAAAGCAAAAGAAGCGAGAGCGAAGCGAATACTCGAATACAGAATCGAAAGAAGCAAATCGAAAAGCGAAGCAAACAGAACGGACGAAACAAATCATAATGCAAAACAAAGCGGAGCAAAACACCGAACGAATCGAAATCATATTACTTAATAAACGGATCGAATTCAGACTTAAAATCAAAGTATACAAATGAGGGCAAATCTAATAGCATAACAAATGTCCAACATCCGTGCATAAATTATCTTAAAGAAGCTTCGCGTTGGGAACCTAAAACTAATCCATACAAAAATCCGGTATAATTTTTTTTTCTTTTTCTTATATACTCATTTATCAAACTCATACAAAGAAATCTTATATCCTTTTTCTTGGAAATTCTTTCTCATGCCAAATCTCAACTCTTAACCATATTCTTATATATTGGTATTAATCCCAAAATTCATATTCGTACTAATTTTTATCGAAAATTTGGCAGCATAACGACTGCATTTAACCTAACCCAAAATCTGCAAAGTGTTCAAAATACACATCTAAAATTTCTAATCAAACATACAAACATCAAAATCCACCGGACCCTCCGTCCGGGATCTCAGCACACACAAACGCAAACCTAATTATAAAACATTCTCATAACTGTAATTCAATATACTGATCTCATAACTCAATCCCATTACCAAATTCATACACAATTTCATATCCAATTTCACACTCTCATACTTAATTCATAATCTTCATACATTCTGAAATACATCATAATCACTTACTTACGGCAATTCAAGCCATTTACAAAATATTCCAAATCTCAATTCACATAACAATACAAACGATGCAAAATCGGACCAAACGTCTTCACATTCTTTCATCCGATCTCCTGCTCGAAACCTAGAGATGGGGATGAAAGGGGTGGGGTGAGCTCGGAAGCTCGTGGATAATATATTTATAAATTGAACAATAAGCGGAAAACTCATTTTCAAGTAGTTTGATATTTTCAAACATTTCACGGTAGAAACCTTTCAAAGCTTATCTTTCAAATCTTTCACTTTTCAAACCGTTCATAAAACATTTCCAAATTCTTTCATTTGCAAATCTTATCTTCTCATTTCTCAAAATTCTCAATTCCTTCTTATTTCATAATCAAATTTAAAAGCATGAATGCATCACACTTAGAAACAAAAAAAAAGCACATAACACATCAAATGGTCTGGTTCGGTCCAGCACATAACACATCAAATGGTCTGGTTTGGTCCAAAATAGAACGTACTGCACATTCCCGCATAGCGGTCTGTGCGATCATGAGCGAAACGATTACACTTTCCCAGATAGCGGTCCAAAGAAGCCGTGAAGGAGTCCAAATCGAGCTCCATGTCACTAGCGGGCAGCCGGAGAAGGCTATAAAATAGACAAGTGCTTTTCGTCCCACAGATGGGACTGACCAAACCCACATAACACATAATTCAAACGAACAATTCAGATTGCTCAAGGCACTTTTCAAATCTTACTTTTAAACTTTTATATCATAACATCAAATAGTGTCAATACTTGACACATTCTCATAACACATGAAAATCATATAACAATTCTAATGCAATTCAAATCATCAATTTAATCACATATCACAATCAATCAAAATTCATAACCATGAATGCAATAATTCCTTTGAATCATTATTCAAACTTATTCAAAATTTACAAAGCACATTTCTCAAATTATTCAAATAATTCGAAAACCCTGAATTTCATAAACCTTGCATTTTCTAAAAATCATTTCCACAATAAGGAATTTAATCCTTCGAAATCATAATTTTTCAAACACTTATATAAACATTATTTTATCAAAAATTCACTTCTTAAATTTTCAATTTCACATGCTTAGCTTAAAATTCAACAAATAAATATACTACCCACCTCGAAATGATGCTAGGAACTCGTCCCGATCATCAATTTGATCCTTGCTTCTTTCCTTCTTTCAATTAAAATTGACCTAAGCCATAATCATTCAAATTTCACATTATAATTTGCATAATTATCAAAATTAACTTTAGGGAACCCAAATTCATCACTTTTTCAAGCTTTCTAAAATAAGAATTTCTAAAATCCCCAAATTCAAAACTTGACCTAAACCAATTCACTCAAATTCAATCTCATAAATAACTTAATTTCTCAAATTGGACTTAGAAAACACCAATTCCATATAAAATCAAGCTATCCAAATCATCAATTTCTAAAAATCCCAAATTTCAAAATTGGGTATAAACCCCAATTAATTTCCAACTAAAATTAAACCTATAATACTTAGCAATCATCAAAATTGAGCTTATACTTAACAAACCCATACCAATATCAAGTAATCTAAACCAAAAATTTACTAAAAACTCAAAGATAAAAAATCAACACTTACCTCTTTCTCTTCCAATTTCGGATTTTTCTTGTCCCATAAGAGGGCTATCACCTTCTTCTATCTTTTTCCTCTTGAAACCAACGAAAATCACTCTTGAAATCTCACATGGTCGAAATCCTAAGTCATTTCCTCTTCTCCCCCTTTTTTTCTCTCATCCGAAACTTCAATCTTCTCTTCTCTTCTTATTCTTTCTTGTCTCCTTCCAAAATTGTGTTTTTCCTTAACAAAAATGACAACTTCATCTTCTTATAATGCCAAGTCATTTAAATGAGGGTCACCCTTTTGCCCCTCTCTTTAAGTGGATTTCCCAAAATGCCCCTAACATTTACTTTTAGTCATGCTTACTTACGGGTCTGATTCGCACCATCAATTTGAAGGAATTTGTTAAAACTTCCTTCTAGAGAAATGTTCTTCTCAATCATACGAATCCAGCGCCACTGACCGCGCTCAATTCGGATCACCACACCAAAAGTTATGCACAAAACAGTTCGGTTATATCCATATTCTAACACATTTTCCATGTACGATTATTTCCATCGAGAAATTAACATTCTTAATCCCAAAATTGAAACTCTATGTCTTAATAACAATTGTAGCCTTATGTCTCTAATTTAATTCAAATTAAGAATCGCCTCATTTCGATTCCCAGGTCAAAAGTTATGCGCAAAATACTCTCAGATGTTCCCAATCCAAAAACTACACACAAATCCGAACTTAAATTCAGAAATGGAAAATCTTAGGGGCAAAATCGACATTTCATTTCTTCATATGATTTGTAGCCCCTTGTCTTAAATTTATTTCTCCTCAAGAATCACTTCAATCGGATCTCCACAGATCCCTAATTTTGCAAAATACTGAACTATGTTCTAAAGATTTCCCGACTCACTTTGATTAAATTAATCACCATTAATTTAATCCCATAAAATTACAAATTTCTTATGAGAATGTAGGGAATTGTCTTAGAAATCCAACGCCGCAAGAATCAACTCAATCGGATGTCGGACGGGAAAGATATGAGCAAAATAGTGAACAAAGGTCGGATTGGAGGAGGAAGCAATAAAGAAAATCAAAACGGTGTTGCATGAAGGGTCTAAAAACGGCGCCGTATGAAGCAAAACGCGTTGCATGAAGGGTCTAAAAACGGCGCCGTATGAAGCAAAACGCGCGCGCGTTGGGCGAGGCGAGGGCGAGCTCGCCCTGGCGATGCGTCGCCCTATTGACGCGAGTTGGACGCTCGCCCTAGCGACGGCGATACGTCATTTTTCATTTTCATTTTTTTTCCTTTTTTTCCCATGAAAAATCCGAAACTTCCAAAATTCATAACTCTTAATCCCGAACTCCAATTTTGACAAACTTAGTCTCTATAGAAAGCTTGAGGGAAGCTCTACATCTTCCACGAAGGACATAAAACTCAATTCGACTCCTAAGGGAATCTATTTTCCGGTCAAAGGTTCTATCCTCTAATATTCATGCTAAAACCATAATATAAACTAGTTAAAATCATAACTTATTATTCCTTGATTGAAAAATTGCATACTTTATATCAAAATAAAGAACAAATCAAATCCTTCTACTTTCATGAAGAACATCAAAGCTCAATTTACCTCTAACTAGGTTAATTTCTCAGTCAAAGATTCAGTCATAATTAAAGTCAAAAGTCAACCCTATCACACATAAACTTTGACTGATCATAACTTCCACTCCCGATATCGAAAAATTACAAACTTTATGGATACAGAAAGCTCTTAACATAATCAACAAGTTTCATGTAGATCATTTTCTCAAATTATGCCTAAATGAAAAGTCAACCCTCAAAGGCCAAAAAGTCAAATTTTTTACAATTTTTCATATTTTCACACTTTCTCTTTTTAGTTCTTGCCATTTAACTTCATTTCAATCAACTCATCCTCTTTTGAATATTTCTTACTTTTACTTCAAAATCGGGATCCAACAAATTCAATATCATAAATCACTTAATTACTCAAATTAAACTTAAAAAACACCAATTCAATATAAAATCAAGCTATCTAAATCATCAATTTTTAAAACCCCCAATTTTTAAAATTGGCCTAAACCAATTTACACAAATTCAACATCATAAAACACAAATTCTTCAAAATTGGTATCATATTTCACCAATTCATCATACTTTCCATGATTCTAAGCCATAAATTTTCAAAAACCCCAACTTCTAAAATTGGGCATAAACCTATTTAATTTTCCATCCAAAATTAAATCCACTTCAACATGAAATTTCCAAAATTGATCATGGAATTAACAAACCCATATCATTATCATGCTAAAGCAACCAAAAACTCAAGAAAATCTCAAAGTTCAAAATTTCCTCTTACCTCATTCTCCCTTCATTTTCGGATTTTTGCAAAGCCCAGGGGAAGCTTTCCTTCTTTTCCATCCTTTCTCTTTAAAAACAACTTGAAATCCTTCTTAGAAGCTCCCAAAAATTTGAAAATTTTCTTTCCCTCTCTTCTTTCTCCATGGCCGACTCTTCTCCTCCATTTCCTTTCTCCTTATTCTTCTTTCCTTTCTTCCTAAATGTCGTGCCTTTCCTCCAAAAACGACAACTCCTTATGTTTTAAAGGGGCCATGTCATTAAATGAAGGAGCAAAGACCTAAATGCCCTTTCATATATGCCTAATTTCCAAATTTGCCCCTATACTTTACTTTATGTCATGCTCACTTGCGGGTTTGATTCGCACTATCAATTTGAAGGAATTTGTCCAAACTTCCTTCTAGAAAAATTGTTCCTCTCAATCATACGAATCCAAAGCCACCGACCGCGCTCAATTCGGGTCCCAACATTTAATAACGCGTTGGAAACCTAGACTAATCCGATGCGAAAATCTGGTATAATTTTTTTTTAACATTTCTGTTCTCTTTAGTCAAACTCATTCAAAACCTAACCAATCCATACAATTTCCTTTTTGGAAACTCATCCTCGCACAAATTTCAATTCACTTAATTCTCAAACAACATTTCGATTCATATTATTTTTCTTAACCAATCACGCAAATCCCAAAAATTTCATCTTCTTAACTAAAAACTCATCTTTAACAAACTAACTTCTAATTCTTAGTCTTATCTTAACCCGATTTTTACCGAAAATCAAGAAAGATATCTCTATTTGTATTTTTGTGACCAAAAATTTCTACAAAGACAAAATACACTTCTAAAACACATATCCAACCATACAACCATCATCGGACCTGCCGTCCGGAATTCCCAGCAGAAACAAACGCAACCCTACCACTAAGCACTTCAGTAATTCTCACAATCATACTCATAAATCAAGCCCCATTCATATCCAAAATCCATGATCATACATAAATCCAATTCCATAACTTAACTCAAATACATACGCTCAGAATTTTCAATACATTCTCAAAATGAAATACACAGCACACTTTAATGGCATAGCAAGCCATTTACACTATCAAAATCTCAATTTGCACAAAAATACGAACGATGTAAAAATCAAACTTGGCATTCTTTCATCCGATCTTCCGCTCGAATACCTGGAGATTGGGGATGAAAGGGGGTGAGCACAAAGCTCGTGGATAATATATTTATAAACTGAACGATAAGCGAAAATATTTTTGCAAAACTTTTTGCCATTTATTTCTAAAAATTTCACAGTCGAAAATCTGACAAATTTCTTATTTCTCAAAACATTGTTAAAATCGATTCAATCAATTCTCGACTGAAAATCCATAATAATAAATTTCTCAAACTTTTCACATCTTTCAAGATTTCATGAAGAACTTCCAAATTTCTTAAACTTTCTCAAAACATGCAATGCATAACATAGTACAAAATAAAAACACAAACACATCACATGGTTTGGTTCGGTCCAAAACAGGACGTACTGCACAGTCCCGCATAGCGGTCCTATGCAGCCGTGAACGGGACGTACTACACTTTCCCGCTTAGCGGTCCAGTGTAGCCGTGAAGGGAGTCCGTAATCGGAGCTCCATTGGCTCTTACGGGCAGCCGAGAGAAGGCTTTAAACAAGTAGAGACAGTGCACTGACTCACAAAGGGACCTGACCAAACCCACATAACACATAACGGAAGTTCAGGTTGCCCGTAGGCACTTTTCAAAATCTTGATTTTCTTTAAACTTTTCATATTTCCATACAATGTCAAACCTGACACACTCACATACATAAATCACATCAAATCATGTTGGAATGCACATTCGATTTACATTCACCAATTTAATCACATATCAATGCACAACAATAAATGCAATTTCTTTCTTTCAAACATATATCAGAACACATTGCTCAAACTTTTCATATAATTCAAAAACATGATTTTCATAAATCTTGCATTTTCTTATAAACCTTCCAAAAGCATTAACTTCAATCATTTGGAAATTTTATTTTTCAAAACATTTATCTAAACATTAACTTTTCAACAATTGCTTCTTGATTTTTTCAAAATTTGCTTATTGAAATTTTCAAATAAACATGCTTAGCTTAAAATTAAATAAACAAATATACTACCCACCTCGAAATGAAGCTAGGAACTCGTCCCGATCATTAATTCGACCAAAGCGTCAGTTGTTCTTCTTCGCTAAAATTACCTAAACATATCCATCCAAAATTTAATATCATAAATCACATGATTCCTCAAATTGGGCTTAGAAAACATCAATAACCCACATCTTCAAGTTATCTAAATTACAAATTCCTAAAAACCCCAAATTCCACAATTTGCCTAAACCAATTTATCACAATTCAATATCATAAATCACAATTTCTTCAAAATTGATTTCATATTTCATCAATCCATCATATTTGCCATGATTTTAAGCTATTAATTCACAAAATCCCCAAACACAAAATTAAGCCTAAACCTTAATTAATTTCCATTTGAAATTAAACATAACCTAAAACATATACATCAAAATTGACTTAAGAAATCTCAAATTCATCATTAATCCAAGCTATCTAAAGCAACAATTCCAAAATTTCCCAAATTTCAAACTTTGACATAAACCCCAAATTTATAAAATCAACATAATCATAGCCTAATCTCTTCAATAAACCTTAGAAAACTTAAATTCATAACAATCTAAAGCTAAACCAACCAACATCTCTCAAGAAAACTCAAAACTCAAAGCTTTCTCTCTCTTACCATTTTCTCCACCATTTTCGACATTTTCAAGCTTTAAAGTAACTATCTTCTTCTTGCTTCCTTCCCCTTTGAAAAGCAACGAAAATCTCTTAGAAAACCCCCCAAAAATCGACTTGCTTCATCCTTCTTCTTCTTTCCTTCCATGGTCAACCCTTTCTCCTTCTTCTTGATCTTCTCTTCTTCATCTTTTCTTTCCTTTCTTTTTTCCTTGTTTTGTGGGTTTCAGATCAACCCCATGTGTTCTCTACCATGTCATTTTAAATGAGGGTAAAAGACCAAAATGCCCTCCTTTTAAGCCTATTTCCAAGTTTGTCCTCGACTTCATTTGAAAAATCTGATACCTTGCGTCCAGAATTTGAGCAGCAAAACGAAATAATTTGGACAAACTTTCTTCTTGAAAATTGTTCCTCTCAATCATACGAATCCAACGCCACCGACCGCGCTCAATTCGGGTCCCAACATGCAAGGAATGGTGAAAGATCCAGGGTCTTGACATTTCACAGGTATCTGCGGTTTGAACAGGGCTGACACATTAGAGCTCACTTGGACTCTCTCATTGGGCCTAAACTTTCTCTTGTTAGTGGAGAAGTCCTTCAGATATTTAGCATAGGTCGGAACTCTCTTCACTAAATCAAGTAAGGGAACATTTACCTCCACTTTTCCAAACAAATCAATGATTTCTTTTTCATGTTTGATCTCATTCATATGCTTGCTCATCAAATATGAATTTGGAAAAGGAAGGTCTTGAATACTTACCTCCTTACCTTTGCCGGCTTGCTTGCTTGATTCTCCATGTTCAGCTTGATCCTTGGAACTCTCTGAAGTAGCTCCTTTGTTTCTTGAGGCAGTCTTCTTCTCTTTCAATAGTGCTTCTTCCCTCACACTTTCAGATTTCTTGATCTTTTCCTTGGGTGGAGGCACTTCTTCACTCTCAATCTCCTCATCACATGCCTCTTCATCTTCTTGAGGATTAAACCTCACTTGTTTTTCACTCTGGAGGGCAATTGCATTGAGACTCTTGGGATTCATCACAGTATTTGAAGGAATAGTTCCACTGCTTTTTGCTTGATTCTTACTCATGTTGTTGGACAACTGAGTGACATATGAATTTATGTTCTCTGCCTTGGTTTCCCATTGTTCCATTCTTTTCTCCAAAGCATTGAACCTAGCAGCAGTCTTTGAGGAATCCTATTGAATAAGAGAAGCAATGGCATTAAACTGGTTAGCGTTATAATCCCTCTCTTCCTTCATCAGAGTCATCATGCTGTGAAGCAATTGGTTGGTGTCTTCTTTTGGTGGGACCATTAGGGCTTGTTGTTGATTGGGGAACTGGTTAGTGGAAGTACCAGCTCCTCCCCCTTGTGGAAATATGTTTTGAGCCCTGCTTTCTTCATTCCTCCAACTGAATCTTGGATTAGACTTCCATCCTCCATTGTATGTGTTGGAGTATGGATCCCACTTCTGATTTGTTCTCCCTGGATACACTACTGACACCTCTTCATATCTTCCAGGGCATACACTTGATATGTGCATCACCGACCCACAAGTGTCACAACTGGGTGCAGTAAGGTCCATTGAAGGTGATGGGCGATGCGCATTCAAGTTCTTCAACTCTGATGTGATACAAGATAATTGTGATGCTATCATGTTCTCCAATGAATCTACCTTTGTTTCCAGACTCTCCATTCTTTTGGCTTGAGCTATTAAAGCTCCCAATTCATGCACTCCTCTGGAATCTCTCATACTGTACTGTTGATGGTTCAAGGCCATCTTCTTGATCAAGTCCTGTAACGTCCCATCCCCTACTGGAAGGGTAAAATAGGAAATTTGTCATAGGATGGGATTGATAGGGAATAATTAGTACTGTTCATGCATAATAGGATTGCTACACAGTATCAATTGTGCACATGGAATTACTGTACATGCATTCATGAAAATTCCCGGTAATTGGGCCTAATGCAATTTTATTGGGATTAACATGGTTATAGGGTTTGAAAAATTATTTTGACTGATCCAGAGTGTGTTTTATATTTTAAGGAATTTTTAGAAATTTTTCTGGAATTTTCCGGAGAAAATTCCCGGACCAGAAAAAAATTGCCAATTAGCGAACCGGTTGAATTTCTACTGATTTTTGGATCTATCCTATTATTTACCTTGAAGGGATCCATAATTGGACCCTTAAACCTAGTGGAACCGAAAATGGGATTGCATTATTTGGTCTTGGTTTTACTTTTGTCAAAAATTTTGATTGATTATGACTTTTCCACATTTGACTTTTCTTGCCTAAGCATTTAATGCTTACTTGACACATATATATATATATATATATATATATATATATATGGACATACGTGGAAAGCTTTCCCCTTTGCATTTAATGTGCCTTTGATTGTTAAAGACAAATGGCATTTTGCCACCATTTCCATTCATTTAATGCTCACTTATTAGTTTCTCTCGGTTGTGTTGATAAAGGAAGGAAAACAAAAGATTTGGATGCTTATTTCTCAACTCCATCCGAAAGCCTACATCATTTGTTAACCATCTCCATCGATTTCTTCTTTCCCACTCAACCTTCCTCCAAAATTCAAGAACTCTTCTTCTTGCTGCTAAGTTGTGTTCTTGCCATGGTGATGAGCTACTTGCATGGGGTTAGAAAGAATAGGAAATAAAGAAGTGAAGAGAATTGAAAGATTGAAAGAGTGGAAAATTGGAAGCTTGAGTGGGTAAGTTATGGTTTAAGCTTTAATGATACTTTGATTATGAATTTATGAATTATGGTTGTTAGATGCATTCAAAGGGACTTTTAGTGCATTGATTATGATTCTTGATGCTTTTATTTGATGAAAGTTATAGGTGGAATTGTTGGGTATAAATGTATGATGTGTTTGGATAATGAATGGTTAGGATTGAAGTGTGTTTTAGCTTGAATTGGATTGGATATTGATGACAAATCTTGCAAAGAAATTAAGAATGTAATGCTGCAAAACTGTGCCTATAGGTCTAAGTTAATGTATGAGTGACCTAGGTACTGAATTTGTGTCTAATTGAGATACCTATGGTAGTAGAAATTGAATTGGAATGATAGGAAGTGAATGGAGAAGTAAAGCTGGAAAATTTGTTTTTGACCTACTATACTTTTTTGAGCATAACTCATTGTGTGGTTATGAAAATGAGTTGAGGTTTGTTCCCAATGAAACTTTGGGTTGTTGGCTACATTTTTGGGTGAAATAGGTGTTGCCAAATTGTAATTCTAAGAGGTTGAAATTTGGCTTGGAAAGTTACTGCTGGGACTTATGTGAATAGTATTCGGATTGTTGGCCTAGGAGTTTTGATGATTTTTATAAATTAATTGAGAAGGAATTAGAGAAAATGGTCTAAATGAGAGTTAAAGCCTACATTGTTAGCTTTCCATTTCCACTGATCTTGCAATTTTTCGATCTGTATATGAGGAGATATGGACTGATGAATATTGGCTGTCTTAATGCATTGAGTGAAACCTAGTTGAAATGTCAGATTTGGTGCACATTCTTTTTAGAAGTAATTTTAACAATTTATGTGAATTGAATTGGTTTGAGTGATCTTCTGAAGAATTGTATAGGAAGTGATTATCTTGAAAATGGTATATAGCATGCTATTTTTAGATAACAGAATTGGGACTTATGACTTTTCAAAGATTGGACTGAAGTTAGGTCATGGACTGTTGAACAGGGCAGTAACTTGCAGGACTGTTTTGAATTGGTCAATGATAGAATTTAATTATAAACCCTTCATGAGAAGTGTAGTACTGTGTTCTATCTTTTCATGGGTATAAAGTATGCAATTTTTTGACATTTGTACAAGGAGTTATACTGTTTGAAAAATTACTGCCCAACTTGAGTACTTCCAAGGGCAGCATCCTTCACTGAATTGTTTGACCTAGTTATCCATTGAATTTGAATTTATACTATTCAAGAAAGTTTTAGATAACATTGTGATCTTGATGAACATATTTATTGTGTAATTTTTGACTGAAGAATCAGAGAGTTATGGAATTTACAATGTACTGTTCTGTTTTAATGGGATTTAAGTAGGCAGTAGCTTTGAAGGGATTTTTGACACCCTTAGGGGTGAAATTGTTTTTTTTTATGGTCTTCTTGAGAATTGTAGAGGGTTTCATGATCTTTCCAATGAGATATAGTTGGTAATTTTCCGAATTGTGTGCAATAAGTTATTGATGTTGGAAGTTGGATTAGAAATCGAAAAAGGGAAAATGGGAAGATGAATCACGCTTTGGTCACTAGGCGCGCCGCCGCCTAGTGGGTGACGCTCGCCCTAGCGACGAGGCGGATGAGTCAGCCCGCTAGGCGACGTCTCGCCCAATGAGGCTGGTTATTTTTTTATTATTTTATTTGTTAATTGGTATTTTAGGATTTCTTGCTTCTTTTGTCAATTTCTTTTCCGTCCGACGTCCGATTGACCTGATTCTTGAGGCATCGGATTTTTAATATATTGAATTTCATTTTGTGAGAAATTGGGAATTTTGGACGGAAATTGGCGTAGCCCAAAGTAACGGAGCCTTTAATCACTATTTTGTTTAATTGGGGACTATAGAGGTCCGAATTGCGTCTGCGTCGGCCTTGATAGGTTTCTAATTTTTAGACGGATTTTTATGATGGAAAAAAATGGAATTAGGGATGGGAATATCATGATCATGCATTGTGCACCTTCTAAGTATTACATGTGCATTCTGAAATAGTTATGATTGAACAATTGATAATGTATGTATAGAGTCACACTTGGAGCGTCGGTCTACCGACGTCATTGAGACGGCCAGATTTTGGCTCGGAAATACAGGTGAGTAACCTAGTTGGTTCCTCAACCTTTATGTGTTTAATATTTTGCAATTTTGCCATGTGGAGATAATGGAGGGATTATGTGTGTTTGATTTTGACGGATTTTAGACCATAGGTGTCTGAAATATGTGGAATGTGATATCGAAGTGCTATTTGTGTGTAACTATGCATGGGTGCTTCAATGGAATAATTTGTGAATATGAAATTTATTAGTGACTGAATTATCGGACCGAAGGTCCGAAGGAATGGGAATTGGTCTTTGAAATGTAAAATGTCGGTGAATCTGAATTGGAACATGTACATTGCATGCATAAAAGTATGATCAGATAAAGGCAATTGTGACCGGAGCAGCCACCGTATCAGGGCATATCACACCCAACGTATATGAGAGCTTTTAGCTCAACGCACAGGACCTCAGGTCCAACGTATTCAAAGCCTCAGGCTCAATGTACCAGGGCTTCAAGCCCAATATTTTCAGAGCCACTGGCTCAACGCAATGTGCCCGTCATTGGGACAGTTTCAGGCGCACGGTCATAACAATGAAATGAAAATGAAAAGTGTCACATGTGCATTGCATCTATAAATGATTGAATATAAATTGTATTAAAGGCGAAACGCCTTACATTTGAGAAATGTGATTGTATGTATTAGTTAGTAAATTGATTGAATATGCATGGGTTGAGTGAACCATCGATGATGGTTTCTCACTGAGTTCGCAAAACTCACCCAAAATTTGCAATTATTTTTCAGGACTCAGAAGAATACCCCGTTAGGCAACGGGCGTATAACATTGTTGGGTATTGAAGTAGAGAAGAGATCGGGATCAGTTTTCGTCTGCATTAGTGTCCAATAGAATTGTATTCCAAAATGACTAATTGTATGTGTAATGGGTCAATGTAGTTCATTTTGTACATAAAATGGTTATTGCAATTTATGGTTGATCATTTGTAATAAGCAGAATCGATTGTATTAACTGAAAATGTTTATCTATGCGTTGATGCAAATGGTCTCATGTGTTCAGCGCATGTGTGTAAATGAAAGAAAAAGGGAAATGGCTCTGATGGAATGAATGTTTGAAAAAAAATTTATACTGAGTTTTGACTGAGTGATGTAGCATGCTACCCTCGCGGGGCACGGACTCAGATATCACCATTGATGTCGGGTTCGGGTCATGCGGGAATGGGGTGTTACAAGTCCCATGCTTCTAAAGTTGTAAGATCAATCAAAGAACCTCCAGATGCAGCATCCAACATACTTTTCTCCTGACTCTTCAACCCATCATAGAAATATTGCACCAATTGCTCCTCAGGAATTTGGTGATGGGGGCATCTTGAAAGTAGGTCTTGGAAGCGGTTCCAGTAGTCATACAGTGATTCATCATACTCTTGGCGAGCTGAAAAAATTTCCTTCCTCATTGATGATGTCCTAGAGGCTGAAAAATACTTCTCCAAAAAGGCCTTCCTCAAATTGGTCCAGCTATGATAAGCATTGGCTACATGCCTTGGAAGACTCATGTACCACTCCCGTGCCTTTCCTTCCAAGGACAGATGAAACACTTTCCATAGAACTTGGTCCAATGTTGCTCCTACTGGCTTCATACTCTGACAAATCATTGTCAAAGACTGTAGGTGCATGTACGGATCTTCTCCTGCCAAGCCATGAAATTTAGGAAGGGAAGTAATCAACAAACCTTTAACTTCAAAATTAAAATCAAAATTAGGGCAAGCAGCAGTAAATGGATCATAATGCACATCAGAAGTTGTTGCTTCCCTAATAGTTCTCCGTCTCTGATTCTCATTGTTTTCTCCTACTCTCTCATGCTCACCATTTCCTCCATTAGTTCCATTTTGAGGTTGGTGTGCAGGAAAGTCAGGATTTGGGAAAAGGTTGGGATTTTCAGCCATATTTTCTCTTTCTCGCTCAATTAATCTACTTCTCTCTTGTTCTTTCCTCTCTTTTCTAAGTCTCCGCAAGTGTTTCTCAATTTTAGGTTGGAATTGAACAAGTCTACCTCTCTTGGGCATGCGCAAAATCAATCCATAAATAAAAGATGTAGTAACAAAATTTTCTCACAATCACACAACGTCGAATAAAAGTGAAATGTGATGAATGCGAGAGTATGAGTGTATGGATGTATGTATGAGTGTGTATGTGTGAAAAATTTGCTAAGTAAGAGACAAAACTAAAGTATGAAGTATGTTTCTGCAAAGGAAAATCAAAACCTATACTTTGAACAAGGATGAAAATTAAACTATCCTAAATGCACTGCAAAAACAAGGATTCCGATTATCAACGACAATTGAAATGAGATGGCAATGGCTATCCTACGGTAAACCAATTTCTTGGTTCCCCAGCAACGGCGCCATTTTGATCGCGGCTCTATCGATTCAACCTTAAGATCGATCCTTGGAAACCGGTCAAAAATAATAAATTCCAAGATTGTAGTACAGGTTGCAACCTTGGGTCGTCTCACTTAATTGGAACCAAGTGAAAAAGATCTAAGCTAGCCTAATTGTAAAAAATTGCAATTAAAGTTGATAAAATGGGGGTTTTGGTCATTGAAAAGAACTAAGGACATTTAACTAAATTGAAAGACAAAGTATAAAAGTATATTTTTTGGATTTTTAAGAAGTAAAAGGAATTGAAAATTTTAGTAATAAGCAAATGATAATAAATTCTCTTGAAAATGAGCTTAGGCTATCATGGTTCAAAACAATTTTCAGGAAGTGTAATTCACCAAGTTTTCAAATAACAACCTTAAAGACTTCTCCTCAAGTCCAGGATCTTGATCAATGAACTCCATTTCTCAAGATCCCATTAAGTGCTCTTAAGCCTTAGAACCTTGAGGGATTCTTTAAGTCCAAGGTTTTAATCAACGAACTCTGTTAACTAAAACCGTGTTAAATGCCTCTTAGTGTGTGAAATGGACAAGTTAATGCAATTGGTCAATTGGTTCAAGCACAATCTCAATATCAAACACAACTTGGCAGATAAAGAGTGATAACACAATCACCAAAAGACATATATGAGACTTCATATATTGAGCATCGAAGTTCTACATTAACCAATCCATAACACAAGACATCGTTCAACACTTGATTAAACTATAACCAAATTAATCTAACTACAAGAAGTAAACCCTAACTCAGGAATTTACAACACTGTAATTAAACTTGACGATGTAAGATTAACTCCCTTTTTAGACCCGGTGAACTCAAGCCGATGCTACATCTTCAAGAGGAAATGTGGTTTAGCTACGCATGACTCCAGACTCTCTCACGAATGTTGAAGATTGGACATCTCCCATGGTTGTAGTAGATGGCAGTGGCGTAGCGATGATGGTAATAGTCGAAGATGAGAAAAATGGAAAATGATGGTGGAAGAGATAATCGTCTTTGCTGCCTCCAAAGTATCTGCGAAAGATGTCCGTTCTCTTTCAACCTAAAAATAGCAAGGCTTTTAAATGATGGATGCGGGTCGGGTCGGTACAATGAGAGATCTTTCCAAATGAAGTCTGGGTATTTGTCTGCTCGCCGCAGCGAGATGATTTTTAGACGTCGCGGCATGCGGCTACTTGTTCTCTTGCCGCGGCATGTGAATTGTTAGACGTCGCGGCGTGCTCCTCTTGATCCTCGCCGCGGTGAGATGCTTTGTAGGCCCCGAGGCGTGCACTTCTTGGATCCTCGCCGCGGCGTGTAGACTTCTTCTCAACCTTTTGACTCTCTTTGTCCCCTACATTATCAAACAACAATTTGTAGTATCAATTGTCCTTGGAAAAATTATGATGAAATTAATGTCAATTTGTGACAATTTTACTATCAAATTGTATAAAATGTAAGCTCACTACAAGGGACTAATTAAGGCACAAAAATCACAAATTAAGAGTCAAAAAGTACATTAAGAACAGTAAAAGTGTAGCCAATTAAATAGATAAACTTGGGCTCAATCAGTGCACTATAAAAAATTCAATGGATAGGGAAGAACTGTTGTTTGCATAATACATCTATTGAGCATTGATATATTTGAAGCCTTCGATGAGGTGCTTTTCCTTTTCGATTCAACGTACACTTTCCTCCATGTATGATGCTATATCTTCCCAGTGAAATCCACCTAAATTTGAAATATGCAACTCCTGTTGATGAAAAAAGGAGGAAGACTTATCTGTGTTGGACCTTGATCTACACTTTTACAAGCTTATTGATTATTTTGAGGCAAGTCCATCTAATATTAACCATTGTTTTGGTTGATCAAATGAACAAAATGCATCTGTTGAGACATTTATATTTTGGAATTCTTTTCTTTCAGTCTATTCCAGGAATACCACAAATGAAAGAGGGCTATAATAATATAATGGAGGGATTGCCCAAACTTAGGAGGACATTAAGTAAGAGGTTTTTGGATTCTTTGAAAGCATTATAGGCTCTTAAACTAATTTTGATTCTTCTGTACAAATCTTACTATCTTTTATTTCTAATCACTTCAATAGTGAGGAAATAACTAAATTATGTAAGCCTTTAACTTAGGACGATGTAGAAAGCACTGTATTTGAGTTAAACATGGACAAATCTCTAGGACTTGATGAACTTAATGGATATTTTTTTCTAAAAGACTTGACCATTAATAAAAAGAGTTATCACATATACAGTCCAAGTGTTCTTTATGAAAAAGAGGATTCTTAAAGAGATAAATAAAAAATTTATAAGCCTTATTCATTATGTTCCTAATCTTTAATTTGTTCTTAACTTTAGGCTGTAATTTTGTTATAATATCTTATACAATATTATATCTAAACTATTGGTGTTTAGATTGAACCTTGCCCTCAAACATCTTGCCAATGAATCTCAAAGAGCATTTTTGTAAATAAGATTGATAGGAGACAATATCCTACTTAAAAGTTATTTAGGAACTATGGAAGAAATAGCTTTACTAAGAATTATATTATTAAGGTGGACTTTTAAAACGAATTTGTTTCAATAAGCTAGACTTTCATTTTATACATATTAGAAGCCTTTAAGTTCCCTAAATGTTTTGTTGAATGGATAAAGCAATGCTTCTCAAACACCTACCATAATGTTCTAGTCAATAGAGAACTAAATTATGGCTAAGGCTTAAAACAAAGCAATCCTTTATCCCCCTTATCTATTCATCTTATGAATGGAGGCTCTTACAAAGCTAATGGCTCATAATATCATACTTGATCCGAATTTCAAATTTCACACCAATTTTAGGAAGTTGAATATGTTTTCCTTCTCATTTTCTAATCGTCTCCTATTACTCTAAATAGAAAATGACAAATCATTAAGCAACTTGATGTCCTCACTTCAAATCTTTATGACTTATCTAGTATATCCATTAATTTAAACAAAACTTTACTCATTTTTTTAGCTAAAGCTTAAGTTGCTTATCTATTGTCACAAGCCTTTAAGTAAAATAACCCCTTTCATTTATCGTAGATTGCCAATCTCTACTAAGAAGCTTTACTACAAGGATTGTTTACCATTGATAGAGAAGGTCCAAATAAGAATCTAGAGGTTAACTTAGTTCTAGATATTTATATTTTTATCAAACCCATTATTGTACATGCTTATTTTGCAACAGGACATGTAAAATGCATGCCTACCATATAAGTAACTAATCCTATAACTTTCAAACCCTTCAAAATTTATTGAGATCAATGGTTGTTGTTTGTGGTGATATATGTGCTGCCATCAATAACCCAAAAAATAATATTGAAGGGTTTTGAGTGAATAAGGCTTTAATAAATAAATTTAGCTTTATGTATGCATTTTGAAGGAAATTGCGAGGTGAAAACGACAACACTCACCTGCCTTTGGTCTAAATTCTATCATTTTGATGCCATTTTGAAAACTTTGACAAAGAATCCTTGAGGTAATCTACCTCCTTTTTCAATGTTTTGTTCTAACTCCTTAATGCATCTAAGTTATGATTATCATTAATAATCACGTTTTTGGATGCTTTAATGGTATGTAATTCATTTTTTATCTTATCATTCTCATTCATGTATGCATCTAACTTTTGAACTTCCTTAAGTTTTAAGATAATTTCTTCTTTCTTACTTATGATTTCTAAACTTTCAACTAATTCATTATATGTCAAGTCACTATTACTATAACAATAATTAGGGTTGGATGTTACATCATCATCATCCATAACGATGAAGCACATATGAGCTATCTCTTCTTCCAAATGCTCATTTTTAAATTCACCTATGCCATCCCAAATTGATGTTTTTAGTGCCTTTTCTTTTGGTCTTTCTTCTCCTTTTTATAGCTTCTTTCATACTTGTCATTATCTTTAAGTAGATGACATTGTCACTTTATATGGACAAATTTTCTACATTCAAAATAGATAATGTTAGGGGATTAATATTTTAAATTACTTTTAACTTCCTTGCAATTATGAGGACTTTTTCCTTTAAAAACTTCTTAAATTTTTTACGTAGTAAGCTAGTATCTTTTTCTTCACTATCATTAGTTGATGTCTCTTCCTCTTTGCTTCTTTTGAGGCTTTGAATGCAAAGTTCTTTTTCTTTAGAAGCACCATTTCTTATTGTATCTCTTTGAGCCTCATTTTGTATGTGGGAAGAGATTCAATAAGTTCTTCTAATGATAGTGTTGTTAGATCCATAGCTTCTTGTTAGTTGTCACTTTATCTTCCCACATCTTTAAAAGTGACCTAAGTAACTTTTTTACCATTTCAACATTAGTGTAAGTCTTTCTAAGATCTTTGAGCGAATTAATAACATCAATAAATCTAGTATACATGCTAACTATGCTTTTATCATACTTCATTTAAAACAATTCATATTAATGTGTTAGCAAGCTTACTTTATTCTCCTTTACTTGATCGGTTCCTTTAGTGCAACTTCTAAATTATGACAAATTTCGTAAGTCGTTTCGTATATGGAGACCTTATTGAATTTATTTCTTTTTAATAAACAAAAAGGATGTTTATAACCCCATTATTTGAGGAAATTAATCTCTTATCTTGAGTATTGGACCTTGGAAATTTTTTTCTTTAAGTAAGCATGATTTAAAATAATTTTGGAGTTTTGATATATTTAATTTTGGAACTACAATTATGTAAAGGTTAGTAGGATTTGTTGAATGGATAAGTGGAATTAAAGTGTTGGTGTAACAAGGATGTTTAAGGACATTTTTGGGAAATCACTTAAGCATAAAAGAGCATAAGCTTAGAAGGAAGGGTAAGATGGACTTTTTGAGCTCACTAAGGGTAGAAATAGAAAAGAATGTATTGTTTTGCTTGTTAAGAGGAGAAAAACATGAATTTAAGAGGGAGAAGAGTGAGAAAGCGAAATTAAGATCGAGAGGAGAAAGGTTTCGATGAAAGAAGGAAAGAAGAGAAATCAAACTTGTTAAGGTAGGTTAACCATCTTTTCTTTTTGTTTTATTAAAGGAATGAGTTGTGTTGCGGAATAAGGAGTTAGAAAGGTAAAAGGATTAGTGTAGAGAATGAAAAAATTTGTGATGGAAGAAGATGGATTAGGAGAACCCAATTGATTTTAGGGTTTCTAAGCTAGGTCTTAGGTTTTCTAACCTAGATAGGTTATGGTTTAGATTTGAGTTCAATTTATACTTGTTGAAATTGTATGATTTTTTTAAGTTTATGAATTTGATTGGAATGTTGTTTTGAATAAAACCTTGGTTGTTGTAGGAAACCAAGGGAATCCTACCCAAGAGCAAGGGGAAAGGCAAGCTTGAATTGGTTTTCGCAAGCTAACTAGGTGGGTAACATATTTATGGTTATAGTATAATTTGGCAAATTCTTACCTATGTGTGTATGTTGAAATTGATTTATTGAAATTGACTTGTTTGTAAATGCTAAAAAATGCATGGTGAAATATGGCTATGTTTTACCTCAAAAGACGTCATGACTTTTTCACTAAATGAAAATGAAGACAAAGCATAAAAGTATGAGCATATGAGAAAAAAAATATGTGCCTTTTGTTTCTGTGAGAGTGGAACCATTCTGTTCGTCACGTGCACGTTGACAAGAGCCTTCTCCCGGCTGCCTGCTTGTGGCATATGAGCTCCGAAATTGGACTCATTCTGTTCATGGGGTAAACTCTGGTTTCTCCATTTTGTCTCCATGGGACCCTCGAGCCAATTTCTGTGCATTGCATCCTTAAACTTGTCATGAATGATGCATTTGAGTGTTATGTGCTATGAGTGTTAAACCAAATTGAAGAATGCTTGAATTATATATATATATATGTTAGTCTCCGAGCTGTGTAGCTCACCCCACTATTCCCTCCTCAAGTGCCTAACAATAAGGTTAGCAATCCTTGCAAGGCTTCAGAAACTCCAAGATATTAGAAAAATTTGTAATTAAGTTAGTTCAATCACTTTTGGACAGCTTCATAGCATGTTAAAACATTGAGCATCTTATATACGTTGTATTTGTGTTAAGCTTTTGTTTTTAATATTAATATGTAATTAAAGTTAAGTATGAGCTGTTTTTGATTTGGTAAAAGTGTTAGAACTGAAAAGTTCCATAGGTATAAGTGCATGTTTCTTTTGTAGTTATTCATTTCAAAATCCAAGTCTTTTATAGGTGTAGAAAACGTGTGCCAACTTCAAGGGCAAATCTGGACTCAATTGAGACAAAATTAGTTAAAGTTGTCTTTAGGAAAGTTGTAGCTTATCCTTCTAGCTTTCCAACGATATATAGTACAAAATTTTTGGACTTCTAGGCTGAAAGTTATGGTCCCTATAAGGAAAGATGTATCTTCTATCTTTTTGCTTCTTCTATGTTTTGCTTCTTCTGTGATGACATAATATGGTCTGTGATGACGTCATATCTTATATGTTTTGCTTCTTCTGTCTTTCTACTTTTTTATGTTTTACTTCTTCTGTGATGACGTTATATGGTCTGTGATGATGTCATATCTTCTATGTTTTGTTTCTTTTGTCTTTTCGCTTCTTCTATGTTTTGCTTCTTTTGTGATGACGTCATATGGTCTGTGACGACGTCATATCTTCTATGTTTTGCTTCTTTTATTGTAGCGCCCCCTTACCGTAGGATATACACCGAGATGCCCGGAGGTCGTTTCGGTACATATCCTATGTAACATCCCGTCACCGATGGGAGGGATAAATAGTAAATTTAGATTGGGTTGTGTTTCTGTACACAAAATTGTGCATGCATTTGTGACAATTCCCGGCTTTGGTATTTTTGTCAAAATGTGAAATTGTGTAATTGAGGAATTGAATTGGAGTGCTTTGTGGGAATTCTCCAGAAAATTGTAAAATGGGTACCGATGAGATTTCCGGTACAATGACTGTATCATTGACACTCTAACTAAAGATGTGATTTAGGAATTCTCGTTATCGAATTTTAGAAAGATTTATGAAAGTCTAGTAAATGAATTGATTGAATTGGGAATTTGACAGGCATGAAAGTGAATGATTTTTGAAAGAATTGAATTTCAATTCAGCCCCTAAAAGTGGGACTTTTCTAAATAGAAGTCGCGAAGTTATAAAAAAATTGTTATATGGGTAATTTGGGTATGACACTTATTAGAATAAGGGTTAAGGTTAAATGAAGAGGGCAAAAGGGACATTTCATAATTAGAAATGGTATAAAAAGGAAATTTGGTTTTGAAAATGAGAAAAGAAATGAAGATGCCGTGAAGAAGGAGAGGAGGAGAAGAAGAAAGGAATTTTCGATGGAGTTATGAAGAGTTTTAAGGAATTTGTGAGCTAAATCAAGTAAGTTTAAGTATCCTTCCTCTTGATTTGTTGATTGATTTATGTTTTGAGTGATTTGGGTAAAGATTGGGTTATGTATATGTTGCTTTATGGTTTCCGAACATGAGATATATTTCTGATGATTTGTAAATGATATGGGTTGGATTTGAGTTGGAAAATGATGTTTGAGTGTTAATTTGGAACATAGATGAGATGTGTGTTGAATAAATTGGACAAAAATGGATTGAAATGGCTGAAAGACAGATTCGGGAGGTGCGCTCAGGCTCGCACGTCGCGACGTGTTGATGCGCACGTCGCGGCGCACGAATTTGCGCACGTCACGACGAGGGCGAGAAGCACATCGCGACGAGGGCGAACGTGCACGTCGCGATGAGGGCGAGCGTTTGGATTTCTCCGTGGCGAACTTCTTCACGTCGCGGCGAGCTATTGTTTGCAGAAAGTCATATTTTGGTTTTTAAGCGATAACTTTTCTACCGTCATTCAAATGAGATAATGTTGGATTTGTTATCAACGAGAGACAAGGGTTTATACACTTATAGAAAGGGGGAGTTTTGCAGTAGTCTGTTAAAGTCCTCAAATTTGGATGGAAGTTTAGTGTAAAGTATGGTTTCGGCGTAAAGATAGTCCGTCTATGTTGGGCAATGATTTTCAGATTTCTAAAACAAATTTTATAATTTGAGAGTCAACTGAGTTCTGTTTCTTTTCAGGAAGGGGTTTAACGGGAATTGTTTTATGGTCAGTGCTAGGAATGTCACGAAAGTGCATAGTGTTTATCATTAGATTGCTACATGTGCTTTATTGCTGAAATGTACTATGTGCTAAAAATATGTGTTCTGATTTATGATAGAGGCACTTTTGGAAAGTCAACCTTAAACATTTTAGAGACTTCTAGGCGTTAGCGCGGAAGCCAGGTGAGTGACCTAGACGGTTCTCAAAGTATTAAATACTATAATTCAGTGATTTAAATTCTCTGAAGTAAAATGATGAGATAATATTGAATGTGAACTCCGGATGGAAGGTCCGAAGTGTTGAAGTGATAGTATACAGAAATGTTATGAGAATGTGAAAGTGTAATTGTGTTTGTGATGTGGAAATCTGGAATAGATTAGAAATGACTGTGACATACTGATTAGGGCTACAAGCTCGACTACTGAAAAAGAGCCTCGAGCTCGAAAGGGAATAGTGCATACCCAGAGGGCTCTCCTATCCCTAAGACGCGTGAAAAGTAGTGCATACCCAGAGGGCTCTCCTACCCCTAAGACGCCCTCAATGATTAATGAGCCCTTGACGGGACAGTTTCAGAGCGAAAAGCTCAACGATTGATGAGTTAGTGCATACCCAGAGGGCTCTCCTACCTCTAAGACGCGTGGGAAGTAGTGCATACCCAGAGGGCTCTCCTACCCCTAAGACGTGATCAATGATTAACGAGCCCTTGATGGGACAGTTCCAGAGCCTATGGCTCAACGATTAATGTGCCCTTATAGGGACAGTATGGATGCTTGGTCACAGCACTGATATAAATTGATAATGGGTTACAAGTTACAGACTACATTTATTCTGATATACTGATTGAATGACAGGCAAAATGCCATATACTGATTTTGATTTGATATACTGATGGAATGACAGGCAAAATGCCATATACTGATTTTGATTTGATATACTGATTGAATGACAGGAAAAATGCCATATACTGATTTTGATTTGATATACTGATTGAATGAAAGGCAAAATGCTATATAATGATATAATAATGATCATGAGGTACAATTAACTGAAAAATGTATGACATATTGTTACGTGTCTAGCGTTGTGTGAGATTTTATGGCTGTCGACTAGACTCGCCACCGATCAGAGCTATTAGCTCAACGTACGTAAATGAACTTCAAGCTCATGAGTGATTTAGAGCCTCAGGCTCAACGTTTGATGAGCCCTGTATCCAGCACTGGATAAGGGACAAATTTTAATGAGCCCTTTAATGGGACCGTTTAGGCACTAGGTCACAGCTAAATGATAATTGAATAGTAAGCGAGTGAAATACTTATGTATCGAAAAATGGGACGTATGAATATAGATTTCTGTAAGTGTGTAAATGGGAATTTTTCCTTGAGAAAATGTATTACGAGATAGAGATAGATCTATAGGAATTGTAAATGAGATCAGAGAGAAAGAATGAGAACATAAGTTATTAGTTGATTCTGTACTTGAGTAAGCGGACCATCGATGATGGTCACTTATTGAGTTTGCAAAAACTCATCCACAATCTGAAATTGTTTTGCAGGACTCAGAAGAATACCCCGTTAGGTAATGGGTGTATAGTGATCACAGAGCGGTATGAGAGGACGGGATCAGTTGCGTCTGCACTAGAGTGAGGACTCTGCATATTTATTATTGTGTATTTTACAAGAGGACCCTCGTGGTCATTGTACCTACCAGTTTAGTTATGTAAATTGTTTTCCGAAACATACATATATATGTAAGTGTATGTTTGTTTCAAAACAAAGTTTTAGTACCTTGTTTTGACTGAGTGTGGTATCATCCCATCCTCGCAGAGCATGGATCTGGATATCACCATCGATGTCGGGTCCAGGTCTTATAGGAGTGGGGTGTTACATCCTACGTTAAGGGTGAGCTACGTTCGAACACTACATTCACTTCAAATGGCATCATATCAATATTCACTTATAAGGAATCATAAGAAAATCACAATATATATATTTTTGTTTAAACCACTCTTTCCTTATTTCCTTTCACAAAATCAATGATTACATTGTGTCTTTCACGTTTTCCTTATGTACATCATCAAAAACTTAATACAAAAGTCCTACATGAAAGAGGAAGTGTATCAAATCTATCTAAGCCATCTAAGAGTCCCAGCTGACCGACCTTTGAGCCATGACCTCACTCGCCAAAACACAATCTACACGACAGTGGAGTCCCTCAGTGAAATGAATCGCCCCTCTGTCCTGAAAAGACAACGTTGCAATTTTGATGAGTTTTGCGAACTCAATGAGTGAACCATCATTGATGATTTCACCGGATCAAACACACATATAACATATTTCACAAATATTCATTCAATGGATTCAATCTTATAATGTTATATGCATGAGACTCACATTCGTTGTTATTGTTGTGACTGAGTGCCCATCACATACTTATACACAATTACTGGCCCATAGGGCTCAATCAGAACGGAATCACAGAGCATAACTCTGTAAACAAAACATATATCACGGAGCAAAGCTATACGTGGAAGCGCTGCATTGGCCACTCAAGTCACAACACCTTTATCTGAGCATGCATTTTATGAAATGCACCACATACGGATTATGTCATATCAGATAATCACATGCGATATTTAATCAGAAACTCATTATCATCAGACCTAAGTCTGACATTCAACTCTTGTTAAGAATTCACGCATCATATAGGATTTCAGATCAAAACAAAGAACTTCCAATACCCATATTCACATAGCAAACTCCTCGGACTTTAAGCCCAGAATTCAAATTAAATCACAAATAATTTATAATTGGAAGCTAACACCTCAAATAATTCAAAACAAATCAATCCTAGGAATCATCTTGGTTTACTCACAGGTCACTCCCGAAGCTAATGCCCGAAAGATCTGGCAATGTATGGAAGTTGACATTCCAGTTGCTCCTCTATTACGAATAGCATACACGATATCACAATTTGCACCATTAAGAGTATTCAATAATGCACATGTATGAAATGAATTATATACAATGCATGTCCATGATAATCTCAAGTATCTCTCCAAAAATTCTTTACAACACTATCCCTATACCAAAACTCATCTAAGTATAACTAACACTTAGGTTTGTGCCTCACTGGAACCATTGAAAACTCAATTCATTACTCACTGGCTTACTTTCAGACTTTCCAAAACACTCTTTCGAGTCTACTATTCACATACAATTAGAAGGTAAAATTGAGGTGATTTGGTCATACTCTCTTCTAGAACAGTGTTCCCCTAAGTCTTATCTTTCCATTGACACAAAAATCACTCAATTTGGTTCAATAATATGTAATATATAGCTCAAGCATTTTCGGACTGTTTTTAATCAAAAACAGTTTTCTATATACCATTTCCATCTAGAAATTGAACACCTTAGAAACTGAATTAGGATTAAACTTCTTCATGATATTTGTAGCCATGTTTCTCTAGTTTACTCTAAATTAAAAATCACCTCAATTGGAATCCTACATATCAACATATCATCAAAATAATGAAGTATGTTCAGTAGAATAACACCAGTTCATACTTCTTTAAGACCACACCACTGCATCTGTCCCACTCTTTTCACTCAATATTTCCCCATTCATTCTAGATAGCTATGATTCTTGGTGGATATGTAGATCAATGTCTTACGAATCTAATGGTTCAAGAATCAAATCATTTGGATGTCTAGACAAGAAGTTATGGCCAAAAGAATCTAACATGTTCATGTCCTTATGCATATTGTACATGCCTCAACGCAATTGCCATAACTCTCACTACAGGTGTCATAATGACTTCGTTTTTAGACTATTGGAAAGAGGACTTAGATATCTACAACGTTTATGAAGACCTAAAAGGTCAATTCTGTTGGACCCCAAATTCCTGGTGAAAATTAGAATATTAAAATGATTTTAAATGAGAAAGAAATTGGTGAGACAATTTATGAATTTAAGGAAATTTGAGGAAATTAAGAAAAATTTATGAGAAAAGAATTGTTTAATTTTGAGGACTTTGATATTTGAGTGAACTTGTATGGATTATGAGAAGAAAGTGGATGAGTTGATTGAAATGAAGTTAAATAGCAAGAATTGAAAAGAAAAAAATGTGAAAATTTGAAGAATTTAGAAAGTTTGACTTTGGGGATAAATAGTGATTAAATGGTTGACTTGAGAGTTGACTTTTTGTTTGAGTCAAAATTTAAGAAAACGATCTTCTGGAAACTTGTAGTTTATGTTAAGAGCTTTTCGTAGACATAAAGTTTGATATTTTTCGATATTGGGAGTGAGAGTTATGATCAGTCAAAGTTCGTTTGAAGTTTGACTTTGAGAAAAAAGTTGACTTTTTAATTGAGGCAAAATCCGAGAAAATGATCTACATGAAACTTGTAGCCTCTGTCGAGAGCTTTTCGTGGACATAAAGTTTGCTATTTTTCGATGTCGGGATTGAGAGATATGAATTTCTGAAGATATGCTTTGTTTTGAAAATGTTATTAAGTATAGATTTGTGTATTCTATGCTTCGAGGCTACTCGTCGTATGGATTTAGTCTGAATTGGAGTAAGTGGTATTACTGAAAGTTGTAGCTTGTATGTCAATCTTTCCGACGCCATAAAGTTTGTAATTTTTTGATATCGGGGCTAGGAGTTATGAGCGATTAAAAATTGGAAGTTATTTAGGAAAAGCTGTTTTGGATAGAATCTTTGATTGAGTTTTCAACCTCTTTCGAGACCTAATTTAATTTTGAGTTCTTCAGGGAAGTTGTATAGATTCCTTTGATCTTTTTATTGACACCAAATTCGTCAAATTTCGAGTTCGGGATTAAGAGATATGATTTTTGGAAAATTCAGGTATAAGTATGTATTTGAAGTCTTGTAACTTGGTTTGAACTCCGACCCTTTTGTAATCTTTTGCTTATAAATCCTTCGTCTGACATCCGATTGATTTGATTCTTGAAGCGTTGGATTCCTAAGACAATTACGTTCATTTTTATGAAGAATTATGATTTTTAGGAGATTAAATGAAAAGAGATTGATTGAACCAAAGTAAGAGATGGGTTATAGGTTATAAGTTGGATAATTTTCTGAACATGGTTCAGTATTTTACAATTTTCGGGAGCTGTACAACTCCGATTGAGTTGATTCCTGAGGCCAAATAAAATTAAGATATAGGGCTACAACTCTTGTGAAGGGGTCGAAATTTAATTTCATCCCTAAGATTGTCAATTTCTGGACTGAAGTTATGTTAATGTTCAGTCTCGGATTTTGTGAAGGTCTGATAGTATTTCGGCTATAACTTCTTCGTTTCTGATCCGAATTGAGCGCGGTCAGTGGCATTGGATTCGTATGATCTAGAGGAATTTTCAAGAAGAAAGTTTGTCCAAATTATTTCGTTTAGATGCTTGAAATCAGGACGCAAGGTATCAGTTTTTCAAATCCTATGCAGGGGTAAACTTGGAAATAGGCTTAATTGGAGGGGCAAGAGGGTAAATTGAGCTTCATTAAATGAAACACATCATGGGGTTGTCGTTTTTACCTCTGAAATGCACGAAATAAGAAGGAAAATAGGAAAGAAAATGAGAGAGAAATAAGAGAAGAGAAGAAACGAAGAAGAAGGAGGAGAAAGGGTCGGCCATGGGAGGAAAGAAGAAGAAGGATGAAGCAAGTCATTTTTTTTAGGGATTTTCGTGGCTTTCCAAGAGGAAATGGGAGGAAAAAGATGAAAGCTTGTCTTGGAGCAAAAATAACGAAAATGGAGGAGAAAAAGGTAAGAGAGAGAAAGTTATGATTTTGAAATTTTGATGAGTTTGTTGGTTGATTAAGCTTGGAATGGTTATGGATTTAGTTTATCTATGATTATTTGAAGAGATTAGACTATGATTATGTTTAATTTTGGATTAATTGAAAATTTGAGTTTATGTCAAATTTGAAAGTTGGGGGTTTTTGAAATTGATGCTTTAGATAGCTTGGATTAGTGATGAATTTGAGATATCCTAAGTTAATTTTGATGTTTATGCTTTAGGTAAAGTTTAATTTGAAAAATTATAAATTGGGGGTTTAGGCTTAATTTGGAATTTGGGGATTTTCCCAAATTTTGTGAATTAATGGTGTAGAATCATCAATAATAGCATGAATTGATGAAATATGGAATCAATTTTGAAGAAATTATGTTTTATTTTATTGAATTTGTGCAAATTGGTTTAGGCCAATTTTGAAAATTGGGGATTTTCAAAATTGGAGATTGAAATAACTTGAATATGAGAGGAATTGATATTTCCTAAGTTCAATTTGAGAAATTAAGTTAATTATGATATTAAATTTGATTGGATTGGTTTAGATTCAATTTGTAATTTGGGGGATTTTTGAAATTAGTGATGTAACTATCTTGGAATTAGTAAGAATTGATGACTTAAGCATCAAATTGAAGGATTAAGTTATTTATGAGATTAAATTTTGGATGAAATTGATTTAGGGAATTTTCAATTGGAAGGAAGAAAGGAGAAAAGGTCAAATTGAAGCATTGGACAAGATGCTAGCATGGATATGAGGTGGGTAGTATATTTATTTATTGAATTATAAGCTAAATGTGAATTTTTGAAAATTAAAGAAAGCAAAATTTGATTTTTGATAAATTATTATGGATAAAAATGTTTGAAAAAGGATGTAAATGTTTGAAATTATGATTTCAAAGGAGTAAAATGAGTTTTAGAAAATACAAGATTTATGAAATTCATGAGTTTCAAATTATTCGATTTATGATTTAAATGATTTAAACAAATTAGTGCATGTTTGGTCATGAATGTGATTATTATGATATTAATTTGGTGATGTGCATTTCATTAGATTGATTATGTGAATTCATGTAAATATATGCTTGTGTCATTTACGACACAATTTGATGTTATGAGATGAAAAATGTGAAAAGCAAGATGTTTGAAAAGTGCTTTCGGGCCATCTGAAATTATGTTTTGCTTATGTGTTATATGGGTTTGGTAAGGTCCTTTGTGAGTCAGCGCTGTCTCTACTTGTTATAGCCTTCTCCCGGCTGCCCGCTAGTGGCATAGGAGTTCCGATCTCTGACTCCCCTCTGTTCACGGCTGCACATAACTACTATGCGGGAATGTGCAGTACGTCCTGTTTTGGACCGAACCAAACCAATTCTGATGTGTTATGTGTTTTTAATTTGATTATGATGTGATACACTATGATGTGATGCATTCATGTTTAAGACTGTGCATGTTTTGAAAAAGGTTTGAGATTTTGAGAAACGAGAAAGTAAATTTTTCAAGCATGAAATTCCTGAAACTGGATATAAATGTTTTGAAACAAATGAAAATTTTGAGAAAAATCTTAGAAAGTGTTGATGAAATTGAAAAGTTTGAAAATGAGTTTTTGGAGAAATTCTTAAATGGGAAATGTTTGAAAAGTTTGAAAATAAAAGATTTTTTCCGCTTATTGTTCAGGTTTATAAATATATTATCCACGAGCTTAGAGCTCACCCTTTCATCCCCATCTCCAGGTTTTCACGCAGGAGATCGGATGGAAGACGAGTATAATGTCAACCCGATAGTTTTTGTATGCTTTGTTTTATGTGTAATGTTGGAGTTTAGTTTTGAAGTTGTGAAAAAGGTTTATGGATTATGTATTGCTTTTGTTTATGGCTTGAAAAGTCATCATGTAAATTTATGATGTATTTCAGTTATGAGTTATGTATGATTGTGGAATAGATTTTGTACGTAAATTTGAATTGAGATGGATATAAATGGCAATTGGAATGTATATGAATGGTTTGTGATTGAATTGTGGATAATTAAGTTGAGATGTATTATGGATTGGAATGATGAAGTGTTTAGAACTAAGACTGTGTTTCTGCTGGTATTTGGATGCCGGACGGGAGGTCCGATTTTGCCTTGTGCTATTGGATTATGTGTATTAGAAGTGCGTTTCTTTAGTTTTTAAATTTTTTGGCTGTCAAAATACAGTCGTTATACTGCCGAAATTTCGGTAAAATTTCGGTAAAATGGGTTTAAAGAAATGAGTTTGAGGATTTATATGATTGTATAAGAAATGATTAAGATGAATTAAGTGAATTGAAATTGATGAGGATGAATTTCCAAGAAAAAGGAAATTGTATGGAATGGTTGTGATTTGAATGAGATTGATTAAAGAGAAAAGGAATGAATAAGAGGAAAAAAAATTTTATACCGGATTTGAAATGTCGTAAGGTTTCCAACGCGATGAGTTTGCTATGCTTCATGTTTGAAACGGATGTCGGTGTTTGTTTCAGTTTGATTATTTCAATTTGCATTCGATTCGGAATTTTGCCTTTCGAGTTTCTCCGCTTTGTTATTCGTATTTCCGATGCACAATTTTTCCGAGTATTCGTTTCGCTCCGATGATGCGATTTGTATTCCGATTAGCGATTTCTCGCTTTTCGATTTGCCGTCTTTCCGTTTCGTTTTTCGGTTGGGATCCGGTTCCCGGATCGGGTCCCAACAAATTCTATCGTCTCACTTTTGCATCATCTCACTTTCCTTTCATCTAAGTTCTATCGTCTCATTTCCATCGTCTCATTTCTATCGTCTTATTTTCTTCCATCTCATTTTATTTCTTCTCATTTCTTCCGTCTCATTTCTTCCCTCTCATTTTCTTCCGTCTCATTTTCTTCAGTCTCATTTTCTTCCCTCTCATTTTCTTTAGTCTCATTTTCTTCTGTCTCATTTCTTCCGTCTCATTTTCTTCCATCTCATTTTCTTCAATCTCATTTCTTCCGCCTAATTTCTTCCGCTCCATTTTCTTCCGTCTCATTTCTTCCATCTCATTTCTTCTGCAGAATGTCTCCACATATAAGGATCATAACTTTTAACTTCGATGTCCAACATTTTCATACTATATACCGTTGGAAAGATAAAAAGAAAGATCTACAACTTTCCAAAAGGCATCTTGACTAAAATCTCTTTATATCAATCCCAAATTTGCCCCTAAAGTTCGAAGACAAATTTTTCCTACACACACCAACGTACTGGACCAATTTCATAACTTTATGAAATTTTGAGACTTTTAGGGACAAAACTGAAATTCGATGTCTTCATACAAAATGTAGCCATATGTCTCTAGTTTAATTCAAATCAAGAATCATCTCGTTTAGGCAACTTGAGAAAACGTTATAGCTAAAAGACTGAAGTGTATTCAGTGAACATTTTTCGAATTTTCAAACTTTCAATATTTTACATCACCAAAATACCAAAATTAAAAAAAAAACTAATTTAACACTATAACTGAATTTATTTCTTCCCAACCACCCAATATTTATGAACAAAGACGTAAATGCCATTTTTTATACAGATGGCAGTAATTTATCAATTTTATTTCACAAATCCCCCAACTCGAAAGTATTTCTTCACCACTTACCATCTGAAAACTCCAAAATCTTCAAGCCCTAAACTCCACACGTTTTATGCACTCCACTGAGTACAATGACCAGCTTCTGTTTTTTTTTTCTTAGGGTAGAGGACACAAATGACAAAGTGGGTTTGGTAAAGGAAAGGAAAAGCATAGAAATCTCTTAGAAGGTATTTGATGGAAAACTTTGTGTATGGGAAGAAAAATTTGAAGAAGATCATAATGAAGGGGGAACTTTGACAAGACTTAACCTGTCACCTCTCCAAGAATAGTAACCTACTTCTAGCAAGAGTACAAAAGCCTAAGTGACACTTGTTACTTTCCCTCTACCTAAACTCTAACTTAGTTTCTTTTGAAACTAACTCCCTTAATTTTCATCTTCACAACCCAACTATTTCCAAAGCTTCATTTTAATTTCTCTTTCCTATTTTGTAAAATTCCCAAAATTTATTCCTAAATTCTCCAAAATTCACAAATACCATATTTCCACTAATCACTAACATTTCCCATGTCAACATTCATAATTCTAAAAAATTCACAAATCAATCCAATTATACCCGAAATTATTCATGAATGCATGTAAGATTATTTTCATGTACGGATACATTTACTATTCATGTATAAGTGTATGGCATATTATGCATGAGCATAAAGAAGTATTTATAAGCCTCTCATTAGTCACTCACATTACTATTCTAATCCTCCCACAAGTAATGGGATGTTACATCTATGTTTTGCTTTTTCTATCTTTTTGCTTTTTCTATGTTTTGCTTCTTCTGTGATGACGTCATATGGTTTGTGATGACGTCGTATCTTCTATGTTTTGCTTCTTCTGTCTTTTCACTTCTTCTATGTTTGCTTCTTCTGTGATGATGTCATATGGTCTATAATGACATCATATCTTCTATGTTTTGCTTCTTCTACTTTTTGCTTCTTCTATGTTTTTCTTTTTCTGTCTTTTCGCTTCTTCAATGTTTTGCTTCTTCTGTGATGATGTCATATCTTCTATGTTTTACTTCTTCTACTTTTTGCTTCTTCTATGTTTTGCTTCTTCTGTCTTTTCTCTTCTTCTATGTTTTGCTTCTTCTGTGATGACGTCATATGGTCTGTGATGATGTCATATCTTCTATGTTTTGCTTCTTCTATGTTTTGCTCCTTCTGCTTTTTCGTCTGACTTATTTTCTAGTCTACTTTTGACCCTTCAAAAGATAGAATTTGACTTTAAGGTCTTCATAAAAGTTGTAGATCTTGAAGTCCTATTTCAAACCATCTAAAGAACATCATAATTTGATATCTATAGGGAAAGTTATAGCAATTTTCTCCATTCATATGTCTTTTTTCAATCGTCTGTTTTTTCCTTTAGTTTCATCTATACCTATCTTCTGTTCCATTTTTGACACTTCAAAAGATAGAATCTGACTTTGAGTCTTCGTAAAAGTTGTAGATCTTGAATTCCTCTTTTGAACCATCTAAAGAACATCCTAATCCGATATCTGTAGGGAATGTTATAGCAATTTTCCCCATTCATCTGTCTTTTTCCATTCATCTACTTTTTCCTTTTGTTTAGTCTATACCTATCTTTTGTTCCATTTTTGACCTTTCAAAAGATAGAATCTATCTTTAAGGTCTTCATGAAAATTGTAGATCTTGAGGTCCTCCTTCAAACTATCTAAAGAACACCTTAATTTGAGTTCTCTAGAGGAAGTTTTGCTAAATATCCCGGAATAGGTATAGTATAGTTGAGGGCAAGTACTGCTTCTGTGTTTGATTTCGAATACTAGGCTCCGGAAGCAGGGTCCAGAATTGAGCCTCCCATTGTTCCTTTAATTTGAGTAATTTTTGTTATCTATAATTTTCATAGGAATAAAGGGACCACTTGATACTATTTTCCAAAGGTATGTACTTTCGGCCATTAAGCAGAATGTCATCCTAGTTTTCTAATAAATGTAATCATTTCCATTAAAGAAAGGTGGCCTGCTAATGCTTTCTCCCTTTTGGTTGAATGATGATGACGACAATCCTAAATATGCCATTATGATCTTTGCAATAGGATTTTGTTAGAAATGCTAGATTAATAGACCCATTTTGATACTACTTGTTAGTTCCTAATGACACTTAAGAAGTAGGTGAATTAAGTTCTTATAAAATTCAACAAATTTTCTATCCAAACTACCCAATTAATAATAACCAATGTAAATAAGGATGGGAAAATTGTCTAATATAAATTAATCAAACAATTAAACAATAACCTAAAGAGGATAGGAAGAGATAATATAAACTAATGTATAGTGGTTCAACAAACAACCCTTGCCTACTTCCATTGCTAAGACTCTTCTTATAATTCTACTATATATCTTCTTTCAAGGCGAAGAATAAGCTTTGTATAGTTTTTCTCAATAAAGAGAAATATTTTTTACAATCTTCTTCCAAGGTGAAGAGCAATCTTAATTTCACTTGGATCACCCTTAAGTACAATAATATAATCTGCAAACTATATATTACAACTCAAAGTTCCTCACTTTGTCGCTTGATAACTCTAAAATAGCTCACTCACATAAATATGACACATAATGCTCAAATGATTGAAAAACTATTTAAAATGTGTGTTTATGATACCTAAAACCTTCTTGATGCTAAAACTAACAAGTAATCACCTATTTATAGTTTGTGACCATCCTTAGCCATTGGAGCCAAGAAGTAGTTATTACAATGGGTATATGTAGTCCACTTGCCTATCAATATACATTAAAAGCTCTAAATTCACTAGTCATTGGAATATTAGTCAACAACCAATAGATGTATTGGTTATTACCAAAAAAAAAAATAGATGTATTGGTTAACCAATATGGCACATTGGTAAACCAATATATTAACCAATGTTACAGCAAACTCATAATACATCAAATTTAACTACTTTAACCTGTATTAGTCGACTACCCATATAGGTCAACCACTCACCCTAAGAACATGATTCTAAAACCTTTAAATGCTCAAACTCAATTTTACTAATGTAATTATGAATTAAAATTCACAAAAATTTTCCTTAAACTTTGTTTGAAAGGTTGGGATACTTTTATAATTAAAATAAATGTTTCAATACCTTTTAGTGAATGGAAAAACTTATGTAATGAAGTAAAGTAAAAAATTTATGCGTGGTGAGCCTTTTAGATCGTTAAATTAACAAAGCCAGAATACAAATAATAATAATACAAAATATAAAATGACCTTCGTAAGTCTTAATCTTCTTTCATTCTTGATTTGATCTTTTTTTTTACTGTTAAAAACTTTAGCTTCTATTTATCAACTTCATAAACTGTATTCTTGAGTTTATGACTTAATTTTTTTATTGTATTACTTTTCATCAAAATAATAAATCTATTAGTAATAATTATACCTTTTTTTATTATCAAAGCATCAATTTGAACCTCTATTGGTTCAACTATCTCTTACTCCTATCTTATGTAGTTAGTGAAAAAAGAAAGAAACTCTCTACATTGGATAGGCTATCTTTCATTCATGTGCTTCCAACTTACAAGCTCTATAAAACTTCCCTTAAGTCTCTAGGCCACCTTTTCTTTGAACATGATTTCCCCTATTGTATGTGGAATGTCATCCAATCCTGACACAATTTTGATGCCAATAGGATCAAGTACATTGCTATGTTTAGCTGGATAAATAAAACAAAAATACTAAAAAGCAGAAAAATGGTTTTATATTATTGAATTTGGATGCTCCATGTATGGCATCTATAGAGAAAGAAAGGCTAGAGTATTCCAATGTATTGAGAGATCCAAGGAATTAGTTATTTTGGTCCTGATCTTAAGGATTAAAGAGATTATAGTGCTCAATGATATTCATAACTTGTGTTGCTACTCATTAGCTATCTCATAGATGTTAGCTTAACCACCTAGAACTTTACCCTTAGAGACCAAGTATTCTAAGCTCTACTAATAACTTAAGAACATGATGTTCTAAATCCTAATAATTTTTAGGCAAGCTAGCTAAGAGCTCTTGGGGAGCTGCCCTTTAGTATATCCATATTCTAACATATACTAAATAGAGATCACTTGTTAACCTTTATATGTAATAGCCTTTTGTCTTTAACTAATGTATTTAAAATTAAAAGAAAACAATTGTTCTAAACTAATTAAATTGTAAACAACCAAACTTATAATGTGCCATCTTGATCAACTTTTTATTGACAATTTTTTAGAATTGTTCCATATTAAAATAATTGTAATAAATTAATAAGCCTAGTAGAGCTTATAAATAGTTTATTTCCTCTCCACACTTAAGATGTAAATTTTCTCAATATAAAAACATAAAGAATGAAAGTAAAATTAAGGACAATAAATACTACAGGAGGAAAAATAAAAGGAATTAGAAACTTCTCCAATGCCTATTTGTTGCTTATTTTCTAAGGTAATTTTGATTGATATTTAAAATTATTTATGTCTTTAAAATGAAAATAAAGTAAACAAAATAACCATAAAATGCTAAAGGAACTTATGATTGGAATAAAATAAAAAGTAATAATCAAGGTAATTGAAAAATAGAAATAACAATAGGACATATAGTTTGGGAGTACAAAGTAAAAACAAATTATAAAGATGTACATTCCATAAAGAGAAAAAAAATTGAAACTTAATTTGGAGTCAACTCATCGTCACGATTAATGTCCTCCTCCAACATCCTTAAGAATTGTGGAGGCTACTCAGAGTATTCAACATGCTAGAAGTAAGTGGATAACTGCTACTTCATCCATCATAACCATTTTCCCTATTTCTCAATTTCTACTACATGATTTTTCATTATTGCTCATTCTTGAGATAAAGAACGGTCCTATCAATCCACTCCTAAGTTGTTATGTTATAGGTTGAACATCTTTATACACCTTTACCCAAGGTGCTTTTGTTACTGGATAGGGCTCTGCTTTCTCCTACTCTTTAGCTCTAGCTTCTCTCTCTCTCTCTCCCCACTACATATAAGCTCTACCAACCTTCTTAACTTGCCTTATGTATCTTAACATATCTAAGTTTATTATAGCCATATGATATCCTATAATCAATCTCAAAAGAGTATTAAAAACACCTAGGTTATTTTATAACATGATCAAGCAAGTACATTCACATAAAGCTCCTTTCTTCCTAACTTCCATTTGCTCTAAATATTTGACAAAATAATAACTTAGGTTGTATGGACTCTGCTCTACTATAAACTACAAATAAAACATATTCATAAGAGTCACCACACCATTTCTCTCTCTTCTCTTATTAATTGTATATGAAATGAACTTGTGCATTTGTATAAGGGTTAGGGGCAAATATGAGTGCTCTTACTCTTTCTAATATCATATATGCTAATGTCCCCTAAAATTAAGCTATAAAATTCTCAAAGGATATAGTTACAAGGTTATCAGGGAATTCAACTAAGGGACCTTTATATTCGTATGATTTTATATACTTAAGTGTATAGAAGTCTCATTGTATGCCCAAATCATTAAACAAAAATTTCATTTGATTATAACCTAGCCTAAACTTGATCACATTCCTTTTATCCAATTTTTCTTTCCAATTCACCTTTAACGTGATAAGAATCTTGAGGGTAAGTAATGTGAGCGGGATCATGGACCATCGAGCAGGAACAGGCAGAGAACTAGCCATGTCAGAAGGGCCCATGACCAAAGCTAGGGCCAAGAGATTTTAAAAGGCTCTTTATACGCATATGGGCTTTTATCTTAAGAGGATGGCAAGCTCCATTGGAGGAGAGTTTAATAAAATTGAGCCCAAACTAATCCATTTAACTCAAATCCTTGGACTGGATACACTTGGAGCTTGAAGGCAAGAAGACTTAGGCTATTTTAATGCTTCATCACTAAAGCCCAAGGAGTGTTTGGAGTGCCAGTTATTTTATTAGTGGGAGTGGGCTATTTAATTCACTTAAGTCCAAGGGCATATGGATCCAGTAGTGGCGTCAAATCAGACTTATTTATTTAGTTTTTGGACTTTGTTTTATTTTGAACTTTCATGTATTTTAGCCCAACCTTTTATTATTTAACCTAGGTATAAATATGTGTCTTTAGGTCAAAATTTTGTAACTTTTAGATCAGAATTGTTGGAGTATTGACGGTTTCAATAGGGAGAAACATTATTCTCTTGTTTTTGTTACCTTTCGAACCATCTTTCACTTATCAATTGCTTTCCCAATTATGGCGTGTCAATTGTTCGTTTCTTTTGGTCTTATTTTGATCATCGGGATTATTTGGAACAAGTTTTTAAGATATGTCGTAGAAATCAAACCTTGCGTATCCTTATTTTCTTGATTGTTGAATTCGAAATCAAACCTTCCGTGATGCGTTATATTTTGATATTAGAACCTTGGTTTGGAGGAAAATTGTTGGACCCCGAACTTTTCTTGGAATGTAGAAATATGAAATGAGGAATTTTGACAATTATTCATGTGTAAAGAAAAGAAGAATTCTTGAATTTGAAATGAAGTGGAAAGGATAGTCATGTACAAGATGGGTTATATGTGAAATATTGGAAGTTATAAGTTGAAACATGATCACTAAGTATGCTTCGGTATTTTAGTCATAACTTTTTCTCTAGTTATCCAAATGAGGTGATTCTTAATTTGGATTTAACTAGAGAAATAGGGTTACAAATTGTCTGATGAAATTGGGTTCTAATTCAGTCTCTAAGAAAGTCAATTTTTGGGTGGAATTTGAGCATATAATTTTATTGTCTAAGAACAGTTCGAAAATGTTTGGTGTATAACTTTCAGAGTACTAAACTAAATTGAATGATTTGGGTGTCATTAGAAAATTAAGACAATGAGGAACATTTTTCTAGAAGGAAGTACTATCAGATTCCTTCAATTGTTCCATGATAATTAGTCAAGAAGTTAAAAGTATAAGATGTTAGTTATAAAGACAATGGAGGGTAAATATGGAAAGACCACTTAAATGAGGGGCAAAATGGGAAAGACAACTAAAATGTTGTCTTGAAATAAGAAGAGGAAGAGAGAAGGTGTCATGAAAAGCAAAGGGGAAGAGAGAAAAAAGTTAGAGAAAGAAGAGAAGAAGGAGAAATTTGTGGAAGAAGAGAGAAAAGGAAGAAAGAAGAAGAAAGAAAGGGAAAAATCATCTTGTTAAGGTAAGCTCTATGTTATTTTCTTCTTGTTTGGGTTAAAAAAGGAAGTAGAAAAGATAGGGTTTTGTGTGGGGATGAATGGAGAAAGAAGATGGTTTAAGGGGAACCCATTTGATTTTAAGGTTTCTAAGCTAGGTTTTGGGTTTTCTAGCTTAGATGGATTATGGGTAGGTTAAGTTTGAGTTTGATTTATGTTAATTTCATTTGTTATGATTTTGAAGTTTTAGGGATTTTGTGAAAATTGGGGGATTTCCATTTGAATCAAAATTGAATGAGAATTTTGGTTTGTTTTAGGAAATCAACAGAAACCCTACCTAAGAGCAAGAGGAAGGGAACAATTGAGGTTGGATGTTCAAGAAAAATAAGGTGGGTTTCATGTTTATAGTTAAATAATAAGCCATTAAAGTTTTTCACAAATTAAGAGAATAAAATGATTTCAAGTATTTCATAATTGTGCATCTATTGTTTTCAAATGATTTAAAGAATTTGCTTATATGCTCCATGAATTGGATTTGAATTGTTCTGAATATGCAAAAATGCATTGTGATATATGATTATGTTATGCCATTGAAATTGTGTCATGGCATTTTGATTTGAATGGAAAGAAGAAAAAGAACATGAAAAGTGTGAAAGCATTTCATTTCGATAAAATGATTTTGAGCATTGCTTATGTGCTTTGGTTGGGCGAGAGAGGAACCGTTTCATTAGTCAAGTGCACGTCGACGTTAAGCCTACTCCCAGCTGCCCGCTTGTGGCCCACGAGATTTGAAAAGTGGACTCGTTTAGTTCTCGAAGTAAACTTCAGTTTCTCTATTTTATTCACAAAACCCTCGAGCCAAATTGTGTGTGCATTAGCATTTTGATGTGTTATGTTATGATGTGAATTGCGTGTTAGGTTTGAATGAGAAATGACATCATTTGTGTTTAATAGGATGATGTATTGAATTATGAGATGTGTATGGAAATTGTGAATTGTCAAGTTGGTGCATACCTGATTTTCACTATTGTGAATTGGTTGAAAACTATGTTTTTCCTTGAATTCGATAAGAATTTTTATACGATAAATGAATAATTTCAATGGTTTTGCTTATTATGGATTATAAACTTGTTACCCACGAGTTTTTTAAGATCACCCCCACTTTCCATCCCATCTTCAGGTAAAAAGAATCAGATCGGGAAATCAAGAGTCAAGGCATCATTTCGATTATGCATATTTTGTATTGGAAGTTAGATTTTGTAAAAATAAGATGTTTGAAGTATGTTGAGAATTATGGGATTTTGTGTATTTTGTTGTATTTCGGATTTTTAATATTGATGATGTAATATGGCTTGGAATGCCATAAAAGTTTTGTAAACATTTATCCTATGATGTAAATAAAGTATTTGATTTTTCGATATCGGTGTTGAAAGATATGATTGTTACAAGTTAGGATGTCGTAAAGGACGTGTATCTCGAATAATTAGAGCATATGAAGTGATATCGCACTAGAAAGAGTTAAATTTGGGAAGATTATGAGGAAAGGGGATGATAGAATGGGTTTAGGATCCTTTAGAGGGGTCTTGGAGGGTGAAAAATTCGTGTCACCCGAAGGTTACACGGCTTGCCTGTGTAAAATCACATAGGCCGTGTGTTTTTGGTGCAGGAGCACATTCCACCCGAAGGTTACACGGCCAGCCCATGTAAAATCACACGGACCATGTCCAAAATGACAGAATCAGATTTTTGTGTCTTCACAAAAGTTGTATATATAGGAGTCTACTTTCTAATGGTTTAAGAACGAAGTCAATCCAATACCTATGGTGAGAGTTATAGCGTTTGCGCCAAAGCATGTTCAATAAGAGGAAAGATATGAACATGTTGGATTCGTTTGGCCATAACTTCTTTGTCCAACCTCCGATTGAGGCGATTCTTGAGGTGATAGATTCCTAACACGTTTTTATACCTCTCCGTAAAAATTTATAGCCTTTGGATTTAAATTCAGAAAGTTTGATGGATAGGAAGTCAGGGGTCAGTTTGGAGAGCGTGATTGGGCTATGAACACACTTTGGATTTTCAGGCATATCTTGAGCTATAGAGCTCCGAATGAGGTGGTTCTTGTTTTTACATAAACTAGAGACTAAGAGATACCATTTTGAAGAAGTCAATTGTAATTGTTGTGATTTCGTTGTGTGGGCTCGCCTTTGTGGCTTGAGATGTCATGCAAATGAGAGTGAACTGATGGTGGCTAATGAGGGTTAAATGAAATAACCCTACAGGTTAATACGCTCATGTTTTATGAATGGTTTCCAGATGTTGGGTTTTGAAAACGGATCCAACATATAGGGTATTAAAAAAAATTGATGATGGTTAAGGAGACTTCATTGGAGTACGTTCACGTCATATGGTTCCATGGAAGGGTTGGGTTTCGGAAACGACGCTCAACAAGAATTCTTATTCAACTCCAGCAAAATTCAAGAAACTGCCGCCCATCACCATCTAATTATCGTCGGATCATCAATTCAAGTGTGAATTAACTTTTGGCCTAGGATTTCAATCTTTCTTCTTTTTTTTTATTTTATTTATGGTTTTCAATTATTTGTTGAAAACTTTTGGCTTATTAAAAAAGGTTGAAAAAAAAGTTTGGAAAAAAATTTGAAAAAAAGAAAAAAAATATGAAAAAAGTTTGAAAATTTGAAAAATGAAAAAAATCTGAAAAAAGTCTAAAAAAAGAATTCATAAAAATTCAGAAAAAAAGTCATAAAAAATTTGAAGTTTTTTTTGTTTTCCCATACTTTTTACTTGACTGTGGTTCATTTGAATGAATTGTGACAAATAGTTTCAAAAAATTTCATATTAGCTAGCTTGTTATTGGGTATTGGTTTGGGTTGCTTGTTACTTGTTATTTGAGCTACATTTGGGAACATTGATTTGTTGAAGTTGTGGTTCTAATTGTAACTTGGATTTTAGAGAACATTTTGTAACATCCCATCATCGATGGGAATGGTAAATTGGTCATTTGGGACGGGTTAGGCGTGTGTAAACATATCTCGGCATGTTTATGCATCATATGGCCTCTATATATATATATATGAATCGTAATTTTTGCACATGCATATAATTGTACATGCATTCATGACATTTCCCAGCATATGTGTCTATAAATGTAATTTTTTGTGAAAAATGTGAAATATGTGTTTGAAAAATTGAATTGGAGTGATTTATGTGTATTTTACATTTTTTGAGAATTTTAGAAATTTTTCTGAAATTTTTCGGAGAAAATTTCCGGACCGGAGAAATTGCCAAGTGGTGGACTGATTGGATTTCCGGTACTGAGAATGACTGTCCAATGGCACTGAAAAATTAGACACATGCTTTTAGGAATTATGCTTTTGGAGCCATTGGAATTTGGAGTAGAAATTGAATTGAAATTGGAAAGAACCTTAAGAGTGTTTAAGAAGAAGACAAGTGGCAAGTGACACTTGTCACTTGCCTACTTAGTCTTATATTTAATGGTTATATAATTAACCCAAGTGTTGTAAGCTTCCACGACATTCTTAGTTTAAGAGAGTGAAGGATGCTTTTAAAGTGATTTTTCCTTCTCATCATCCGAAAGTCTACTTCTTTCTCCTCCTTCCTTCGTTTGTTTTCCTCCTTCTTTTAAAGTGCTACTCTTCTCCACCTTATCAAAAGCTCTTCTATCCTAAGTGTTTCCTCTTCATGTGTCCAAGCCTAAGCTTTTTACCTCCCTTAAAATGTGATTGTCGTGTGTGAGAAGGGAAGTAGGGGATTTGGTGAGTTAGTGGAAGAAGTGAAGAATTTGAAGATTATTTAGGTAAGAATGAAGTTGTATGTTCTTAACTTGGTAGTTAGAAGCATTTATTTTGATTTATTGTGCATTAATTTCATGAAGCTTGTGGTTTGATTGTTTGGGTATAAGTGCATGTTTGTGTGAGGATAAATGATTTAACATGTTTTGGATTGGTTTTGGATAGGTTTAAGTGTTTTGGTTTAAGTTTGAGGATGTTAGATGAGTGGTAAATTAAAGTAAGAAAATTATGTGTATGTGCTGCCAAATTGTGACTACTTATTCAAGTGAATGGCTTGATGAACTTGTGGCTGATTTCATGGCTAAATTGGATGTTTATTGATGTGGTAATGATATTGGAATGATAGGAGTAGAGTTAGATATGAAATATGGAAAATTTACTTTGTGTAGGTTTTAGGTTTTTGATCATAACTTTTGATATGGTTGTGCTATTGAGATGAGTTTTAGCTTGAATTAAACTTGAGAAGTTTGGCTAGAATTCTTATGAAGGAAGTTCTGTCCAATTGTGGCTAGAAAGGTTTGGAATTTTGCTTTGAAAGTGAGATATATGTGCAGGGTGAACAGTGATGGCTCCAACATTGAATGATTTGTGACCAGAAATTTGGGGAATTTTTCTAGGCTAAAGTAGACTGATTTTGTGAAATTGGTCTTCATGAAAGTTGGAGGATTTCTTGTTAGATTTCTATTGCCACTAAGTATGATATTTTTTGATTTTTATGTTGAAAGTTATGGCTAGTTAACTTTTAGATGGTAATTTATGCCTTAATGTGTTTTGATGTGTGTAATATCTCTGAGTATGATTTTGGTGATTTATGTGTTCTGACGCTAATTTTGGACTATTATGGTTGAAATTAGCTCAAGTGATCTTATGGAAAGTTGTATAGGAATGTTTTAGCTTTGTAATGAGGTATAATATGTGAATTTTGGATGTAGGGATTGTAAGTTATAAATTTGTAAAGTTTGGATATGGTTTAGGTCATGTGCTGATTTAACAAGCTTTAACAGGGTAGCCACAATAATGGGAAATTTTCACTTAGTTAGAGATGGAATTTGCTTCTAAGTCCTTCATGAGACTTGTATCATGAGTTTTGATCTTTTCATTGATATAGAGTATGTAATTTTTCGAAAATGGGATAGGAAGTTATGCTTTGTGGAAGATTGTGTTACTGTTGAGAATGACTTATATAGGCAGAGAATTTGATTGAGAATTTGATTTGTTTACAGGTTGAATTTGCTTCTAATTTGTTCATGAAAGTTGTAGAATATGTTTTGCTCTTTTGATTGATATAAAACTTGGAATTTTTGGCTTAAGGAATGGAAAGATAGGATTTTTAGTAGAGTGCTGTACTGTTTTGGGAAATGTGGGATTAGGCAGCAACTTTGATTGCAATTTTGACACCCTTAGAGGTGAAATTGGTTTGTGAGCTCTTCATGAAACTTATAGGATTTTCTGTGCTCTTTCCAATGAGTCCTAAATTGTAACTTTTGGACATTTTTGTGAAGAGTTGTGTAGTGTGGAAGAAGGGAAGGTTTATAGCCCTTTGTTTTATTTTTTTAATTAATTATTATTTTCTTAATTTGTTATTTATTTTGGCCTAATTTCTTTCTTTTGTTAATAACTTTTTCTTCTGACATCCGATTGACCTGATTCTTGAGGCATCGGATTCGTATAATATTTAATTTCATAATATGTGAAATTAAGAATTTTTTAGATGAAATTGACGGGGTTTGGTTAGGTCGAAGTGAGGGGATCGGGAAATTATTTTTCTGGTCTGTGTTTTAGTTATAATTGGACCTATAGAGGTCCGAATTGAGTGATTTTAGTGTCTATGAGTTTCTAATATTCAGAGGAAAATTTTGTGATGGGAATTTTTGGGATAGTGTCGGGAATGTCACGAACATGCATTGTACACATTTTAAATTGCTACATGTGCATTATTAAATATTTTTGATTGGACAATGTGTAATATATGTGTGTTCGACTTGTGATAGAGGCGCATTTGGAACGTCAACCCACAGACGTTGTCGAGACTTCCAGGCATTAGCTCGGAAGCTATTGGTGAGTGACCTAGATGGTTCCTCAATTATTATTTGCTTATACTTCTGTGGAGAATAATGGTGGGATTGTGTTTCTGAGTATGGATTCCGGACAGAAGGTCCGATGTATTGGGAGATTATGACATAGAAGTGCTATTGTCTGAGAATTTGGGGCCTCCATGTTTTAAATGTGATTAATTGTGAACTCTTTGTTTGAATGTGATAATTTGGGATTGATTATGATGTTGATAATTCTTCTTTGCGATATATGCACCCCATGCATGAACGCATGATTAGTTAATGAAAGTTGTGACCGGAGCAGCCACCGAGAGCTAGAAGCTCAATGTATTTGGGCCTTGAGCCCACAGTGAATCAGAGCCTCAGGCTCAACGATTAATGCGCTCATACTGGGACAATTTATGTGCTCGGTTACAACACCATAATAAATTAGAAAAGTGTCACATATGCATTTCATATGCATTTGATTTGGTTTCTTTGATTGAGTGAAAGGCATAATGCATTGTGCTTATGTGATAACAACCATGTGGTACTTCTGAATGTGATTTTATGAAACAGCTGTGTTATGCTTGAATATTGCATGAATTGAGTGGACCATTGATGATGGTTACCTCACTGAGTTCGCAAACTCACCCAAAATTGCAACTTATTTTTCAGGACCGAGAGAGTAGACTCCTAGCTCCAGAGGGACTTTTCTTGCCGTGTAGATCGTGTTGGCAAGAGAAGTCATCGCTCACAGGTCGGTCAGTTAGGATTTTTGGGGGATGACCTAGTTAGGCTTTTTGTATTAGATTTCTTTTGGAGTGATGTATAAACAGTGAACTATGACAGATATGTAAATTTCTGATTCTGATGAAATGAAATGAGGAAAGTTTATGGTTTCAAAAACTAGTGATTTTTATATTGATGTATGATTATTATGATGCCATGTGAAGTATTGTAGTGATTTTTTGTAGCTCACCCTTATCGTAGGATATGTATCGGAATGACCTACGGGTGTGCCGGTGTATATCCTGCGATAAGGGGGCGCTACACATTTAGTGGTAAAAGGCAAAAGTGTGTGAGCTTATTTGAGGGAGTCATTACCGTGACTTAAACATGAGGAGAGTGACAAATTCTTGAGTGGAACACGTGAGGGAGTGATTGTGAGGTTTTTTTCTACTAACCTTCATTTTGCAGAAAAGAACATTTATTAAAATGTCACAGGAGAGTGGGAATCAGGATGAAGGTAGAGTGGGGGAGACGAATGCCCTTACATTGAGAGCCATACAATAGTCATTTGAGAGGTTCGATCTCTCTTTTGAACACATGAGGGAGACATTGGATAGTCATGATCAGAAGATAGAGGAGCTTAAACGTGGGGGACGTGAGGAACCTTAGGTTAGGTCGCCAACAAGCACCACCACCTTGTCGACAACCACCACGGTATGAGCCCGAGGAGGAGGAGTTTGATGAGGAGGAGGAGGACTATAAGGAGCGCATGCCTAGGAAAGCTCGGAGAAGAGAACTCCTCAACAGGTAAGATGGAGACCTCAAATCCATTAAGATACAAATCCTAGCATTCAAGGGGAGGAATGATGCTGAGGCATCCTTGGAGTGGGAAAGGAAGGTTGATTTAATCTTCGAGTGCTATAACTTCTCAGAGGAGAAGAAGGTAAAACTTACTGCTGTTGAATTTACATATTATGCACTAATATGGTGGGATCAGCTTGTGACCTCTAGGAGGAGAAATAGAGAGAGACCCATCAATACTTGGGCAGCAATGAAGGCATGCCTGAGGAAGAGATTTATGCCTTCTTACCATTATATGGAGATACATCAAAAGCTCCAAAGACTCACACAAGGGTCTAAGTCAGTAGAGGACTACCACAAGGAGATGGAGATTGCTATGATCCGTGCTAATATAGTGGAGGATCCCAAGGCCACCATGACAAGGTTCTTGAGTGGATTAAATAGGGAGATAGCAAATGTGGTGGAGTTATAGCATTACTTGGAGATTGAAGACATGGTGAACATGACCATGAAGGTGGAGAAACAGCTCAAAGCTAGAGTGAAAGCAAGGAGTGAAGTAAGTTCTAGTTACTCATGGAACTCAAAATGGCCCAAGAAGGAGGAGAAGTACAAAGGTAAGGGGTGGACTTCAAGGAAGCACCTAAGAAACCAATTGGGGGATCTGAGCAAAAAGGTACTTCTAACACTCAAGCTACTTCTAGTAAATATTCATCTATAAAATGTTTTAAATGTTTGGGTATTGGCCATATTGCTTCTCAATGCCCTAATAGAAAAGTGATATATGAGGGATAATGGGATTATTGATTATGAGGATAGTGACGTTGATGATTGCCATGAGAAAGTGTTTGTGATAATGATGAAGAATGTGTAGAAAGAGCTGTCACAAGAGAAGCACTTGTAGTTAGGAGAGTGTTAAGTGCTAGAGTTAGAGATGAGATTCTGGATCAGAGGGAGAACTTATTCCATTCAAGGTGTTTGGTGGGTGGAAAGGTGTGTAACTTGATCATAGATGGAGGTAGTTATACCAATGGGGCTAGTCGAACTATGGTGGAAAAATTGGGCTCGACATGTAGGAAACATCCGGAGGAATATAATTTACAATGGTTTAATGATAGTGCAGATGTGAAGATGATTAGACAGGTACTGGTGCCATTTTCTGTAGGGAGGTATGAGGATGAGGTGTTGTGTGATGTGATACCTATGGAGGCAGGACATTTGCTATTGGGAGGCCTTGGCAGTTTGATAGGTGAGTATCACATGATGGGTACACAAACAAGTACTCATTCAAGTTCAAGGGCAAGAATTTCACTTTGTTACCTTTATCGCCTCATGATATCTACCTAGACCAGGTTAAAGCTTTACAAAGAGAGGAGGGTTTGGGTAGTGAGATAAAAAAATGATGAGGGAAAAGAGGCCCAAAAGAAAAGAGAGATTGGCTCAATAGGGAGTGACTGCACAGGTGAGGAAAAGAAAGTGGGATATGCAGGAGAGAAAAGTTTAGGGAGAGAAAAGAAGAGTGAAAAAAAAGAGAAAAGAGTAAGTTTGTATGCTAGAGGAAAAGACATGAGGAGAGCAACTGGAGAGAAGAAAGCACTTGTGATAGTTAGGTATAGAGAGTGTTTAGTTTTTGATACTAACCCTCTTGATTCTTTGCCTAGTGTATTTTTATCTCTTTTGCAAGATTATTTAGATGTCTTCCCTAAGGAGATGCCCAAGGGACTGCCATCCTTGAGAAGCATAGACCACTAGATAGACTTTGTGCTCAGAGCTCAGATTCCTAATCGCCCAGCTTATAAAAGCAATCCTGAGGAGACAAAGGAGCTTTAAAAGCAAGTGGATGAGCTGCTAGAAAAAGGACATGTGACGGAGAGCTTGAGTCCTTGTGCTGTGCCTATATTGCTGGTGCCAAAGAAAGATGGAACCTAAAGGATGTGTGTGGACTACAGATCTGTGAATAAAATCACTGTAAACTATTGCCATCCTATTCCTAGGTTAAATGATATGCTTGATGAATTGCATGGTGCATGTATTTTTACAAAGATTGATTTGAAAAGTGGATACCACCAGATTAGAATGAAACTAGGAGATGAATGGAAAACTATTTTTAAAACTAAATATGGGTTATATGAGTGGTTAGTCATGCCATTTGGTTTAACTAATGTACCTAACATTTTTATCAGGTTGATGAATCATGTCTTGCGTGCGTTTCTTCATAAATTTGTGGTTGTTTACTTTGATAACATCTTGACATATAACATTATTCTTAATGAGCATGTCATGCATGTGAGGTGCATCTTGGATGTATTGAGATAGGAGAAACTGTATGCGAACCTTAAGAAGTGTACATTTTTCATTGATAGACTTGTATTCTTAGGGTTTGTAGTCAGTGCTCAGGGAGTAGAGGTTGATAGTGAGAAAGTGAAGGCTATTCGAGAGTTATCAATGCTTAAGAGTGTTAATGAGGTGAGGAGTTTTCATGGACTTGCCAGTTTTTACAGGAGGTTTGTGAAGAACTTTTTTACTATTACCGCTCCGTTGACTGAAATAGTCAAGAAAGAGAAAGGGTTTACGTGGAGTAAGGAACAGGAACATGCATTTTTAAAGTTAAAGGATAAGTTGTGTTCTGTTCCTATTCTTTGTTTACCTAATTTTAAGAAAGCTTTTAAGGTTAAGTGTGATGCTTCTGGGATTGGTATAGGTGTTGTGCTTTTGCAGGCAAACATACCAGTTGCATATTTTAGTGAAAAGTTTAATGGTGCACAACTCAATTATCTGACTTATGACAAGGAACTGTATGTTGTAGTGAGATTACTGGAGGTGTGGCGAAATTACCTTCAGCCTAGAGAGTTTGTCATTCGGATGGATCATGAGTCCTTAAAGCACTTGAAAGGACAAGGCAAGTTGAGCAAGAGACATGTCACTTGGGTGGAGTTTCTGGAGATCTTTCCATATGTTTTGCGCTACAAGCAAGGGAAGGAGAAAGTGGTAGTTGATGGATTATCTAGGAGGTACACTTTACTTTCTACTCTTAGTTCTAAACTTTTGGGTTTTGAGTAGCTTAAGGATTTGTATGCTTCAAATGTTGACTTTGCTACTATTTATTTTGTTTGTGAGCATACTACATTCCATAAATTCTATAGGCATGATGGCTATTTGTTTCGAGGTAGTCAATTGTGTGTGCCTAATTGTTCTATGCGTGCTTTATTTGTGCATGAGGCCCATAGTGGTGGATTAATGGGTCATTTTGGGATTGCTAAGACTTTGGATATTTTTATGAACATTTTTATTGGCCTGAAATGCGTAGGATGTTGAACATGTATGTGCCAAGTGTATTGCATGTAGACAGGCAAAATCCATTGTCAAACCTCATGGATTATATACCCTTTTACTTGTGCCTACTAAACCGTGGGTTGATGTTTCTATGAACTTTATTTTGGGCTTACCTAGGGCAAAGAGGGGTTTTGATAGCATCTTTGTTGTGGTTGATCGATTTAGTAAGATGGCACATTTCATTACATGCCATAAGACTAATGATGCCGTGCATGTTGCTGATTTATTTTTCAGAGATGTTGTTAGATTGCATGGAATTCCTAGGTCTATTGTGTCTAACATGGATGTTAAGTTTTGAGTCATTTTTTGTGAGTGTTGTGGGACAAGTTGGGTACAAAATTGCTCTATTCTACTACTTTTCATCCACAGACAGATGGACAGATTGAGGTAGTTAATAGGACCTTGAGTACCTTATTGTGTGCTATAGTGGGTAAGAATTTGAAAACTTGGGGTCAATGTTTGTCATTTATTGAATTTACATATAATAGGAGTGTGCATTCTATCATAGGTTTTTCACCTTTTGAGCTTGTCTATGCATGCATGTATATATTTACACCATAAAATATCATCAAGTTACTTAATTGTTTCAGCTTTTATTTCTAGCAATGAAAATAAATCCAATGTACAGAGAACATAACATTTTGTTAATCGGTGAAGAAGAACAGTGAAGAACATAAGTTACAGAGACAAATTCCTAACACAAAACATTAGAATACGTGTATATCATGCATGTCATTCACGCATCTTCACACTTTCAAGCCATTTGTCACAACTAATTCACCATTTGTTATCTGCCTATTAATGTCATGCGTCACTCAAGGATTGCTCCAAATTTCAATATTTTTTCAAAATTCACCAAAAATTCCAAAATACCCGAAATACACCAAAATGACCAAAACACAATTTAATCACATTTAATGACTCAATTGTACCTGAAAATGTCAATGAATGCATGTACAATCATATGAATGTGCAAAAATGTGCATGTCACAAATATCTTATACATGACATGCTTTTTTTCTAATTTCACATAAATTTCTCATAATTTACTAGTCTAGCCTTAACATGGGTAACAGGATGTTACAATTCTCCCCTCCTAACAAAAATTGTCCTCGAAATTCTTACCTGAATAATCAAATAGGTAGGGGTACTGATTCCTCATGTGTTCCTTCATTTCCTATGTGGCTTCTTTACTCGAATGATTCTTCCAAAGGACTTTCATCATTGGAATCACTCGGTTCCTCAATTGCTTATTCAATTGCTTATTCTGATAACCAATTATCTTAACTGGTTCTTCCACATAACTCAAATTACTAAAAACCTCAATCTCTTGAGTTGGTATCACATGAGTTGGATCCGACCGATGTCGCCTAAGCATACTCACATAAAACACAATATGTATCTGAACCATTTCAGAAGGTAAGGCTAATTTATAAGCCAATGGTCCAATCCTTTTAATTATCTCATATGGACCAATATACCTCGGAATTAACTTACCCTTCTTGCCAAATCTCAATACACCTCACCATGGTGATACTCTCAGAAATACTCTATCACCAACTTGATACTTCATATCTCGCCCGTGTTGATCCACGTAGCTTTTTTATCTATCTTGTGCTACTTTAATTCTACTACGGATCAATTTTACCTTATCAATGGTATCCTGAATCAACTCTAGTTCTTTGACAATTCTTAGACTCTCTTTATCCCAATATAGAGGCAAACGACACTTCCTGCCATACAACGTCTCATAAGGAGCCATACCTGTAACATCCCATCACCGATGGGAAGGGTATTTTGGTAAATTGGGACGGGTTAGGAATGTTTAAATATATCTTGGCATGCACATGGATCATATAGCCTCTATAATTATATGAATGGTAATTTTTGCACATGCACATGATTTGTACATGCTTTCATGACATTTCTCGGCATATGTATTTTTGTGAAATATGTGATAATTGTGTTTGAAAAATTGAATTGGAGTGATTTATGTGTGCTTTACATTTTTAGGGACTTTTAGGAATTTTTCTGGAATTTTTCGGGGAAACTTTCCAGACCGGAAAAAATTGACAAGTGACAGACTGATTTGGTTTCCGGTACCGAAATTGACTGCCCAATGACACTGGAAATGTAGATTCATGATTTTAGGAATTATGAACTTTGAGCCATTGGAATTTGGAGACAAATTGGACTAGAAATTTAATTGAGTTTGGAAATGCCTAAGAAGAAGACAAGTGGCAAGTGACACATGTCACTTGCCTACCTTGTCTTATTATTAGTGCTTCTTTAATAACCTAAGAGTTATAACCTTCTACGATTCTCTCCTATAAAGCTTAAAAAAAATCACTTTGTAAGTTTAAAAAAGCTCTCTCACCCGTAGCTTCCATTCTCCTCTCCTTCTTCTTTGGTTTTCTCCTCCTTCTTTGAAATTGCTACCCTCCTCATCTACCTAAAGTGCTTCCTTATCATATATCCAAGCCTAAGCCTCCTACACCCCTTAAAAATGGTGATTTTTGTATAAGTAAAGTGAGGTGAAGGAATTGGTGTTGGTTGGAGGGATTTGAAGAATTTAAAGCTTGTAACTTATTTAAGGTAAGAATTGTGTATTGTATTCTTTAATTGGTAGTTAGAAGCATTTATGGGGATTAATTGTGCATGAATTTCATAAAGATAATGGTAGGATTGTTTGGGTATAAGTGTATGGATGTGTGAGGATGAATGATGACTAGGTTTTGAATTGGTTTTTGATGTTTGAATAATGATAGATGAATGGAAATTTAGGGAAGAACCTAATATGTTATATGCTGCCAAATCTTGGTTAATTATGCAAGTAAATGTTGTGATGAACTTATGGCTGAATTAGAGGTCCAAATGGATGCATATTGATGTAGGTAAAGTGATGAAATGAAAAGAGTTGAGGTAGGGAGGAAATCTGGAAAATGTGACTTTGTGTAGGTTTCAGATTTTGGCTCATAACTTTTGATATGGTTGTCCAATTGAGCTGAGGTTTGTTTTAAATTAAATTTAAGAAGTATGACCAGATTTCATATGAAGGAAGTTTTGTCCAATTCTGACCTTAAGGATTTTAATTTTGGCATGCAAAGTGAATTGTTAGGTGTTGCGTGAACAGTATCTGAACCTTGTGACCTGAAACTTTGATGATTTTTTTAGGATTGAATTGAATTGAATTTGCTACTTTGGTCTTCATGAAAGATGAAGATTTTTGTGTTATCTTTCTAACGCCACTAAGTATGAATTTATTGGATGTGTAGATTGAAAGTTATGATATGTTAATGTTCAAGTGGTAATTCAGCCTTTGGTGTGCAATGCTCTAAGTGTATAGGTCTTGTGCTTTTTATGTTCTGCCATTTATTTGGGACTGTTAAGTGTGAAATTGGTTCAAGTGACCTTCTGGAATGTTGTAGAGGATTGTTGTATCTTTCTAATGAGGTATTTTGTGTGAATTTTTTATGTAAGGATTGTTGGATATAAATTTGTAAAGTTTTGTTATAGTTTAGGTTAAAGGCTGTTTTCTTAAACCCTAACAGGACAACTACCTAAGTGAGAGGATTTGACCTAGTTTGAATTGGAATTTACTTTGAAGGCCTTCTTGAGAATTGTATTATATTGTCTGAGCTTTTTATTTCTTTATGGTATGTAATTTTTCGACAATGGGTTGAAAAGTTATGAATGTTGGAAGATGTTGTTACTGTGAGAATGAGACTTATATAGGCAGAAGATTTGCTTGAGAATTTGAGTTGTTTAGAAGTTGATTTTGCTTCCAAGTTATTCATGAAACTTGTAGAACATGTTTCGATCTTTCCTTTGACATAAATTTTGTAATTTTTGGCATAAGGAATGGAAAGATAGGATTTTTGTAGTAGAGTGCAGTTACTGTTCATATGGTAGTTTTACTGTTTAATTGGGCAGAACGTTTGTTTGTATTTTTGACCCTCTTATAGATTGAATTGGATTGGGTAGTCTTCTTGAAGATTGTAGAAAATGTTTAGAGCTTTCTAATGGTGTATAATGTACCTTATTTGGAGTTATGAGTAAAAACTTATAAGGATTGGAAGAACACGGTTACTGTTCATATGGTCATTTATGGGCAGTAACTTTGAAGTAGTTTTTAGCACCCTTAGAGGTGAGATTGGTTTGTGAGCCCTTCATGGAACTTGTAGGGTTTCTTGTTACCTTTCCAATGAGATCTTGTTTGTAATTTTTGGATACGTGTGTAAAAAGTTATGCATGTTAGAAATTCAGATGGTGCAAGAGATGGAAATAGGGCAAACTCTCTTATCTTTTGTTTTATCCTAAAGCTTCTTTTGCTTATATCTTTGTCATCTGACCTTCGATTGACCTGATTCTCAAGGCGTTGGATTCATAAGTCATTGATCTACCTCTCCATGTGGAATTGTGAACTTGTGGGATTTTAATTTAGATTTAGGGATTGAATCCAAGTGAGAGAATTGAGTAAAGTTTTGCAATATCTTGACCTATAGAGGTCCAAATTGAGTAATTCTGGTGTCTATAGGATCCTAAGACATGGGGGAATCTTTTGTGATGTGAACTATGGGAAATGCCAGGAATGTCACGAACATGCATTGTACACATCTAAATTGCTACATGTGCATTATTTAATATTTATAATTGTGCATTTGATGACATGTGAATATTGTGATTATTATAGAGGCACAGTTGGAACGTCATCCCACGGACGTTGCCGAGACTTCCCGGCATTAGCTCGGAAGCTATTTGGTGAGTAACCTAGATGGTTTCTCGATTATTAATTGTTTATATTTTGCACTTATAACACTGTGGAGAATAATGGTGGGCTTTGTGTTTGTTTATGCTGGTTCCGGACTGAAGATGTCCGAGATATTGGAAGAATATGACATAGAAGTGCTATATGTGATTTGGAATGTGATTAATTGTGAATTACTTGTGTGAATGTGGTAATTTGGGACTGAATATGATGTGAGCTTTGCTTTATATTGCCATGTGTATTCCATGCATAATACATGATCAATAATTGGCAGTTGTGACCTGAGCAGCCACCGAGATCTTAAAGCTCAACGTATTTGGGCATCGAGCTCCCAGTGCTACAGAGCCTCAGGCTCAATGAATACTGCGCCCTTATTGGGACAGTTTAGGCGCTCGGTCACAACAAGAAAATAAATTGAAAAAAAAGGGGTCACATACGCATTACATGTGCACTTAATTGAATACTTTGATTGAGTGAAAGGCAAATCGCCTTGGTTTCATGTGAATGATTCTGTGATATTTCTGAATGAGCTATTATGCTATAATTGTGTTATACTTGACAATGCATGAATTGGGTGAACCATCGATGATGGTTCCTCACTGAGTTCGCAAACTCACCCAAGATTGTAAATTATTTTTCAAGACCGAGAGAGTAGACTCGTAGCTCCAGAGAGACTTTTCCTGCCGTGTAGATCGTGTTGGCAAGAGAAGTCATGGCACACAGGTCGGTCAACTGGGATCTTTTGGGGATGACCTAGTTAGGCTTTTTGTGTTAGATTTCTTTTGGAGTAATGTACAGATAGTGAAAAACTAACAAGTATGTAAATTACTGCTTTTGATGATATGAAATGAGAAAATTTTATGGTTTTAAAAATTAGTGATTTTCATATTAATGCTGTATAATTATTGATGCCATATGAGGTTCAGTAGTGAATGTTCGTAGTGCACCCTTATCGTAGGTTATGTATCGGAATGACCTACGGGCATCCCGGTATATACCCTATGGTAAGGGGGTGCTACATTTAGGTGGTATCAAAGCATGATTTGGCATCTGTTGGGACTAGTACATAATTAGGCTTGAATTATTGTGAGAAATGCAGAAACTGATCAGAGTTCTTGTTTTATTATAGGTCATCCGTTCTTGGTGATCAGATAGATCAGCCAGCTGACCAGGGATCTGTCGAAGCTAGTAGAGAGTCCTCGGTGCCTCGATCTGAGGAGCTGCCTTCTAGAGTTCCCGTGAGACGGGAGAGGAGGTATGATAGACTGTGCAAGCAGGGGGCTGTAGATTTCTATGGCAGTACAGACCCCGCTGAGACTGAGGGATGGCTGGAGCGGACTGATAGGGTCTTTGATAAGATGGATTGTGATCCAGCCGAGAGGTTTAATTATGCAGTCTCTCTTCTGCAGGGCCCGGCTTATCAGTGGTGGAAGACTTTCCTGGGCAGTACCACCAGGCCTTGCCCACTGACATGGGAGGATTTCCCGAGGGCTTTTAGAGACAATTATATGCCCAAGGTGTATCTGAAAATGAAGATGCAGGAGTTTTTGGAGCTGAGATAGGGTAGGATGACAGTGGCAGAGTATGAGGTGAGGTTCAACGAGCTCATGGGTTATGCTACTGCTTTGATCTCGACTGAGGCTGATAGGTGCCGGAGATTTGAGCATGGTCTCAATATGGAGATTCGCACCAAATTGGCCCGATCTAATATGAGCACCTTCATTGAGCTTAGGGCTGCTGTAGTGAGAGTTGAGCAGCTTATGAGGCAGAGACAAGCAGAAATGGGTCAGGGGTCCAACTGGAAGAGACCGAGTGAGAGTCAGGGCAGTTCTGGCAGAGGCTTTAGCAAGCGCCAAAGCAGGACTTTCAGGTCACCTGGAGGATCCAGACAGGCTAGGTATGGACAGAGAGGGAGATTTGTTCAGACTGGCAGTGGCAGTGGTAGAGGTGCAGGGCAGATTCCCCCAGTTTGTGTGCATTGTGACAAGAGGCATAGTGGGGAGTGTTGGCAATTGACTGGAGCCTGCCTTAAATGCGGCTCCATGGATTATCAGATCAGGGATTGCCCTGCTACTATGGGAGCTCAGTTTGTTGTCAGTGCTAGATCTGGTAGTAATATTACGGTGCAGCAGAGTTGAGGGGGTGGATCTGGGCAGAGAGGCCGAGGTAGAGGCCGAGGTAGAGCCGAGGGATCCTTTGTGAGGGCTGAGGGTCGGGGCAGTCGACCACAGTCCCAGGCCAAGGTCTATGCCATGACTAGACAGGAGGCCCAGGATTCTCCTGATGTTGTAGTTGGTATGCTTCTTATTTATGATATTGAAGCATTTGCATTGTTGGATCCAGGATCCACACATTCTTTTGTTGCACCGCATATGGCATGTAGATTGAATGGGGATAGGGAGATGTTACAGTATGGGTTAGAGGTGAGTACACCTCTAGGTAGTACTACTGCTTTAGGAGAGGTCTGCAAGGGGTGCTCGATCCAGATTGATCAAGCAGTGTTGAGAGCAGACCTTATAGTGTTACCTTTGAGAGAGATCGATGTGATTCTGGGGATGGACTGGCTTACTGCCTATAGGGATATCATGGACTGCTACACCAAAGAGGTTGTATTAGAGTCTCCTGGTCAGCCTAGAGCAGTGTTTAGGGGAGTTAGTCAGGCAGTACCAGCCTGGATGATCTCTTTCTTGAGTGCCCTGAGGCTGATGCAGGGAGGCTGTGAGGCCTATTTGGCTCATGTGATTGACACCAGAGTTGAGCAGAGGCTTCAGGATATTCCTGTAGTCAGGAAATTTTCAGATGTGTTTCCTGATGAGTTATCGGGTTTACCACCGGATCGGGAGACAGAGTTTACCATTGACCTCGTTCCAGGTACTGCTCCTATATCTATACCTCCATATAGGATGGCTTTGTGGAATCGAGGGAGTCAAGGCTCATTGCAGGAGTTCTTGGAGAAGGATTTATCGTGCCCAAAGTGTCTCACCTTGGGGAGCTCCAGTATTATTTGTAAAGAAGAAGGATGGGACTCTGAGATTGTGTATCGACTATAGGCAGTTGAATCGGGTGACAGTGAAGAATAAGTATCCACTACCTAGGATTGATGATTTGTTTGATCAGTTATAGGGAGCTCAGGTGTTCACTAAGCTGGATCTGAGGTTAGTGTATTATCAGCTAAAGATAGCGGAGGCTGATGTTCCTAAGAGTGCCTTCAGGAGCAGGTATAGGCATTTCGAGTTTCTGGTGATGCCGTTTGGGTTGACTAATGCCCCGGCAGCTTTTATGGCCTTGATGAATAAGGTATTTCAGCCCTACCTAGATCATTTTGTTATTATATTCATTGATGACATTCTGGTATATTTAAGGAGTAGACAGGAGCATGTTGAGCATTTGGGGACTATTTTGCAGCTTATGAGGGAGAAACAACTATATGCCAAATTCAATAAGTGTAAATTTTGGCTAGATGAGGTAGTGTTTCTGGGCCACGTAGTGAATGGAGAGGGTATTCAGGTCGATCCAACTAAGATTGAGGCAGTGATGAAGTGGGAAGCTCCTAGGAATGTGTCTGAGATTCGGAGTTTCCTAGGATTGGTCGGTTATTACCGGAGGTTTATCGAGGGGTTTTCATTGATCTCCGCCCCTCTGACAAAACTTCTGAGGAAGAATGCACCATTCAGATGGAATGAGGAGTACCATAAGAGCTTTAAGGAGCTGAAACATCGGTTGACCACTGCACAGGTGTTAGCTATTCCATCTGGTACTGGAGGGTATGAAGTGTATAGTGATGCTTCCCATCAGGGATTAGGGTGTGTTTTGATGCAGCATGGTAGAGTGATTGCCTATGCCTCGAGATAGTTGAGGTCTCACGAGGTAAACTATCCCGTGCATGATTTGGAGTTAGCTGCAGTTGTCTTTGCCCTGAAAATTTGGAGACATTACCTGTATGGAGAGACTTTTCAGATTTTCACTGACTATAAGAGTTTGAGGTATCTGCTGAGTCAGAGAGAGTTGAATTTGAGGCAGAGGAGATGGATTGAGCTGCTGAAGGATTATGATTGCACCATTGAGTACCACCCAAGGAAAGCTAATGTGGTGGCAGATGCGTTGAGCAGGAAGTCTCATATCAATGCAGCTCAGATTCAAGTATTGCGATTGCCTAATTTGATTCAGTTGAGGGCTTTAAATGTACAGTTGAATCTGGAGCATGATGGAGCTTTAGTAGCCACTCAAGCTCGGATCGATGCTACATGATAGGATCGGGAGAGTTCGTGATAAGGATCTGTTTTGGTGAAATTGATTGAGAAAGTGAAGTCGATCTCAATTCTGAATTTGAGTTGAGAGATGGGACTTTATAGTTAGGGCAGAGATTATGTGTGCCAGATGTGGATGATTTGAGGCGAGAGATTCTGGAGGAGGCGCATATGGCTGCCTATGCTATGCATCCTGGTACTACCAAGATGTATAACACTCTTAAGCCACATTTCTAGTGGCCTGGCATGAAGAAGCAGGTGGTAGAATATGTCACCAAGTGTATGACGTGCCAGCAGGTTAAAGCTGAGCACCAAGCTCCAGTGGGGAAGCTTCATTCGTTGCCTATTCCTGAGTGGAAATGGGAACGAATTACTATGGATTTCATTATGGGGTTGCCTAGGACGCCGAGGCAGCATGATGCTATCTGGGTCGTAGTAGACCGGTTAACTAAATCGGCCCATTTCTTGCCAGTGAGGGAGAACAATTCTCTTGATCAGTTAGCCCAGAAGTATGTGACTGAGATTGTGAAACTGCATTGGGTTCCATTGTCTATAGTGTCGGATCGGGATCCCAGATTTACTTCGAGGTTCTGGAAGAGTTTGCAGTATGCTATGGGTACCAAGTTAAATTTTAGTACACCATTTCATCCTCAGACAGATGGGCAGAGTGAGAGGACGATTAAGACTGTTGAGGATATGCTTCGGGCGTGTGTATTGGAGTTTAGAGGAGCATGAGATCAGTATTTAGCCCTGATTGAATTTGCCTACAATAATCATTACCATAGTAGCATCGGGATGGCACCATATGAGGCATTATATGGGAGACAGTGTCGATCGCCTCTGTATTGGTATGAAGAGGGTAAGAGGATGATTGAAGGTCCGGAGTTGATTCAGGATACAGTGGATAAGGTAAAACTGATTCGGAGTCGCATTAAAGCAGCTCAGGATAGACAGAAGAGTTATTTGGATCAGCATCGGAGAGAGATGGAGTATAATGTGGGAGACAGAGTCTTCCTTCGAGTTTCACCATGGAGAGGAGTGCTAAGATTCGGTAGGAAGGGCAAGTTAAGCCCTAGGTATATTGTTCCATATGAGATCATTGAGCGTATAGGACCTTTGGCCTATAAGCTGGAGTTACCGAGTGAGATATCTCAGCTGCATAATGTCTTCCATGTGAGTATGATTCGGAGGTATCGATCGGATCCAACACATGTGATTTCGGCTTAGGAGATTGAGGTAGCTAGCAACTTGAGCTATTTTGAGGAGCTGGTCCAGATCGTGGGATCACGGGTTAAGCAGTTAAGGAACAGGGTTATTCCCATCACATGTTCGACCAAGCAGGTAAGAATTTTGAGGACGAAATTTTTATTAGGAGGGGAGAATTGTAACATCCCATCACCGATGGGAAGGGTATTTTGGTAAATTGGGACGAGTTAGGAATGTTTAAATATATCTTGGCATGCACATGGATCATATAGCCTCTATAATTATATGAATGGTAATTTTTGCACATGCACATGATTTGTACATGCATTAATGACATTTTCCGGCATATGTATTTTTGTGAAATATGTGATAATTGTGTTTGAAAAATTGAATTGGAGTGATTTATGTGTGTTTTACATTTTTAGGGACTTTTAGAAATTTTTCTGAAATTTTTCGGAAAAACTTTCCAGACCGGAAAAAATTGACAAGTGACATACTGATTTGGTTTCCGGTACCGAAAATGACTGCCCAATGACACTGGAAATGTAGATTCATGATTTTAGGAATTATGAACTTTGAGCCATTGGAATTTGGAGACAAATTGGACTAGAAATTTAATTGAGTTTGGAAATGCCTAAGAAGAAGACAAGTGGCAAGTGACACATGTCACTTGCCTACCTTGTCTTATTATTAGTGCTTCTTTAATAACCTAAGAGTTATAACCTTCTACGATTCTCTACTATAAAGCTTTAAAAAAAATCACTTTGTAAGTTTAAAAAAGCTCTCTCACCCGTAGCTTCCATTCTCCTCTCCTTCTTCTTTGGTTTTCTCCTCCTTCTTTGAAATTGCTACTCTCCTCATCTACCTAAAGTGCTTCCTTATCATATATCCAAGCCTAAGCCTCCTACACCCCTTAAAAATGGTGATTTTTGTATAAATAAAGTGAGGTGAAGGAATTGGTGTTGGTTGGAGGGATTTGAAGAATTTAAAGCTTGTAACTTGTTTAAGGTAAGAATTGTGTATTGTATTCTTTAATTGGTAGTTAGAAGCATTTATGGGGATTAATTGTGCATGAATTTCATAAAGATAATGGTAGGATTGTTTGGGTATAAGTGTATGGATGTGTGAGGATGAATGATGACTAGGTTTTGAATTGGTTTTTGATGTTTGAATAATGATAGATGAATGGAAATTTAGGGAAGAACCTAATATGTTATGTGCTGAAAAATCTTGGTTAATTATGCAAGTAAATGTTGTGATGAACTTATGGCTGAATTAGAGGTCCAAATGGATGCATATTGATGTAGGTAAAGTGATGAAATGAAAAGAGTTGAGGTAGGGAGGAAATCTGGAAAATGTGACTTTGTGTAGGTTTCAGATTTTGGCTCATAACTTTTGATATGGTTGTCCAATTGAGCTGAGGTTTGTTTTAAATTAAATTTAAGAAGTAAGTCCAGATTTCATATGAAGAAAGTTGTGTCCAATTCTGAACTTAAGGATTTTAATTTTGGCATGCAATGTGAATTGTTAGGTGTTGTGTGAACAGTATCCGAACCTTGTTACCTGAAACTTTGATGATTTTTTTAGGATTGAATTGAATTGAATTTGCTACTTTGGTCTTCATGAAAGTTGAATATTTTTGTGTTATCTTTCTAACGCCACTAAGTATGAATTTATTGGATGTGTATATTGAAAGTTATGATCTGTTAATGTTCAAGTGGTAATTCAGCCTTGGTGTGCAATGCTCTAAGTGTATAGGTCTTGTGGTTTTTATGTTCTGCCATTTATTTGGGACTGTTAAGGGTGAAATTGGTTCAAGTGACCTTCTGGAATGTTGTAGAGGATTGTTGTAGCTTTCTAATGAGGTATTTTGTGTAAATTTTGGATGTAAGTATTGTTGGATATAAATTTGTAAAGTTTTGTTATAGTTTAGGTTAAAGGCTGTTTTCTTAAACCCTAACAGGACAGCCACCTAAGTGAGAGGATTTGACCTAGTTTGAATGGGAATTTACTTTGAAGGCCTTCTTGAGAATTGTAGTATATTGTCTGAGCTTTTTATTTCTGTATGGTATGTAATTTTTCGACAATGGGTTGAAAAGTTATGAATGTTGGAAGATGCTGTTACTATGAGAATGAGACTTATATAGGCAGAAGCTTTGCTTGAGAATTTGAGTTGTTTAGAGGTTGATTTTGCTTCCAAGTTATTCATGAAACTTGTAGAACATGTTTTGATCTTTGCTTTGACATTAATGTTGTAGTTTTTTCCATAAGGAATGGAAAGATAGGATTTTTGTAGCAGAGTGCAGTTACTGTTCATATGGTAGTTTTACTGTTTAATTGGGCAAAACATTTGTTTGTATTTTTGACCCTCTTATAGATTGAATTGGATTGGGGAGTCTTCTTGAAGATTGTATAAAATGTTTAGAGCTTTCTAATGGTGTATAATGTACCTTATTTGGAGTTATGAGTAAAAAGTTATGAGGATTGTAAGAACACAGTTACTGTTCATATGGTCATTTATGGGCATTAACTTTGAAGTAGTGTTTAGCACCCTTAGAGGTGAAATTGGTTTGTGAGCCCTTCATGGAACTTGTAGGGTTTCTTGTTATCTTTCCAATGAGATCTTGTTTGTAATTTTTGGATACATGTGTAAAAAGTTATGCATGTTAGAAATTCAGATGGTGGAAGAGATGGAAATAGGGCAAACTCTCTTATCTTTTGTTTTGTCCTAAAGCTTCTTTTGCTTATATCTTTGTCATCCGACCTCCGATTGACCTGATTCTCAAGGCGTCAGATTCATAAGTCAATGATCTACCTCTCCATGTGGAATTGTGAACTTGTGGGATTTTAATTTAAATTTAGGGATTCAATCCAAATGAGAGAATTGAGTAAAGTTTGGCAATATCCAGACCTATAGAGGTCCAAATTGAGTAATTCTGGTGTCTATAGGTTCCTAAGACATGGGGGAATCTTTTGTGATGTGAATTATAGGAAATGTCGAGAATGTCACGAACATGCATTGTACACATCTAAATTGCTACATGTGCATTATTTAATATTTCTAATTGTGCATTTGATGACATGTGAATATTGTGATTATTATAGAGGCACAGTTGGAACATCATCCCACGGACGTTGCCGAGACTTTTCGGCATTAGCTCGGAAGCTATTTGGTGAGTAATCTAGATGGTTTCTCGATTATTAATTGTTTATATTTTGCACTTATAACACTATGGAGAATAATGGTGGGCTTTGTGTTTGTTTATGCTGGTTCCGGACTGAAGATGTCAGAGATATTGGAAGAATATGACATAGAAGTGCTATATGTGATTTGGAATGTGATTAATTGTGAATTACTTGTGTGAATGTGGTAATTTGGGACCGAATATGATGTGAGCTTTGCTTTATATTGCCACGTTTATTCCATGCATAATGCATGATCAGTAATTGGCAGTTGTGACTTGAGCAGCCACCGAGAGCTTAAAGCTCAACGTATTTGGGCCTCGAGCCTGATTCTCTGAGCCTCAGCTCAACGAATAATGTGCCCTTATTGGGACAGTTTAGGCGCTCGGTCACAACAACGAAATAAATTAAAAAAAAGGGGTCACATACGCATTACATGTGCACTTGATTGAATACTTTGATTGAGTGAAAGGCAAATCGCCTTGGTTTCATGTGAATGATTCTGTGATATTTCTGAATGAGCTATTATGCTATAATTGTGTTATACTTCACAATGCATGAATTGGGTGAACCATCGATGATGGTTCCTCACTGAGTTCGCAAACTCACCCAAGATTGCAAATTATTTTTCAGGACCGAGAGAGTAGACTTGTAGCTCCAGAGAGACTTTTCCTGCCGTGTAGATCGTGTTGTCCAGAGAAGTCATGGCACACAGGTCGGTCAGCTGGGATCTTTTGGGGATGACCTAGTTAGGCTTTTTGTGTTAGATTTCTTTTGGAGTAATGTACAGACAGTGAAAAACTGACAAGTATGTAAATTACTGCTTTTGATGATATGAAATGAGAAAAATTTATGGTTTTAAAAATTAATGATTTTCATATTAATGCTGTATAATTATTGATGCCATATAAGGTTCAATAGTGAATGTTCGTAGTGCACTCTTATCGTAGGTTATGTATCAGAATGACCTACGGGCATCTTGGTATATACCTTATGGTAAGGGGGTGCTACAATACCGATACTACTGTGATACTGATTATTGTAAGCAAATTCAATCAAAGCTACATACTGATCCCATGCTCCTTGAAACTCCAGAATACAAGCTTTGAGCATATCCTTCATAGTCTTAATCGTTCTCTCATTTTGACCATCTGTCTGAGGATAAAATGCAGTACTGAAATTCAGTTTGGTACCCAAAGCTGTCTATAAATAATCCCAAAATCTCGAGGTAAATCTAAGATCCTTGTTCGAAACTATTGACACTGGAACCTCATGTATCCTCACAACCTCATTCACATATCGTTGAGTTAATTGATCTAGTGAAAGATTTTCTCTCACTGGCAAGAAATGAGCCGATTTGGTTAATCTATTCATAATGGCCCAAATGGCATCATGTTGCCTCGGAGTCCTTGGCAAACCCATAACAAAATCCATCGTGATTTGTTCCCATTTTCACTCCGGAATAGGTAACGAATGTAATTTTCTTGCTGGAGCTTGATGCTCAGCCTTAACCTGTTGACAAGTTATGCATTTAGACACAAACTCTGCTACTTGCTTTTTCATACCAGGCCACTAGTAATGTTGTTTCAACGTATTATATATCTTGGTAGTACCAGGATGCATAGCATATGCTACTACATGGGCTTCCTCCAAAATCTCTTTTCTCAAATTATCAACATCGAGCACACATAATCTTTGCCCTAATCATAATGTATCATCTCTAACTTCAAATTCAGAATCCAAATTCACTTTCAACTTCTCAAATAACTTCATTAAGTTTGGATCTCTACTTTGAGCCTCTTTAATTCTTTCAATCAAAATAGCTCTCAACTTCAAAGTAACTATCAATGTATCATTCTTTTCCAAATTCAAATCAACATTCAATGCTCTCAACTGAACTAGGCTAGGTAACCTTGATAACTGTACTTGTGCCACACTGCTGTTAGACTTTCGACTTAATGCATTAGCTACCACGTTAGTTTTTCCAGGATGATATTTAATGGTACAATCATAATCTTTTAACAATTCAATCCACCTTCTCTGTCGCATTTTCAACTCTTTCTGGTTCAACAGATATTTCAAACTTTTGGGATCCGTGAACACCTGAAAAGTTTCTCCGTACAGATAGTGTCTCCAAATTTTTAAAGCAAATACCACTGCAGCGAGTTTCAAATCATGTACTGGGTAATTAAATTCATGAGGCCTCAACTATCTCGATGCATATGCTATTACTTACCATGTTGCATTAGTACACATCCTAAACCCTGATGCGATGCATCCCTGTACACAATGTAACCTCTAGATCCAGACAATCGATGTTTAAGCTCCTCAAAACTCCTCTGGCAATCGTCACTCCATCTGAAAGGCACATTTTTTTCAGAAGTTTTGTCAAAGAGGCCAAAATCAGTGAAAACCCCTTGACAAACCTTCTGTAATACCCAACTAATCTAAGGAAATTTTGAATCTCAGACACATTCTTCGAAGCCTCCCACTTCATTACAACTTCCATTTTCTTTTGGTCAACCTGAATGCCCTGTCCAGACACGATGTAATCCAGAAATACTACTCGATCAAACCAACATTTGCACTTGTTGAACTTGGCATATAACTGTTGCTCCCTCGTTATTTGAAGAACCAATCTCATATGTGTCATATGATCTTCTCTACACTTCGAGTACACCAAAATGTCATCAATAAAGACAATTACAAATTGATCTAAATAAGGTTGAAATACCTTATTCATCAATGCGATAAAAGCTGCCGAAGCATTAGTCTATCCAAATGGCATTACCAAAAACTTGAAGTGTCCATATCTAGTTCTAAATGCACTTTTGGGAACATCCGTCTCAGTTATCTTCAGCTGGTAATATCTCGATCTCAATGTCTAACTTTGTGAATACTTGAGCTCCCTGTAACTGATCAAATAAATCATTAATCCTCAACAATGGATATTTATTCTTGATTGTTATCCGATTTAACTGCCGGTAATCAATGCACAATCTCAGGGTTCCATCATTCTTCTTTACAACCAGTACTGGAGCTCCCCAAGGTGACCCACTAGGCCTGATGAAACTCTTATCTAACAACTCCTGCAACTGGGTTTTCAGTTCCTTCAATTCAACAAGCGCCATCCTATATGGAGAAATTGATATAAGAGCGGCACTTGGGATAATATCAATAGTGAACTCTATCTTGCTATCTAGGGGTAATCCCGGTAGTTCAGCCAGAAACACATCTAGATATTTCCTAACAACTAGAATGTCCTGAATGGTTTATTCATTCCGAGTATCCACCACGTGGGCCAGATGAGCCTTACATCCACCTCGGATCAATCTCAAAGCACTCAGAAATGAAATTAGTCAGGCTGGCAATGCCTGACTAACTCCTCGAAATACCACTCTTAGCTGATTAGGGGATTCAAGCATTACCTCCTTAGTATAGCAATTTATCACTGCCTTATGAGTAGTGAGCTAGTCCATTCCTAAGATGAGGTCTATCTCTCTCAATTGCAAAATGATCAAATTAGCTTCTAATTATGCTTCATCAATTCGAACAATGCACTTTTTACTACTGATCACTATTGTACTACTCATTGGAGTACTCATTACTAATCCACATTTCAATATCTCACGCTCATAATGCAATCTAGATGCCAGGTGTGGTGTGATGAATGAATGTATAGATCCTGGATCTACTAGTGCATATGCTTCAAAATTAAAAACATTCAACACACCTGCTACCACGTCTGGAGAGTTTTGCGCCTCTTGTCTGGTAATGGCGTAGACCATGGCCTGAGATTGCGGCTGGTTGCTCCGCACCTTAGTCCTGACATTGGGCCCTACTGACTGAGTCCTACCTGTACCTCCGCCTCTCTACGTAGGTCTGCCTTTCTACGCAGGTCTGCCAGCTCTACTCTGCTGAACTGTAGTCTTAGTCATAGTTCCTTGTCTAGCTCCAGACTGAGTTTTCAATATTTTAAGACAATCTTTGATCTTATGCTCATATGAGCCACATCGAAAACATGCTCCCGTTATCCGCCAACACTCACCACCATGCTTTTTACCACAATGCTCACATTTAGGCAATTGGTGCGACTGACTAGTAGGCATCTATCCTCTGCCTCCCCTAGATTGAACAAATCTACCTCTTCCTCGAGATCCAGATTGTTTCGATCTAGATTAAAATCGAGACGATCTGTTCTGACGTTTTCTAAAACTTCTGCCAGAATCAGCCTGAAACTCATCCTGCCTCTTACCTCTAACCTCCTGTTTGTTCTCTGTCAGACCATCTTTCAACAATTGTTCAATTCTAATCGAGGCCGCTCAGAGTTCTGTAAAACTGTTCAAGTTAGAAATGTTTAGTCTCGTTCTAATCTCCATGTTCAAACCATCCTTAAATTGTCTATATTTTTCTTCTTCAGTTGGTATCAATGCAGTTGCATATCTCATTAGCTCATTGAATTTTATTTCATACTCTACCATTGTGAGTCTGTCTTGCTTTAGGTCTAAAAATTCTTTCATTTTTCGATTCATGTAAATCTTCAGCATGTAGTTCTCTCAGAACGCTCTTAGGAAAAACTCCCAGGTCAAACTACAAGGTCTAGTGGTACTACCCATAACGGTTTTCTACCATTGATATGCAGGACCTTGCAGGAGTGAGATAGCATAGTCGAATTTCTCATATCTCACAGTCCATCTGGTCGAACACTCTTTTAGTTCACTCAAGCCACTCTTCTGCTTCAGCTGGGTCTATACTTCTGTAGAAGTCCATAGCCCCTTGTTTTCTCAACTTATCATATCTTTTTTCTTACCTCACGAGAATTCTCGAAGGCATCTGAGCAAACTCAAGTACAGGAGACTCTAAATTGACTCCTACAGACTCTATGTCAGTTGACTCTCCAATGTGATCTCCTATAAAAGGTGACCTATAACAAACAAAAATTGTGATCACTATCGGAATATCTCACCAATTATCATATCTCAACTCATATTTGTCCTTAAAGATGCCAAACCATGCTCTGATACCAAAAAAATGCAACATCCCACTACCATAGGGTACATACCCAAACCTTCAGGAACATTCAAATACATATCCTATAATAATGGCATGATAGAGCAAAACAGCTCTAACTTACACATGTCATCATCTAACATAATCAGAAGTCATCAAATTTTAAAACCATTCATTGTATTCATTCACAAGATTTACAATGTCTTCATTAGACGAATACATACGAAACCTCATACAGGTTCTAGAAAAAACTACAAAATGAAAGCTATAACTCTCTGATGTCAGCTGACAGACTTCTGAGCTATAACTTAGTCAAAACGTTCTTCGAATCCAGAATAAACACTAATTCTTCTGTCTCGTATCTGAAAAATCACGTTGCAATTTTTTTTAGTTTTGTGAACTCATTGAGTGAGCCATCATTGATGATTTCATCAGATTACACACACATATCACATATTTCACATATATTCATTCAGATCATATATACACTCCAGATATGTGCACAACATGGTATATCATATAATCTCACAATCCACATAGCCAAGTATAACAAATAGATCATATCAATTTATCATTCGTTTCAGCATTGTAGATCATTAAATGAAATTCAATCTTATAATGTTATATGCATGAGACTCAACATTCTTTCTTATTGTTGTAACCAAGTGCCTATCCCGAACTTATACAAATACTGACCCATAGGGCTCAGTCAAACAGAATCACGGAGTATAACTCTACGTGTAAAATCAGAAATCATAGAACATAGCTCTACGTGGAAGCGCTTTATACTGGCAATTCAAGTCACAACGCCTTTATCTGAGCATGTATTTTATGAAATGCAACAATTTCTGAATATCTCATATATCACAATTTTATACAAATGCTCAGACAAGATTTCACAGTCATCGGACCTAAGTCCGACATTCAAATTTCGTTGAGAATCAAATGTCAATTTCATATTAAAACAAAACACTCCCAATACATGCCCAACTATTAAACTCTTTCGACCTCAGGTCCGAAATCCAGAAACAACTCACAAACAGTTTAAAAATATTGGAAGTTTAACAAATCAAATTAAATTCAAATCAAATCAATCCTATGAAATCATCTAGGTTGACTCACAGTACGTTCCAATATGTTATTGCCTGGATGGTCCAGAAATGTCCTTCTGGCGTCCAATGAGTTCCTCCAAATCATACAAAACACATTTACAAATATCACACTTTTGCACAATTGTACAAATATTCCTTAATGCACATCTACTTACATGAATTATGTGCAATGCATGTTCAATGACAATTTCGGGGTATTTTATTGGGGTCCTTGTCAACAAATTAATCAGATATCAAAGCCCTCATTAATACTATGTGTACTTATATTTTGAACCATAACAAAACAATGTCAAAACAATTTCATACTTCATTAACAACTTCAGATTTTTCTTCTAATACACATACAGGTCAACTTTGCATACTAAATCTGATAAAGTAAATAGCAAAATTAGGCAATACTTTCTTCTAAAAATTTATTTTCCAATGTCTCAAGTTTCTATTGATACCAAAATCATTCAATTTGGTTCAGTATAACAAAAGTTATACCCCAGATACTTTAGATTGTTTTAAGCTTCAGTAGAATTCTTACCTCAAATTCCAATAAAAAATTGAAACTCTTAGAGACATAATTAAAACTCAATTTCTTCAGAACATTTGTAGCCCTATGTCTCTAGTTTACTCCAAATTAAAAATTATCCCATTTGTATAACTAAAAAGAAAGATATGGTCAAAATATAAAAGTATGTTTAAGCTGTCAGAAAACTTCGCCGCGATGAATCAAAAGTTGGCCGCGACAAACTTTCCAGATAGCGAAATTCCTTGCCATATTCTTAAAAGTTTGTCATGGCAAACCCAAGAGTTGGTCACGGTAAACTTTCACAGAAAAGAAATCCTTCAAGTTGGCTGCGGTGAAGCAAAAAGAGTTGGTCGCGACGAACTTTACTGCGTTTAAATCATCTTCTTCTTTCATTCTTTTCCCAGATTTCTATACTCACTATAACTTCCAAACAATTCATAAACAATCCTAACCATCAAACATCAACACACACTCAAGTTAAAAATCCAAGATTCACACTTAACATCTAACTTAACTTCTACTGATACACCACAGACACAAATATACTAACACCAAAAATAGAGTACTTTTGGTAAACTTAGATTCTTACACTATTCATCATTTTTTGACTTATTCAATTACAACAACAACCTCATTTCAATATAAACTTTACATTAACATCATAGTTCCTTGAACACCACATCACTCAAGCTTGTCCCCTTAAATTCAAACTCATTAAAAATCACCTTTGTTAACACTTCAAAAAATTTCCATGCATGAGCAGTAAAACCACCATTTACGTAATCTTCTAAACCATAACAGAAACACATATTTCTCAGTCTAGAATCCATTCAAATCAATTGAAAACAAATCCTAGTTCTCAAATCAATCATCTAATGTATTCAACACCGTAACCTCAAATCTCGAACCCATGCATGCATGTATATTTTTACACCATAAAATATCATCAAGCTACTTAGTTGTTTAAGCTTTTATTTCTAGCAATGAAAATAAATCCAATGTATGGAGAACATAACAGTTTGTTAATCGGTGAAGAAGAACATTGAAGAACATAAGTTACAGAGACAAATTCGTAACACAAAACATCAGACTGCGTGTATATCATGCATGTCATTCATGTGCCTTCACACTTTCAAGCCATTTGTCACAACTAATTCACCATTTGTTATCTGCCTATTAATGCCATGTGTCACTCAAGGATTGCTCCAAATTCCAATATTTTTCAAAATTTACCAAAAATTCCAAAATACCCGAAATACACCAAAATGACCAAAATATAATTTAATCACATTTAACGACTCAATTGTACCTAAAAAATGTCAATGAATGCATGCACAATAATATGAATGTGCAAAAATGTGCATGTCACAAATAATTTATGCATGACGTGCTTTTTTTCTAATTTCACAAAAAATTCTCATTATTTACTATTTTAGCCTTAACATGGGTAACGGGATGTTACAGAGTGGGCTATTTAATTCATTTAAGCTCAAGAGCATATGAATCCAGTAGTGGCGCTGTTGGATCGGAAAAAGAAAGCATGCTTAGTTTGGAGAAACGATAGATTTCAAAACTTTTTAAGAAATCATCTTGCAGCGGAAGCAATATATCCAAATCAATATGCTAATCCATACATGATATGGTATAAGGATAATAAAACCAAGAACAAGATAAAAGGAATTACCGACTCCTTCGCTACAGCTTTAAATCCTCGCTGCGCTATCCTCTCCTTCTTATATCCAAATCCTTTGCCTTTGAGTCTTTTCCTTTAGCAATCTATCTTCTTCCTTGTAGTAGTATCCTCTACCAATTAGATTTACCACTTGTTCTTCAAGGACAACTAGGTTAACAAAATCTTTTGGTGGGAAAGTAGAAGAAAAAATTTGGAGGAGATTTTCTTAGAAGAAGAAGAACCAAAATTGAAACTCTTTCAATTCTTTCACTTAGAATTTCGGTTCTCTCTTGCATGAAAAGAGAATGTCTAAAAACATGCAAGAACCCTTTCTTACCTCTCAATTTCGAAATATGCATGAAATGGAAAGAGTGAGAGGCATCCAATGCATCACTTTTTACATTAATCACTCATCAAATAGCCAATAAATGAGACTTACTTCATTTATCTTTAAAATGGCTATTTGAAAAGACCATAACCTATAATTGAATACCCATTTCGGTTTTGGAAAGAAGAAAGAAGGAAGATGGTCCATCTAATGCACATCTTTCATCTTTAATCTAATGAATGCAAATAGGTTACATGCCAACATTAAAAGCCAACCATTAAACCATTTAATGGTAAGTTCATAACTCCATTTAATAATGATGAACCATAATAAAGACCATCTTTATTTAGTATTTTAATGTCAAATGTGTGGTTACACATCTAACCTAACACAATTTCGAAATAGCTTCTTCTCCATTTAAAAAAAATGTTTTAATATAATTAATCTAATCAATTACATTAAACCAAAACAAGCCCATTTCTAAATGAACATATGGGCTTCCAATTAACCATTAATTAGTATAAGCCCATCATTCAATTATGGACTTCTAAAGCCTCCAAACTACTTCTTACTTAGCTTGATAACCTTCCTTAAGGCCAAGTGGATAATCTTATTGGACTTTGATAATTCAAGCTCCAATAAGCCCAGAAATAATTCAATCTCATTGGAATTAATTCTAGCTTATTAACTAAATGTCATTCCACTAAAGACAATTAGTTGAACTCTTGAATTATTAAATATTATGAGAATATGTCCAATTGCAAACCCTATTTAGAACCTTATTATAGCCATCCGCACAACAAAGGGTAAAATACCGTTTTGCCCTTATATTGGTTTTTCCTTATAGATCTCTCATTTTACTTTATATGGTGATTAACACATAAGATCTCATCTTAGTGTTAAGACTTGATGGGTAGCTAGTCCATCAAACTCTGGCGCCATTTAATCACCAAATCTCCTTAAAACATCTAGAAGAGATGATAACACTATAAACTCTTTATTTGAGTGAATGTTCTCGATACATGTTTCAATTAATAATTCCAACATGCGAATAATCGGATTAATACCTGTAAAAATCCATTCCGATCATATCAAGAATTATAATGAAACACATATGAGTTCACCACTCATCAAGATTGTGGTTCATAATAAGCGAATGCTTAAGTTGTATGTTTTAAGATTAAAGTAACGCCCACTTTATTCTTGAAAACATACTTGATTCGATTCATTTAATAGTGCCATTATCGATAGTCTACTACTATCATGATATGAAACTCATCATTCCCTTTAAGTAAACTCCTTTACTTATATGGAGATAAATCGCAACACTACGGTCTAAACCATAATCAAACGACCAACTTGATTATTCAACTGTGAATCAATTAATTGATTCTAATAATATACATGTTTCCCATACATCTCTATGTATATGTATATTACTTACAAATGAATCTTGGTGCCTTATGACCAGATATATAATGCTCATACAGATAAAACCAAACTCTTTTGTTCTATTAATAATAAATATTTTCATTACAAAATTATAATGAAGAAGATAAAGTTACATGTAAATACACTTGCTTTCGAGGCACTATATTTACATAACTCCAACAATCTCCCACTTTCCTAAAGCAAGTTTGACATATCCTTCATTCCCATCCTTCTAGGTGACCCTCAAAGCTCTTTTGAGTCAATGTCTTTGTGAACGGATCGGTAAGGTTTTGCTCAGTAGGAATCTTTACCACATCCACTTCTCCACGTTGTATTATATCCCTTATGAGATGATACTTTCGCTCAATGTGTTTGGCGACTTTGTGGTTCCGAGGTTCTTTAGAATTAGCCATCGCCCACTATTATCACAATAAAGTGTAATGGTTTTTCCGCCTCTGGAACTACCTCCAAATCATTTAGGAACTTCCTGAGCCGATCGCTTCCTTTCACGCTTCACAAGCGAGCAACATACTCAACCTCCATAGTCGAATCGCCAATACAAGATTGCTTGACACTCCTCCAAACTATGGCTCCACCTCCTAAAGTAAATATAGAACCGAAGTTGATTTCCTTGAATCAACATCTGATTGGAAATCGAATCCGTATATCTGTTGGAATAAGATTACTTCGAGTAAACGAGCATTAAGTTCTTCGTCTGCGAAGATACTTAAATATATACTTAACCATGATTCAATGTTCCATTCTCGATTGGATGAAATCGCTACCGGTCCCATTAATGTAATGATATCCGGTCTAGTGCAACATTGCATACATCAAACTACCAACTGCGAAGCATATAGAATGTTACGCATGCGTTCAACCTCCTCTTGGGTTTTAGGTGCTTGTTCCTTTGAAAGTTTGATTCCATGTCTAGTAGAGTGAAACCCTCTTGGAATCTTGCATGGCGAACTTATTGAGCATATTCTCAATGTAAGTTAGTTGAGACAAAACTATCTTCTTGTTCTTACGATCCCTTATAAGTTTGATCCCTAGAACATAGGTAGCCTCTCCCAAATCCTTCATTGAAAGCTGTTCATTCAGCCATCCTTAACATGAGATAACATTCCCACATCATTCCCAATGAGCGTAATGTCATCAACATACAGGATTAGGAAAGTAACCTTACCTTCTTGTATTCTTTTGTAAACACAAGGCTCATCTAGGTTTTGTATGAACCCATAGGTTTTGATAGCCTTATCAAACCTAATGTTCCAAGACCTAGATGCTTGCTTAAGTCCATAAATGGACCTTTACAACTTGCAAACCTTATGCTCATTACCTAGCTCAATGAATCTTACGGTTGGGCCATATAAATGGTCTCCTCAAGATCTCCATTCAGAAATGCGGTCTTGACATCCATTTGCCATATTTCATAATCGAAATAGGCTACTATGGCCAAAAGAATCCTGATGGACTTAAGCATGGCAACCGGAGAAAAAGTCTCCTCGTAGTCTATACCCTCCTTTTGAGTATAGCCTTTAGCTACCAATCTAGCTTTAAAGGTCTCTACCTTTCCATCCGATCCCTTTTCCTTTGTAGATCCATTTACACCCTATGGTTTTAGACACAGTGGTAGATCTACAAGGACCTGCATTTCATTAGTATACATAGAATATATTTGGATTCCATTGCCTTGAGCCATTTTCCGCATCAACATCATTAATAGCTTTGTGTATACGTGAACGGATCTGTTTCTTCTTGGTGCGAGATGGCAATTAAGCCTTCTCCTAAACCCGAGATACCTATCTGGTTGTCTCACAACCCTCCCACTACATCTAGGCACATCTTGATGTTCAGGTTGCACTTCGATTCAACTCTTGAATCCATTTCGACATCTTGTTCATCATATCCAAAACAACTCTTGGTTTGGATGAAATTACTAACTCCTTTAGTACTACTTCACTTCTTCCTTTGTGATTTCTCACAAACTCTTCCTCTAAGAAGTTTGCATTTGTCGACACAAATACCTTCCTATCATGAGGATCTGTAAAAATAGTACCCTCGAGTTCCGTAGGATATCCTACAAACAAACATACTTCGACCTTGGTTCCATCTTTGTGGATTCAGGCTTTAGAACATGGGCTGGACAGCCCCAAGTCCTCAAGTGCCTCAATGAAGGCACTCGCCGATCCACAACTTCCCTAGGTGTTTTAGGCACCGATTTGGATGGAGCAAAGTTAAGAAGATATGTTGCCGTTGTATGGCATATCCCCGAAACGATTCTGGAAGGCTAGCATAGGACATCATTGATCTTACCATTTCCAATAGAGTTCTATTTCTCTCTCGCTACACCATTCATTGAGGTGTACAAGGAGTCGACAAATTGGAAACAATTCCATTGTCAATTAAATATTCTGGAACTCTCCAGATAAATACTCACCACCTCGATCCGATCGAAGTCTGTTTTAATGGCTTGCCAAGTTGCTTCTCGACTTCACTTTGAATTCTTTGAACTTTTCAAAGATTCACTCTTTTATGCATCAAATACAAATAGCCATGTCTTGAGTAATCATCTATAAAATTATGAAATATTCATAACCTCCTCTAGCTTGTACATTCATGGGCCCCACACATCAAGATGTACCATGTCCAATGTGGATTCAAATCTGTTTCCTTTAGAAGGAAATGAGGCTTTTGTCATTTTCCTTCAATACAAGATTCACAGTGGGTAATGGATCACTATCCAAGCCCATAAGGATCCCATCCTTTACTAGCCTGTCAAGTCTTTTTCGATTGATATGACCCATCCTTAGATGCCACAGATACTTTGAATTAATGCTAGAGATATTGGATTGTCTTGGTTTTATCAATTATGTGGAGTTTAGTGAGCCTTTCATAGGTTCTATAAAAACAATCCTGTTTAATTATCGCTCACAAATAAAATCCTTATTCTCATATATTGAAACAACCTTTTCAAAATATAAGGAATAGCAGATTTTATTAGACAAAAAGTAAATCATGTTCCTTACAATCATTGGCATGTAATAAACATCTTCTAAATATAACCTATGACCACTAGGAAAGTCCAAGATAACTACTCCCACCGATTACGCTGAAACATAGGAACCATCGCTATCTTAACTTGGCGGCCTTTAGGAAGTCTTTTCCTTCTTTGAACCCTGCAAAGAATTACAAACATGGTTAGTGGCTCCTGAATCTAATATCCAAGAAGTAGATAAATCTGCCACATTTCTAGTTCCTAACAAACTTAGGAAGCCCATACCTTGTTTGCTTTTGAGGGACTCTAGGTAGATCGGGCGGTTTCTTTTCCGGTGGCCCATCTCATCACAGTGGAAACACTTTCCTTTGATGTTCTCTTTGGCCTTCTTTTCATGGGTTTGTCCTTGACCCTATTTAGGCCTTCTTTTCATTGGACCCTTCTTCTTTCCTTGCCCTTACCCTTGGCTTAGAAGAAGAAGCTACATTAGCCGGCCCATGAGCCTTAATATTCAATATTTCCTCCGTGCTTCAGAGGGTATTCATCAACTCACTCAGTGTAATCCTTGCTGTTGAGCTCATAGTCCAACTTAAACTGCTGAAAAGAAGAGTTTAAGCTATTGATGATCATAATCCTCACGTGTTCGCATCCATATCCGCCCAAGCATCTCACCTCGGTGACCGCAGAGATTACCTTCATCATGTAATCCCGCTTTTGGTTCACGTGTTTCTGTCTGAGATTATGAAAGGTTTGGATAGCTTTCACTCTTGCAGACCTAGTCCTCACACCAAACATCTCATGTAGGTGATGGACCATTACACTAGCAGTTTTCATACAAGCAATTTGCTTTTGCAACATGCCACGATGAAGCTTTAATATAACACTTAGTAGTCTTGTCGGCGATTCGCCAACGCCATGTTGTTGGACTTGCTCAGGAGTTGCATCTCCACTTAGATGTGTAGGCTCATTTTCAGTTAACACCCATGAAATACGTTCATATTGAAGAACAATGTCAAGGTTACGTCTCCATTCATTAAACTTGTCTCCATTTTCCAATTTGTTATTAGTCAAGAGCAGGGTGAGTGGATTCATTTTGTGGTTGATTATGTCTGAAAATATAAATTATTAAAACATGAGCATACTAGTCAACAATTTATGGAACTTTGTATAAAATCATGATGCATGTATGCATGATGATAGATTTAACAAAACTTAAAAATTAAAACATTATCTGACGGTTATTTTCTTATCTATAATGACTAAGTGACGGTGGGCCATCTTATCTATTAAAAGAAAATCGGGACCCTCCTTCTCAAAAACTACCAAGCATCTCATGCTCAATTTTTAAGAAGCGTCTTAATTTGGTCCATACTTTTACCAACAGAGCTACGGTGGGCGGTTTATTGATAAAAATGTTGAGTGTATAACCATTTGATTCATTCACTAAAGATACCTACAAATCATGCCTCGGTGGGAGGTCACATTTGCTATCATTAAGTGGACTTATCCTTAAGGAGACCCAAACCATGCAAGATCTAGGATCCATGCCCTCCGATGGGGAGTAACACTTCACCACATGCAAACGGGCCATCATTTGGAGACCGTGGACTCTCACAGAGCATCCTCTCCCACTCAATCTTTTGGGCTTTAAGTTTTAAATACTATCTTGTCTAGATGCAATTTATTATCCATCCTATATTGTTTCATTATATATCTCATACATAATGAATGCATGGCAAGGCCTAGGGTTGGCAATTTTCTAAATGACATGCAATCACATAATATCACATATTACAAGCATTCATTTCTCCATTCATCACATGAACTAATAAAGCCAATTTTGATTGTCCATCCTAGAAACATAAAATAATTACAAGCCTTTTAGGCCCAAAATATGCTTCTTCATCTTGGATCTTCCGCTTGAACTCTTCGCTAACATGATCCGCCCATTCGTAAACAAAATGTAATGGCATTTATGAAATTAGAATTTTGTCATTTTGAAAAATAAAATTCCAGCACTAGATTTTTAGAAAACCAAATCTTTGTTTTGACAAAAAATTCCAGCACTTGTTTTATTAAAACCGAAACTCATTTCATGAAAATTAAACACAGCACTTAGTATTTTAGCAAAACCGAAATTGGATTCTTTGAAACAAAAAACCAGCACTTGTTTTCCAATCATAACTGAAATATGATTCATTGAAACAAAAATTCTAGCAACTTAGTTTTCACAAAACTTATGCCAAAACACAAAAGGATACACCGAAAATTTTACCTTTCCATTTCTTCAATCCATGGCTGCTCCTTCTTCATCATTACATCAATTTGTACATTACAAAATCAAATAAAATAGGAAAAAGAAACCAAGGAGGAAACATGGTGATGATAGACCACCCTCCTTGTTACAACCAAATGAAGAAATCTTACAAGATAAAATTGAACTTCTATGGACAACCAAAAGAGCAACATACACCATATATATTTCTATCACATAAAAATATGCAGTATACATAAAAAGATTGCCAACCCATGCATCCACCGTATAGGAACCGAAATCATGCATGAAAAAGCGCTCGATACCAATTGTTGGATCGGAAAAAAAAAGCATGCTTAGTTTGGAGAAACGATAGATTTCAAAACTTTTTAAGAAATCATCTTGCAGCGGAAGCAATATATCCAAATCAATATGCTAATCCATACATGATATGGTATAAGGATAACAAAACCAAGAACAAGATAAAAGGAATTACCGACTCCTTCGCTACAGCTTTAAATCCTCGCTGCGCTATCCTCTCCTTCTTATATCCAAATCCTTTGACTTTGAGTCTTTTCCTTTAGCAATCTATCTTCTTCCTTGTAGTAGTATCCTCTACCAATTAGATTTACCACTTGTTCTTCAAGGACAACTAGGTTAACAAAATCCTTTTGTGGGAAAGGAGAAGAAAAAATTTGGAGGAGATTTTCTTAGAAGAAGAAGAACCAAAATTGAAACTCTTTCAATTCTTTCACTTAGGAATTTTGGTTCTCTCTTGCATGAAAAGAGAGAATGTCTAAAAAACATGAAAGAACCCTTTCTTACCTCTCAATTTCGAAATATGCATGAAATGGAAAGAGTGAGAGGCATCCAATGCATCACTTCTTACATTAATCACTCATCAAATAGCAAATAAATGAGACTTACTTCATTTATCTTTAAAATGGCTATTTGAAAAGACCATAACCTATAATTGAATACCCATTTCGGTTTTGGAAAGAAGAAAGAAGGAAGATGGTCCATCTAATGCACATCTTTCATCTTTAATCTAATGAATGCAAATAGGTTACATGCCAACATTAAAAGCCAACCAGTAAACCATTTAATGGTAAGTTCATAACTCCATTTAATAATGATGAACCATAATAAAGACCATCTTTATTTAGTATTTTAATATCAAATGTGTGGTTACACATCTAACCTAACACAATTTCGAAATAGCCTCTTCTCCATTTAAAAAAAATGTTTTAATATAATTAATCTAATCAATTACATTAAACCAAAACAAGCCCATTTCTAAATGAACATATGGGCTTCCAATTAACCATTAATTAGTATAAGCCCATCATTCAATTATGGACTTCTAAAGCCTCCAAACTACTTCTTACTTAGCTTGATAACCTTCCTTAAAGCCAAGTGGGGAATCTTATTGGACTTTGATAATTCAAGCTCCAATAAGCCCAGAAATAATTCAATCTCATTGGAATTAATTCTAGCTTATTAACTAAAGACAATTAGTTGAACTCTTGAATTATTAAATATTATGAGAATATGTCCAATTGCAAACCCTATTTAGAACCTTATTATAGCCATCCGCACAACAAAGGGTAAAATTACCGTTTTGCCCTTATGTTGGTTTTTCCTTATAGATCTCTCATTTTACTTTATATGGTGATTAACACATAAGATCTCATCTTAGTGTTAAGACTTGATGGGTAGCTAGTCCATCAAACTCTGGCGCCGATTTAATCACCAAATCTCCTTAAAACATCTAGAAGAGATGATAACACTATAAACTCTTTATTTGAGTGAATGTTTCACGATACATGTTTCAATTAATAATTCCAACATGCGATAATCGGATTAATACCTGTAAAAATTCATTCCGATCATATCAAGAATTATAATGAAACACATATGAGTTCACCACTCATCAAGATTGTGGTTCATAATAAGCGAATGCTTAAGTTGTATGTTTTAAGATTAAAGTAACGGCCCACTTTATTCTTGAAAACATACTTAATTCAATTCATTTAATAGTGCCATTATCGATAGTCTACTACTATCATGATATGAAACTCATCATTCCCTTTAAGTAAACTCCTTTACTTATATGGAGATAAATCGCAACACTACGATCTAAACCATAATCAAACGACCAACTTGATTATTCAACTGTGAATCAATTAATTGATTCTAATAATATAAATGTTTCCATACATCTCTATGTATATGTATATTACTTACAAATGAATCTTGGTACCTTATGACCAGATATATAATGCTCATACAGATAAAACCAAACTCTTTTGTTTTATTAATAATAAATATTTTCATTACAAAACTGTAACTGAAGAAGATAAAGTTACATGTAAATACACTTGCTTTCCAGGGCACTATATTTACATAACTCCAACAGGCGCCACACATCAGACTTATTTATTTAGTTTTTGGACTTTGTTTTATTTTGAGCTTCTATGTATTTTAGCCCATCCTTTTATTATTTAACCTAGGTATAAATATATGTCTTTAGGTCAAACTTTTGCAACTTTTATATCAGAGTTGCTGGAGTGTCGTCAACTTCAATAGGGAGAAACATTATTTTCTTGTTCTTGTTACCTTTTGAACCATCTTTCACTTATAAATTGCTTTCCCAATTGTGGCATGTCGATTGTTCGTTTCTCTTAGTTTTATTTTGATCATCGGGATTATTTGGAACAAGTTTTCAAGAGGTATTGTAGAAATCAAACCTTGCGTATCCTTATTTTCTTGATTGTTGAATTCGAAATTTCCATCCTTCTTAATTCCTCAAGGTTGAAAACATACCAAAACAAAACACCCATCGAAAACACGATCAAATCGACATCAATCCTTCTATGGTGCGCATTAGTAAGCTCCCTATAAGAATATTTAGCAACTTCAGAAAATATGCTCCACCTTGATTTTTCTATAAACCTCCTTACTTCCAAAGCTAAAATCACTATTTCTAATGCAATTCTGTTGGATCGCGTATGGCCCGAGTATTCACAATACGCTGCGGAAAAGACCATACAACAACGTGAAGTATAACCAAAAATACTCAGAATGTCTGAAAATACCTTTATGTCGTGGATTGGTTTTTTTTTCGAATTCCAAGACACTGCAATACGCGAATGCCCTCTACCGGTATCCACACGAGTATGCACGATTGGGGCTACGGCTGTGATGTGCTAGCACGTCCTGAAACACTTTCCAAGTGTCGCACGTTTTTCCTCTCGGATGGTGGCTAGGGTTTCGTGTGACAATAGTGTCTAATTATAACGAGACCTAAGTTTCTCTATTTATAGAGAAACCCTAATCTCATTGAAGCCCAATAAGTTTCAGCCTATTATATCTCATATAATAAAAGCCCGATAACTTAATTCAATCTCAAGAAATATATCTACATATATTTATTCAATACCTAATAAATTAGGCCCAAGAAAATAAGCCCAGATCACATCACTCTTTGTGTGCGACCCTATAGGCTCATTTGATGTTGGCAATGGGCTTGGATCCTGTAGACTCATTTGATGTTGGCAATGGGTTTGATCACACTTCAAGGCCCATAAGTCATAAGCAGCCTCTAGCAAGACATTATGACTACCCAAATCAAATGAGGATCGATAATCCGATTTAACCTGTAACCATGGTTATAAGCTCAGTCCTTTTGTAACACGATATCAAGATTAATCACAAGGCATGGTACATGTCAACCTTTGATTAATCATAGTTTCTTGATCCCCAAGTTGACTGATTATAACAAATGACATTGATGACTCCTCATCAATTCATTTGAGCACGGCCATGCATTTCTTCAGTCACACTTGTCAAGAGGCCCAAATGATATCTCTCTCATTTAAGAGAGGTACAAATCCCATCTACGTCATTCACATCCCTCTGCATGATTCATTTAGTGTCCAATATAAGACTACCTGTTATTCGGTTAAAAATAACTTAGTCTAATATCAAAACACCGAATTCCTCATGTAGGGAACCATGATGACTTCAGGTCAAAGGACTAAAGTCAAACCATATTAAGAATCACTAATGACATGAAACCTTGTAGTATTCTTTATGTGGGTCGGTCCAATATATGTTCTCTAACATATATCTATGTTTCTGATTTGATATCTCATATCCATGATCAGTAAAACGTGATCATCAACAAGAACACATACTAGCCTTAATTCATTGTTGTTCCACCAATAATGATCAACCAGGGACAGTCTAGAATAGTCTTATAACGCTTATGGTTTTACTATCAAGTCACATACTTGATGACATAAGTCTAAAACCATTCATGGAATGTAAATCACATTACATAAATGAAATACATGCATATGAAAGGAATACCTCATAATATATTATTAACAAGTCATAATGTTAATACATGAATCACAACTATCCATTGGCCTAGCGCACACTACTAACAAATTCGATCCACACTCTTACTTAATTTGAAAGCCAAATTCTAAGATATGCATAACATTTTGAAAATATGGTTCTTTGAAGATAAGCATTGAATGCTCATTTAAAGTTTTCTCTTACAATTGTGATTGACTACTTAACAAGCCCTATATGACTTGACCTTTGATCCTTCTGCTTGTTGTTAGTTATGAACTCACTTTTGTAATTGAATTAACTGTTTAAAAGTTAAAATAAGCAAGATATGACTCAAAAATCTAAAAATAAAAATACTTATAATCTTGGGCTAGCTTATAGAAAAAAGGAATCTTATTGTAAAAAATAATAACAATAAAGTTTTTCTTTATTTTTTTTTATTTATTTTAATAAAATTATCTATTTTAAACAAGAATTAAAGTTTTTATTTTTACCTCAATTTTTTATTGATGAGTTTGGAGCCCTAATTTGTGAGAAATATGGGATTTGGAGATAAAAAATTTAGTGAATCTTAATGAAAATAAGGGGAAATGCCAAAAAATAGTGGGTTTGGCTTAGGATTATGATTTAAATAATGTGTGTTTTAAGAATATGAAAGAAGTTAGAGAAAAATAGAGAGAGAAGAAGTGGGAGTCTAGAGTAAAACCCTGGTTTTCATTCAAATTCTGTTTCTCGTCTTATGAAGTCTCGATTACAATAGTTGCTGGGAGTAGTAGTTACTTTTGACTTGGGCAAATATTTGGGTGTTCCGTTGTTGCACGGTTGTACTTCAATAGTCCATTATAAGCATATTGTGAGTTTGGTGGAGACTAGGCTGGCAAATTGGTGTTCTAACTTTTGAGTCCCGCTGGGAAGGAAGTGCTTATGAAGTCTTATATTTCTTCACTACCAATTTACACAATGCAAACAGTGTGATTACCTTCCTCTATTTATGGTATTTTAGATCGTTTGGCTTGTAATTTTTATTGGGGCTCCTCATAGGATAGGCATAAACTACATTTGGCTAGTTGGAATTTTCTTATTCGGCCAAAAAGATATGGTGGTCTTGCTTTCAAAAGCTCTAAATTGATGAATGTTGCTTTGTTGGGTAAGTTAGGCTGGAAGGTATTTTTGAATGATTCTGCTTTGTGGGTAGAGGTGTTACGTAGTAAATATTGTAATGGTGGGTCTATTCCCTTTTTTTGCTAAGAGTTTGGATTCTAGTTTAACAAAGGGGGTAGTTAAAAGTTTTGATTTGTTGTTTCCTCTTTTGGCTTAGAGGAATGGGGATGGTTCGCAGATTAGTCTTTGGTTTGATAATTAGTGCTCGGGGGGGGGGGGGGGCAAAAGGAGTTTATTTCCTTAGAAAATTTGAATGGTTGTGCCTTTAAAGTTGCAATGGATGTGTCTTTGACTTCTGCTTCAAAATCGAAGCTTTCAGGTGTGAGGTATTGGATTGGTTGGACTGCACTGCTAGCTGGTTGGGTGAAGTTGAATTGTAACGACAATTCTATTGTTAATCCTGGGATGACTAATGGTAGAGAGTTGCTGCCTGATTCATTTAGTCGTTGGTTAGGGGGTATTTGTTTCGTATTGGTGTTTCAACTATCTTGCTGTGGAAGTTATGGTCCATTTGGGATGGTTTGATTTTTGTGTGGGATCACAGTTTTCGATAGGTCGTGGTTGAATCTGATGGCATGGAGGCAGTGTGAATGGTGACTTGTGGTATTATCTCTGTACATCCCCTATCTACTTTGGTTGTAGATATTCAAGCTTTACTTGCTAGAAATTGAAGTTGTTTTATTAGACATGTGTTTTGTAAAGGTAATTTTGCAGCAGATTGTCTGGCTAAATTGAGTCATGACATTTCTTCAAATTTTCAGGTTTGGGACGATATTGCTAAAGTCCTATCCTTGATTATATGAGTTGATGCCTATGGTATTTCTTTTATGAGGTAGTTTTGGTTTTCTCTTAGTTGTAACAAAAAAAAATTAATGACACAACCTACGTCATAGTTGTGGCACATACTATGTGGACCATTTTCAGTATAAAAAATTTGACCATGGAACCTCCTAGAAAATGTTTTCTAAATATATATAGTTTAGGCATGTATTTATCCTTAATTCATGTATCCTCTTGTCTTCAATTATACAACGACACGACCTAAGACATAGGTGTGTCCCCAAGGCACGAATCCTCTAGTTTCTCTTAGTATTAGATATAGCTCGAGACATAAATGTGCCTTAAGCACGGATCCTCTTGGAGAAACATACCAATATGGTTTGAGACACATCGTGTCTTAAGTTGTGTTCAAGATTTTAATCTAATACATACTTGACTTTTGAGTTTTTCATTGGCATTTTTTAGTGGATATTTTATCTCCAGGACTTTTTGAAGTCTTTCCTTAAGGTCACATTTGTCATTTTTTTACATTTCTAACTACAATAACATAAAAGCATAAGTATAAAATACCAAACACAAACAGTTAAAGCATGATATAAGCTTATTAAAAATATAATAAACAAATTCAAATTGAATGTCAAACGAAAATTTAAATTATTAATAAAAAAATAAACCCTGAATAAATTTTAAAAGAAATTAAACCTTTGGTTAGCTTTTCTCCCGATAAGTGTTTCTTTATTAGTCTTTCAACTAAGGGGCTGTTTGTTTCTTTTTTTCATTTTTTGTTATCGTTTTTATTAAAAAAGGAAAGTAAAACGTGTTTTGCTTACTCTGTTGTGATTTTTTGTTTTTGAAAATAAAAAAAAACCATAACAGTTTTACAGAAACCAGAAAACATCGTTTCTTTGAATTTTAACAACATGTTTTCTTCGATAGAAAACCAACATATCTATGTTTTCTATCTCGATTAATAATAATAACAATAACAATAATAATAATAATAATAATAACAACAACAACAACAACAACAACAACAACAACAACAACAACAACAACAACAACAACAACAACAACAACAACAACAACAAGTTTAATAATTTAAGGTAACCTTTGTTTTCATATCATTTTATGCTATTTAATGTAGCACTTTATCCAAGCCTTATCTTCAAGTCATGAAAGAGGTTTTATTAAAGGTAAAGTCTAATCTTCACCTGATTTATTGTCTTCGTAATAGTTTTAAGTTATAAGAATAGCTTAAACTATGACTTCAAAGCCTTTTCCACATTAAATGATGTGAAGATTAGCAAACTTAAACATTAAATTTGATAAATATTAAAAATAGAAACATGATAATAAAATCAAACATTTTTTCAGTTTTTTATTATAAATCTTAACTAAACAGGTTTTTGTTTTCAGTTTTTATATTACAAATCTCAATCAAATAGGTTTTTGTTTTTTATAAGAAAAAATAGAAACAAAAAACAAAAATAAGAAACAGAAACCAAAAACAACAACAAAAAAATAAAAACGTAACCAAACGCTTTTTCCTCAAACTCTATTGGAGCAAACTGGTTGTTCCCTTGCATCTGAACCGGTCCAATTTAAAAAAAAAATAACGTCATTTTTATGAACCGGACAGCCGAGTCCCTTGTCATTTCGTTCACTGCTGGCTACCACCACCGGCGGAGTGGACAAAAGGCCCCCCTGCTGTTGTAGGAGAAGAGGTCGACGACGAATCAGTGGTAAAAGATGGATTGTTTATTACCCACACTAACGAAGAAGAAAGAGATTGATTAAAGAGATTGATTGCATCATCAGAGACACCCTGGATAAGGTCCTCGTCCTCCGCTTTGGTCGCTCCTCCGACGCCCTTTGCCTCTAACTTGACGACATCATATGTTGTTGTAAAGACATGGAATGGATTGTTTGTTCCGGTCCGTTAAATTAATTGAGATTAAAACATATGTATGCATTTATGTGGCAACTATTGAAGACAAGTCGGGAGGTTTCAAGGTTTGCCAGTGTGGCATTAGTGGGCGTGGACTCTCAGGATGTTCAAGTTTACCTCAAATATTTCGACATCACTTTACTTCCTTCCACTATCTTCTTCTTCAATGCTCATCATATGAAGATGGATTCCGGGTATGCTTCTATCTCTCTTCTTCTAAGTCTTTTCCTAGATAAGATTATCTTACAATTTTGAATATTTTCCTGTCTGTTTAGGAGTGCCGATCACACCAAATGGGTTGGTGGCTTTTACACCAAACAAGACTTCATCGATGTTGTTGAGCTATTTCCTTTCTTTTGTTCTACTTATTTTTTTTCCTGTTGTATATATAAAACCTTTTCCATAATCATGAAGCTATTAAGTCTGTGAATTGGGACTCAACTTTTATTGTTGTGAGAGGCTGAAATTGACTATCAGTTTACCCATCCTTGGTTTGGTTTCTTATTTCAACTACTAATTATGGGTGATGACTATTGATTAATGTCCTCGTTTCTGTTCGAGATTTTTAGTTTGTTCTATGTTTGGATGTAAAACTCTTGTGAAGTGACATGCTACTTGGCACAACCCATTTCCCATACTCGATAATTATGGTCCTTAAAAGGGTTGACAAAGTTATAAAAAATGTGGAACAAGGATAGAAGAATTTGTACTTCTAATTGCCTTCCATACATGTTAAGAACTTGCCAGATGAAATTGTTAATTAACCTTGGAGCATAATGATGAAGTTAGAAAGAGGAGTGGAGATTGGAGAAATCTTCTAATGATTAAATTCTTCAATAATCCTCAATTTAGCACACACTAAAATTACCCTTACCAACAAATTTTGTGTGTTGGCTAACCTGTACTCCTGATGGATATTCCCATTTTAATCCTCTACACGTCCTGCTTTCTAACGGGAACTTACAAATAAAAAATTAAGAAATTACTAAACTTTGACACAAACTTTTTGGAGTATCTAAACTGTATTGAAATACTTAATATGTAGTTTTATGAAGGTAAGGAGAAAAAAAACAACAAATTTCCTGCATCATAGCCATTTTGAAAAGGAATACTAAACTGTAGTTAGTTAGTCGGCTAATTTCTATGCCTTACTGAGTGCAAAATGATGCTGCAGAAAGACTGAACATACAATGCTTCACATTGTAATGTATTACGAGCAATAAGGAAGGCTAGTAGATAGTATAGTAAACACCATGGGCCTATGCACGATGGCATATTGTAGCTAATTATTATTTTATTTGCATCTCATTTCTTGCTACAGAATGGATTTGAACACCTCCTTTCTTGACAAGTTACTCTGTACCTTTACCTATTAAATGTGTTTAGATTATGTATTTTAGGACTGAGATAGTTGAATATCATTCATCATTGCAAGCTATATTTAGAGGAGCCATGAAAGGCAAGCTGATCGTAAATTGCCCTCTACCATAAGAACGAATACCAAAATATCAGTTGTTATACAAGGACTTCTAATTAACATATCCTTATGAATTTCGTAATGTTGGTTTTGTAAAATTTTAGTCACTATGATGATTTAATACAAGAATTATTTTTATTTTGCGTTCTTGTCCTCATTCGTTTTATTCTTTTGTGGAGATTTATAAGTAGTATTTGTTGAATAATTAACAAGTTAAAACTCGTCTTTCTTTTGGTTGCAATTATTTAACTTGTTTTTCCATCTTTTCATTTGCTCCAAAAGCTCACTCACTAGACTTGAACTCCTTGCGATTTCAAATTTCATATAGAGCCGAAGTTTTTAAAGTAGATATTAGTTGCATTTTCATGAAATACATTCAAATTCTATATGAATTCACACAAAGGGGAACCATAGTTAGGTATTTGGGCAAGGTTCATTAAATTGCATAAGAGCATTGCTGATACAACTCACCAAGACAATGGAGACTGGAGGATACCAATGGGTCCAATTACAAGGTCACGCTCCAACAAGCTTAAAGCACAATTTCATATTTATGTACAAGCTTTTGTTTCACAAGAACTTCAAAAAATCTTGTTGATCAAGCTTGGGGAAGAGCTTAGGAAGACACCTAAGTGTATGTGCACATTGGAGGCATCAAACCAAGAGGACTAACACTTAGCCAATTTTCACAAGCACAAGTCTAATCAATGGGCTTGAGCTTATTTTATCTTGTAAAGGATGTGTGGACTTCTTTTAGGCTTTGTCATGGACTGATTTGCATTAAGTGTGCATGTGTTTCATTAAAAAAAAGTCATGTGCATGTTTTGTTTTAAGGAACCAAGCTTGTCGACCTAGTTTAAAAGCCCAATTCGCCCCTCTTAAGATAGTCTTCTATTTATGTGATTTTTTTAATCCTATTTAGACTAGGACTAGTAAATTTTAATTAGTTTTAAAGCCCAAATTCGTGTGGGATTTGTTCTTGGGCATATTTGTTTCAAGGGCCTTTTTGATATTTTGGACTTTTTTTAGGGTTTTTTAGGTTATCTTTGTTAGGGTTTGTATTGCAAAGGGTATTTAAACCTTGCTTTAGGCATGAACATGAAATTAAGAGATGAATAGAATTAGAAAGCTTTCTTCAAGAGAGAATTCAGATTCTTGCTTGTTTTACCTTAAGGATTGATTCAACTTATCAAGTAAGTTCTAACTTATGGCGTTAATTCAATTCCTACAATCTTTATACTTTTTGTTACCAATTCCTTGCTGTTTTGGGGGTGAAGGGTCTTGTTAGATTGATTGAATTTAGGTTTGGGAACAATCATTAAAACGGAGGTGATCTAGACATTGATTCTAGGTTGTGTCGTATCATCTTTAGTATCAGAGACTAGGTTTTAAATTCAATCTTTATCTTTAATTTTCTGTTTGTTCTTGATTATTATAGTTAGTTCTTCATTAAAATTAAAAAAAAGAGAGAAAAAAAGAAAGAAAAAAGAAAAAATCAAGAAAAGAAAGAAAGAAAGAAAGAAGAAAATCAAGAAAAGAAAGAAAGAAAGAAAGAAAGAAAAAGAAGAAAAGAAAGAAAAGAAAGAAAGAAAGAAGTAAAAAAAAGAAAAAGAAAATCAAGATTGTGAATCTTTGTGAGTTTGAGTTGATTTGCTTGCAAGATTCATCAAGAATGAATCTGATCATTCAAGAATTCTTTAATTTCGTTTCTTTATTATTCAAGATTCATCAAGAACACATCCTTCATTCAAGAAACTCATCAAGACTTGTTTTCTTGCATCAAGAAACACTTTCTTGTTTCAAGAGTTACTTTCTTCACTGAAAACGTGTGTCTTTGATATAATTGCTTATCTTTAAATTCTTGAGTAATTAGGGCAGATTTGAAGGTTCTTGTTAATTCGAGTTTAGGATTGAGTTTAATTCCTAGTTTCATCTTTTCTTGCACTCTTTGGTTGTTTTTTATTGTTTGCTGGCCTTTTGTTTCCATTACACTTGAATTGAGTAATCTTGTTTCATATTGCTCAATTGGCACCAAAAATCATTCACATACATTTTCTCCATCTAGTATGTGTTTATTTTTGTCTTCCTCGCTTTCTTGACCTTAAATTGCATCTAGTTTTGTGTTTTCTTCCTTTCTTTAGGTATTCGTTGTTTTCTGTTGAATTAAGTTGCTGTTGTGCTTATTTGGTTGGTAGTGATTGATCCGGACAAATAAAACTGTGCTAAAATCTATAGTGGTAAAAGGCAAGAGTGTGTAAGCTCATTTGAGGTTAAAAGCCATCTTCTTGAGTGAAACACGAGGGTATGTAATCTGATTTAGAGAGAAACACGTGAGGGAGTGTGTGAGGAGCTATTCTAATGTGTTTTTGTAGGTTTTACATGATGACCAATTCAAAGGATAGTAAAGGTAGTGACAAGGATGAAAAGAATAGTGAGGCTGATCAACACACATTCTTTACTTTAGAGGCTATGTAACATCAATTCCAAAGGATTGAGAACATGTTCAGGGATGTCAGTGATAAATTTGATAGACAAGATCAAGCCATTAGGAATTTACAAAGAGAGGCTTCAACTAATGATGCAACAAGGAGGCAAAATGCTAGGGAGCCAACTCCTGTGCGCTACGAGTATGAAGATGAATATGATGATGGGGAAGATGAAGAAGAGTGGCATAGGGCCATATTTGCTGGAAAAGGGGAACGAAATGATAGAGGAAGAGGAAGAGGCTATAGAGGCCGAGACAATGCAAGGAGAGAAGACAGGGTCGAGCATGTGGATAGAAACTTGGGCAGTATCAAGATGAAAATACCATCTTTCCAAGGTAAGAATGATCTAGAAGCTTACTTAGAATGGGAAAGAGAGTTTGAGATGATTTTTGAATGCCATAACTATTCAGAGGAGAAGAAGGTGAAGCTTGCTGCTGTGGAATTTGATACTTATGCACTTATTTGGCGGGATTAGCTTGTTTTGAATAGAAGAAGGAATGGAGAGGATCCTATTGATACTTAGGCTTAAGTGAAGAGGGTCATGAAGAAGAGGTTTGTGCCTAGTTACTTCTATAGGGAGCTCCATCAAAGACTCCAAACCTTAAGACAAGGCATCAAAAGTGTAGAAGAGTACCATAAGGAGATGGAGATAGCCATGATTAGGGCTAATGTAGAAGAAGAAAGAGAAGTCACCATGGCACGTTTCTTAGTTGGTTTGAACAAAGATATTGCCAATGTTATTGAATTGCACCATTATGTGGATTTAGAAGAGATGGTGATATGGCCATAAAGGTGGAGAGACAACTCAAGTACAAAAGCTCCAGCAAGGCTTCTTACCCAAGCTCTACTACAAATTGGAACTTGAAATGGTCCAAAAAGAATAAGAAGGAAAAAGACAAGCTAAAGGAAGAGAAGAACAAGGCAGATCCAAAAGGTACTTTTAAAACTCCAAGTTCTTCTAGTTCCAATTCTGAAAAGCATAGGACTATTAAATGCTTTAAATGTCTTGGTGTTGGTCATATTGCTTCTCAATGCCCAAACAAGAAAACAATGTTTGTGAGAGGTGAAGAAGTTGTGTCTGAGGAGGAAGAAAATGATTTGTCTTCCATGCCTGAGTTGGAAGATTGTTCTGATGTGGAAGTTGAGGATGCACCTAGGGGTGAATTACTTGTTACTAGGCGAGTTTTGAATGCTCAAGTGAAGGAAGATGGAATTGAACAAAGGAAAAATATATTTAATTCTAGATTCCTAGTGAATGAGAAGATTTGTAGCCTGACCACTGATGGGGGGAGTTGCACTAATTTAGGTAGTACATTGATGGTTGAAAAACTAGAGTTGGAGTGCTCGAAACACCCTAGGTCGTATAGGCTTCAATGGTTGAATGACATGGGGGAAATCAAGGTAAATAAATAAGTTCTTGTATCTTTCTCCATTGGAAAGTATTCTGATCAAGTACTTTGTGATGTTGTACCTATGCATGCTATTCAATTATTGCTTGGTCGACCTTGGCAATATAATAGAAGTGTGTTACATGATGGTTTTAAGAATAGGTACTCATTTATTATGGGAGATCAGAAATTTGTTCTTGCTCCATTGGCACCAAAAGAGGTATATGAGGACCAAATGCAATTAAAAAAGAGTATGGAGGCAATGCAACAAAGAAAGGACAAAAAACTTCAGGAAAAGCATGATAATGCAAAATTTTAGGGGAAGGTCGAGAACCTTACAAAAGAGGAGCAAAATTTTAAATCAAAAGAAAAGAGAGAAAGTGAGGCTGAGAGTGAGAGAAGAAAAGTGGGGAAAGAGGCTTCAAAATAAATTCAATTGAAAGGCCCAAATGAGAGAGAGGGTAGAAAGAAACAAAACTTCTATACAAAAATGAGAGATGTAAGGGTTGCTTGTGTGGAAAAGAGATGTTTGTACTTTTGTACAAGGAAGCTTATTTTAATGAATTTGATCTTGAACCTTGTTTGCCTAGTAGTGTTGTTTCTCTTTTGCAGGAGTATGGAGATGTTTTCCTTGAGGAGCTGCCTAAGGAGTTGCCGCCCATTAGAGGAATAGAACATCAGATTAATTTCATGCCTGGGGTGCTGATTCCAAATAGACCCGCTTACAGGGCTAATCCTGAAGAAACTAAGGAACTTCAAAAGCAAGTGGAAGAATTGCTACAAAAGGGACACATCAAGGAGAGTCCTTGTGTTGTGCCAGTGATATTGATTCCAAAAAAGGATGGAAGTTAGCGCATGCGTGTGGATTGCAGAGTTGTTAACAAGATAACGGTAAAGTATCACCATTTTATACCTAGATTGGATGATATGATTGATGAATTGCATGGTGCATGTGTGTTTACCAAAATTTATCTTATGAGTGTTTACCATTAGATTAGAATGAAAATTGGTGATGAATGGAAAACTACTTTTAAAACAAAACATGGTTTATATGAGTGGCTTGTGATGCCTTTTGGCTTAACTAATGCTCCTAGTACATTTATGTGTTTGATGAATCATGTTTTGAGGCCATTTATTGGTAAGTTTGTTGTGGTATATTTTGATGACATATTTATCTATAGCAAAAGCATTAATGAGCATATTGAGCATCTTAGGCTTGTGTTAGATACACTTCAGGCAGAAAAGTTGTATGCTAAGTTAAAGAAGTATACATTTTGCATGGATCGTGTCATATTTCTTAGTTATGTTGTTTCTTCTAATGGAATTGAGGTGGACCAAGAAAAGGTCAAGGCAATTAGGGAGTGGCCGATACCTACAAGTGTTACTCAGGTAAGATCTTTTCATGGACTTGCTAGTTTCTATAGGAGGTTTGTAAAAGATTTTAGTTCTATTGCAACTCCATTGAATGAGATTGTTAAAAAGGAGGTAGGATTTAAGTGGGGAGAGGTGCAGGAAATTGTTTTTAACACTTTGAAAGAAAAACTTTGTTTTGTACCTATTTTGAGTTTACCTGATTTTTCTTCTACTTTTGAGATTGAATGTGATGCCTCTGGGATAGGTATTGGTGCTGTTTTGTTACAGGGAAGGCGTCCCATTGCCTATTTTAGTGAGAAGTTGAATGGTTCTCAATTGAAGTATTCCACTTATGACAAGGAGTTGTATGCATTGGTAAGAGCTCTACAAACTTGGCAACACTATCTGTAGCCAAAGGAATTCGTGATTCACACTAATCATGAGAGTTTGAAACATCTTAAGGGCATTCCTAGAACTATTGTGTCAAATAGGGATTCTAAGTTTTTAAGTTACTTTTGGCGTGTTTTATGGAATAAATTGGGAACAAAACTTTTGTTTTCTACAACTTGTCATCCCCAAACAGATGGACAAACTGAAGTGGTTAATAGAACCTTAGGATCTTTATTGCGTGCTATTGTGGGTAAAAATTTGAAAGCTTGGGAAGATTGTTTGCCTTTGATTGAGTTTGCTTATAATAGAAGCATTCATTCTTCTACAAGTTATTCTCCATTTGAGATTGTGTATGGTTTTAACCCATTAACTCCATTGGATTTGTTTCCTTTACCCTTGAATGAGATTGTTAATATAGATGGGCAGCAAAGGGCCGAATTGGTTAAGACAATACATGAGAAAGCTAGGCAGCACATTGAGGAAAAGAATAAGAAGTATGCTTAAAGAGCCAATCAAGGGCGTAGGGTGATGAACTTTGAACCTGGAGATTAGGTTTGGGTGCACTTCAGGAAGGAGAGATTTCCTAAACAAAGGAAGTCTAAGCTTGATCCTAGAGGCGATGGTCCTTTTCAAGTGCTTGAACACATCAATGACAATGCCTATAGGGTGGATTTGCCAGGTGAGTATGGTGTTAGTGCAACTTTTAATGTTTCTGATCTATCTCCCTTTGATAATGTAGGTCTTGATTCAAGGACGAATCCTTTTAAGGAGGGAGGAAATGATACAACTCACTAAGGCAATGGAGACTTGAGGATGCCAATGGGTCCAATCACAAGGTCATGCTCCAACAAACTCAAAGCACAATTTCAGATTTATGTACAAGCTTTTGTTTCACAAGAACTTCAAAAAAATTTGTTGATCAAGCTTGGGGAAGAGCTTAGGAAGACACCTAAGTGTGTGTGCACATTGGAGGCATCAAACCAAGAGGGCCAACACTAAGCCAATTTTCACAAACACAAGTCTAATCAATGGGCTTGGGCTTATTTTATCTTGTAAAGGATGTGTGGACTTCTTTTAAGCTTTGTCATGGGCTGATTTGCATTAAGTGTGCATGTGTTTCATTAAAAAAAGTTATGTGCTTGTTTTATTTTAAGGAACCAAGCTTGTGGGCCTAGTTTAAAAGCCCAATTCGCCCCTCTTAAGATAATCTTCTATTTTTGTGGTTTTCTTATCCTATTGAGACTAGGACTAGTAAATTTTAATTAGTTTTGAAGCCTAAATCCGTGTGGGATTTGTTCTTGGGCAGATTTGTTTCAAGAAAGGCTTTTTGATAATTTGGGCTTTCTTTAGGATTTTTTAGGTTATCTTTGTTAGGGTTTGTATTGCAAAGGGTATTTAAACCTTGCTTTAGGCATGAACATGAAATTAAGAGATGAATAGAATTAGAAAGCTTTCTTCAAGAGAGAATTCAGATTCTTGCTTGTTTTACCTTAAGGATTGATTCAACTTATCAAGTAAGTTCTAACTTATGGCGTTAATTCAATTCCTACAATCTTTATACTTTTTGTTACCAATTCCTTGCTGTTTTGGGGGTGAAGGGTCTTGTTAGATTGATTGAATTTAGGTTTGGAAACAATCATTGAAACGGAGGTGATCTAGACATTGATTTTAGGTTGCTGCCGTATCAATTGCTCAATGTCAAAGTTATCATAACCTCTAATGAGTAGCCATTTAGTGGTCTGACATGATATATTAGCTCACAACTATTACACATAATTTTCAGTTCTTATCTTGAGGGGTACATTAGAAGTATTTTTAACTTTTTTTATGTACAAATGTATTTACTACAAATTTAGAAACCACTTCAAGTTAACAATCACTTCTAGTTATTACTAGCTTATTTAACATGGAATCTGGAGCAAATGAACAAGCAAAAGACAAATAAAAGAAAAGGGGAAAATGAGTTCTCCCTACTCGTTTCCCAATTTACTTTTACATCATATCCTTCACATACAATAAAACCTTTAATAGTTTAACCTGTTGTTGAAAGCTACCCAGAAGAGACACAGTATTTCAAATATCAATTGTGAGAAAATGTTAATGACTATCACTCTTTAGACAGTTTCTATTGTGGTGGTTCAGAGTGATGTGACATGATAATGTTGTTTTATTACTATCTAGTTTTCTAGCGTACACAGTCAATTACAAAATGTCCGGTGGATAGGTTGCTTAATACTTATTTTGTTAATGTCTTCTTAGTCCTCACTACACAAGATCGAGCCAACAATTCATCTAAGGAGCATCCTTGACAAAAGGTTGTTGCTTGCTACCTTTTTGACGTTGCATCCCTCAACGCTGTCTCCCTTGTGAAGAACAATTACAACACTCATTCCTGAGCCTAAAAATAAACAGTTCACTACTCAGGAGAGAAAAAATGTAAACATGAAAACCGAAATAAATCATCCCTGAGAAAGCTAAGTACTTGTTTCTTAAAAATTTTAGACAATTGTCTGTCACAGGCTTCAACCCCAATTAATAGTGATCCAGATTTGAGAATGTCCTGTCTTTCACCGCTGAACTTTTTTCTTAAACCCTTTTGGTATTTATAGACTCTTTGCTTAATGTGCAATGTAGATTTATATTTATAAGGACTGACCTTAATGTGGAAGCGATTGATTGATTCTCTGTTTGATAATCCATGTTTCACGATTGGCTATTAGAGTCACCGTTAATCTGTTAGAGTAGTGCCCTAAAGGCAATCGCCTTTAGCGCGTTTTGTACAAAGTTGTGTACAGACTTTATGAATAAATAAAGAAAGGCATATTTCATTAATTTGATGTTCATTATTTATGAACTGATATTGATCAATAAGCAAATTAATGAAGTCCATGGTACATGACATAGCATGAAGGAAATTATGATGTGATCATACTATTGAGATTCCTATCATGTGTAATTATGTCAGTATCTAAATTATTCCTAGTCATAGAATTACTGAAACTGGACATCGGTAATCCGGAGAGACTAGCACATCTCAAGCTCCTTGATTTGATCAAGCAGTGGATCTCAGAAACTGTAAATATGAGATATTTAGGGTTGAGATGTGAATGTTTACTAGAGGTAGTAAGTACATTGGATGACCTGCTATGAGATCATCACATGGATGTCCTATTCTAATGTCAATGATAATCTCATCATAGCAATGGTGAAAATATCCTTAGACTTGAGGTACTCAAGGATATCTTGGATACTGATTCTGCGCTTTGACTCTATTCCTTGTTGCCTTACACAGGTCGCTCATAGGGTGGTGCTTGGGTACAGCTTGAGGTATTCGAAGGTAATTTAGTAGCCAATAGAGGATTCACCACTTCTGTGATAGCAGAAGATGATACCCATGGCCTCTTGTCAGGGTCATTACTTGGAAATCTCTGGCCGGAGTACGTATGTCATGAAGAGTGTCTTCAGTGACATATAAAGTAATGAGTCCCAGGACAAGAACTGATATCACTTGGGCTAGAGTTGACGTAGTCAATCTAGTAAGAGTTGACACTTTGCCCATACTCATAACCAAGTGGGGTATAGCATGGTGAAAGGACGAATTACAAAGTAATTGTCTATGGAAAGGTTCGTGATATGGTTCATGATGAATATATGTTCATTCGTCAAACCAATTACTTTCCGATCAATTGGGGGTCATGATGTGTTGCTAGATACCGCTCATGACTTGCTCAGATTAAGTGTTAATCTAAGTGGCCAACATAACCGGGAACCTAATGGGTCACACGCATAAGAGTGACTCGGAGAATTCGTAAAATATTTTTGGACAGAGATCCAATAAATGGAGAGCAATGGAATTAAATGGATCCCGATGAGATCGAGATATGTCCCGATGAGATCGCGACATCGATATTGTTGAAAAAGGTTTCCGATGGTTTTTCCATACCGGGACCCGGTAGGCCGGTAGGACCGACCCCAGTATGACTAGACTACTTCAACATTTATATACATATATATATTATTAATTAATTAAAGAATTTATATATATATATATATGATTTACTTGGAAGATAGAAGAGTGGAGAAGCTTCTTCTCTTTTGCCTAGTCATTAATTGCATTTAATGGCTAAAAGACAAAAGGAAAGACATGAAAATAAAAGAAAAGAAGAGTGATGTTCGTTGGTTTTGTGAGAATGAAATAGGAAGAAAGGATTTTGAGAAAATCCTAAGCTATTCTCTTCTCTCCAATGATCTTCAAGCTCTCTTCTTCATCAAGTTTCATCTTCCTTCATCGTTGATTCCAAGCTCTCCAAGAACAAAGGTAAGATCTAGCAGTCTTTACTTTGTTCTAGCTATTCCCGGGTCAAAGGGTTTGCCCCGGTTAGGTTCTCCGATTTCTGCGTAGATACCATTAGAGACGGTCTCCTTTGGCCGTTATGGTTTGAGTTTGTTATATAGACACATGGATCCTGGCTTTCGGGAAGGTCCCGGAATAAAAAAAAATTGTTTTCCACACCGTGTGCATATGATGCACACACCAGGATTTTCCTACAGTGGTATCAAAGCCACTTGTGTCATATATAACGAAGAAATCATAACTAGGTTGGAGCTACCTATTGCTTGTGACGATGATGCATGTTGACTGTGTTAATTTCGAAATCAGTATAGAAATATAGTTTTCGAAATTTTCTTGCCCATATGTGCTCATAATATGTTGTTGAATATTTCTGTGGAAGACCAGAATTTATCAATGTGATTTGATATGGTTTTGCTAATTTATTCCCTAATGTTCTGGTTGCTGTGTTTGTACACATTCCTTGAACAGGCATGCTTATAAATTCGAGAATAAATTGTAGAAATTTTTTTTTCAGATTTTCTTTCACCAAAATGTCTCTAAGATGTTTGTGAATGTCTATGAGGATGGAAAAATGTTTTCGAGGTGATTTACTATTTATTTGAGAATTTATTGTGTGCTTCTGGGAATAACTGTGTTGAGGAACACAGATTCTACATTGGCTTTGTTGCTGAGGTTGGAGGAGTTTTTGTTGGAAATAAATCCTGAAAAATTTCATGGAGCATGTTGTGAACATTGTTTAACCTCTATAATTTTCTCATAATTTATTGAAATTTTTTCAATGAGTTTTTTAAGCGAAATACAGAGCATGGCAGTTTTGAGAAAGTTGCTGGTGTTGTTTTGTTTGAAATGAATGGTTGTGTATTTCTCAATTCCAATGCCTTGGATCATTTTTAATGTGATTAAAAATATGTTACATTGATGTTGTATGCTTTCCAAAATGATTTTCTTGAAATTATGTTTCCAAAAATTTTCGGATGTCAAATGTGTCACATTAGCGTCTCATTAGTGTATTTCGTTGTCTTGATTGTTTTGGCCGTCACAAGTTTTGTGACTAGTGCCGAAGTAGTCTTGATAAAGTGTAGACTACCTAGAGATACTTAGGGTGATAGTTTGATATTCACAAAATTATTTGGAAATCTAAATGAATAGTAGTGTATTCATCAATTTCAAGTTTTTCATGTATAGTATGATTATATATGGTAAGCATGATACAATGAAAGTGTTTCATTGGTACATCATAGTAAAGGATATTACACTTGGTATTGTGAATTGGAACTACACGGATTGAGAAATTAGCCGATTAGAAAGCAATTCCACATATATAAGTCGACTTACACATGCATAAGTCGACTTGTATTCTCAGGTAAGTCGACTTACACATGCATAAGTCAACTTGTTCGTGCACATAAGTCGACTTGCACAATGGTATAAGTCGACTTGTACGTGCACAGTATCATAATTCGACTTGCACAATGGTATAAGTCGACTTGTACGTACACAGTAGCATAAGTCGACTTACACAAGTCGACTTACAACATGCTTAGGTGGGATGATGGATGATTATAGGTATAGATTCAATGTGATTGATGAAATGCCCTAAATCATTCCATGTAGTCATGGTGACTATAATCCTACAGCTTAGAGAAGAAGAAGATGAGACCAGAGTTTGAAATCTCTCACATATAATATGAAAACTAATGCCTTTCATTAATATGGGGAGAACCAGAGTTCTTATAGAGTTCGGGTTGTTGGGTAAACCCAAGCTCACTCTATACGGATATGTTCGAACCATGAAAATAAGATTTTCGGATTAATGGGTCGGTTTTCACTAGAAGCGTTGATTTGTTGAGTAAACTCAAGGTTAACGTAGACAGAGGCGAAATTGGGTAGTGTACATCAGATGTACACGCATCAAGAGTTGATAACCCAATGTGTGTGCATACATCACGAGTTGATAGCACTAGTCGATAGTTGCATCTATGATGTAAGTGGTATGACCGATACCTGCCGATTGATCTTAGGTGGCTTGTTGGGTAAACCCAAGGTCATTTTTAGTAATGTCGGATATCTATGATGCAATTGGTATGACCGATACCTACCGATTGACCTAAGGTGGCTTGTTGGGTAAACCCAAGGTCATTCTTAGCAATGTCGGATATCGACCCACTAGGACATTTTGTCATAATGTTTCTTGGATTTGTAATGAGGGTTATGGATTCTTTGAAACTAGTGGGAGCCATATGCATGTCATGCAAGTCCTTATGATCATGCATGTAATTATATTCTAACATTCTTTCTCTCTTTCCCTTTAGGTTTGTTAAAGATGACTTCTAGTGTGAATTTGCGCTCACTTATGGACTCTAGTAAATTAACTGTGTTGGACCAATGGGGGTTAACAAATTAAATCCCTTTATGTTTTGATAATAATAAAATATCTAGAAATAGTTAAGAAATTATTTTAGGTATTATTCAATGAAAGGATTGAGTAAATCAAGATGAGCAAGTGTCTAATCAATGAGGAATCAAGTTGGGAGTTATCTACTAAGTAAAAATAGCATGAAGCTTAAGGATAATAAAGGATTTGGTAATACAAGTCGACTTACATCAAGGTCTGAATATAACAAGTCAACTAGAACAATACAAGTCGACTTATATGAAGATGTATTAAGACAAGTCGACTTATCAAGGCAAACAAGTCAACTTATACAGCACAAGTCGACTTATTGGAGAGCGGAGTTACAAGTTTTACGTAAATGGTTGAAACAAGTCGACTTATTCATTCGACAAGTCGACTTATGGATGCACAGATTCAGCTCCAACGGTCCAATTTGCTAAAAATGAAATGGAGATTATCAAGGAACGGCTATATCCAATTAAGCAACAGCTAGTAGAGCTCCAACAGCTATATTTCTTCAAGTATAAATAGAGGATGATGGAAGAAGAGTGGAGATAAGTTCTGCAAGTTCAAATACTCTCATATTGCTTCAAATTGCTCATTATTGCTCTTATTTTGTTACAAATTGTATTGAGCATTTTTTCTTCAATGTTTGTATTGTTTTGTTACAATTGAGTGACGAGTGAGAAGGTCACGTGAGGTAGGATTTGTGCCGGAAGACAAATCGAGTGTAAAAGGTTACTTGAGCCAGAATTCAAGTGGCGTTGTAAAAAGTTCACACTCAACTACAAAGTGTGCAATAAAGTGGTTGGCAAAATCCTAAGTGGGAGCTTAGGTAGAGGACGTAGGTCTTAGCACCGAACCTCTATAAAAACGAGTGTTTGATCTTCTTCCCTACTCTTTTCAATTAAGTTTATCTAAATTGTTTTTTGTGTGTTTTAACTTCTGATTTTCTTGTAGAAATTTTCAAAGAATTTTTAAGATCTATTTAACCCCCCCATCTAGATCACTTACAATTGGTATCAGAGCAGAAGTATCTGAGATGGCACACAACAACCTCATGGAAGAAGGTAACACTAATAACCGTCCTTCATTGTTTAATGGTACTAATTATTCTTCTTGGAAAATCCTATGAAGTACCACATCATTAGCGAGGAGTTGAATCTTGGAAGATCATTATCTTGGACTTCAAGCCCTACGAAAGAAAATGGTGAGTTGAAAGCGGATTGGAGTATGATGATAACGATTTTAGGCAAGCGTACATCAATGCCAAAGCTATGAAGTCGATATATTGTGCATTAACGGTTGAGGAAAGAAACCGGGTAAATTCTTGCACCACTGCCAAGGAAATGTGGGAGAGACTTCGAGTTACTCATGAAGGGACAAATCAAGTCCGGGAGACAAAAATCAACATGCTTCTCCACGACTACGAGATGTTCGTCATGAAAGAAGGTAAGTCAATTTCTACAATGCTTGACCGTTTTGCAGAAATCATAAATGGATTAGGCAACCTGGGAAAGCACATGACGGATAGCGAGAAGGTGAAGAAGATTCTTCGTTCACTGCCGAAGGAATGGGATTCTCAAGTCACCGCAATCATGGAGTCAAAGGACCTTAACCATATGGAATTCAACGCTTTGGTGGGATCACTCATCAACTATGAGATTATTCTCAAATCCAGAGGAGGTAGAGGTAAGCCTCAAAAATCTATTGCTTTTAAAGCTAACACTACTTTTGTTGATGAAAGTGATGAGGAATTAGATGAAGACGAGGAAGATGAAGAAATCGCTATGTATGCTAGAAACTTAAGGAAGTTCAAGGGACTTCTCAAAAATCGAAGGAAAGAATTAAATGGCGGAAAACAGGTAGAAAGAAAGAGGTTTGGCGCGGAAAGAAAATCAAAAGGCTATAACGAAAAGAAGGGCAACGAAGAATGTTGGAGATGTGGAAAACGGGGACATCTTGCTAGAGAATGCAAAAGCTCATCATCAACATCAAACTTTCAGAAAAATGACAAATACGACAAAGGTAAAAAGAAAACTAGCTTGGTGGCAACTTGGAGTGATGAAGAGGATACATACCAAAGCGATGATGAAAACAATCTGGCACTTATGGCAAAAAGTTCATCAAGTGATGATGAAAATGAGGTAACTTTCAATGACCAAGATCTAAGATATTCCTTTGATTCTTGACAAGCTGATTTTGAAGAATCTATTGAGATTAACAAAAAATTAAGAAAGAAAATACGAGAGTTGGTTGCTGAAAATAGTGCTTTACATGAAACGATTGATGATTTAGATAGTCCAAAAGAAGATCATTCTGCATGTCTTGTTCAAAAAGAAAATCTTATTTGTGAACTTGATAGAGTTAGAAAGGAATTCTCATACGTGGTTGGAAAATTTGCTAATGGAAACGAAAAGTTTAAGAACTTGTTATCTTTGCAAAGATACTCAATTTCTAAACATGGTTTAGGATATGATCCGTTTAGCAGAGATTGTTCCTTGATTTCAAAGTTCACTACGGATGGAAAAATTGCTCAATGTGCTAGATGCTTGAAAGATGGGCATATAGAAGTTGCATGCAAGAGTACTACGAGATGCATTAAGGTCAAGAAAATTTGGGTAGAAAAAGGGAATATACCTTCTAATGTGATTTACCTGACTAACCAAAATGGACCCAAAATGGCTTGGGTACCTATAAGAAGAAAGAATGTGTCTATTGCAGGTACAAGCAAGGGATGAAAAACCTCCAAACACATGGTATATTGATAGTGGATGCTCAAGGCACATGAGTGGAGACAAAAGTTTATTCGTAGAAATTAGACCAAAGAATCAAGGTTATGTCACTTTTGGAGACAACAACAAAGGTAAGGTCATTGGCATTTGTAAAGTGGGTAAGGAACCTTTACCTACCATTGACAATGTGTTGCTTGTTGATGGCTTGAAACATAACTTACTAAGTGTGTCTCAACTTTGTGATATGAATTATATTGTATCATTTGAATCATCACATTGCTTAGTTAAGAAGGATGATCATGTTGCCTTTATTGGTTTGAGACATGGGAACACATACATTGTTGACTTGCATGATGATAGTTAGTTTAATGAAAATGCTTGGTGACATTGGAAGAAAATGCATTTTATGGCATAGAAAATTAGGGCATGCACCATTGCCTTTAATTTCTAAGCTTTCAAAGAATGACATTGTAAGAGGTTTGCCTAAGATTAAATTTGTTAAAGATCATTTGTGTGAGTCCTGTTTAAAAGGCAAACATGTTAGAGAATCTTTTAAACCAAAGAGAGAAATCTGTACTTCTAGAATTCTTGAGCTTGTGCATATGGATTTGATTGGTCCATCTAGACATGCTAGTCTTAGTGGTAAATTATATGTACTTGTTATTGTGGATGATTTTCTAGATTTACTTGGGTAAGATTTCTTGCGAATAAAAATGATGCCGTTAATGAATTTACCAAGTGGTGTAGATTGGTTCAAAATGAGAAAATTTGTCTATCGTTGCAATTAGAACCGATCATGGAGGAGAATTGAATGTGAACCTTTCGAAAATCTTTGCGACAAATACGGAATGGAACATAATTTCTCGACACCAAGGACTCCGCAACAAAATGGTGTAGTAGAAAGGAAAAATCGCTCACTTGAAGAAATGAGCAGGACTATGCTGAATGAGTACAATCTTCCTAAATCATTTTGGGCAGAAGCAGTCAACACCGTTTGTTACGTCATCAACCGGGTGCACTTACGAAGAGACAAAAATAAGGCACCTTACGAGCTATGGAAAGGTAAGAAACCTAATATCTCTTATTTTCATCCTTTTGGTTGTAAAGTTTTCATTCATAATAATGAAAAGAGCAATTTAGGAAAATTCGACTCTAAATCCGATATTGGTGTGTTTATTGGTTATTCTCAAACTAGTAAGGCGTCTAGAGTTTATAATAATAGGACTAAATGTGTCGAAGAAAGTATTCATGTCAAATTTGATGAAATAATTTCACCCCCGAGAAAGGTTTGTTTTGATGATGATGCAGGGAGTTCAGGTAATAAAGTTGAAGAAATTGAATCCAAGATTGAGGAATTGAAGCTAGACGAAGAAAAACATGTACCCGACATTAAATCATGGGCAAAAGCAAAGAATCATCCTATGGAGCAAGTCATTGGAGATCTAAATGTTGGTGTAAGAACTAGGAGAAATATCTATGAGAATATGAGTAATTCAGCCTTCATTTCATTGGTAGAACCCAAAAATATAGAAGAAGCTCTTAAAGATGAAAACTGGCTTTTAGCTATGCAAGAGGAGCTTAATCAGTTCAAGCGAAATGATGTTTGGGATTTGGTAGCTCCACCAAAGGACAAGACCATCATTGGAGTCAAGTGGGTAAATCGGATTAAATATGATGAGAATGGTGAAGCGATCAAAAATAAATCAAGGTTAGTGGCTCAAGGATTTTATCAAGAAGAAGGCCTTGATTACAATGAGACATACGCTCCTGTGGCTCGTTTGGAGGCAATTAGGCTACTATGTGCATTCGCGTCTCATAAAAGGATCAAATTAAATCAAATGGACGTTAAGAGCGCATTTCTAAATGGGTATATTCAAGAGGAAGTCTATGTCAAACAACCGTCGGGATTTGAAGATCACGAGCATCCGATTACGTCTACAAACTCAAGAAGGCAATCAGATGGACTAAAGCAAGCACCTAGAGCATGGTATGAGAGGTTAAGTACTTTTCTAACTCAACATGGATATGTTCGTGGTAAGATAGATAATACTTTGTTTATTAAACATGTTGATAATGATATGCTTATTTGTCAAATTTATGTTGATGACATTGTGTTTGTTGCCACTAATGAATTTTTGTGCAAAGAATTTAGTGATTTAATGCAAGGTGAGTTTGAAATGAGTATGATGGGAGAACTCAAGTTCTTTCTTGGATTGCAAATCAAGCAACACAAAAATGGCATTTTTATCCACCAATCGAAGTATACCAAGGAACTTCTTAAGAAGTTTAAAATGGATGGATGCAAAGTGGCGGCAACACTAATGGCGAAAAATCTGGTCTTGGAAAAACATGAAAATGAAGAAGACGTTGATCAAAAACTCTATAAAGGTATGATCGGCTCTCTTTTGTATTTAACTGCTTCTAGACCCGATATAATGTTTGCCACATGTCTTTGTGATAGATTTCAATCTTGTCCTAAGATTTCTCATTTGAGTGCCTGTAAAAGAATTTTTAGATATTTGAGTAGAACTATTAATCATGGTTTATGGTATCCTAGTTGTGATTCATTTGATTTGTATGCTTATAGTGATGCTGATCATGGTGGCTGTAGAATTGATAGAAAAAGTAAGTGGTTTATGTCATTTCTTAGGATCATCTTTGATATCTTGGGCTAGTAAAAAGCAAGTTAGTGTAGCAATTTTCACTGCTGAATCTGAATATGTAGCAGCTAGGAGTGCTTGTTCCCAAGTTCTTTGGATTAAACATCAATTGCTTGATTATGGTATTGTGGTCAAAAATATTCCTATCTATTGTGATAATACCAGTGCTATTTGTTTGAGTAAAAATCCTATACTGCATAGTAGAACAAAGCATATAGAAATTAGACATCATTTTATTCGTGATCATTGTTTGAAAGGTGACATTGTTTTGAAGCATGTTTCTACTAATGATCAATTGGCTGACATTTTCACTAAACCTCTTAAGGAAGATATGTTTGTGAATATTAAATTAAGGTTAGGCATGTGTGATTTAAATTCCTTTGGTCGAATGTGTTTTTGCTACATTAAATGGTCAATATATGAGGCACACATGCAATTACATCCAAAGACTTCATCATCGTGTTTTACACAAAGCCTAATTGGAGTTTCAGTCTATTACCGTTGAGGATTTATTTGAGTTATTTTGAGTTGGATATTGATTTGTTCTGGGATAAAAGGAGATTGTGGAAAATAAGTCGAGGTATGGTTTTCAATCTTCAATTGAGTTTATTTTCTCCATTGATTTTTGATTATGACAAAAAGGGGGAGTAAGATTGAAATTGATATTTGATTAAGGGGGGGTGAAATTTTCATTTGAATATTTCATTGATTTGCAATTTTATTGAATTCTATTCTAATCATTGATTTATGAATTAAGGGGGAGTTAACCTAACCAATCAAGACAAGGGAAACCTTGATCAAATTTTATGTCTTTCAATTTTCTTGTCAATTTCTAAATATTTTGTCATTATCAAAAAGGGGAAGATTGTTGGACCAATGGGGGTTGACAAATTAAATCCCTTTATGTTTTGATAATAATAAAATATCTTGAAATAGTTAATAAATTATTTCAGGTATTATTCAATGAAAGGATTGAGTAAATCAAGATGAGCAAGTGTCTAATCAATGAGGAATCAAGTTGGGAGTTATCTACTAAGTAAAAATGGCATGAAGCTTAAGGATAATAAAGGATTTGGTAATACAAGTCGACTTACATCAAGGTTCTGAATATAACAAGTCAACTAGAACGATGACAAGTCGACTTATATGAAGATGTATTAAGACAAGTCGACTTATAACACACAAGTCGACTTATCGAGGCAGACAAGTCAACTTATACAGCACAAGTCGACTTATTGGAGAGCAGAGTTACAAGTTTTACGTAAATGGTTGAAACAAGTCGACTTATTCATTCGACAAGTCGACTTATGGATGCACAGATTCAGCTCCAACGGTCCAATTTGCTAAAAATGGAATGGAGATTATCAAGGAACGGCTATATCCAATTAAGCAACGGCTAGTAGAGCTCCAATAGCTATATTTCTTCAAGTATAAATAGAGGATGATGGAAGAAGAGTGGAGATAAGTTCTGCAAGTTTAAATACTCTCATATTGCTTCAAATTGCTCACTATTGCTCTTATTTTGTTACAAATTGTATTGAGCATTTATTCTTCAATATTTGTATTGTTTTGTTACAATTGAGTGACGAGTGAGAAGGTCACGTGAGGTAGGATTTGTTCCGGAAGACAAATCGAGTGTAAAAGGTTACTTGAGCTGGAATTCAAGTGGCGTTGTAAAAAGTTCACACTCAACTACAAAGTGTGCAATAAAGTGGTTGGCAAAATCCTAAGTGGGAGCTTAGGTAGAGGACGTAGGTCTTAGCACCGAACCTCTATAAAAACGAGTGTTTGATCTTCTTCCCTACTCTTTTCAATTAAGTTTATCTAAATTGTTTTTTGTGTATTTTAACTTCTGATTTTCTTGTAGAAATTTTCAAAGAATTTTTAAGATCTATTCAACCCCCCCTTCTAGATCACTTACAAACTGGAACCAATTTTCTCGATTGGCTGAGAAATCTGAGAATTGTTCTCAGATCTGAGAAACTGGGCTATGTCCTAGATGTTCCACTTCCTGATCCACCTGCTGTTGATGCTTCTGATGAGGATCAGAAAGCTTATCGTAAGCATCTCAAAGACAGTGACATGGCTACCTGCATTATGCTCGCATCTATGTCACCAGAGATGCAGAAGCAACATGAGTCTATGGATGCTAATACTATAGTGTTTCATCTTAGAGAGTTGTTCGATGAGCAAACTCGGTCTGAAAGGTTCGAGACCTCAAGGCTACTCTTCACTACTAAGATGACTCCAGGTTCATCTGCAGTGCAGTATGTACTGAAGATGAATGGGTATATTGACAGGTTGGTCGTCTTAGGTTTTGTAATGGATTATGAATTAAGTGTTGACTTAATTCTAGTTGGATTGTCTGATAGTTATTCACAGTATGTGTTAAACTATCGAATGAACCAAATATCCACGAAAATCCCTGAGTTGATCAATCTGCTCAAGACAGCAAAGCAATCTATCAAGAAGGATAGCAAGCAAGTGCTTATGGTGGACTCTTCTTCTGGTTCCAAGAAAAAGAAACTGAAGAAGAAAAGGTCTAAGAAACCGAAAGGAAGTGTAGCCAAGAAGAAAACCAAAGAAGCTGCACCAAAAGGAACTTGCTTCCATTGTGGCAAGACCGCCACCTGAAGCTTAAACCGAAAGTCTATCTGGAAGAATTGAAGCGAAGAAGGCATCGATGCCTCGACTTCTTCGGTATGTTTTCATTGAGGTTAATCTGTTTTCGATCATAACATATGGGTATTAGATACGGTTGTGGCTCACACATATGCAATGATATCTGAGGCCTCGTGGACGATGAGCGACTCATGAAGGAGAACTAGACTGCGTGTAGGAAATGGAGCAAGAGTTCTTTGCATTAGCCGTAGGCACTTATTTTTTTCACTCCCGGTGGGCTTGTAATTAAATTGGATGAATGTTATTTTGTACTGTATTAACAAAGAACATATTATCATTTCTTGTTTAAATAGAATTTGGTTTCCATTTGACTTTTAGTAGCAATGGTTGTTCTATTAGTTTGAATGGAATTTCTATGGTAATGGTACATTATGCAATGGAATTTACATATTAGATATGTCACATCCAATTATGAATGTCAATGACACGAAAAGGCGTGAGACGAGATAATTTAAAATCAACTTACTTATGGCATTGTCGCTTGGCCATATAAATGAGAGACGATAGCTAAGCTCCACAACAAGTGGTAGTTTAGGGTCATTTGATTATGAATCATATGACACATGTGAATCTTGTTTATTAGGCAAGATGACTAAGTTACCCTTTAAGGAAAGGGTGAACGAGCAATCGGAGCATTAGACCTAATACATTCGGATGTATGTGGTCGATGTCCATCCATGCTAGAAGTGGTTGTCTTTACTTCATTACCTTTATCGATGATTATTCTCGATATGGGTACCAGATTCGATGAGATACAAATCAAGCATTTGAAAAGTTCAAACAATTCAGACATGAAGTAGAAAACCAACTTGGGAAAAGTATCAAGACATTACGATCCGATCGTGGTGGGGAATACTTAGACCAACAGTTTTTGGATTATCTCAGAGATAATGGAATTTTATCTCAATGGACTCCTCCGTACACACCACAGCATAATGGTGTGGCAGAAAGGAGAAATCGAACCTTGTTAGATATGGTACGATCAATGATGGGCTTTGCAAAGTTACCAAAATCCTTTTGGGGGTATGCAATCGAGACATTTGCTTACTTGTTAAGCGAGTTCCATCAAAGACAGTTGATGTTACTCCATATGAGATGTGGACTAACAAAAGAACCTATCTCACTCATTTGAAAGTTTGGGGTTGTCCTGCTTATGTGAAGCGGACACAGTCAGATAAACTTGATGCAAAATCTGACAAGTGTTTGTTTGTAGGATATCCTAAAGAAACAATGGGATATCAATTCTACCTTGTTGAGGAACAAAAGGTGTTTGTTTCAAAGCATGTTGTCTTTTTAGAGAAAGAGTTTCTTTTACAAGAAGACAGTGGGAGCAAAATTGAACTTGAAGAAGTTCAAGATGCTCGAACAGACGCAGATCAATCGCTGAACTCAAGCTGTGACTTATCTGAGATGAAGTAACAGTTCAACCTTCTACAACACACAAAGTTCGTAGGTCATGTAGGATACGCTCTGTTCCCGAGAGATATGGATTTCTCGTGAGTGGATAGAATGACGTATTGCTCATAGAAGATAATGAGCCTACTACCTATGAAGAGGTTCTGAAGAGTTCAGAGTCTGAGAAATGGCTGAAATGGATTCCATGTATGAAAACCAAGTATGGATTTTGGTTGAGGCACCCAAAGGAATAAAACCCATAGGGTGTAAATGGGTTTTCAAAAAGAAAACCGACATGGATGGTAATGTAATTACCTATAAAGCAAGGCTTGTGGCTAAAGGCTTTCGTCAAAGACAAGGAATTGACTACGACGAGACCTTTAGCCCAGTAGCAATGCTTAAATCCATTAGGATACTCCTAGCCATTTCCACTCATTATGATTATGAGATATGGAAAATGGATGTGAAGACAGCTTTCCTAAACGGAAATCTAGTTGAGGATGTGTATATGACACAACCTGAGGGCTTCATCTCCTATGATGGCGAAAAGGTATGCAAGCTTCAGAAATCTATCTATGGATTGAAACAAGCATACAGGAGTTGGAATATCCATTTTGATGAGGTAATCAAAGAGTTTGGTTTCTCACAAAATCTAGATGAACACTGTGTGTATAAGAAGGTTAGTGGGACAGCAATCGTATTCCTTGTGCTATATGTAGATGACATATTATTACTAGGAAACGATGTCTCTATGCTACAATCGGTGAAGATTTGGTTGTCCAAACAATTTGCCATGAAAGACCTTGGTGAAGCAACTTATATCCTTGGGATAAAGATCTATAGAGATAGATCAAAAAGGTTGCTTGGTCTTTCACAATCAACGTACATAGACAAGATGCTGAAGAGGTTTAGCATGGAGCAATCCAAGAGAGGGTACCTTCCCGTGACTCATGGGATAACACTCTCGAAATCTATGTGTCCTCAGACACAAGATGAGAGGATGCGCATGAATATGATCCCGTATGCATCTGCGGTAGGATCTATCATGTATGCAATGCTATGTACGAGACCCCATGTATCATATTCTCTAAGTGTTACGAGCAGATACCAATCGGATCCTGGTGAGGGTCACTGGGTGGCTGTCAAGAATATCCTAAAGTACTTGCGAAGGACTAAGGATGTTTTCTTGATATATGGAGATGGAGATCTCAAAGTGAGCGGGTATCAGATGCCGTTTTCAACTGATAAGGATGATTCCAAATCCCAATCAGGTTACATATTCACATCGAAGCAGCAAGGCGATCGGTTGGAAGACTTCCAAACAAGAGACGACTGCCGATTCAACAACCGAGGCAGAGTACATTGCCGCTTCAGAAGCAGCAAAAGAAGCAGTTTGGATCAAGAAGTTCATTACTAAACTTGGTGTGGTTCCTAGCTGTGATGGGCCCATACAGTTGTATTGTGACAACAATGGGGCTATTGCGCAGGCGAAGGAACTAAGGTCTCATCAACGATCCAAACACGTACTCCTCAGATATCATCTGATCAGGGAGATCATTGGACGAGGTGATGTCCAAATAGAGAGAATTCCCACCTAGCAAAATATTGCTGATCCGTTGACAAAGCCATTATCACAAAAGAGTTTTGATTCTCATGTACTCGCCTATGGTATTAGATATCAAGGCGATTGGCTTTAGGTCAAGTGGAAGATTTTGTTAGAGTAGTGCCCTAAAGGCAATCGCCTTTAGCGCGTTTTATACAAAGTTGTGTATAAACTTTATGAATAAATAAAGAAAGGCATATTTCATTAATTTGATGTTCATTATTTATGAACTGATATTGATCAATAAGCAAATTAATGAAGTCCATGGTACATGACATAGCATGAAGGAAATTATGATGTGATCATACTCATCGAGATTCCTATCATGTGTAATTATGTCAAGATTCAAATTATCCCTAGTCATAGGATTACCAAATCGACATCGGTAATCCGAGAGACTAACACATCTCAAGCTCCTTGATTTGATCAGCGGTGGATCTCGTAAACCGTAAATATGAGATATTTAGGGTTAAGATGTGAATGCTTACTAGAGGTAGTAAGTACTTTGGATGACTTGCTATGAGATCATCACATGGATGTCCTATTCTAATGTCAGTGATAATCTCATCATAGCAATGGTGCAAATATCCTTAGACTTGAGGTACTCAAGGATATCTTGGATACTGATCCTGTGCTTTGACTCCATTCCTTGTTGCCTTACACAGGTCGCTCATAGGGTAGTGCTTGGGTACAGCTTGAGGTATTCGAAGGTAATTGAGTACCCAATAGAGGATTCACCACTTCTGTGATAGCAGAAGATGATACCCATGGCGTCTTGTCAGGGTCATTACTTGGAAATCTCTGGCCGGAGTACGTATGTTATGAAGAGTGTCTTCAGTGACATATAAAGTAATGAGTCCCAGGATAAGAACTGATATCACTTGGGTTAGAGTTGACGTAGTCAATCTAGTAAGAGTTGACACTTTGCCCATACTCATAACCAAGTGGGGTATAGCATGGTGAAAGGGCGAATTGCACAGTAATTGTCTATGGAAAGGTTCGTGATATGGTTCATGATGAATATATGTTCATTCGTCAAACCAATTACTTTCCAGTCAATTGGGGGTCATGATGTGTTGCTAGATACCGCTCATGACTTGCTCAGATTAAGTGTTAATCTAAGTGGCCAACATAACCGGGAACCTAATGGGTCACACGCATAAGAGTGACTCGGAGAATTCGTAAAATAGTTTTGGACAGAGATCCAATAAATGGAGAGCAATGGAATTAAATGGATCCCGATGAGATCGATTTATATACATATATATATATATTATTAATTAATTAAAGAATTAATATATATATATATATATGATTTACGTGGAAGATAGAAGAGTGGAGAAGCTTCTTCTCTTTTGCCTAGTCATTAATTGCATTTAATGGCTAAAAGACAAAAGGAAAGACATGAAAATAAAAGAAAAGAAGAGTGATGTTCGTTGGTTTTGTGAGAATGAAATAGGAAGAAAGGATTTTGAGAAAATCCTAAGCTATTCTCTTCTCTCCAACGATCTTCAAGCTCTCTTCTTCATCAAGTTTCATCTTCCTCCATCGTTGATTCCAAGCTCTCCAAGAACAAAGGTAAGATCTAGCAGTCTTTACTTTGTTCTAGCTATTCCCGGATCAAAGGGTTTGCCCCGGTTAGGTTCTCCGATCTCTGCGTAGATTCCGTTAGAGACGGTCTCCTTTGGCCGTTATGGTTTGAGTTTGTTATATAGACACATGGATCCTGACTTTCGGGAAGGTCCCGGAATAAAAATTTTGTGTTTTTCGCACCGTGTGCATGTGATGCACACACTGGGATTTTTCTACATAATCCACGTCCCAAACTCTAATCTTTGATGGTGTGTTTTACGTGAGAAAGAATGAGAGTTTTTCTCTTTTATCGCAATAAACATGTATTTTCCACTGCTTGAATTCTTCTTTTATATGAGAATAAACATAACCGACAGAGGTTATGCTATGTGGGTATTCATTTTGTGTTCTTTCATATTGTCTAACTGCCAACAACTCCCACTTGGTCACATAAGCCACGAGTTATACCCTCTCTCTAAAATTCCACATGTCATACTGAGAATGGGGCATATGATAATTAAAGAACTAGTAGTATTATATTAAGTCACCATCGAACTAACATAACACTTTCACATAGTAATGATACCCCAAATCATTCAAAACATCACCAAATGCATACACTGTCCCTTTATGCTCATAGATATATCATATGATTATACACTAAGTATAATCGCCCGGGCTGATATGGTGATGAAGGAAAAGATTCTTCCTTAGATACTCATTGTAACACCCCACTCCTGAGTGACCTGAACCCGATATCGTTGGTGATATCCGAGTTCGTGCCCCTCGAGGGTGGCGTACTACATCAGTCGGTGAAAACTCAGTATATCATTTTCTTCTCTCTTGTTTTTTTTAACCGTACATTAGCGCGGCAAAAACAGTAGACAGTAGAAAATATTTGCAGTTATTACAATATTTTACAGTAACCATAAAGTTCACATACTAATCAATTTACAAAGGTTGCAGAATACAATCTTGAGTCCATGTTCACAATTAACCATTTTCAGTTATTACAGTCATCCAATAAAAATTTACAATCAGTCAATGTATAAAAACAATAAAACCACAATGGGCTCATTATAAATATGAAGCATTGTTGTACAATGATTGCAGAAACTAATTCGATAAGACACTAATGCAGACGCGAATCGATCCCGACCTCATCCTTCACTTGCTTCACAGAGACCCACACCGTGTCAAATGGGGTACTCTTCAAGTCCTGAAAAATATATTGCAATTTTGGATGAGTTTGCGAACTCAATGAGGAACCATCATCGATGGTTCTCCCAATTCATGCATCACATAATCAATTCACAGTAATAAGGCGATTCAGTAAAGAATACTACGGTCTCTACAACACAAGAATAGACAAATACAATACAAGAAACCCATTTCGAGTATTCAGTCCAGTAATGATGCAATGCACATGTGACTCTTTTTCCAGTTTAATTACAGTGTTGTGATCGAGCGCGTAAACAGTATTTAGTGATCAGTAGACGCGTCTGGGGAGAATTATCTCCCTTCGAGCTCTAGGCTCATTTCAGTATTTCGAGCTCTAAGCTCTTTTCAGGATCAGTAGCGACTCGGTTCACAATTTTCCTTTATCAGTTCATGCATCTGTGTATGAATGCACATGCCCAGTTACAGCATCCCCATAAACAGTTAGTCATTCATAGTCAAGCACAGTCAATTAACAGTCAATATGCACAAGTAACAGTCCGTAATTCATAACAATGAACAGTTCATAATAGACAATCAATCACAGTCAATCATAGTAATGACAGACAGGTCACACAATGTACACATTCCTGGTCCTGCCATTATCCCCATATTTGACAAGTAATAATTGAGAAACCCATCTAGGTTACTCACTTATTACTTCCGAGCTAATGCCAAGAAGTCTCTGCTACGTCGGTCGATCGACGCTCCAGTTGTGTCGCTATAAGAATCAGAGAACAAAACGATCACTAAACATCTAATCCGAGTTAGTTAATGATGCACATGTAGGTGAAAATGCATGTTCATGAGATTCCCGACCCTAATCCCATTTTTTCCAATCACCAAAAATCCGTCTAAAAATTAAAAATCTAACGACACTGACAGTACTCAATTCGGACCTCTATGTTGGAGTTATGTAAATATAGTGCCCTGGAAAGCAAGTGTATTTACATGTAACTTTATCTTCTTCGCCATGAGCTTTGTAATGAAAATATTTATTATTAATAAAACAAAAGAGTTTGGTTTTATCTGTATGAGCATTATATATCTGGTCATAAGGTACCAAGATTCATTTGTAAGTAATATACATATACATAGAGATGTATGGGAAACATGTATATTATTAGAATCTGAATAAATTGATTCACAGTTGAATAATCAAGTTGGTCGCTTGATTATGGTTTAGATCAGTAGTGTTATGATTTATCTCCATATAAGTAAAGGAGTTTACTTAAAGGAAATGATGAGTTTCATATCATGATAGTAGTAGACTATCGATAATGGCACTATTAAATGAATCTAGAATCAAGTATGTTTTCAAGAATAAAGTGGGCCGTTACTTTAATCTTAAAACATACAACTTAAGCATTCGCTTATTATGAACCACAATCTTGATGAGTAGTAAACTCATATGTGTTTCATTATAATTCTTGATATGATCGGAATGGATTTTTACAGGGTATTAATCCAGTGTCTGCATGTTGGAATTATTAATTGAAACATGTATCAGGGAACATTCACTCAAATAAAGAGTTTATAGTGTTATCATCTCTTCTAGATGTTTTAAGGAGATTTGGTGATTAAATCTGGCGCCAGATAGTTTGATGGACTAGCTACCCATCAACTCTTAACACTAAGATGAGATCTTATGTGTTAATCACCATATAAAGTAAAATGAGAGATCTAGAAGGAAAAACCAACATAAGGGCAAAACGGTAATTTTATCCTTTGTTGTGCGGATGGCTATAATAAGGTTCTAAATAGGGTTTGCAATTGGACATATTCTCATAATATTTAATAATTCAAGATTTCAACTAATTGTCTTTAGTGGAATGACATTTAATTAATAAGCTAGAATTAATTCCAATGAGATTGAATTATTTCTGGGCTTATTAGAGCTTGAATTATCAAAGTCCAATAAGATTCCCCACTTGGCTTTAAGGAAGGTTATCAAGCTAAGTAAGAAGTAGTTTGGAGGCTTTAGAAGTCCATAATTGAATGATGGGCTTATACTAATTAATGGTTAATTGGAAGCCCATATGTTCATTTAGAAATGGGCTTATTTTGGTTTAATGTAATTGATTAGATTAATTATATTAAAACATTTTTTAAAATGGAGAAGAAGCAATTTCGAAATTGTGTTAGGTTAGATGTGTAACACACATTTGACATTAAAATACTAAATAAAGATGGTCTTTATTATGGTTCATCATTATTAAATGGAGTTATGAACTTACCATTAAATGGTTTAATGGTTGACTTTTAATGTTGGCATGTAACCTATTTGCATTCATTAGATTAAAGATGAAAGATGTGCATTAAATGGACCATCTTCCTTCTTTCTTCTTGCCAAAACCGAAATGGGTATTCAATTATAGGTTATGGTCTTTTCAAATAGCCATTTTAAAGATAAATGAAGTAAGTCTCATTTATTGGCTATTTGATGAGTGATTAATGTAAGAAGTGATTCATTGGATGCCTCTCACTCTTTCCATTCATGCATATTTCGAAATGGAGAGGTAATAAAGAGTTCTTGCATGTTTTTTAGACATTCTCTCTTTTCATGCAAGGGAGAACCGAAATTCCTAAGTGAAAGAATTGAAAGAGTTTCAATTTTGGTTCTTCTTCTTCTAAGAAAATCTCCTCCAAATTTTTTCTTCTCCTTTCCCACCAAAGGATTTTGTTAACCTAGTTGTCCTTGAAGAACAAGTGGTAAATCTAATTGGTAGAGGATACTACTACAAGGAAGAAGATAGATTGCTAAAGGAAAAGACTCAAAGGCAAAGGATTTGGATACCGAAGGAGAGGATAGCGCAATGAGGATTTAAAGTCAGAGCGAAGGAGTCGGTAATTCCTTTTATCTTGTTCTTGATTTTATTATCCTTATACCATATCATGTATGGATTAGCATGTTGATTTGGATATATTGCTTCCGCTGCAAGATGATTTCTTAAAAGTTTTGAAATCTATCGCTTCTCCAAACTAAGCATGCTTTTTTTCCGATCCAACAATTGGTATCGAGCCGGTTTTCATGCATGATTTCGGTTCCTATATGGTGGATGCATGGGTTGGCAATCTTTTATGTATACTGCATATTTTTATGTGATAGAAATATATATGGTGTATGTTGCTCTTTGGTTGTCCATAGAAGTTAAATTTTATCTTGTAAGATTTCTTCTTTTGGTTGTAACAAGGAGGGTGGTCTATCATCACCATGTTTCCTCTTTGGTTTCTTTTTTCTATTTTATTTGATTTTGTAATGTACAATTTGATGTAATGATGAAGAAGGAGCAGCCATGGATTGAAGAAATGGAAAGGTAAAATTTTCGGTGTATCCTTTTGTGTTTTGGCATAAGTTTTGTGAAAACTAAGTTGCTGGAATTTTGTTTCAATGAATCATATTTCAGTTATGATTGGAAAACAAGTGCTGGTTTTTGTTTCAAAGAATCCAATTTCGGTTTTGCTAAAATACTAAGTGTTGTGTTTAATTTTCATGAAATGAGTTTCGGTTTTAATAAAACAAGTGCTGGAATTTTTGTCAAAACAAAGATTTGGTTTTCTAAAATCTAGTGCTGGAATTTTATTTTCAAAATGACAAAATTCTAATTTCATAAATGCCATTACATTTTGTTTACCGAATGGGCGGATCATGTTAGCGAAGAGTTCAAGCGGAAGATCCAAGATGAAGAAGCATTTTTGGGCCTAAAAGGCTTGTAATTATTTTATGTTTCTAGGATGGACAATCAAAAGTGGCTTTATTAGTTCATGTGATGAATGGAGAAATGAATGCTTGTAATATGTGATATTATGTGATTGCATGTCATTTAGAAAATTGCCAACCCTAGGCCTTGCCATGCATTCATTATGTATGAGATATATAATGAAACAATATAGGATGGATAATAAATTGCATCTAGACAAGATGGTATTTAAAACTTAAAGCCCAAAAAGATTGAGTGGGAGAGGATGCTCCTGTGAGAGTCCACGGTCTCCAAATGATGGCCCGTTTGCATGTGGTGAAGTGTTACTCCCCATCGGAGGGCATGGATCCTAGATCTTGCATGGTTTGGGTTTCCTTAAGGATAAGTCCACTTAATGATAGCAAATATGACCTCCCACCGAGGCATGATTTGTAGGTATCTTTAGTGAATGAATCAAATGGTTATACACTCAACATTTTTTATCAATAAACTGCCCACCGTAGCTCTGTTGGTAAAAGTATGGACCAAATTAAGACGCTTCTTAAAAAAATTGAGCATGAGATGCTTGGTAGTTTTTTGAGTGGGAGGGTCCCGGTTTTTCTTTTAATAGATAAGATGGCCCACCGTCACTTAGTCTGTTATAGATCAGAAAAATAACTGTCGTATAATGTTTTAATTTTTTAAGTTTTGTTAAATCTATCATCATGCATACATGCATCATGATTTTATATAAAGTTCCATAAATTGTTGACTAGTATGCTCATGTTTTAATAATTTATATTTTCGACATAATCAACCACAAAATGAATCCACTCACCCCGCTTCGACTAATAACAAATTGGAAAATGGAGACAATTTTAATGAATGGAGACGTAACCTTGACATTGTTCTTCAATATGAACGTATTTCATGGGTGTTAACTGAAAATGAGCCTACACCTCTAAGTGGAGATGCAACTCTGAGCAAGTCCAACAACATGGCGTTGGCGAATCTCGACAAGACTACTAAGTGTTATATTCTCGCTTCGTCGGTGGCATGTTGCAAAAGCAAATTGCTTGTATGAAAACTGCTAGTGCAATGGTCCATCACCTACATGAGACGCTTGGTGTGAGGACTAGGTCTGCAAGAGTGAAAGTCGTTCAAACCTTTCATAATCTTAGTCGAAACCCGTGAACCGGTCGGGATTACATGATGAAGGTAATCTCTGCGGTCATCGAGGTCGAGATGCTTGGGCGGATATGGATGCGGACACGCAGATGATTATGATCATCAATAGCTTAAACTCTTCTTTTCAGCAGTTTAAGTTGGACTATGAGCTCAACAAAGAAGGATTACACCTTAAGTGAGTTGATGAATACCCTCCAGAGCACGGAGGAAATATTGAATATTAAGGCTCATGGGCCGGTTAATGTAGCTTCTTCTTCTAAGCCCAAGTGGTAAGGGCAAGGAAAAGAAGAAGGGTCCAATGAAAAGAAGGCCCAAATAGGGTCAAGGCCAAACCCATGAAAAAGAAGGCCAAAGAGAACATCAAAGGAAAGTGTTTCCACTGTGATGAGATAGGCCACTGGAAAAGAAACTATCCAGTCTACCTAGAGTCCCTCAAAAGCAAACAAGGTATGGGCTTCCTAAGTTTGTTAGGAACTAGAAATGTGGCAGATTTATCTACTTCTTGGATATTAGATTCAGGAGCCACTAACCATGTTTGTAATTCTTTGCAGGGGTTCCAGCAAAGGAAAAGACTTCCTAAAGGCCAATTTCAAGTTAAGATAGCAGATGGTTCCTATGTTTCAGCAGAATCAGTGGGAGTAGTTATCTTGGACTTTCCTAGTGGTCATAGGTTATATTTGGAAGATGTTTATTACATGCCAATGATTGTAAGGAACATGATTTCTATTTTTTGTCTAATAAAATCTGGCTATTCCTTATATTTTGAAAAGGTTGTTTAAATATATGAGAATAAGGATTTTATTTATGAAGCGATAATTAAACAGGATTGTTTTTATAGAACCTATGAAAGGCTCACTAAACACCACGTAATTGATAAAACCAAGACAATCCAATATCTCTAGCATTAATTCAAAGTATCTGTGGCATCTAAGGATGGGTCATATCAATCGAAAAGACTTGACAAAGCTAGTAAAGGATGGGATCCTTATGGGCTTGGATAGTGATCCATTACCCACTGTGAATCTTGTATTGAAGGAAAATGACAAAAGCCTCATTTCCTTCTAAAGGAAACAGATTTGAATCCACATTGGACATGGTAAATCTTGATGTGTGTGGGCCCATGAATGTACAAGCTAGAGGAGGTTATGAATATTTCATAACTTTTATAGATGATTACTCAAGACATGGCTATTTGTATTTGATGCATAAAAGAGTGAATCTTTTGAAAAGTTCAAAGAATTCAAAGTCAAGTCGAGAAACAACTTGGCAAGCCATTAAAACGACTTCGATCGATTTAGGTGGTGAGTATTTATCCGAGAGTTCCAGAATATTTAATTGACAATGGAATTGTTTCAATTTGTCGACTCCTCGTACACCTCAATGTAATGGTGTAGCGAGAGGAGAAATAGAACTCTATTGGAAATGGTAAGATCAATGATGTCCTATGCTAGCCTTCCGAATCGTTTCGGGATATGCCATATAAACGGCAACATATCTTCTTAACTTTGCTCCTTCCAAATCGGTGCCTAAAACACCTAGGGAGTTGTGGACTGGCCGAGTGCCTTCATTGAGGCACTTGAGGACTTGGGGCTGTCCAGCCCATGTTCTAAAGCCTGAATCCACAAAGATGGATCCAAGGTCAGAAGTATGTTTGTTTGTAGGATATCCTACGGGAACTCGAGGGTACTATTTTTACAGTCCTCATGATAGGAAGGTATTTGTGTCGACAAATGCAAACTTCTTAGAGGAAGAGTTTGTGAGAAATCACAAAGGAAGAAGTGAAGTAGTACTAAAGGAGTTAGCAATTTCATCCAAACCAAGAGTTGTTTTGGATATGACAGAACAAGATGTCAAAATGGATTCAAGAGTTGAATCAGAAGTGCAACCTGAACATCAAGATGTGCCTAGACGTAGTGGGAGGGTTGTGAGACAACCAGATAGGTATCTGGGTTTAGGAGAAGGCTTAATTGTTATCTCAGACCAAGAAGAAACAAATCTCAATTCACGTATACACAAAGCTATTAATGATGTTGATGCAGAAAATGGCTCAAGGCAATGGAATCCGAAATAGATTCTATGTATACTAATGAAGTCTGGGTCCTTGTAGATCTACCACCAGGTCTACAAACCATAGGGTGTAAATGGATCTACAAAAGGAAAAGGGGATCGGATGGAAAGGTAAAGACCTTTAAAGCTAGATTGGTAGCTAAAGGCTATACTCAAAAGGAGGGTATAGACTACGAGGAGACTTTTTCTCCGGTTGCCATGCTTAAGTCCATCAGGATTCTTTTGGCCATAACAGCCTATTTCGATTATGAAATATGACAAATGGATGTCAAGACCGCATTTCTGAATGGAGATCTTGAGGAGACCATTTATATGGCCCAACCAGAAGGATTCATTGAGCTAGGTAATGAGCATAAGGTTTGCAAGTTGCAAAGGTCGATTTATGGACTTAAGCAAGCATCTAGGTCTTGGAACATTAGGTTTGATAAGGCTATCAAAACCTATGGGTTCATACAAAACCTAGATGAGCCTTGTGTTTACAAAATAATACAAGAAGGTAAGGTTACTTTCCTAATCCTGTATGTTGATGACATTCTACTCATTGGGAATGATGTGGGAATGTTATCTGCGGTTAAAGGATGGTTGAATGAACAGTTTTCAATGAAGGATTTGGGAGAGGCTACCTATGTTCTAGGGATCAAACTTATAAGGGATCGTAAGAACAAGAAGATAGTTTTGTCTCAACTAACTTACATTGAGAATATGCTCAACAAGTTCGCCATGCAAGATTCCAAGAGGGGTTTCATTCCTACTAGACATGGAATCAAACTTTCAAAGGAACAAGCACCTAAAACCCAAGAGGAGGTTGAACGCATGCGTAACATTCCATATGCTTCATAGTTGGTAGTTTGATGTATGCAATCTTGTGCACTAGACCGGATATCTCATTACGCATGGGGACCGGTAGCGATTTCATCCAATCCAGAATGGAACATTGGATTGCAGTTAAGTGTATACTTAAGTATCTTCGTAGACGAAGAACTTAATGCTTGTTTACTCGAAGTAATTTTATTCCGACGGGATATACGGATTCGATTTCCAATCGATGTTGATTCAAGGAAATCAACTTCTGGTTCTATATTTTTGCTTTAGGAGGTGGAGCCATAGTTTGGAGGAGTGTCAAGCAATCTTGTATTGCTGATTCGACTATGGAGGTTGAGTATGTTGCTGCTTATGAAGCAAAGAAAGGAAGCGACCGCTCGGAAGTTCCTAAATGATTTGGAGGTAGTTCCAGAGGCGAAAAGCGATTACACTTTATTGTGATAATAGTGGGCAAGTGGCTAATTCTAAAGAACCTCGGAACCACAAAGTCGCCAAACACATTGAGCGTAAAGTATCATCTCATAAGGAGATAATACAACGGAGAAGTGGATGTGGTAAAGATTCCTACAGAGCAAAACCTTGCTGATCCGCTCACAAAGACATTGACTCAAAAGAGCTTTGAGGGTCACCTAGAAGGGATGGGAATGAAGGATATGTCAAACTTGCTTTAGGAAAGTGGGAGATTGTTGGAGTTATGTAAATATAGTGCCCTGGAAAGCAAGTGTGTTTACATGTAACTTTATCTTCTTGATTCTAGCTTTGTAATGAAAATATTTATTATTAATAAAACAAAAGAGTTTGGTTTTATCTGTATGAGCATTATATATCTGGTCATAAGGTACCAAGATTCATTTGTAAGTAATACACATATACATAGAGATGTATGGGAAACATGTATATTATTAGAATCAATTAATTGATTCACGGTTGAATAATCAAGTTGGTCGTTTGATTATGGTTTAGACTGTAGTGTTGCGATTTATCTCCATATAAGTAAAGGAGTTTACTTAAAGGGAATGATGAGTTTCATATCATGATAGTAGTAGATCATCGATAATGGCACTATTAAATGAATTGAATCAAGTATGTTTTCAAGAATAAAGTGGGTCGTTACTTTAATCTTAAAACATACAACTTAAGCATTCGCTATTATGAACCACAATCTTGATGAGTAGTGAACTCATATGTGTTTCATTATAATTCTTGATATGATCGGAATGGATTTTTACAGGTATTAATCCAAAGGTTCGCATGTTGGAATTATTAATTGAAACATGTATCGAGGAACATTCACTCAAATAAAGAGTTTATAGTGTTATCATCTCTTCTAGATGTTTTAAGGAGATTTGGTGATTAAACTGGCGCAGAGTTTGATGGACTAGCTACCCATCAAGTCTTAACACTAAGATGAGATCTTATGTGTTAATCACCATATAAAGTAAAATGATAGATCTAGAAGGAAAAACCAACATAAGCGCAAAACGGTAATTTTACCCTTTGTTGTGAGGATGGCTATAATAAGGTTCTAAATAGGGTTTGCAATTGGACATATTCTCATAATATTTAATAATTCAAGAGTTCAACTAATTGTCTTTAGTGGAATGACATTTAGTTAATAAGCTAGAATTAATTCCAATGAGATTGAATTATTTCTGGGCTTATTGGAGCTTGAATTATCAAAGTCCAATAAGATTCCCCACTTGGCTTTAAGGAAGGTTATCAAGCTAAGTAAGAAGTAGTTTGGAGGCTTTAGAAGTCCATAATTGAATGATGGGCTTATACTAATTAATGGTTAATTGGAAGCCCATATGTTCATTTAGAAATGTGCTTGTTTTGGTTTCATGTAATTGATTAGATTAATTATATTAAAACAATTTTTTTAAAATTGAGAAGAAGCAATTTCGAAATTGTGTTAGGTTAGATGTGTAACCACACATTTGAAATTAAAATACTAAATAAAGATGGTCTTTATTATGGTTCATCATTATTAAATGGAGTTATGAACTTACCATTAAATGGTTTAATGGTTGGCTTTTAATGTTGGCATGTAACCTATTTGCATTCATTAGATTAAAGATGAAAGATGTGCATTAGATGGACCATCTTCCTTCTTTCTTCTTGCCAAAACCGAAATGGGTATTCAATTATAGGTTATGGTCTTTTCAAATAGCCATTTTAAAGATAAATGAAGTAAGTCTCATTTATTGGCTATTTGATGAGTGATTAATGTAAGAAGTGATTCATTGGATGCCTCTCACTCTTTCCATTGATGCATATTTCGAAATGGAGAGGTAAGAAAGGGTTCTTGCATGTTTTTTAGACATTCTCTCTTTTCATGCAAGGGAGAACCGAAATTCCTAAGTGAAAGAATTGAAAGAGTTTCAATTTTGGTTCTTCTTCTTCTAAGAAAATCTCCTCCAAATTTTTTCTTCTCCTTTCCCACCAAAGGATTTTGTTAACCTAGTTGTCCTTGAAGAACAAGTGGTAAATCTAATTGGTAGAGGATACTACTACAAGGAAGAAGATAGATTGCTAAAGGAAAAGACTCAAAGGCAAAGGATTTGGATACCAGAAGGAGAGGATAGCGCAGTGAGGATTTAAAGTCAGAGCGAAGGAGTCGGTAATTCCTTTTATCTTGTTCTTGGTTTTATTATCCTTATACCATATCATGTATGGATTAGCATGTTGATTTGGATATATTGCTTCCGCTGCAAGATGATTTCTTAAAAAGTTTTGAAATCTATCGTTTCTCCAAACTAAGCATGCTTTTTTTTTCCGATCCAACACTCTATAGGTCCAAAAATAAATAAAACAGTGACCAAAGAATCATTGCTCGGACCCACGTCAATTTTTCGTCCAAAATTCCCAATTTCTCATGCAATGAAATTCAATGTTTCACAAATCTGATGCCTCAAAAATCAGGTCAATCGGATGTCGAACGGAAAAGTTATAAGAAAAAGAAGGAAAATATATGATCCTAGTCGACTTGCTTGAGATGCAAGTCGACTTATGCTACTGTGTATGTACTAGTCGACTTATATGGGGTGCAAGTCGACTTATGCTATACAATAGTAGATCTGGAACAAACGTCCTCCAACATCCCAACTTGCACAGGGCATAACTCCCTACTCTGGACTCCAAGTTGGACAAACTTGGTTTCTATTTTATAGAGAAAAGAGAGCTCTACAAGTTTCATGAAGGACACAAAAGCCAATTTCACCTACAAGGGTGTCAAAAATGCAATCAAAGTTACTGCCCAGTCAATGGGTTCTAAAACAGTATAGTATCTTGTAAATTCAATAACTTCTCATTTCCTTTTTCAAAAATTACACAATAAATATGCTCAGAAATATCACTATGTTTTCTACAACGTTCATGAACAAACCAAAATCAAATTCAATTGTTAACTAGGTCAAATAATTCATTCAATGAGGCTGCCCCAGAAATCACCCAATCTGGACAGTAATGTTCTATCAAGCATAACTCCCTTTACACAAGTCAAAAAAATCACTACCTTATATCATTGGAAATATAAAACCACATACTTCAAGTTTCATGAAAAGCTTAAGAGCCAATTCCATCTCTAACCAATTCAAAACTGCCAAACAAGTGACTGATCAGGGTAGCAGTTAAAAACCTAATGCAGGTTCCATTTTTGAAAACTCATAAATCCCAAATATGATCTCCAAAAATTACATGCTAAATACCATTTTGAATATAAATGTTTCCTCTACAACTCTTGAGAAGATCACTCAAGCCAATTCAATTCACAAAAATTTCTAAAATTGCTTCCAATCAGAATGCTCACAAAACTGACATTTCAGCTAGGTTTCACTTAAATGCATTTTACCAGCCAATAGTCATCAATGCATATCTCCCAATATACATATCGAAAAATTGCAAAATCAGTGGCATTGGAAAGCTAAAAATACAGGCTTCAACTTTAATTTAGGCCATTTTCCCTAATTCCTTCTCAATTAATTTAGAAAAATCATCAACACAATCAGGTCATCAATCCGGATACTGTTCACATAAGTCTCAGCAGTAACTTTCCAAGCCAAATTTCAACCTCTTAATGCTAAAATTAGACCACACCTATTTCACAAGAAATCTTAGCCAATCAACTAAAGTTTCATTTGGCACAAACATTGTCTCCTTTTCTTAACCACACAATTAGTAATGATCAAAACAGTGCAACAGGTCAAATATCAATTTTCCAGCTTTACTTCTCTATTCACTTCCTTTCATTCTAACACCCTTCCTACATCCATAAGCATTAAATTTAATCACTCAATCAACCCATATATCATTCAATCATCCTCTTAAGCACTTAGCCATAAACATGGCAGCAACACTCATTGCATTATTCATACACTTCTTACACTACTTTTAAGTTTCACTTCACTTATAATCATCCTAACAACTCTACTTACATTCATCAAGTTTTACCCTATCAATTTATCACTCAACCATCAATTAAGCAAACCAATTTCATATCCACATTTACAAGCATAGGTCACATACAATTTGATGCATAAACCTCACCATGAATACATCAAATGCACAATCTACACTTAAACATAAGCTTACCTAATCAAAGCTTCCAACTCCAACTCTTCAATTCTCCAACTACTCTCCTTTCTTTACTTCTTTTCCATCCTATGCATGGTGATCTTCAAGGTAAGAAGGTAGCTTGGATGCATGAAAGTGAGCTCTTAAGTTTGGAGGAAGATAACACTTAAACTAGAACGAAATGGAAATTTCGATGGAGAGGCCAAGATGAAGTGGGTTTTCGGATGGGTGAGTGAAAAAAAAACAAGAATACTTGAACTTTCCTTCTTTCAAAAGTGAAGTAGCCGAAATCAAAAGAGATAGGAACAAATCAAGCCATTTAATGATGTAGGACACTTGGCATTGTAGGAATAAGAAGAAAAGTCAAACTTCATTACATAAGCTTTAATCAATTAATCCAAAAACAATAAAAATTCAATCCACTTTCGGTCCCAACAAGTTTTTAAGGGTCCACTTTCGGTCCCACCAAATATATTCAATAGTTTAGTACCAAATAACAGTAGAAAATCAACCGGTTCGTCACTTGGTGATTTTTTTTCCGTCCAGGAATTTTTCTCCGGAAAATTCCAGAAAAAGTCCTATAATTTCCATAAAATGTAAAACACAAAAAAACTCAGTCCGATAAATTTTTCAAAGACAATTTCCACATTAATCACAATAAAATGTCGTTTAGGCCCAATACCGGGAAATAATCATGAATGCATGTATAGATATTTTTCATGTGCAAAAATTCACTGTTTGCAAATACCAGTATGCATGAACAATTCTAATTAATCCCAATCACTCTCATCATTTACTAAATTACTATTTTACCCTTCCTGTCGGGGGTGGGATGTTACACTCATAATAATCCATCTTAGCTTAACTGCTTTCCTAACGTGCTCCGTTAGACTGTATACAACTTAGCCCTTAGAAAAATACACTAAAGTAGTAACACCAAGCCTTGACTTCATATCATAGTTCTAAGTCAAAGGGTTTCATTCGATTAGAAATTAAAGTCTATAGGATCATACAGTGACAGAAAAAGGGATTTAACTATCACTCCACAAGAAGGTCATCATATAGCACATACAGTATAAAATGTGTGTCATAGCGTAGCTCCCACTATGTTGGGCATGTCACTCTTTGTGCCATGCAAATCACAAATCTAACTTTACTTAAAAACTAATCCGAGCCACTAGATTAACATACCTAATGCTAATCTTAACACTCGAGATTTGGCTTTAAGGATTCAATGTGAAATCTGAATCTTTCACATCCGACTCATCAGAGTCTCATCTTAGACCTACTAAGGTGACTATTCAAATATAAAAACTTATCATGCAAACTACATAAGTATGAAGATAACACAATATTACATACACTCAATATTAATATTGTGAAGTCTCATCCTACTCGCTACTCAAACATTAGAGCGATTGCCTATATGATAAGGTCAATCAGAAGCCTGGTGTGTGGTGACATTACAATGTGCCTTATCATGTAATTACGTAGCAATGAACATTTGAGAAATAAACTTTTATTAAATAAAAAGTCGTTACAATTGAAAACATGTCCATTATACAACAAGATATAACCCAATGGAAAAACTAAACCCTACGTAAAGCTATCATCTTGTTAGTAGGTATATACTTTATGACAACCTCTTTATTTTTTTATGACGTCTCTTACAAAATGATAACGCCTTTTGATATACTTAGATTTTCTATGAAACTTCGGATCTTTAGCAAATTGTATGATTGCAGTGTTGTCCTATAACATTTCAACAGGATCATTAACATTAGGAGTAAGATTAAGATTCTGGAGAAAAATTTTCAACCATATTGTCCCCTGAGCGGCAAGACAACAAGCAACATATTCTGCTTCCATTGTTGATAATGATATACAGTCTTGCTTTTTGCTGCACTAAGATATGGCTCCTCCTCCCAAGGTGAAAACATATCCTGAGGTTGACCAAGAATCATCTAGGTCACCACCCCAATCGGCATCCGAATATCCTCTTAACCTTAAATCCCTGCCTTGATAGCAAAGGATCAGGTCTGAAGTACCACGAAGGTAGCGAAAAATTCTTTTGACTGCTTGTCAATGAGCAGGTCCTGGTAGCTTTGGTAACGACTTACCAAACTAGCCACAAAGCAAATGTCAGGCCGTGTACATAACATAGCATACATTAAGCTTCCTACGGAACTAGTATAGGGAACATTACTCATTTTTTCTTTTTCCTTATCTATTTTAGGGCATTGATCAAGACTTAAGGTAGACTCTATTCTACTGGGCATTGAAAATGTTCTAAGATTTTATTAATATACGCTTCTTGACTTAAACCAAGAAGCTTCTTGGGATGATTTCTTGTTATTTCCACACCTAGGACATACTTAGTTTCACCCATGTCCTTTATATCAAAGAAAGAGGACAACCACTCTTTAGTGGTCTTGAGCATCTCCATATTTTTGTCGGCTAGTAATATGTCATCAACATACAAAGTGAGAAACAAAATTTCACTTGTTGTTTTCTTGACATACACACAATGGTCTTTTGAAACCATGACTAAGCCAAAAGAAGTAATGACTTCATGGAATCTGAAATAACACGATTTGGAAGACTGTTTGAGACCATATATGGATCTTTTAAGACGACACACTTTGTCTTCTTAACCTTTTGATACAAAATTAATAGGTTGATTCATATAAATCTCTTCCTCAAGGTTACCATTGAGGAAAGCAGACTTTACATCCATTTGAAACAACTCCAGGTCCAAATGGGCAACCAAAGCCAGAAGTAAGCGAATAGAGGCAAATCTCACCACAGGAGAAAATGTCTCTTCATATTCTATACCCTCTATTTGGGTATAGCCTTTTGCTACCAAACGGGCCTTGAACTTGTCGATCGTTCCATCCGTTTTACATTTTATCTTAAAAACCCACTTGTTTCCAATTAACTTTCATTGGAGCGGAAGATCAACTAGTTCCCAAACCTGATTTCGTGTCATTGAGTCCATTTCATCCCTCATGGTATCCACCCACTCTGTGTGGTTAGGTGAATCAACAACCTCTTGAAAAGAGGTTGGTTCTTCTATTTCCAAAGGAGTACAAAGGAATATTTCCTCTTCGATTTGAAAATATCTTCGAGGAATTCTTCCACGCTCACTTCTTTTGAGTCTAGGACCTACATTTGTTTGCCCTGATTCAGGATCTTTCCCCCTAACTCTTGGAGATATGGGATCCAAATCATGGTGAGAACCACTCCCACTATCCCCTTGAGATGTGAGATTTTGAACATGTAGACTATCCACAGGTTCTTAGCTTAGAGATGGAAGACGAAACTCATTCTCGATTTGGTTCTCTTGGGCAGGAAAAGTCTCAGTGACTCGGCGAGTAACTAAATTCTCCCCCTCACTGAGAGTATCCAGCTGTAACTCATACAAATCTAGGTCCTTTTTTATTTCACCTATGCTTGGGAGCTCATCCTCAAGAAACTCCACATTTCGGGAAGCAACTTTCGTCATGCCACCATTCAGGTGCTCACCAAACATAACATACCCTTTAGAATGTTCGAGGTATCTTATAAACATCATTTTAGTGGCTCTTGGACCAAGTTTCCCATGTTTATGAGTTGGGTTGTGTACATAACCAATCGAACTCCATGGACGCAAATGATCTAAAGAGGGCTTTCTTCCATTCCATAACTCATATGGAGTGGCGGGTACACTTTTACTTGGCACACGGTTAAGAATATAAGTTGCCGTGAGCAATGCATCTCCCCAAAAACTAATTGGAAGACGAGCATGTGCCATCATTGACCTGACTATGTCAAGCAATGTTTGATTCCTACGCTCCGTAACACTGTTTTGTTGTGGAGTTCGAGGAATCGTTAGTTGTCTTATTATACCTTTTTTCTCACAAAATTCTTTGAACATATCAGATAGATATTCTCGACCACAATCTATTCGAAGAGTTTTAACTCTTCTTTCCAATTGTGTCTCAACTTCAGTTACAAAATGTTTGAACACGTCAAACGCTTCATAATGATGAGCTAAAAGATACACATACCCATAGCAAGAATAGTCATATATTAAAGTGAGGAAATAGATACCCCATGATGTGCCTAACATTCATGGGTCCACAAATATCAGAGTGAATAAGCTCTAAAGGTTTAGACACCCTTGAAGCCTTACCAAAAGGTTTCGCGGTAGCCTTACCAGCTAAACATGACTTACATCTAGGCAACTTAAACCTTAGTGAGTCAGTCTAAAAGACCTTCTTTAGCTAGCTACTCAATCTACCTTAGCTAATGTGACCAAGTCTAGCATGCCACTTAACAGATTCAGAATCAGGATCAAAATATGAAACATAAACAGAAGACGAATTATCATAACAAACATCCAAATCAAGAATTAGAAAATCGTTTTCAATGCAGCATGGCCAAAAATATTGCCATTATACATAATATCCAATCCATAATGATTAGAACTAAAAATGAATCCTGATTTTATTAAAGTTACAAGAGACACAAGGCAACATCATACCCTGGGTGCATAGAGAGCATCATAGAGAAGCAAAGTATTTCCTCCACGTAACTTTGAGCTTATTTGTCCCTATTCCTAGAACATCTTCTTCACTATTGTTTCCTAACACGACAGTTTGTTAACCCCATCAGATACCGATGAAATTCCACATAGCCAGCTCGATCCCAAACTATGTGCTTACTTGCTTCCGTATCTACAATCCAATTAGGAAGAGAATTAGCAACTAATGCAGGAGAACAAACATATAACTCAGGAGTTATGGATAAGGAAGGTACCTTTTTAGGTTCAGGACAATCCTAAGCAAAATGACCTTTCTTTCCACAATTATAGCACTTCACACATGTCATGTTTTTCTCTTCTTGGCCCTTAGCCTTTTGCTTCTTGACAATATGACCTTTTGGTCCATTCCTTTGAGGAGGTCGAAAACATTTTCTTTTACCTCGTTTGGCATTGTTGCCCTTTGGTCCTTTGTTTTTAGCAATAAGAGCCACATTGGAGGAGTCATATGTTTTTAAGTGATCCTCCTCCATTTCGAGGTGCCTAGTGATCTCTAAAAGAGTTTTGACATTCTCGTTATGTGTCAAAACAAATTTCACATTCTTCTAGTGCTCAGTATGATCTGGAAGAGCCCGAATCACATTCAGGACTTGTTCCTCTTCAAAGATAGCCCGGCCAGCTACCTTAAGATCACGAACCATAGCATTCATGGTTCTTAAATGTTCAGCCATAGTCCGAGTCATATTAATCTCGTAGTTCATCCACTTGAGGTGTAAAGCACGAAGCCTTGTAATAGATGTTTGACCAAAAGTGATCTTAAGTTTGGCCCACATATCCTTAGCAGTGGCATAATCCTCAAACTCTCCAATTAAATCATCATGCATGAAATACAACATAGTATAACATGCCTTACGATCCTTTTTGGACCAATCTATATAAGCCTTTAAGGATGCTTGATATTGCTCACTAGCAATATCAATATCGTTTCCGTCGTTGTCTTTGCCTGAAGGCGCAATCATTTTTATGGTCAAATATTCGAGCAATTCTTGTTCATTTAGAAGATACTAAATCTTCCTTTGCCACATATCATAATTAGACCCTTCCAATTTTTCAGTAATGGACAAATCACCGATCAAGATTTTAGTTGTAATATCTACAAGTATATATAAACATGATATGAGCCATATATCCGAATAATTAAATTATCAAAAATATCTGTTGGGACCCGATCTGGGAACCGGATCCCAACCGGAAACGGAGCACAGAAAACGGAATTCGGAATCTCGCTTTTGTTGGGACCCGATCCGGGAACCGAATCCTAACCGAAAAACGAAAAACGGAGAAAACAGAATCGAGTGGGAACGGAAATTTCGCATCGAAATATCGAATAATAAAGCGGAGAAACTCGAAAGGCAGAATTTTCGAATCGAATGCGAATCGAAATAATCAAACTGAAACACACACCGACATCCGTTTCAAACATGAAGCATAGAAAACTCATCGCGTTGGAAACCTTACGACATTTCAAATCCGGTATAAATTTTTTTTTCTTTTTCTTTTTCTTTTTCTCTTTAATCAATCTCATTCAAATCATAACCATTCCATACAATTCCCTTTTTGGAAACTCATCCTCACCAATTTCAATTCACTTAATTCATCTTAATCATTTCTTATACAATCATATAAATCCTCAAACTCATTTCTTTAGACCCATATTACCGAAATTTCGGCAGCATAACGGCTGTATTTTGACAGCCCAAAAATTAAAACACAAGAAACTCACTTCTAATATCACAACTCAATAACACAAGGCATCTTCGGACCTCCCGTCCGGAATCCAAACACCAGTAACAACACAATCTTAGTTCTAAACACTTCATAAATGCATTTCATAATACATCTCAATTCAAATATCCACAATTCAATCACAAGCCATTCATATACATTCCAATTGCCATTTATATCCATCTCAATTCAAATTTACGTACAAAATCTATTCCACAATCATACATAACTCATAATCAAATAAATCATAATTTACATGATGACTTTTCAAGCCATAAACAAAAGCAATACAAAAACTATCGGGTTGACATCATACTCGTCTTCCATCCGATCTCCTGTGTGAAAACCTGGAGATGGGGATGAAAGGGGTGAGCTCGGAAGCTCGTGGATAATACATTTATAAACCGAACAATAAGCGGAAAATCTTTTATTTTCAAACTTTTCAAACATTTCCCATTTAAGAATTTCTCCAAAAACTCATTTTCAAACTTTTCAATTTCATCAACACTTTCTAAGATTTTTCTCAAAATTTTCATTTGTTTCAAAACATTTATATCCAGCCAGAATTTCACGCTTGAAAATTTACTTTCTCGCTTCTCAAAATCTCAAACCTTTTCAAAACATGCAGTCTTAAACATGAATGCATCACATCATAGTGTATCACATCATAATCAAATTAAAAACACATAACACATCAGAATTGGTTTAGTTCGGTCCAAAACAGACGTATCGCACATTCCAAGATAGCGGTTCTCAGGTACTGTGAATGAAGGAGAGTCCGAGATCGGAACTCCTATGCCACTAGCGGGCAGCCGGGAGAAGGCTATAATAAGTAGAGACAGCGCTGACTCACAAAAGGACCTGACCAAACCCACTTAACACATAACGAAAACAGAATTCAGATTGCCCGAAGGCACTTTTCAAAAATCTTGATTTTTGTACCTTTTTCAACTCATAACATCAAATTGTGTCATAGATGACACAAGCATATATCCACATAATTGCACATAATCAATCTAATGCAATTCGCGTAAATCACATATCAATATATGCACTAATTCTTTAAATCATTCAAATCATAAATCACATAATTTGAAAACCATGAAATTCATAAGTCTTGTATTTTCTAAAACTCATTTTACTCCTTTGAAATCATAATTTCAAACATTTTTTATCAATAATAATTTATCAAAAATCAAATTTTGCTTTCTTTAATTTTCAAATTTTCACATTTAGCTTATAATTCAATAAATAAATATACTACCCACCTCATATCCATGCTAGCATCTTGTTCAATGCTTCAATTTGACCTTTTCTCCTTTCTTCCTTCCAATTGAAAATTCCCTAAATCAATTTCATCAAAATTTAATCTCATAAATAACTTAATCCTTCAATTTGATGCATAAGTCATCAATTCTTACTAATTCCAAGATAGTTACATCACTAATTCCAAAAACCCCCAAATTACAAATTGAACCTAAATCAATCCAATCAAATTCAATATCATAATTAACTTAATTTCTCAAATTGAACTTAGGAAATATCAATTCCTCTCATATTCAAGCTATTTCAATCTCCAATTTTGAAAATCCCCAATTTTCAAAATTGGCCTAAACCAATTTACACAAATTCAATACCATAAATCACAATTTCTTCAAAATTGATTCCATATTTCATCAATTCATGCTATTATTGATGATTCTACACCATTAATTCACAAAATCTCCAAATTTCTAATTTGGCCTAAACCTCCAATTTACAATTTTTCAAATTAAACTTCACCTAAAGCATAAACATCAAAATTAACTTAGGATATCTCAAATTCATCACTAATTCAAGCTATCTAAATCATCAATTTCAAAAACCCCTAAATTTCACTATTCATCATCTTCTTCACTAAGCTTTCTCTCTCTAGAATCTTCCATAACCAAAATTAAATATAACCATAGTCTAATCTCTTCAAATAATCATAGAAAACTTCAATTCATAACCATATTAAGCTAAATCAACCAATAAACTCATCAAAATTCAAACATAAAAATTTTCTCTCTCTTACCTTCTCTCTCTAAGTTTCGGCCATGTGAGCTCCAAGCAAGTTTCCATGTTCTTCTTCCCCTTTCCTCTTAGAAACAAAGAAAATCCCTTAGAAATCTCAAAGAAAATCGGAAATTTACTTCTTCTCCACATCACCCGAATGCTTCCTTCTTCTTCTTTCTTTCTTCTTCTTCTCTCTTCTTCTTCTTTTCCTTTTATTTTGGCTTGTTTTCGTAAGTGGCTGCATAAATCACGACATCCCCCTTGTAAAAAACGACATTCCCACTTGTGTTTAAGCCATGTCATCAAAATGGAAGGAAAAATGACCATCTTGCCCCTAATATTTACTTTTAGTCATGCTTACTTGCGGTTTGATTCGCAACATCAAGCTGAAGGAATCTATCCAAACTTCCTTCTAGAGAAATGTTCCTCTCAATCATACGAATACAACGCCACTGACCGCGCTCAATTCAGATCACTACATCAAAAGTTATGCACAAAACAGTTCGGGTATATCCATATTCTAACACATTTTCCATGTACGATTATTTCCGTCCAAAAATTCACATTCTTAATCCCAGAATTGAAACTCGATGTCTTCATAACAATTGTAGCCTTATGTCTTTAGTTTAATTCAAAACAAGAATCGTCTCATTTAGATTCTCAGATCAAAAGTTATGCTCAAAATACTCTCAGGTGTTCCTAATCCAAAAATTATACCCTAATCCGAACTTCCATTCATAATTCGAAGGTCTTAGGGGCAAAATTGACATTTCATTTCTTCATGTGATTTGTAGCCCCTTGTCTTATCTTTATTTCGCCTCAAGAATCACTTCAATCGGATCTCTACAGATCCCGAATTTCACAAAATACTGAACTATGTTCAAAAAATTTCCCGACTCACTTTGATTAAATTAATCACCATTAATTTAATCTCATAAAATTACAAATTTCCTATGAGGATGTAGGGAATTGTCTTAGGAATCCAACGCCGCAAGAATCAACTCAATCGGATGTCGGACGGAAAAGATATAAGCAAAATAGTGAACAAAGGTCGGATTGGAGGAAATAAGAAGAAAAATCAAAACGGCGTCAGATTGGAGAACAAAAAAACGCGCAGTATGGAGCAACGGCAAGGCTACCGGGCGAGGCGAAGGCTTTCGCTTCAGGCGACGCTGTCGCCTGGTGACGCTGGCGGAACATCGCCATCACTACTGGCGATCGTCGCCCTAGTGATGCGAAGCTAAACACTGCCATCGCTAGGCGACGCGTCGCCTCTAATGACGGATAAAACAAATTTCCTTTTTTTTTCACATAAAAAATCCAAAACTTCCAAAATTCATAACTCTTAATCTCGAACTCCAATTTTGACAAACTTAGTCTCTATAAAAAGCTTGAAGGAAGCTCTACATCTTCTACGAAGGACATAAAAATCAATTTGACTCCTACGGGAGTCCATTTTTTCGGTCAAAGATACTATCCTCTAATAATCATGCTAAAACCACAATATAAACTTGTAAAAATCATAACTTATTATTCCGAGATCGAAAAATTGCATACTTTATATCGAAATAAAGATCAAAACAAATCCTTAAATTTTCATGAAGAACATCAAAGCTCAATTAACCTCTAACTAGGTTAATTTCTCAGTCAAAATTTCAATCATAATTAAAGTCAAAAGTCAACCTTATCACACATAAACTTTGACTGATCATAACTTTCACTCCCGATATCGAAAAATTACAAACTTTATGGCTACAAAAAGCTCTTAACATAATCTACAAGTTTCCAGAAGACCATTTTCTCAAATTATGCCTAAATCAAAAGTCAACTTTCAAAGGCCAAAAAGTCAACTATTTCACAATTTTTCATATTTTCACTCTTTCTCTTTTTAGTCATGATTTTCAACTTAATTTCAATCAACTCATCTACTTAATTTCATAAACCATACCAATCCACTCAAAACCCCAAAGATATCAAAATCAGATCATTTCTTTTCTTCTCAATATTCTTTAAATTTTAAGTCATCTCTTATACAAGACGTACACAAAGCACTCCTTAAATTTCATTTTCATAATTCAAATTTTCACTCAAAGATCGGGGTCCAACAATATCAATATTCATATCATAAGATCGAAAATTTCACTAAGCTCATAATCATCACTTATGATATAAATTAGAAAATTTTTTATTAATTATTCACATGAAACATGTTTTTAAAAAAGTACATATTTATATATATATATCATATGTTAAACCAATTAACATAGCCGATTCTTATAAAAACAAATTAACAAATTTTTCTATTTTAATTTTACATAAAATGAATTTATATAACTCATACAAAAAGAATTAAGAATTTCTATAATTTAATTAACCTATTTTAATTTGACATATCACAAAGATGCCAAAAAAACTTATACGTAAAACTAATTTACAATAAAAATTTAATATATATAAAACAAATTTACATACAAAATTATATAAAACTCATTTATAAAATGGTCCCTTTCTTTAAGATGAAGAAAAAATTCTGTACAAAACGTAAAAACCCAATCTTTCTCTGGTTTTCACTTCGTACTAAAAACGAGAACGTATATCTAAAAGTCACATACATAATATATATACTTCAGAACCATAACTTGCATTAACCATCGTACAACATTCATTATTTGCATTAAATGGGTTTGTCATAAAAAAACACAACAACTATTAAAAGTCTTTAATGGATTTACTATAGACAACTTTTATGGAGATAACATTTGTCCAAAGACTTTAATGAGTATGTTTTTAATCATTGGTCTCTTTCTTTAAGCATATAAACATTATGAAAATGAGAGAATGCTTTAAAGAAGAAGAAATAAAGTTTTTCGATTTTCGTGAAACCAATTACAAAATTAAAACCAAGATAATCTCATGCATATTTAATCAACAACTTTCTCTTTTTATGTATCTTTATGCACAAAAACTGAAAAACCAAGACCCACTTTAGTTTTTCATTGCATATGATCTCTTCTTTCATGTAATAAAGACAAGATTATAAGTGCATAAATTACGAAAAAAAAAACAAGAGAACAAAGCATAAGATATCAACGTTGTTTTCATTTTTATATGAAAATCATATAAAACAAAAACAAGAGACAAATCTATATTTGAAGTATGACGTGAATGAAAACCTTGCTCTGATACCAATGTAGATTTATATATATAAGGACTGACCTTAATGCAGAAGCGGTTGATCGATTCTCTGTTTGATAATCCACGTTTCATGGTTGGCTACTAGAGTCACCATTAATCCACGTCCTAAACTCTAATCTTTGATGGTGTGTTTTACGTGAGAAAGAATGAGAGAGTTTTTCTCTTTTATCGCAATGAACATGTATTTTCCACTCCTTGAATTCTCCTTTTATATGAGAATAAACATAACCAACAGAGGTTATATTATGTGGTTGTTCATTTTGTGTCCTTTCATGTTATCTAAATGCTAACATGCAATATGTACATGTGAGTGGATTGTGTAGGTTGACAGAGAATATAAGAGATCTATGCACATTGAGATCACTCAAAAGCGACAATCCTTTCCCCGATGCTTGATCCCATTCAAAAGAGTGGCAACACAATGAGCACTTGGTACCATTAAAAGCAGATGGCTTAAAAATGATGCCCAAATTACAATGCAAGTATTTGAGAGTTAAGTTACACCACAATATAGCTACATAGTATTTTTATTTCATACATATTTTTCAAATATATTATACTTTTAGTAGTTCATAATCAATAATTGTAAAAATATATATTAAAGCACTAAAAGAAGAGATGTGTCTAACTTTTTAAGTACTAATTTGCACATTAAATTGCTTATTTATAACACTGTGATTTAGGTTGTAAGGTTCTCAACTTGCTGATGGCAGAGACACTACTTGGACATTGGAGAAAGTTGCTAATGTGCATAAAAAAGATGAAACATATTCAGACTAAGAAACTCTCGCAACAATCATAATATCATCACCAAAAGTAATCCAACGACGATATGCCGCACTATCCCCATCCGCACAAATTGAAGTCTAATCAACAAACAAGAGCCATATGCACTTAAAGAAAACTTTGCCTGAAAACAAATTTAGCTTTAAGAATTCAAAAGGGCTTAATCAAATGCTATGTTGTTCCTACATTTGTCAAGAGCCTTACATTAAGCAAGTAAAAAATGTTTAAATAGCTTATAAATGTATGAGAAACCTGTTCTTATAAGGCATCTTTTGGGGTGGGGTTAGACTCAAATTTATTTTAGTATCAAAGCTTAAACTTGTTTTATTGGTTTAGGGCGATGCCTGATCTGTTGTAGCCCTTTGCTTAATATGCTCATCAGATATCTAACCCTACTCTAGGCCAAGGGGTATTTGTCAAGAATCTCAAGATCGCTACATGGCTAAGTTAGACAGGTATTAGAAAAGCAAATGTTTAGAAAGCAATATGGAAGGCAAATGGAAAGCGCAAAACAACTACTTTTTTAGGAAAAAAAGAAAATTCCAAGGTTCCCATAAATGATACAAAGAAGCAACAAATTAACAATTTTGAAGAACTTTCAACTTTGAGGATTTGTCATTAGAATTAACTCAATATAAGAAACCAAAGAACAATCACACATCTAAAGGACATGTATAATAGAAAGGAATTGACTAAAATAGAAGCACGGTGATGAGTATCGGGAGAAGGAAGAGTGGGTTGTAGATGAGCAAGCACAACTTTCTATCTGTTGAGTGCCTTCTCCATCTTTTTCACTTCAAAACCACAGTATCGTTAAGGGGTTTTTATTATAAACAAGGATAAGTAGGCAGAAAAGATGAATGTGAGAGAGACATTGCTTCTTTCATCTCTTTTTAGCATTGAAACGGAAAGGAAAGAAAGAACAAAGAAAAAGATTTGTGCTGTGATATGCTGTGTTATACTACATGAGGTTCATTTTTCGATAAAAACTACATCTTGAATCTAATCTTTTTTTCCATAACTTCATCAGATCATATCAATTTCACTTAATTAATGTCATAATTGTACAAACAACTCCAGATTTACAAAATGAGTGTAACAAAATTTTGTTAAGTTCGTTTATAGCTTTTCTTTAATCAAACTCATAGTGTTTATAATTTGTTCCTTCAATTATCATTTAGATTGAATTGCGATCCAAACTTTACTAGCTTCTCCACAATTCTCTTCAAAACAATTCAACTAGTAAACAAGAAGTTAGAAGATAACAATAAGTATGTAAAGCCAACCACATTCTTTAATCTTGCGTGTGTGGCTGCAAACGGCAGTGATCATGAATAAGAAGACAAAGAGAGATATAAGCTCTTAACAAGGAAAACAAAAGATGATATTTTCTTAGTATTAATGCTTTATTTCTAATATTTCATGCATGGTAGGTTTCCCTAAAAAGTTATTTGGTATAGTCATTACTTTCATATTGTATAAACCAGATGGGCTTGAGAGGAATTACAAAATTATCTTAACAAATGCGCCAATATAATCCTATCGTTTATCTAATATGATGTAACATTTAACTTCTCACATTTATAAAAAAGGTTAAGATACTTGTAGCCAGTACCATTCTTCAGCATAATCGGTTCAATAATGAAAGCCAACTTCAAATGTCAATCAATTTTTTTTCTTTGGGAAAAGGTTCAAGTGAAGAAAAGAAAGATTGGTTAGTTTTTTCAACTTATACCTTACCACAATAGTAATAGGTCCCACAACCTCCTCTTCTTTTAATTATTCACATGAAACAATTCCCCATAAATGACTCAAGGAAGAAATAATTAACAAGTAAACCACTCACACCAGAATTAATCAATCACATTAAATGAAAAAACATTATTTTTATTCCCTTCCTAACCCGAAGGTGGCTAGCTTGTGAGATACTGCTGAGGATTGCTTGATTCGAGGAGTCAAGGATTTACTGGGAATTCTGGATCGAAGAAGAGACAAATCAAAATATGGAATCCGTTTCAAACCTCTACTCCTATTCGAAAAAGTTGGAAAGAGAAGCATTTGCTTTAGTCAAAGCCGGTGGAACAGGGGAAAGCAAAACCATACATCTATTTGGACCACTGGTGTGAACACAGTGGTCTCTGACTGCTTTAGTGCGATGTTTGGTTTTGTGTGCTTTTCCATAGCCCCAATGTGGTGAAAAAGACTGATTCAACGAGATATGTCTGCATTAAATCAATTGATTCGTCTCGATCAAAAAATCATCAATAGAAATAACTCCTAGGTTAGGTTAATCCCGAAGAGCCTGCATTCCATGCTTTTGATTCAAGTCCTAAAAACCTTCGTGCTAACAAGCCATTTTCTTCCAAAAGTGCCATAGGTGACTTTTACGGATTTTCCTTTTCCAAACTTCCTGATGGGCCTCAATCTCAGTTCAATCCTTTATTTATTGTGTTCGATCTTGCTCCTTTACAATATTTGGCCCCATATTCTGGCTGTGCCATGGGGGAATATTTCTGCGATAATGGACTTACTCCTGCTCTTCTTGGCCTTGCCTTTTTTGAGAATAGCAAAAAGTATGCTTTTAAGGAAAGAAGGTAGCCTTAGAAAGTGTGATATGAAATGAAAAATGCATACTTACCAATGATTGCACCACAATGCATTACCATATAAGATTCCTCTCCATTCAAGATCTCCCATAATGGCATGCCAAATGAGAAAAATGGCCACTCGGTAAGTCACAACATTTGATTTTTTTATCAGTTTATTGATTATTTTCCTAATTTGCAGACTATATATGATAAGGATTAACTTATCTTCTCTGACACTCGGCTACTGCTGCCAATCAATAATTCTAGCACCATCCACATAAGGGTTCCATTAACACCACCAGATACTAGCGTGTTGAGTTTAATTCTTGATAATCCAAAATCTCTAACCTGGAAGAGAGGAGGTAAAAAAAAAAGTTTTATTGCTTCTAACGAAGCTATTATTAAAGGAATGTCCATTAGAGTCCATGGTTGCAAGGGTTACACTACTTATCATAAGAAGTTGAATGCTATTAAGTAAGAGCTGAAAGATCTCAATACTAAAACATACTTAAACATGGGTAGTAATATGGAGTTGGCCAGGAAGGAAATGATTAAGTTCTAAGAAGATTTATACTTGCAACCTCTAGCTGAATGAAAAAGAAAAGGGAGTTGTGAAGGAGTACATAAGAGTAACTTGTATCCATAATTATATTCTTTTGTAAAAAGTAAGATTAACTTGAATTCAGGAAGGGATATGAATTCTAAATTATTTTTTACAATTCTATCAAAGCTATATGCATCCTTACTAGAATTAGTTCATTGTACATTAGCAATAAAGATATATTATCAAATCAAGAGGAGTTAATTGAAAAGGTATTATCATTTTTTAGCATTTTAATAGAATTATTGCTAGTAACCAATCAATTATGGCCTTAATAAGACCCTTCATCAATTACCAATTAAGCCAGTGCATAAATGGTGGAGCACTTGAATAAATCATTTCCATAATAAGATGTTCAAAGAATGGTATTTAACATGAACCTCACTAAAGTCCCTAACCTGGATGGGCTCAATGGCCACTTTTTTCAAAAAGCTTAGCTAATAATCAAACATTTGATGACAGATGTAATTCTGAAATATTTTGGAAAGGGAGGATCCTAAAGGAGGTAAATAAAACTTTTAATACCTTAGTTCCTCAGGTTCAGTGTTGGACCCCGATCTTTAATTAGAATTTAGAAATAGTAAATGAAATTGAATGAGTGTTTTGTTTAAGTATTATGTTATAGATGAAATTATGCTTTAAGGAAATTTTAAGAAAAGAATTATGAGTTTTCAATGTATTTGATAATTGTGGAGATTTGTATGGGTTATGAAAGTTTAAGCGACTGAATTGATTGAAAAGTTAGTAGAAAATCAAGAAATAAAGAGAAAAGTGAGAGAATTTGAAAATTTAAGAAAGTTGACTTTTGGAGATAGGAAGTTTGACTTGAGAGTTGACTTTTTGTTTGAGGCAAAATTTGAGAAAATTGTCTTCTGGAAACTTGTAGTTTATGTCAAGAGCTTTGTGTAGCCATAAAGTTTGATATTTTTCGATATCGGAAGTGAGAGTTATGATCAGTCAAAGTTTGCATGGAGTTTGACTTTTTGAAGAAAAAGTTGACTTTTTGATTTAGGCAAAATTCAAGAAAATGATCAACATGAAAATTGTAGCCTCTGTCGAGAGCTTTTTGTGGACATAAAGTTTTCCATTTTTCGATGTCGGGATTGAGAGATATGATTTTCCGAAGATATGCTTTGTTTTGAAAATGCTATTAAGTATAGATTTGTGTGTTCTATGCTTCGAGGCCACTCGTCGTATAGATTTAGTTTGAATTAGAGTAAGTGGTCTTCATGAAAGTTTTAGATAATATTTTTATCTTTCCATTGATATAAAGTTTGCAATTTTTTGATATCGGGGCTAGGAGTTATGAGCAATTAAAAATTGGAAGTCGTTTAGGAAAAGCTGTTTTGGACAGAATCTTTGATTGAGTTTCCGACCTCTTTCGAGACCTAATTTGATTTTGATTTCTTCAGGGAAGTTGTATAGCTTCCTTTTATCTTTCTATTGACACTAAATTTGTCAAATTCCAATTTCGAGATCAAGAGATATGATTTTAGAAAAGTTCGATTTTGAAGTTTCGATACTTTGTTTTTAATCCGATCCCTTTTGTAATCTTTTGCTTATAATTCCTTCGTCCAATATCCGATTGATTTGATTCTTGAAGCGTTGGATTCCTAAGACAATTAATTTCATTTTTATGAAGAATTGTGATTTTTAGGAGATTAAATGGAAAGAGATTGATTGAACCTAAGTGAGAGATTTGGTTATAGGTTATAAGTTGGATAATTTTCTGAACATGGTTCGGTATTTTGCGAATTTCGGGAGCTGTACAACTCCGATTGAGTTGATTCTTGAGGGAAAATAAAATTTAATATATGGGGATACAAATCATGTGAAGGGATCGAAATTTAATTTCATCCCTAAGATTGTCTATTTCTGGACTGAAGTTATGTTAATGTTCAGTCTCGGATTTTGTGAAGGTCCGATAGTATTTCGGCTATAACTTCTTCATTTCTCATTCGAATTGAGCGCGGTCGGTGGCGTTGGATTCGTATGATCTAGAGGCAATATTTTCAAGAAGAAAGTTTATCCAAATTATTTCGTTTAGATGCTTGAAAATAGGATGCAAGTAGTCAGTTTTTCAAGTTCCTGCAGGGGCAATTTTGGAAATAGGCAAATAAGTGAGGGGCAACTTGGTCATTTGTGCTCCATTTTAATGACATGGCAGAACACATCAGAGGGCTGTCGTTTTAAGAAAAATAAAGACACGATGGTGTCTGAAAAATGAGAAGAAAATGAAGAGAAAAGAAGAAGAAACGTTGGAGAAGAGAAGAGAGAAGAAGGAGTCGGCCATGGAGGGAAAGAAGAAGAGGGATGAAGCATCGGTTTTTCTAGGAGTTTTTAAGCTAGATTTCGTGGGTTTTCAAGGTGAAGACATGGAAGAAGAAGGAAGCTTGTCTTGGAGCTCTCTAAATCCGAAAATGGTGGAGAAAATGGTAAGAGAAAGAAAGTTGAGTTTGAAATTTTTTTGATGAGTTTATTGTGTTAATGGCTTGGAAAGGTTATGAATTTAGGTTGTCTAAGGTTAATTGAAGAGAATAGGCTATGATTATGTTGATTTTATGAAATTGGGGTTTATGTCAAAGTTTAAAATTGGGGTTTTTTGAAATTGTTGCTTTAGATGGCTTGGATTAGTGATGAATTTGAGATTTCTTAAGTTAATTTTGATGTTTATGCTCTAGGTGAAGTTTAATTTGAAAAATTGTAAATTGGGGTTTAGGCCAAATTAGAAATTTGGGGATTTTGTAAATTAATGGTGTAGAATCATCAATAATAGTAGGAATTGGTGAAATATGAAATCAATTTTGAAGAAATTGTGATTTATGGTATTGAATTTGTGTAAATTGGTTTAGGCCAATTTTGAAAATTGGAAATTTTCAAAATTGGAGATTGAAATAGCTTGAATATATGAGGAATTGATGTTTTCTAAGCTCAATTTGAGAAATTAAGTTAATTATGATATTGAATTTGATTGAATTGGTTTAGGTTCAATTTGGGATTTGGAGATTTTAGAAATTAATGATGTACATATCTTGGAATTAGTATGAATTGATAACTTATGCATCAAATTGAATGATTAAGTTATTTATGAGATTGAATTTTGATGAAATTGCTTTAGGGAATGTTAAATTGGAAGAAAGAAGTAGGCTTTGGAGCAATTGAGGCACAAAGCAAGTTGTTAGCATGGATATGAGGTGGGTAGTATATTTATATTTTGATTTATAAGCTATATGTAAATTTTTGAAAAATAAAGAAAACAAAATTTGATTTTGATAAATTATTGTTGATAAAAATGTTTGAAAAAGGATGTAAATGTTTGAAATTATGATTTCGAAGGGTTAAAATGAGTTTTAGAAAATGCAAGAATTATGAAATTCATGGTTTTCAAATTATTTGATTTATGATTTAAATGATTTAAAGAATTAGTGCATATATTGTGATATGTGATTTAAGTGAATTGCATTCGATTTGTTATATGAATTCATGTGGATATATGTTTGTGTCATTTATGACACATTATGATGATATGATATGAAAAATTTAAAGAAAATTAAGATTTTGAAAAGTGCCTTGAGCAACTGAAATTCGTTTTGCTTATGTGATGTGGGTTTGGTCAGTCCTTTTGTGAGTCAAATTAGACCGCCTCTACTTGTTAAAACCTTCTCTCGGCTGTCAAGAAGAGGCAATGGAGTTCCGATTACGGACTCCTTTCACGGCTACACTGAACCGCTATGCGGCAAAGTGTAGTACATCCTATTCACTACCGCATGTGATCGCTTTGAGATCAGGCAAAGACGTCTCCGTTAGGACCGAAACCAAACCATTTTGAAATGTTATGTGCTTTTTGTTTTTGTTCATATTTGTGATGCACTGAAAATGTGTAGCATTCGTGTATGCATGATTTGGAAAGATTTGAGAATTTGAATGAGAAATTGAGCTTTGAAATCGAGAAATTTTTGGAAATTAGTAATAAAGAATTTGAAAATGTGGAAAGTTGAAGAAATAAGTTTTTGTTGAAAGATTTGCAAAATAACAAATGTTTTAATAAATGTTTTTGCTTATGTTTCAATTTATAAATATATTATCCATGAGCTTCCGAGCTCACCCCCCCTTTCATCCCCAATCTCCAGTTTTTTAAGCAGGAGATCGGATGGAAGACGAGCATGACCTCATCCAATTTGTGCTTGTTCAGATTTATGTGTAAAGTTTGATGTTCAGATTGGATTTTATGGATGGTTAGAAAGCCAAGAAAGTGTATTTAGTCCGAATGTAAAGAATGTATACTGATTATTTGAAAATGAGTATGAATTAAATTTATGATATGTAAGTAAATTATGGAGTTATATATGAATTGAAATGTATGTGAATGGATTTGCTCGTACAAGAAATGTATATGATTGTATTATGATCGATTGAGTATTTTTGAAGTGTTAGGTTTAGATGTGCGTCATTGGTGTTTTGATTCGGACGGAGGTCCGATGTTGATTTGTGTTGTTGGATTGTGATATAGAAGTGTGTTTTTGCCTTTGCAGAAATTTTGGGTGTCAAAATACAGTACAAGATGCTGTCCGATTTTCGGTAAAAATCGGGTTAAGATAAGAATAAGAATAAGAAGTTAGTTTGTTAAAGATGAGTTTTTAGTTAAGAAGATGAAATTTTTGGGATTTGTGTGATTGGTTAAGAAAAATAATATGAATCGAAAAGTTGTTTGAGATTTAAATGAATTGAAATTTGTGCGAGGATGAGTTTCCAAAAAGGAAATTGTATGGTTTGAATGTGATTGAGTAAAGAGAAAGGGAATGAATAAGAGAAAGAAAAAAAATTTATACCGGTTTCGGATGGTTAGTCTAGGTTCCCCACGCGAATGTGGTTCTATGTTCTTGATTGTTCTTGGATGTCGGCTCCGTTTGTTAAGTATCGATTCCGCTTCGCTTCGTTTTGCTTCGGTACTTTTGTTTTTCGTTTCGCTAGCTTTCGCTTTGTTTACGATTCGAAATTTCGATGCAAAATTTCTGTTTCCATTCGCTTTCGTTTTCTTCGTTCTTCGTTTTCGGTTGGGATCCGGTTCTCGGATCGGGTCCCAATATTTATGGTATCAGATCCCAGTATTATGATCGTACTTTGGCGTTTGTGTCTAGCTGATGTGTATAAGAAGAATGTTCAAGCATAAGATTGAATTTGTGAGATTGTGATAAAGATAGAGTGCATACTAAAGTGCTTGATAGATGAAGATGATAAGAATGTTAAGTGATTTTAGGAAATTGTGCATGAAATTGAGATTTGAAGTTCATGAGGAATTAGGATGATTTGATTTTGTATATCCATTTGTGAGTGAAAGATGAGCATGGAGATGGATTTTTATGAAGTATGTGAAGACCTCATTAAGTGATTGATGAGGGTTAAGAACTTTGATGAATTTTAGGTTTGTGATTATGAAATCGTGATTAAAAATTTCATGATGAATCTTGATGACTTGCTTTTGGATATTTATGTGTGAGATGAAATGAGGAATGATTGAGAGATGAGATAAAGGATAAAAATATATGTGAGAAAGATCAATAGGTTGATTTTGGATGATTATTGGCCCATATTGGGTTCCTTAAGAAATGGGACCATTGACTTGTGAAAATGTGTTAAGAAATATTTTATTTGAGGAAATAGTGTTTTGATATAAATGAGAAGTGAAAAAAATAGTGATTAAGTTAAGAATATGTGTGATAAGAAATTGATAAGAAAGTAATGTGACTATTATTAGGAGGATATGTTACTTGATGACTATGTTTGAATTTCGAGGACGAAATTCTTTTAAGAGGGGGAGAAATGTTAGACCCCGATATTTAATTGGAATTCAGAAATAGTAAATAAAATTGAATGAGTGTTTTGTTTAAGTATTATGTTATAGATGAAATTATGCTTTAAGGAAATTTTAAGAAAAGAATTATGAGTTTTCAATGTATTTGATAATTGTGGAGATTTGTATGGGTTATGAAAGTTTAAGCGACTGAATTGATTGAAAAGTTAGTAGAAAATCAAGAAATAAAGAGAAAAGTGAGAGAATTTGAAAAATTAAGAAAGTTGACTTTTGGAGATAGAAAGTTTGACTTAAGAGTTGACTTTTTGTTTGACGCAAAATTTGAGAAAATTGTCTTCTGGAAACTTGTAGTTTATGTCAAGAGCTTTGTGTAGCCATAAAGGTTGATATTTTTCGATATCGGATGTGAGAGTTATGATCAGAGTTCGCTTGGAATTTGATTTTTTGAAGAAAAAGTTGACTTTTTGATTTAGACAAAATTTGAGAAAATGATCAACATGAAAATTATAGCCTCTATCGAGAGCTTTTTGTGGACATAAATTTTGCCATTTTTTGATGTCGGGATTGAGAGATATGATTTTCCGAAGATATGCTTTGTTTTGAAAATGCTATTAAGTATAGATTTGTGTATTCTATGTTTCGAGGCCACTCGTTGTATGGATTTAGTTTGAATTAGAGTAAAGTGGTCTTCATGAAAGTTTTAGATGATATTTTTAACTTTCCATTGATATAAAGTTTGCAATTTTTCGATATCGGGGCTAGGAGTTATGAGCGATTAAAAATTGGAAGTCGTTTAGGAAAAGCTGTTTTGGATAGAATCTTTGATTGAGTTTCTGACCTCTTTTGAGACCTAATTTGATTTTTAGTTCTTCAGGGAAGTTGTAGAGCTACCTTTTATCTTTCTATTGACACCAAATTTGTCAAATTCTGAGTTCGGGATCAAGAGATATGATTTTGGAAAAGTTCGGTTTTGAAGTTCCGATACTTTGTTTTTAATCTGATCCCTTTTGTAATCTTTTGCTTATACTTCCTTCGTCCGAAATCCGATTGATTTGATTCTTGAAGCGTTGGATTCCTAAGACAATTAATTTCATTTTTATGAAGAATTGTGATTTTTAGGAGATTAAATGGAAAGAGATTGATTGAACCTAAGTGAGAGATTTGGTTATAGGTTATAAGTTGGATAATTTTCTGAACATGGTTCGGTATTTTGTGAATTTCAGGAGCTGTACAACTCCGATTGAGTTGATTCTTGAGGGAAAATAAAATTTAAGATATGGGGCTACAAATCTTGTGAAGGGATCGAAATTTAATTTCATCCCTAAGATTGTCTATTTTTGGACTGAAGTTATGTTAATGTTCAGTCTCGGATTTTGTGAAGGTCCGATAGTATTTCAGCTATAACTTCTTCGTTTCTGATCCTAATTGAGCGCGGTCGGTGGCGTTGGATTCTTATGATCTAGAGGAACAATCTTTAAGAAGAAAGTTTGTCCAAATTATTTCGTTTAGATGCTTTAAAACAGGACGCAAGTAGTCAGTTTTCAAGTTCCTGCAGGGGCAATTTTGGAAATAGACAAATAAGTGAGGGGCAACTTGGTCATTTGTGCCCCATTTTAATGACATGGCAGAACACATCAGAGGTCTGTCGTTTTAAGCAAAATAAATACACGATGGTGTCTGAAAAATGAGAAGAAAATGAAGAGAAAAGAAGAAGAAACGTTGGAGAAGAGAAGAGAGAAGAAGGAGTCGACCATGGAGGGAAAGAAGAAGAGGGATGAAGCATCGGTTTTTCTAGGGGTTTTTAAGCTAGATTTCGTGGGTTTTCAAGGTGAAGACATGGAAGAAGAAGGAAGCTTGTCTTGGAGCTCTCTAAATCCGAAAATGGTGGAGAAAATGGTAAGAGAGAGAAAGTTGAGTTTGAAATTTTTTTGATGAGTTTATTGTGTTAATGGCTTGGAAAGGTTATGAATTTAGGTTGTCTAAGGTTAATTGAAGAGAATAGGCTATGATTATGTTGATTTTATGAAATTGAGGTTTATGTCAAAGTTCAAAATTGGGGTTTTTTGAAATTGTTGCTTTAGATGGCTTAGATTAGTGATGAATTTGAGATTTCTTAAGTTAATTTTGATGTTTATGCTCTAGGTGAAGTTTAATTTGAAAAATTGTAAATTGAGGGTTTAGGCCAAATTAGAAATTTGGAGATTTTGTGAATTAATGGTGTAGAATCATCAATAATAGTAGGAATTGGTGAAATATGAAATCAATTTTGAAGAAATTGTGATTTATGGTATTGAATTTGTGTAAATTGGTTTAGGCCAATTTTGAAAATTGGGGATTTTCAAAATTGGAGATTGAAATAGCTTGAATATGTGAGGAATTGATGTTTTCTAAGCTCAATTTGAGAAATTAAGTTAATTATGACATTGAATTTGATTGAATTGGTTTAGGTTCAATTTGGGATTTGGGGATTTTAGAAATTAATGATGTACATATCTTAGAATTAGTATGAATCGATGACTTATGCATCAAATTGAATAATTAAGTTATTTATGAGATTGAATTTTGATGAAATTGCTTTAAGGAATGTTAAATTGGAAGAAAGAAGTAGGCTTTGGAGCAATTGAGGCACAAAGCAAGTTGTTAGCATGGATATGAGGTGGGTAGTATATTTATATTTTGATTTATAAGCTATATGTGAATTTTTGAAAATTAAAGAAAACAAAATTTGATTTTTGATAAATTATTGTTGATAAAAATGTTTGAAAAATGATGTAAATGTTTGAAATTATGATTTCAAGGGTTAAATGAGTTTTAGAAAATGCAAGAATTATGAAATTCATGATTTTCAAATTATTTGATTTATGATTTAAATGATTTAAAGAATTAGTGCATATATTGTGATATGTGATTTAAGTGAATTGCATTCGATTTGTTATATGAATTCATGTGGATATATGTTTGTGTCATTTATGACACATTATGATGATATGATATGAAAATTTAAAGAAAATTAAGATTTTGAAAAGTGCCTTCAGCAATCTGAAATTGCTTTTGCTTATGTCTATGTGGTTTGGTCAGTCCTTTTGTGAGTCGATTAGACCGCCTCTACTTGTTAAAACCTTCTCTCGGCTGCCCGCAAGAGGCAATGGAGTTCCGATTACGGACTCCTTTCACGGCTACACTGAACCGCTATGCGGCAAAGTGTAGTAAGTCCTATTCACGGCTGCACAGGATCGCTTTACGAGACTGTGCAGTACGTCCTGTTATGACCGAAACCAAACCATTTTGAAATGTTATGTGCTTTTTGTTTTTGTTCATATTTGTGATGCACTGAAAATGTGTTGCATTCATGTATGCATGATTTGGAAAGATTTGAGAATTTGAATGAGAAATTGAGCTTTGAAATCGAGAAATTTTTGGAAATTAGTAATAAAGAATTTGAAAATGTGGAAAGTTGAAGAAATAAGTTTTTGTTGAAAGATTTGAAAAATAACAAATGTTTTGATAAATGTTTTTGCTTATGTTTCAATTTATAAATATATTATCCACAAGTTTCCGAGCTCACCCCCCCTTTCATCCCCAATCTCCAGGTTTTTAAGCAGGAGATCGGATGGAAGACGAGCATGACCTCATTCAATTTGTGCTTGTTCAGATTTATGTGTAAAGTTTGATGTTCGTATTGGATTTTATGGATGGTTAGAAAGCCAAGAAAGTGTATTTAGTCCGAATGTAAAGAATGTATACTGATTATCTTTGAAAATGAGTATGAATTGAATTTATGATATGTGTAAGTAAATTATGGAGTTATATATGAATTGAAATGTATGTGAATGGATTTGCTCGTGGCCAGTAAATGTATATGATTGTATTATGATCGATTGAGTATTTTTGAAGTGTTAGGTTTAGATGTGCGTTTCTGCTGGTGTTTCGGATTCCGGACGGGAGGTCCGATGTTGATTTGTGTTGTTGGATTGTGATATAGAAGTGTGTTTTTGCCTTTGCAGAAATTTTTGAGCTGTCAAAATACAGTCGTTATGCTGCCTAATTTTCGGTAAAAATCGGGTTAAGATAAGAATAAGAATAAGAAGTTAGTTTGTTAAAGATGAGTTTTTAGTTAAGAAGATGAAATTTTTGGGATTTGTGTGATTGGTTAAGAAAAATAATATGAATCGAAAAGTTGTTTGAGATTTAAATGAATTGAAATTTGTGCGAGGATGAGTTTCCAAAAAGGAAATTGTATGGTTTGAATGTGATTGAGTAAAGAGAAAGGGAATGAATAAGAGAAAGAAAAAAAAATTATATCAGTTTCGGATGGTTAGTCTTGGTTCCCAACACGAATGTGGTTCTGTGTTCTTGATTATTCTCGGATGTCGGCTCCGTTTGTTAAGTATCGATTCCGCTTCGCTTCGTTTTGCTTCGCTACTTTCGTTTTTCGTTTCGCTAGCTTTCGCTTTGTTTACGATTCAAAATTTCGACGCGAAATTTTCGTTTCCATTCACTTTCGCTTTTCTTCGTTCTTCGTTTTTGTTAGGATCCGGTTTCGGATCGGGTCCCAACATTTATGGTATCGAGTCCAAAGATATGATCGTATCTTGGGCGTTTGTTCAAATGATGTGTATAAGAAGAATGTTCAAGCATAAGATTGAATTTGTGAGATTGTGATAAAGATAGAGTGCATACTAAAGTGCTTGATAGATGAAGATGATAAGAATGTTAAGTGATTTTAGGAAATTGTGCATGAAATTGAGATTTGAAGTTCATGAGGAATTAGGATGATTTGATTTTGTATATCCATTTGTGAGTGAAAGATGAGCATGGAGATGGATTTTTATGAAGTATGTGAAGACCTCATTAAGTGATTGATGAGGGTTAAGAACTTTGATGAATTTTAGGTTTGTGATTATGAAATCGTGATTAAAAATTTCATGATGAATCTTGATGACTTGCTTTTGGATATTTATGTGTGAGATGAAATGAGGAATGATTGAGAGATGAGATAAAGGATAAAAATATATGTGTGAAAGATCAATAGGTTGATTTTGGATGATTATTGGCCCATATTGGGTTCCTTAAGAAATGGGACCATTGACTTGTGAAAATGTGTTAAGAAATATTTTATTTGAGGAAATAGTGTTTTGATATAAATGAGAAGTGAAAAAAATAATGATTAAGTTAAGAATATGTGTGATAAGAAATTGGTAAGAAAGTAATGTGACTATTATTAGGAGGATATGTTACTTGATGACTATGTATGAATTTCGAGGACGAAATTCTTTTAAGAGGGGGAGAAATGTTGGACCCCGATATTTAATTGAAATTCAGAAATAGTAAATGAAATTGAATGAGTGTTTTGTTTAAGTATTATGTTATAGATGAAATTATGCTTTAAGGAAATTTTAAGAAAAGAATTATGAGTTTTCAATGTATTTGATAATTGTGGAGATTTGTATGGGTTATGAAAGTTTAAGCGACTGAATTGATTGAAAAGTTAGTAGAAAATCAAGAAATAAAGAGAAAAGTGAGAGAATTTGAAAAATTAAAAAAGTTGACTTTTGGAGATAGAAAGTTTGACTTGAGAGTTGACTTTTTGTTTAAGGCAAAATTTGAGAAAATTGTCTTCTGGAAACTTGTAGTTTATGTCAAGAGCTTTCTGTAGCTATAAAGTTTGATATTTTTCGATATCGGAAGTGAGTGTTATGATCAGTCAAAGGTCGGTTGGAGTTTGACTTTTTGAAGAAAAAGTTGACTTTTTGATTTAGGCAAAATTCGAGAAAATGATCAACATGAAAATTGTAGCCTCTGTTGAGAGATTTTTGTGGACATAAATTTTGTCATTTTTCGATGTCGGGATTGAGAGATATGATTTTCCGAAGATATGCTTTGTTTTGAAAATGCTATTAAGTATAGATTTGTGTGTTCTACGCTTCGAGGCCACTCGTTGTATGGATTTAGTTTGAATTAGAGTAAAGTGGTCTTCATGAAAGTTTTAGATGATGTTTTTATCTTTCCATTGATATAAAGTTTGCAATTTTTCGATATCGGGGCTAGGAGTTATGAGCGATTAAAAATTGGAAGTCGTTTAGGAAAAGCTGTTTTGGACATAATCTTTAATTGAGTTTCCGACCTCTTTCGAGACCTAATTTGATTTTGATTTCTTCAGGGAAGTTGTAGAGCTTCCTTTTATCTTTCTATTGACACCAAATTTGTCAAATTCTGATTTCGGGATCAAGAGATATGATTTTGGAAAAGTTCGATTTTGAAGTTTCGATACTTTGTTTTTAATCCGATCCCTTTTGTAATCTTTTGCTTATAATTCCTTCGTCCGATATCCGATTGATTTGATTCTTGAAGCGTTAGATTCCTAAGACAATTAATTTCATTTTTATGAAGAATTGTGATTTTTAGGAGATTAAATGGAAAGAGATTGATTGAACCTAAGTTAGAGATTTGGTTATAGGTTATAAGTTGGATAATTTTCTGAACATGGTTCGGTATTTTGCGAATTTCGGGAGCTGTACAACTCCGATTGAGTTGATTCTTGAGGGAAAATAAAATTTAAGATATGGGGATACAAATCATGTGAAGGGATCGAAATTTAATTTCATCCCTAAGATTGTCTATTTCTGGACTGAAGTTATGTTAATGTTCAGTCTCGGATTTTGTGAAGGTCCGATAGTATTTTGGCTATAACTTCTTTGTTTCTGATCCAAATTGAGCGCGGTTGGTGGCTTTGGATTTGTATGATCTAGAGGCACAATTTTCAAGAAGAAAGTTTGTCCAAATTATTTCGTTTAGATGCTTAAAAACAGGACGCAAGTAGTCAGTTTTCCAAGTTCCTGCAGGGACAATTTTGGAAATAGGCAAATAAGTGAGGGGCAACTTGGTCATTTGTGCCCCATTTTAATGACACGGCATAACACATCAGAGGGCTGTCGTTTTAAGCAAAATAAAGACACGATGGTGTCTGAAAAATGAGAAGAAAATGAAGAGAAAAGAAGAAGAAACGTTGGAGAAGAGAAGAGAGAAGAAGGAGTCGGCCATGGAGGGAAAGAAGAAGAGGGATGAAGCATCAGTTTTTCCAGGGGTTTTTAAGCTAGATTTTGTGGGTTTTAAAGGTGAAGACAAGGAAGAAGAAGGAAGCTTGTCTTGGAGCTCTCTAAATCCGAAAATGGTGGAGAAAATGGTAAGAGAGAGAAAGTTGAGTTTGAAAATTTTTTGATGAGTTTATTGCGTTAATGGCTTGGAAAGGTTATGAATTTAGGTTGTCTAAGGTTAATTGAAGAGAATAGGCTATGATTATGTTGATTTTATGAAATTAGGGTTTATGTCAAAGTTCAAAATTGGGGTCTTTTAAAATTGTTGCTTTAGATGGCTTAGATTAGTGATGAATTTGAGATTTCTTAAGTTAATTTTGATGTTTATGCTCTAGGTGAAGTTTAATTTGAAAAATTGTAAATTGGGGGTTTAGGCCAAATTAGAAATTTGAAGATTTTGTGAATTAATGGTGTAGAATCATCAATAATAGTAGGAATTTGTGAAATATGAAATCAATTTTGAAGAAATTGTGATTTATGGTATTGAATTTGTGTAAATTGGTTTAGGCCAATTTTGAAAATTGGGGATTTTCAAAATTGGAGATTGAAATAGCTTGAATATATGAGGAATTGATGTTTTCTAAGCTCAATTTGAGAAATTATGTTAATTATGATATTGAATTTGATTGAATTGGTTTAGGTTCAATTTGGGATTTGGGGATTTTAGAAATTAATGATGTACATATCTTGAATTAGTATGATTTGATGACTTATGCATCAAATCAAGGATTAGGTTATTTATGAGATTGAATTTTGATGAAATTGCTTTTAGGAATGTTAAATTGGAAGAAAGAAGGAGGCTTTGGAGCAATTGAGGCACAAAGCAAGTTGTTAACATGGATATGAGGTGGGTAGTATATTTATATTTTGATTTATAAGCTATATGTGAATTTTTGAAAATTAAAGAAAACAAAATTTGATTTTTGATAAATTATTGTTGATAAAAATGTTTGAAAAAGGATGTAAATGTTTGAAATTATGATTTCGAAGGGTTAAAATGAGTTTTAGAAAATGCAAGAATTATGAAATTCATGGTTTTCAAATTATTTGATTTATGATTTAAATGATTTAAAGAATTAGTGCATATATTGTGATATGTGATTTAAGTGAATTGCATTCGATTTGTTATATGAATTCATGTGGATATATGTTTGTGTCATTTATGACACATTATGATGATATGATATGAAAAATTTAAAGAAAATTAAGATTTTGAAAAGTGCCTTCGGGCAATCTGAAATTCCGTTTTGCTTATGTGATATGTGAGTTTGGTCAGTCCTTTTGTGAGTCAACAGACTGTCTCTACTTGTTAAAGCCTTCTCTCGGCTGCCAAGAAAAGGCAATGGAGTTCCGACACGGACTTCCTTTACGGCTATAATGAACCGCTTATGCGGCAAAGTGTAGTATCGTCATATTCACTACCGCGCATGTGATCGCTTATGAGACTATGCAAGACGCCCCGTTAGGACCAAACCAAACCATTTTGAAATGTTATGTGCTTTTTGCTTTTGTTCATATTTTTGATGCACTGAAAATGTGTTGCATTCATGTATGCATGATTTGGAAAGATTTGAGAATTTGAATGAGAAATTGAGCTTTGAAATCGAGAAATTTTTGAAAATTAGTAATAAAGAATTTGAAAATGTGGAAAGTTGAAGAAATAAGTTTTTGTTGAAAGATTTGCAAAATAACAAATGTTTTGAGAAATATTTTTTCTTATGTTTCAATTTATAAATATATTATCCACGAGTTTCCGAGCTCACCCCCCCTTTCATCCCCAATCTCCAGTTTTTTAAGCAGGAGATCGGATGGAAGACGAGCATGACCTCAGTCCAATTTGTGCTTGTTCGTATTTATGTGTAAAGTTTGATGTTCGTATTGGATTTTATGGATGGTTAGAAAGCCATTAAAGTGTATTTAGTCTGAATGTAAAGAATGTATCTGATTATCTTTGAAAATGAGTATGAATTAAATTTATGATATGTGTAAGTAAATTATGGAGTTATATATGAATTGAAATGTATGTGAATGGATTTGCTCGTGGCCAGTAAATGTATATGATTGTATTATGATCGATTGAAGATTTTTGAAGTGTTAGGTTTAGATGTGCGTTTCTGCTGGTATTTCGGATTCCGAACGGGAGGTCCGATGTTGATTTGTGTTGTTGGATTGTGATATAGAAGTGTGTTTTTGCCTTTGCAGAAATTTTTGGGCTGTCAAAATACAGCCATTATGCTGCCCGATTTTCGGTAAAAATCGGGTTAAGATAAGAATAAGAATAAGAAGTTAGTTTGTTAAAGATGAGTTTTTAGTTAAGAAGATGAAATTTTTGGGATTTGTGTGATTGGTTAAGAAAAATAATATGAATCGAAAAGTTGTTTGAGATTTAAATGAATTGAAATTTGTGCGAGGATGAGTTTCCAAAAAGAAAATTGTATGGTTTGAATGTGATTGAGTAAAGAGAAAGGGAATGAATAAGAGAAAGAAAAAAAATTTATACCGGTTTCGGATGGTTAGTCTAGGTTCCCAACGCGAATGTGGTTCTGTGTTCTTGATTGTTTTCGGATGTCGGCTCCGTTTGTTAAGTATCGATTCCGCTTCGCTTCGTTTTGCTTCGGTACTTTCGTTTTTTGTTTCGCTAGCTTTCGCTTTGTTTACGATTCGAAATTTCGATGCGAAATTTCCGTTTCCATTCGCTTTCGTTTTCTTCGTTTTTCGTTTTCGGTTGGGATCCAATTCCCGGATCGGGTCCCAACATTCAGCATCCCAGCTTCTTATGGGGCTTGAAGCCAATATCTTACTTTAACTTCCAGTATAAAATTATTTCTAAATTGGCCTTTAGAATGAAAAAGGTGTTGAGCACTATTTTTCAGTAAAACTTAAGGGGCATTCCTAGAGGCTAGGCAAATAGGAGACAATGTCCCTATTGCACAAGATTTGTTTAGGGGCTATAGAAGGAGGAATTCTCCAAAAAACTATGCCCTAAAGATATATTTTCAGAAAGCATATGACACTATTAGTTATGACTTTATTTTATAAGTTTTGGAGGTGTTTCGTTTCCCTGTTAGATACAGGGAATGAATTAAAGAATGTATAGCTACTCCCTTCTTTCAATGTCCTAGCGAATGGGGAGACCACCAAATTGTTCAAGGGGAAAAGGTTTAAGACAAAGAGACCCTTTATCTCCTTATATGTTCATCTTTTGTATGGAAGTGTTGATAAGGCTGGCAAAATACAATATCTCCTTAAACTTTAATTTTAGTTGTCACATCAAATGTAAAGAAATAGGATTGTTTAACTTGAGCTTTGTAGATGACCTCATAATTTTCTCAAAAGCTAATGACATGTTAGTATTTACTCTACTATTTCCCTCATGATTTTCAAATAATTATTTGGTCTACGTATCAATTTCAAGAAAGGATGTTAATTTTTTCATCAATTGCTTTAAGGGAAGTAGAATGATTATTTTAAAAAAATTGGGCTGCAAATTAATGAATCCCCCTTCACTTATCTGGGCCTCCCATTTTTCACTAAGAGATTACAATTTATAGATGCTTCCCTTCATTTGGAAGAAGTTCAAAGAAATTTAAGATCCTGGTGTAATAAGGATCTTTCCTACTTAGGAAGTTTAATGTTGATAAAGTTAATACTGAATTCCCTACATGTATACTGGTTAACCCATATGTTTCTCTTAAAGGGAGTGATTAAGTCCTTAGAAAGGATAATGAGGAACTTTTTTATGGGGAGGAAGGAGTCTTAGCAAGAAAATGGCCAAAATAGTCATGGAAGGAGATCAATAAACTATTGGTAGAGGCAGATCTGAGAATTCCCCTAATTATCCTAACTAATAAGGTTCTAATAGCTAAAAGGTTGTAGATATTAATAGAAAGAAAGAGAAACCTATGGATAAGGTGTATTAATACGTACACTCTAAAAGATAGTAGCTTATGTGAATTTTAACTATGATCTAAGCTAAGAGATAATTTGAAAACATTCATTAAATGTGAAATTGGTAATGGAGGAAGAGTATCTCTTCTTTATAATGGTTGGAGCAAAGCAGGACCTTTGCACTTGGCCAATATACAAGGAACTTAGTTGAATACTATCCCTACGAATGCCAAGGTAAAGAATGAATAAATGGGAGCCAATAGGATAATCAACACCCCCTTGTTAGTTTCAGGCAGAATGTAATCCTAATCTGGGAAAGAAAGGTAAATGCATTTGGCTTTACCAACCTTTTGGCAAATTCACTAAGGAGTTTTGTAAGGATATATTGAGAGAAGTTATGGTAAAAGTGAAATGGAAACACATATTTTGGAATAAGCACCTGTTGCCTAATATTTATATTTTTAATGTGGTTAATTATTAAATAAAGACTATAACTAAAGACAAATTAGGGTCCCTAATGTCTGTCTGTTATATAAAGAGGATGGTGAATCATCAACTCATCTCTTCTTTAGCTGCATGCTTTTGGAATGGATATGGGACAAGGTTTAGGACCTATATCAAATTCACAGGAAAGGGTTCAACTATTAGGATATACTTGAAATGCTAAGGAATGAAAATTCAATCTCAAAGAGAGATATATTAGTGATTATCATTTGCTTAGGAACAAAAATTTACAAGATATGGGTTGAGCGATATTACAAACATTTCAGAGGGTGCAGAATGCTAAAGAGGAAATCCTAGGAGAAATCATACTAAAGGTCATAATATAGCTCATACTCTGCCAAGAGGTGAGAAGATGACATCTTAATATAGCAATCCCTAGTCAGAACTATACAACACTCTCCACTAATCAACAATCCAAATTGATGTTATAAATGGAGTTGAGGGTATAATACTCTCAACCCCAAATACCATTATAGAGAGAATGAGAATTATTAATAAAACTTAGAAGAGAACATTAACAAATATCAACTTCTCATTGTTCAAGTAGGGGGGTTATCAAATCCAACAAATAATAGAAACCTACTCTAAAGATAAAATAAATTGAGGCATTGATGAGTAGGATCATATTCATAGAGATTGGGGTATTATATTATTTTATAAATAAAAAGGGAGTTATGCAGTAGGAAAATTAAAAAAGAAGACCAAACAAAGATAAGCAATAAAATAAATGGAGAAAATCAATATATCGAGTTAACTAACCAAAGGAGTGGTTCCATTCATCCATAGAGTTAATCGTCGATGCAAAAATAAATTCTCTTATCCTTAAATAAATTGGTTATAGTTATTGGTATAACCTAATAACCAATATCTCCTAACCTTTTTGATAATTAAAATAAGATCTTTAGTTATTTCTCTTACCAATAAATATCCTAGAAACATTTATAGGATTTAATCTACCAGTAACATTACAATTTAGGGAGATATAATTCTAGCCAATAAACTCAAGACCCAACTATTAGTGTCGACCCTAGACAAGGGCAGTCAGGACACCTGCCCAAAGCCCCACCCCTATTAAGGGCTCACTTTCACTCCCAGTTTAGCAATTAGTAACATTCTCATGCTTATTCTCTTAGTTGTTGGAGGGAAATAAATGATATTTAATGGTTGCAGAGAGAGGAAGAGATAAATTTGGGTTGAGATAATTCCCATATTACTACATAATCTTTTCATCCTCCAAGACTAACGTTAACTTTCATTTGAAGTTAACGTTAGCTTCTTATACTTATAAATTCATTTGAAGCATCTTACACTCTCTTTTTTTTATGTCCATCAATATATAAATATAAGATACTCCATCTCAAAATTTGTAGCAAAGGATTTTCACGGATCTGACTTCTGAATTTTGATCGATAATTTAAAGTAAAGTTTGTAAATTTTTATATATTTTAGCTTACTAAATATTTGAATATATTATAATTAATTTATAATTTGTGATTCACGTGGACACTATATTAGCATTTTAAATCGAACGTTAATATTAAATGATATTATATTTATTTGTGTTTCTCCTTTTTATTTTTAGATTACTTATTATTTATAAAATATAATTAAACATTAATAAATAATTTAATTTTTATTATATACGTGACTATAGCATTAGCTAAGAGAATTTTTCAAAGTTAAAATTATTGAAAACCTACTTGAGGTCATCAAAGTCACAAGAAAGGTTGAATGATTTAGCTATTTTATGTATCAAGAACTATATGATGGACAATATCGATCTTGATAATATTATTAATGATTTTATATCTAGAAATGCACGGAGAATTTTTTTTCTCATAAATCATGATCATATGTGTGTTTGTTAGTGTAATTCTTTTAGTGTTTTGCAATCTAATATTGCTAGTCGATTGTCGCTATTGTTATTTTGTTATTATCGCTACTATTTTTAGTTATTTTATTGTTACTTGATATTTGTAAGATATTATTAGTTGATGTTATGATCATTTAATATTTTGTTGAGTATGTAGACTTATAAATTGAGACTAACTCTTTTGCTAATTTAAGAAAAATTGTCACATAAAAGTTTTTAATCTTTATTTTCTTTTTGAAATCAAATATATTTTTAAAATGGAGTGTGAAATTTATTTAAAATTTGATTATTTGATATGGTAGACATACACCAATTATGATCAAGTCTATACCTTCTTAATTGTTACCCGTTCTTCCTACTTACTACTAAATGTGCTACCATGATGTATAAAGTAAACTGCTACATCTACTCTAGTCACTCTCCTCAAACTCTCCAATTAAGCGATTTAAATACTCTACCAATCCCAAGATTAGGTAAAGGTATAATGAGGCTCAGGCTTAATTTGTGGGTTTTAAACATTGAAAAAAAAAGGGACTAATTAAGGCTCAAAGGGGTTACTATTGTCAATGCATTAGGTAGGCTATTTAGGTGAGAAGGCTAAAAAAGAAGATGACTTTAGTTACTTTCATGCACACATATATCAATGTAAACTCGACCGATTTAATACAAGTTTTAGACAAATATTCAAATAGAAGAGTATCACACAATAAGAAAAATAAAGATTGCTATAGATGTTGCAATATATTGAAATTACCAAATTTTTATAGCTTCCCTTTCAAAATCAATCATTATAATTAACCTTCACTCGTATCCAAGTTAACTTAAATAATCAACATGTGCTACTCTCATACTTAACTAGTTTTTTTTTTCCTATGGCATGCATCACAAGACAAAGTTTAACACTTAAGCACAAAAGAAACAAACACACATATAAAACACACAGAAAATTTAAAAAAAAAACAAGCAACCAAACACAATAATGGAAAACATTTTTTTATAAAATTCTAAAAAACTCTCCCCCTCACTTAAACCTAACATTTCCCTCAATGTTAAAGAACATAAGAATAGAGGGTGGATAGAATACTTACTTAGGGGTAGGGTAATGAAATGGATAATCATCTAAATGCTTGACATATTATCGACATACCCCCTAATTTTTGCAGGTATTAATAACTTCTTGTAATTTTGGTTTTATAACACTTATCCCCTTAACCGTTAATTTCTATTAAAAATCTTATTTGCAAATTTTAAAATGACAATGATTTTTTTTATATGACACTACACAACATCATATGGAATTTGTAGTTGGGGTTTTTTAACAGAAATTGATGGCAAGGAGGACAAGTATTACAAAACAAAAAATGTAAAGGTGTTAATAGTTTCTAAAAGTCAGGAATATATTGATAATATATCAAATTACTGGAGATCCAATAAATTTAACCCTATTTTCAATTTAAACGCTGTACCAAAATTATAATAGTGTTAATAGTTTCTTATTATAATTTTCATGCTAATTAAATTTAGAACCAAATATATTCATTTTTATTTTACATCCATTTGAAATTCATATTATTTTACTCAAGGGGTGTGGCTCGATGGTTGAGAGCGGAACTTGACTTTGGTTAGGTTCCAGGTTCGATTCTATGCTAAGCCCTCTTCAGAAGAGCTTAGACGTTGAGTTTTAATTGTAGATGGAACTAGTTGAGCCTCAATAATGAGGTCTTGTGGCTGCAGCACTACTGTGGGGTGGCCAATTGACCTTCAGAGAGATGACTACGCTTACCACTACTAATTTCCTCGAATCAAAAAAAAAAAATTGTAGATGCTGGCCTATCGAAAGGTCCTAATAGTATGATAGATGATGTTAAGATCGTTAATTATAAGGTTAATGGTGGGTTAGTTTTGCAGCAAAAGGAAAGTTCAATTATTTTATTATTAATTAATATTAAAGTATTTTATTATTACTTAATTCTAAAAAAGTATTTTATTATTACTTTTGACAGTTCTAGCTAATATTGCAAGAGCAGGTGAAATTCTAAATTTAAAATACAATTTACGCATTTATTTATAGGATAAATTATATTTTAAAATTTAAAATTTATTCAGTTTTATAATACTAATCAAAAGTACAAAAGTATCAGTAGGATACTAGATGTTTCAATTTATTTTAAATATAAACCTTTACATTTTATAGCTTTCCAAATTTAAAATATAAATTATCTTTATTATACAATAAAAATTTATGGGTACATTTTAGTATTAATTTAGGATTTAAAATTAATTTATAAGTATTTAATAATAATGAAGTCTGATATATAGATGTTCAAATGTCAAAACGCTTATAACCTGAAAATTTGGATTATGGGAACACCATTCAGTTAGTATTGGCTAGTACCGGTCATATTGGTTAAAAAAATGAGAATCAAGTTTTGCCACCAGGTGGTATAAGCTCTTTTGGTTAGCAGTTAGCACTCGCTAATCAGAAAATGGGTCAAATATTGGTCTGAATTGTAATTTTAAAAAGTCTCATGGCTAAATTGTAAAAAAGTAAACTTTTTCTTAAATAAAATAATAATTATTTATACATAAAAAGAATGACTTTATAAAAACCCTTTTTGTAGTTAGACCAATATGAAGTGATTATAAATTACATAATTAAATATATTAGTTTAACATAAATTAAAATATTTTAAATTATATATATTTTATATTGACATTGCATATATTTTTAATGTATAAACGTGAAAATTATTATAATAATTTTGAAATATGCAAAGATAGCATTTAAAATTAAATTCACTTATTATAAATGCATATTTTTTTACTTTTTATTATTCTTAGTCTTATATAGAGTTAAGTGATCTTCTTTTATATTAATTTTATAATTATTGTTTATATGAGAAATGTGTGAAAATAATATTAATAAGAATAAAAGATAGTTATTATATTAGATTTATGTTATTATAATTTCATGACAAAAGGTTGGCACTTAATATTAATATTATACCGTATCAAAATGAAATCTGAGATAATATTTAATAACGGATAACCTTATTTTCTTTCAAATGATAAAATTCGACATGTCCTATAAAGATGGGAATAAATTAATAGGCCATGCATAATTCTTCAAAAAGAATTCCTGCTGCCTAAGAAGATTCGTTCTTGTAAAATGTTGAGAGCAAATTATTCAATTATTTTACCATTTTGCCTCTAGTATAAGATCCTATATCAGCAACTTGCAAGGGCATATTTTGTCTTTCTAAACCTATTCTTTTTTGCTCCTCTCCAATTCTTGACTCTTACTTGTGGGGCTAGCTACTCTCCAAGCAAAAAGCTCTGTCCCGGCGTGCAATTGCCTTCTTTTAGCGTTCCACTTCTGCTACAAAAGCATGTTCCAGACTGGATTCAGGTTTGTGTCTTCTTTTCCATTCCATGGATATCCGACCCGATCTTTTCTCCATGTTTCTTCTTTTCCTGATACTATATCAGTTAAAAAGACAGCACTTGACTTCAGAATCTGCAGTTTCTTCTTTTACTAATTAATACAACCAAAGTCTGCGGTCTTTGTTTAGACAGATTCAATATATATTCTTCAAAATCGTATAAGGGTCAGGTTTTATGGGGTTTCTTGGTGACTGTTTGCAATAAATGTTAATGTTTCCTGGTATTACTTAACACCCTTGGCATTATATGGAAACAGCAGGAGTGCCTCCATTTCAAAACTTGCCAGGATCTTCATCAGAGGCATCTCATCCCAGCCTGGAAGGTGTGAGTGAGAAACTTAAAACTTATTTCTTCTTTGATTTTCTTGGTAATTTTGTCTAAAGATGTTAGCTTTGTTCATTTAGATCCCAAGTAATTGTGAGTGTCAAAAAGCATAGACATCTGAAACGTCAAGAAAAAGAACAAACTGACAAACTTTTGGGTGGCAACTTGTCTCGTCAGAGTTTTGTAACTATTTTAAAGAAAAGTCAATCCGCTACAATACTAAATCAATTGCCAACCCAAAATCTGTCAATAACTGAAAAAAGTAATAATTTGATGAGCTCATGTTTTTCCTTATGATCAAGGAGAAGTAATGTTTAAATTAAGGCAAAAAAAAATCAAAATTGAAATTGACTAATCATACATATTATTTACATACAACAATCATCATTTTAATAGATAGTTTACTTTTAAAATTATTAAATTATAAATAATTCAAAATAATAAGCTTTTACCCTTAAAAATTTTATAGTGAAAACTCGTTAATTTCTTCACGTTGACACCAATGACCAAGCAGTACCGGTTCATAAAATTCTTTCCTGATTGTTGGTCGAGGTGGCCAATTATTGGCTGTCCAAGTTCACTTCATCAGAGCGTGCCTAAGTTGTCGTCTCTTGGTGTCTTTGTTCACTTCCAGTTGGTCTTAGTTGTTTTCAAGTGGTACATAACATCAAAGTTTGATGTCCGAATGAGAGGAAAAGCTGAAGGAAAGTGTTTAATGTAATTTTGGGTTATCCTCTTTAGTCTGGACATGTTTTTTCCTTCTCCCACCTGAAGTCTCAATTCTTCAAAATAATTCAATATTTAGCAGTTTATATAATTTCAAACACTACATTTTAGTGTTGGAACTTAAATTAGCTTATCATGACTCAGTAGGCTAGAAGGCAAGGTTGCACTAATCACAGGAGCAGCAAGTGGCATAGGAAAGGCAACTGCAACCAAATTCATCAATAATGGTGCCAAAGTTGTGATTGCTGACATCCAACGCCAACTAGGCCATGAAACTGCCCAAGAATTGGGACCCAATGCCACCTTCTTCTCATGTGATGTAACCAAAGAATCCGACATAGCCAATGCTGTCGATTTTACCGTATCTGAATACAGTAAGCTCGACATCATGTACAACAATGCAGGAGTGGCATGTAAGTCTCCTCCAAGCATCACGGACCTAGATCTTCAAGTGTTTGACAGGGTTATGAACGTCAACGTCCGAGGGGTCATGGCTGGTGTGAAGCATGCGGCTCGTGTGATGATCCCACGACGAACTGGCTCCATTCTTTGCACGGCGAGTGTCACAGGAACTATGGCTGGATTAGCACAGCACACTTATTCGATATCTAAGTGTACGGTCATCGGCATTGTCAAGTCTGCGGCGGCGGAGCTGTGCCAATATGGGATTCGCATCAACTGCATATCACCCTTTGCTATTCCAACCTCGTTTGTGATGGAGGAATTGAGCCAAGTTTATTATGGGGTTGATGCTCAGCGAATTTTGGATATGGTGTATGCTGTTGGTTCTCTGAAGGGTGCAAACTGTGAGCCGATTGACGTGGCTAATGCTGCACTATACCTTGCCTCTGATGATGCCAAGTACGTTAGTGGTCATAATTTGGTGGTTGATGGAGGTTTCACATCGTTCAAGAGCTTGGAGTTGCCTGCACCTGATCAGTTGCGATGATGATTTAGGCTGGGGAGATTCTGAAATGAAGTAAATCTTGCTGAATATGGATTAAAATGCCCTCTTCATTTGTTTTCAATTTCTTCTTTTCTTTTCGATCATCGAATGGACATTTTTAGGCGCAGAGAGGAAACCATATTGTAATAGAAAACCTGAAAACCAAAATCTCAGGTCATTTAATGAACTTGTACCTGGAAGGAAAGATAAGGGCTAGTTTACTGGGAAAAGGGCCCTGTGAGTCTTTAAACTTCTTAGTCCTGCCACCGTTATTATCAGTAACTTCATCCAGATCTAAACTACTGCATGTTGTTTACTCTGGATTCATGACTAGTATTTATTGTTAATATGCGTTGAGTCTGTGGCCTGTGACCTTTATAACAGTGTACATTTGAGAATGTTGCATTCCTTGCAATCACATAAAACGCTTGTAGGAGCATTGCACCTGAATGCAAGTTGTATTCTTCTTTTTCCTTTTTGAAGGAGAAATATAGAGGCAATTATCATCTTCTTACAGGAGGCAAGCCAATCGAGTGATGGGCAGCATATTTATAACATCCTAATTTAAGATAGGTAACTTACTCCCATCTTCATAGCTTGATTATGCCAGTTGCGTATGGAATTGCTATGCTGAAAAATTCGGCAGTCGGTCAGATTGTTGCTGATCAAAACTGCTCTAACACAAGTTTCCGCATGAACGCCTCTGGAGCTGCAAAACAAAGGAAGCAGAATGTTAGAACCCAATATCTATCTTCTGCTGAAGAATTATGACCCTGATTTCCTCAAACACAAGATTCTTCTGAGACTACACAAGAAATTGTTGTTCTGTTCAGTAATTTGAAGTGAGGTGATGAACTAGTGGATGATTGATACCTAAGCCACCAGTAAACAGTCTGAATTGGCCAAGAGCCTGCCTGATGAACATCTCAACTCCACTCACTACAGTAGCACCCACCTCTCTCGCCTCTTGCAAGAGTCTCGTATTTCTGGGCGTATAAACAGCATCGAAAACCAACTCATACGATTTTAAAGCCTCCTGTCCATGCAGATACTAAAATGTTGGTATAAAATTCATGATTAGTATCTACTTAAGAATCAAAAGTGAAACTAGAAACCTTCGACAGAGGGCTTTGAACTGTGTTTGGTTCCATTCCAACTGCGGAAGCGTTTGCAAAGACCATTCCCTTCTCCGGACAGTACGAGTCTAGAATCTCATAAGGTAGCGCTTCTCCAGAAACCGCCCGAGCCAGGGCTTTTGCTCTCTCTTTTTGGAAAAAGTCCGCAGTTAGAAATACAAGAATGATGAGATTCCTTCAGAAATCAGAATTCTCTTCACTTTTCTTACCGTAATTGCGGTTGAATATAACAACTCTAGCCCCTCTGCTTTTGGCACCAAAAGCAAGTGCTCTTCCTGCTCCTCCTGCTCCAACCAGCACAAATGTTCTCCCAGCCAGAGGAGATGGATCGGCTGCGTCTTTCTTTGTTAATCCTCTATCTGCTTTTCCAAAATTGCTTTCTTAGTTAATAATTGTTTTTCAGACAAATCATGAATCAACACAAACATGTGTTCTATACCAGAAAGATTTATCTAGTTGCCAATGGTATTTCCAACTCAATCTACTAAATGGATTTTCTGAAGCTAAATAAAGGGTAAGTTTTAGTACTGCTCTTTGAACAGAGATAATCAACCAGTATGGTACCTGTCATTGCATCCTCAATTGCAGTTATACAAGCCTCACAATCTGTGTTGTAACCAACAAGCTTCCCATCATCAGACCTCCTTATTATGGTATTCACAGCTCCTATGGACTGATTCACAAAGAATTCAGCTGTTTAGAAGCTTATAAAAAAAAATTCAACCAAACAAGCAAGAACTTATCTCATCTGTTATTTAGCTATTTGATCCTGTAATTACTCTTCAAGCTGCAGTTTTAATGAGATGACATTTATGCATGTAACTAAGAATCTTGGAACGTGAAGACTTTAAATCAGATAAAATAATTTGGTTTCACGTGAACTTTGATATCATTTTGGAACAAATCCAACTTGAACAGAACAAAACTCCAATCTGCCATGCATGATAACTGTTTTCTAATTTATTGGAGTTTCCTGACCTTAGCCAGTGGGTGGACTTCATCGCAGCATCCTACTGCCACCTCCTTGTGCGGGATCCCAACACTACAAGCATTGAGCAGAAGGGAAATGACTATTTATCAAATGACAATACTAGTTGACATTGACTATAACATGAGAATGCAGAGCTGATGAAGTCTAATAGTGTTTAACAGCTATAAAACTTAAAATAAATAGAAGGGGTTTATTATATACCTGAAACCAGCAAAGTCGGAGCTTGTATAGGTTCTAAAAAATTCTTTGATGTCATCCACTAGCATAGGAACATAGATTCCATTGTATCCTATATGCCTAAAAGCAGGATTGTGCAGAATAGGACCTTTGCTGTGTCCAACTGGGTTTGAAATGAGACCAAAGACTTTGGTGTCAGGATTTATGTATTCAGGCTTATAAACTTGCGTGAGACTAAGTAGAGTTGGCATCCCAGGTACTTCTTTGCCTTTCAGAGTTCCATAAACCAAAAATCCTCCAAATTTTGGGCCTAAAAGCTGGCTTATGAGGCCTCTACTACCCACTGCAAGAGCAATAAAAGGCACCTGAAGACGAAAGAACTAGAGTGAGTGGATTGGTGGAGAATAATACATTTTTCCAAGTTTAAAGCAAGGAACTTTACAATTAATTTGCCGGAAAGATTGTCCCAATCAACTGCATTCGAAGAAATAAGCTCCCCGTTAGTGTTTTGTCTTTTCCTTTATGTGCGAGTGTCAAAACGAATACCTGACAATGAGTTAGCATCTGAAACACAGGCGCCAAATCAGTGATGTAATGGACATCTATCACGAGCTTGATAATGTCCGCTCCAGTAGACTGCATGCAGGCGATCAGATGACCAAGCTTCTCTGCTGAAGGTTTCTCTCCATTGACATAGCTTGATACAACTAGTTTGGTATTGGATCTGTTGTAGAAGTAGTCAGCCATGATGCTGTCTGAAGCTATCTGTAAGCGTTTCATGTGGGGAAACGATATTTCAATATTTCCTTTTCAACTTGATTCAGTATTCAATAGGAATGAACTGGAAATTTTTTTTTCTGATTACCTCATAGTCCATTTCAACAAATTCCACATCTAAGTCAAGAGCCAGTCTCAGTACTTGCATACAAGTATCCTTTCTTTCAACGTTGCTTAAAGTTCTCGATGACTTTAGCCTGTTAACAGGGCAAGAATTTCAGTTAAGCCCGCCCGTCATATTAGTGATGTCAAATCTAAAAATATCTTCACTTTGTGTTTAAATAGGTTAACATTTGTTTTAAAATTCAATATTCTTAATATTTTGGAATATCAAAGTAAACTTGTATATTGTGGAAGTGACAATTCATTGATACTGGATTCAAACAACATTGATTGCATCAAACAAAAATGGGTGGTTGCAAGCAATGTGATCGTCATTGATGATCCAATCCCCCCAAATTCCGTCTTCATTCCACCCCTCAGAAGTAAATGAATGATGTCCCAAGTGGTCCTTACGACATTTAACTACAGATTCCAGATTTATATCCAAGGAAGGCAGGTAGGTTAAGTTCAACAAATGCTAAAATTGCCAAAGAAGCAACTAAAACCGTCAGTAGCCCTGCAAGGCCACATGCTATGTTGAATAACTACAAGCCAATTTGTATTTGTGCAGTCACAGAAAGATGAAAATTTTGTGCTTTCGAGATGATAAATGCTTAAATAGAGCTACCAGGAGCAGACTGTCTAGCTCAGGACATTGAAACTTTTTCCAATTTCTTTTTTTTTTTTGGGAACTTCTAGTCTTATTTACACTTGGAAAAATAAAGATTATGGTTCTGTTTAAGAAACACAACTGATCAACTAACAAGAAAAACATGTGGCAAGTTATTTTATGCAGTGGTTGCACAAGAAACACCTAGCTTAGCTCCTTAATCGTTAGTTCTTGTAGGTCCAATGTAGGACAACCATGAGATTCCGACAATATTATAATTATCAACAGGCAAAAGATCAAAATCTTCTCTTCTCAGAACTTGTGCAGTTCCAGAGGATGAATAAACCAGTTTAGCTGTTCTCGTTCACAAACAAGTGAGAAGGGCACGAATTGATGCTGCAGTGTAATCGCGTACATACGTTGATAGTCGATGAGTTGATGATATATATATATATATATATATAGAAGTTAACATATTCAAGTAGCTAATTAAAAATAGTTTGTAATTGAATTGGCATGACACATTATTAAGCTAATAAAGTTTAAAGTTTTCATTAAAAATTTTAGTTAAGTTATCTATATGTATGTATGTATGTATGTATGTTTGTATATATAATGTACACATACACAAAAAATGCAAAAAGATGGGACCAGAAGCTAACAACCAACCCACCGTACAAGCCACAGTTTATCTAGAATAAGCACCATGTCTTATCAAGCTCGAAGAATGGAGTAGCGTGGCACTTGCATTACCTCATTAATGCTTGCCATCGACTGCCAATAACACAAACTCCGCCGATCACTCAACCCCCGATTTGGCTAGTGGATCAATCGTCGAGGGGACCATTTGGTAGTGATGTAAAGATGAAAATGATGGAGTTGTGAATTAAGTAGAGCTAATGACTATTGGCATTAAACGGATATCAAGTTGTTACAGATTTAATTCTTTTTGAATTCGTAATTATCTTTTTTTTTCCTGTGGAGTGTCCTTCTTGACGATGCATTACACAGTTCATCATATGACAGTGATGATTTGACGATAATATAACAGTTATCAGGTAATAAACTGTCATTGTGATCATCGAAGTTTGTGTACTAATTGAGGGTAGACAACATTACAACATGAAGAAGAGACCAAGAAGGAGAATAATAAAGCACTGAAGTGTAGGAATATTCATGATGAGAGAACAGTAACTGGAAATGAAACATGTATATCATACACATATGTATCCACATACCTGAAAGAAACAATGGAAGGGAGAGTTCTACATTTGATAAGCCTTTCGACTTGGGAAATGTGAGAAAAAGTCTCGGAATCAAAGTGAAGCTCAACAAGATCAGCGCCTTCTTCCTTGGCTTTGTCCATGGAAGAAAGCATTTCTGCTGAGCTCTCACATTCTAATGGTGTGCACACCATAATATTGCTTTTGAATGCCATGAATGAACGTGCTGTGTTGAAGAATGGAGACAAAAAGGTGAACGGGAAGTATAATTTGTGCTTGCTCAAGAGTCTCTCAATGGGCTATGCTTTTTTATAGAGAGGAGTGCCACAGTCACATTCGCAATCAATGAACGTGTGAAAACTTCATCTCTATACACACAGCTTAGGACCTAACAAGTAACAACTACTTCCATATTAATTAGTTTAATCCTGATGAAGGTAATACTCTTTTTTCTGTCAAAAAATCTAAGCGTGGGCTATGTATTTCGCAATAAATTAGTTAGAACTAGAACAGAAAAAAAAATTAAACTAACAATTTCGCCTTGTGTTCTTCTGAAAACACATGATCAAGGACACAGATGTGCCTTTGCTCGTATTCTTTTCCTAAAACTAAATATATTGTACATAATATAAAACATACGTGTATCTTTACCTGTATTTTTTTAAAAACTTATTGAAATAAGTTGAATCGTACTTGAGGCTTCTTCGCTTGATTTTTCAAAAGAAAACATTAATTCCAATACACCTGCTTGATATTGTTACAAACATTAATTCCAATACACCTGCTTGATATTGTTACTTAAAATACCAAGGTTGTCTTTTAAGTTTCCATATCATCTTGAAAGAACTTTGTTCACTATATATAGTTGTGACTTACTCATTTCATGAGCAATAAGACAACTTCATTTTATCATTTAAGTTCTCTTTATTGTCTTCCACTTTGATTTGTAGTGAATAACTTTTTGTTTAGGGCAAAAATTTGCAATTCATCACTTCCAAAGGCTTTTGCTAGTGTACTCTAGATTTCAGGGGTTGTAAGTATCGTTTCATAATCTCTAGACTCATAGACATCAACGTGTATCTTTGCCCGTGTTTTTTAAAAAACTTATTGAGATAAGTTGAATCGTACTTGAGACTTCTTCGCTTGATTTTTCAAAAGAAAACATTAATTCCAATACACCTGCTTGATATTGTTACAAACATTAATTCCAATACACCTGCTTGATATTGTTACTTAAAATACCAAGGTTGTCTTTTAAGTTTCCATATCATCTTGAAAGAACTTTGTTCACTATATATAGTTGTGACTTACTCATTTCATGAGCAATAAGACAACTTCATTTTATCATTTAAGTTCTCTTTATTGTCTTCCACTTTGATTTGTAGTGAATGCCTTTTTGTTCAGGGCAAAATATTGCAATTCATCACTTCTATCATGGAAGGCTTTTGCTAGTGTACTCTAGATTTCATGGGCTACGGGTAACTATAAGTATCGATTCATAATCTCTAGATTTATAGACATCAACAACCATTTTTTAACTTTTTGATTTTTTGCATACTACTTCTATACACATTTTTAGATTCTATAGGTGGCTTTTGCCACAGATATCAAAGATTTTTCCACTTTCAGCAATATACATCTCCTTCAATTGTGAATATTAGAATTTGATTTATAAATAATGACGTCAATATTAAAAAGTCCTTCGGATTGAATAATAACATAAACAAAATTTTCACTCATCTTCAAAAAGGTTTTGTACACTCTTATACCAACTCTAACTCGAAAGATAAGAAAAAGAAGGAAAATAAATTTGTTTATCATTACTTTCTCGGAAACATATTAGTTATGATGCACAATAAGAGAAAATCCCAACAATTAATCCTGCAATTATAATTAGAATTCTAAGAATATGTTTACAATTGTACAATCCCAACAATTATGGAGAAAATCTCAACACTAACATCTAAACAAGCTACAAATAAATTAAATTAAATTATTCAAACTCAATATGGCATAATATCTTTGGATTATTTTAAGTCACAATATCATTTGCTTCAAACATGATTACTTTTTTTGTTTCTTACTTAGAACACGACCTGACACACGATCGTTGAGCTCTTTAAAAGAGTACACAACCTAAGATGTAAGCATGTGTATATTTATATTCTTCTAAAAAAAACGAACAAGGACACAAGCATGTTTTCATTCGTGTTCTTCTTTTAAACTAAATATATTATATGTGGTATAAAATATGAACACGTCTTTGTCTTTGTTCTTCTTTAAAGTTATACTGAATTGAATTTGGGAGATCATTGGCTTGATATCTCAAAAGAAAGCATCAATTTCAAAATTTTTGCTTTTGATCTATACTTGTTATAAACTGAATACTTGTCAGCAGAGTTCATATTTCTTAAGGCTATATTTAGTTGGACGTAAGGTTTTAATGAAATAAAATAATTTATAATGGAATAGAATATAAATGGATGTAATATTAAAAATTATTATTTGAAAGGGTTTATAATATAATATAGTGAAACGTTGTTTGAAAGAATGATTTATAATGTAATATAGTGAAAAATTGTTTATCAATTTATATTTTATTATAAATTTCTCAAATTAGAGTTTATCATTTTATAGAATTAGGATAGAATGAGATGTAATATGAAAAGTTTTTATTTTATTCCATTTCATTATATTCTATTATAAACTCTTATTTCAAACAATGAAATAATATTACATTACATTATTTGTTGAAAGAATTTTGAATATATATATATATATTAGGTTTATAAGCTAAGAGTCAAAGCCAATAACTAAGAAAATATAAAAGCTTCACAATTTATTGGGTAAAAACAAGGCAAATCAGTAATATCCGAGAAAGAGACTGTTAAGGAAAAGGAAAAGGAAAAGGAAAAGCGAAACATACAAGACAAACCTTCCGAGTTGAACCTATTAGAGTTAACATTTTCTTTTTTGAGTTTTGAATTAGAAATGTGAAGCTTTTGACTTCATATCTCCTTAACGAGTGAATATCCAGTTGTGAACCGGGAGAAAAGAAAGAATTTATTCGGACCTCAGGACCAACGGGAAGTTCTCCCGGGGTACCAATGCTTTTGCCCATGGAGCAGTGTAAGGACATCCTGACGGAAACTGAATAGTTTCACCAATGGTTGAATATATAAAGATAATAACGATAGACATTCAACCGCAGTTATGTTATTTATATCAAATCTAGAGAAAATTGTTCCGAGAAAAAAAAAGATCCTTTGTCTAATATTAATTTTATCTTATTTTATTTTATAAGATTTACGCATATTCACATAAATAAATGGGTAAAATATCGTAATATTGAAAACTTAATTATACCAACGAGCGAGCGGCCACATGGAAAAGACTTGGTGCTGTACTTTATCCTTTTTCACGTTTATCGATGGACATAGGAGAAACATCACCCACGTTAATAAGCCATGACAGAGAAATCGCCAAAAAGGACCCACCGACATGCCAGGCAGACGTCTAATACAGTAAATGATAGGCCAGGTTCTGGTTGCTCTCACTCCTCAACCAGCTCTTCTATCTCCAATAATTCCAGGATAATTTTAATGCTAGGACCGCAAATTATGGGAAACGATTCTAGATAGATGATATATTCCCCAGATTATGTGGCTTTCTCGTTGTTATTTTCTTCAATCTCGTTCTCTTGTTTTAGCCACCGCCTCCATGTTTCTCTACTTCTGGTAAACATTTCACGTAAAATGGAAACAAACTTAATTTCATCTCTTGCTGTTTACCCACTCTCCAATCATAGATATACATAAAGTGTCAAGCCTTTTGTACCAATAATTTAGCTGAAACGTAAACAACTAGGGCCCTTTTAAAGGACTACATGTATTGGGACCACAGAATTCAGGGACCATGCTTCGGCTATGTACAAGAGTTGTTGATGAACGCAACCAAAGGTTATGAAGCTGGTTCAGATTTTGGAGTTTTCACCCTTTCAACTAACAGTCTACTGTAACTTTAAACCAACGATCTGTCTATACGGTGTATTTCTTTTGAGCCCTTCACACACTTGACTTGGCTGAATGATAGTTGGAAGTCCTCTATGAAATTAAAGAAGTGCGTATAAATAAGAATCATCAACATTGCAGCTTTTCTCTCTTGACATTGTAGTTCTCGTATGTCCATATACTCAAAAGGTAATCAACTGTTAGTTGATGGGACCTGTTAAACCAACTGCGTGCAATAATGGAAGTTGAGGATGTAAGACGTTTTTGTCTTTAGAAATAATTTTGTCTATGTCTCGTAAAATTGGACAACCTTAATTATAATTTTAGTTTTTAAATAAATTATCGATAAAGTTGCGTCATTTGATTCAAATAAAGATAATAAAGTGGCCCAATAAATAATCTAGATTAATAAGTCGAAGTTCAGGTAAAAAATAGGTCCCGATTAGTGTAGACCGGGTCTATATCAACCTGGTGATGGGAAAATCCGATATGGAAATTATATAAAGGTTAAGGTCTCCTTAGTTACGCGAGAAATCATTCACGAGCATAAGGATTCCTGACCGGTTAGGAAAGCTCGTATTTTGAGGAAACTGTAAAAAAGTTTAACCCATGAGTCGGTGATCACTTTCCACTAAAGATCCGGGGAGATTCAGAGACTTTTGAAGCTCGGAATCGACATCAGAATTAGAGATGGAACCAAAATTCAGGTATTCTGTATTACTTTCTTTTTTAATCCTTTCATGTAGATCTTGGGTACGTAATAAAGCTCTCTCTACGTATTACATGTGGTATCAGAGCAGTTACGTGATCGGATTGTCAAAAACGAAGGTTTTTTAATTTTTTATTTCATTTGACTTTTCTTGATTTTTGATTCGTTTTTTAGTTTTTTTACGTATATAATTCGTAAAAATGGTATACATAAGATTAGCTATGAAAAACGGGTTAAAAACAGGCTGAACGGAGCAAAAAAGGGCTCCCGAAATGTCGAAAATCACTTCCGGTGTTAAAGAAGAGGAAGACCGTCAGGCGCGTGTCGCAACAGCAACGGCGAGGGTCGCGTACGGGTTGGCGTGTGCGAGCGCCACACGTCACTCCATGGAGAAATGGACGTGTGTCATGTGTGCATTGCACACGCGACTCGCGGCTTGCACACCGATCCAGGTGGAACGGCGAACGCGTGCATGGCACGCGCCTATCCAAAGTGTCCACGCGGACGACACATGGTGAGAAGGGATGCGCGATACGTTTCCGGGCGTCTATGTGTGCACACGCACTAGACAGTTGAGGGGCACATTTGGTCGCGTTGCATGCGCCGTACGGACAATGCTGGCATCAACTACGGTGATTTAAAAAAAAAAGAAAAAATTCCAAATTTTCTGTAAAGGTATCCCGGGGTGTTTTGGGATCCGAAAAATTTATAAAGTAACATTTTTCTATTTTTCTGGATTTATTATATTAGTAATAAATTAAAGTTTAACTCCAGAAAAAGGAATTAAGGTATTTTGAATTAGATTTTGATTGAATTTTCATGCTTCGGACTTCGTATGAGGGAGATAAATGAGATTCTCGTGTCTCGGATCTCATTTTTAGTGTTGGGGATTGTACAATAGTCACTCTACTGAGATTTTTATTTTAAGAAGGTCTCGAATGAAGTTTTCGGATAATGTCTTCAACACGTGTGTGTGATAATGAAATTGTGCTTTCGGATTTTTGCATTTATTGAGGTTGCATTGTCACATACGGTATGTCAATAAAGAATGTGAGGATGACATAAAAGATATATCCCTTGTGCTTGCGAACTTTTTGGATGCTGATAAGAATGTAGTCACTAAAGTGGCTTTTCAAGACAATATTCTGAATTGTTTTGCTTACATGTTGGGAGATGTCTCTGATTTTATATTTGGTTATTCGGCCCAAAGGTCTTAACCTTACATAAAATTTTGAGATGAGCATAAAAAGTATTAGATAGAGGAAGGTTGTTGCTCAAGTGATCTATTCACCTAAGGGTGGTAGTGTCATGAGAGTTGATGGTTTGTACTCTGATCGCTTTTTTATGTGGAAGTCTAATTGCATATATTATATATTCAACCAAAACGTGTTTCATAATATGTGTGATCAGATTTTCAAGAAAGATACTATTCAATGGCTTTAGTATCGCTGTTGTCCTACATTAGTGTTGATTTAAAGATTATCATCTTGAAGTCACATTTTCAATCAACTAAATCAGTGTCACCATTGAAATCCTTGCTGGTTTCAATATAAAGAATTGGATGGAGGATTGGACTGAGGATGTTTTGAAGGTTATGGAGATAGCTGTGGTTGAAATGGCCATATAGACTGGTAAGCTATCTCCACTTACATCCATGAGCTCGACAGCTCATAAAGCAGCCTATGAAGCCTAGGATCGGTCTAATAGATTATATCTGATAACCATAGAGAAATCCAAACCTAGCCATCTACAAAGTGGACTTCCGAACACAAACATAGCAAAATAGTTTCTTGATAAAGTCTCCCAGAGGTACATAGTCTCATCTGGTGTTGAGACAAGTGCCTTGATGAAAGTATTATTTTCCATGAAGTATATAGAGAAAAAAGGGAGTAACAGAGTACTTATCGAGACTAATTTATTTTCACAGTAGGTGAAAATATTGGGACTTCAATGCTTTGACATCCCATTATGTTGTTGAGGTGGAGAAATCAAGTTGTTACTCCTACAGTCCTCGAAGCAACTTAAGGGAAGACAAAGATGAAGCTCATTAAGTCCAAAGATAGAAAGTTTAAATCTTCTCTACATGCTGACGCTGGTCAAACCAGTTCTAGTAAAGATCTTTAGGACATAAAGAAACCAGTAGCATAAGGTTTAAAGGAAAGTCTGTAACCATCAGGTCATTCTTTGGTTTATCAATTATGAATCTAATTTGCAATAGTCGCATTAAGTATAGGTGGCTATTTAGTGGAACATCTGTTCAAGGTGGTTTCACAATGCAGTAGTTCATATACAGGATAAAGACAAATAAAGGGAAGGAGGAACTAATCGTTTACAGCAATAAAGAGGTGGAAGTAATATCTATAGGGGGTGTATGTACTGAACTTTATAGTAAGGTTCATTTGGTTTTTACACGACACATTTTATATGTAATCTTTTGATCAATTAAGGACATTGAAGGTTGAAATTTTGCATTTAATACTTCTGTTGTACAGTTGTTGTTTAATGCAAAACATAAAGGTACAACTTTCTTGTCATATAGTTTGTATAAAATGTGTCTTACTCCGAATTAGATATATACTTCTTCGTATCATGCTAAACAAGGTATGAAGGACCTAATGAATGAGAAGTCATACATGGTGTGACATAAAAGTTTAAGCCATATTTTCAGAGCTAGGATTGAGAGATTGATCAAGGAAAGCATTTTCTAATTCTAGATTAAGATAATCTAGAACATGTACTGACGATCACAGGGGTAAGTTGGCTAATAAAGACAATGGGGTCAACTCATACTTCTAACTTGTCGAGTCTGATACAAAAAGATTTCGGTAGACCTCATACAATTGCATTGTGCAAATCTGAAAAGTATTCTGACATTTCTTGGTGATTATTTCCATCACAGTCATGTGTTCTTGCTTAAAGACTGAAGGTTGAGAACCAATTGGGAAAATTCATCAAGATAGTCAGATTTGATCGTTGAGGAGAATATCATGGCAAACATGATGGTTTGGGACTTTAAAAAGTCCGTTTGCCAAATATATGAAATCAGTTGGAATAGTGACTTAGTTCACTATATCGAGTAGTTCTGAGCAAAATGATGTGTTGTCGAAAGGCATAATTGCACCTTAAAGGACTTAAAGAAGTCAATGCATAGTAGGATTAATCTACCTATCTAGAAGTTGAAGAACTCAGTCTTGCACATAATCGTGTAAAGGGCTGCCCTACTGAGGTAGGATAATCCTTATAAAGAAAGATTGCATGTTCGTTCCCTTCATTGTTATTTAGTAAAACATCTCAATCACTTTAGGGCTACAGATTTTATTATAGATAAGGAGAGACCATAATAGTGGAATCACAAACAGTCAAGTTTCTGGAATATCATGTCTAAGATGACGGTGGGCCCCTTGACCCTTCGGATGATAGCAAGGTGGATACTACAGTTACCCCGTACTTGCTACTCATACAGCTAGATCTGGTGGATTTAGATTTTTGTACCGTACCTGTACAGGAATAGGAACTCATACCTATACACAAAGGCATTCTTAAGGGTACAAGATTTAATAAGGTTAAGTAAATTTACTGGAGTGAGATGATTTACTATCCCATTTGACAACATAGTCTATCAGGTGTACTGGATTATGTTATTAGACATACTACAGATTCAGTTACTTTTACAGAAGTTATTTCTGGACCTAATGCGGATGTGTGGTGGGATGCGATGAATAACGAGATGCAATCCATGAAATATAGTAAGATCTAGGAGCTAGTTGATTTGCATCAGGAATTGCAAACTCGTCAATTATAAATAAAGTTTGAGACCTAAAGGATTTCAAGATAAAGTTCAATAGTTTATGAACTCGTGCAATTGCCTAAAGGTTCACTCAAGAAAAAAGGTTGACTTTGTGTTACCTTTTCTTTCGTATCCTCATAGGATACATTTTGAGTGATAAAAGCAATTGTAGCTTATGATGATACAGAGTTACATCAAACAATTGTCAAAACCACCTTCCTGAATAAAAACCTTTATGAAGTGGTCTATACGGTACAATCTGTAGGGTCCTAAGATCTAGACAGTACTGACATGGTTTACGAGTTATGCAGATCAATATATGATTTACAATAAACCTTCTGAAAGTGATACCCTACATTTGGTAAGGTTATGGCCTCTTTCGGCTTCATGGAAAATAAGATCAAAAGATGCCTGTACTATGAAGTTGAGGGGAGCAAAGTTGTCTTCCTATTACTGCATAAGGATGGTAAATTGCTCACATCAAGTCACATGATCATGTTGTATGAGGATAAGCAACTTTTAGCCAAGAACCTTGACATAAAGGACCTTAGTATAACATCTTTTGTCCTAGGTATTCGGATTCACCAGGACATATCTCAACACTCGTCAGACCTCTTAAAGAATGCATACATTGAGTATGTGTTACAAAGGTTTAATACGGTTAACAGTAAACCTATCGTAACACCTGTCTCTCACAGTGAGAGATAATCTTTGGTACAGTACCCAAAGAATAAAGTAAAGAGAGAGATTATGAGGAATGTTTCGTATTCTAGTATGGTGGATAACTGATGTATGCTCGGTTATGTACTAGATATGACATTGCATTCACTGTTTGACTGTTTGGTCAATATTTGGTTAATCTAGTTATAGACTTTTGAAATGCAGTCTAGCGAGCGTCGAGATACTTGAAGAAATCAAAGATTACATGTTGACATATAGAAGAATCAATAGACTAAATATTGTAGGGAATTCAAATTTAAAGTTAGCTATGTGTTCGGATGATCGAAAGTTCACTTAAGGTTACAGTTCAAGTTTGCAGATGGTATAATGTTGTAGAAGTGTGTCATAGAGACACGTGTAACTTTCTTGACTAGGCATGTAGAATGCATGTTAAGAGGTTACTTCGCAGATAGTTTAACTCAAAAATTTGATTTTTAAGTGGTCTGTGGTCCATTCAGTGGCTAGACCCATTTGGTTTTACTGTAGCATTCTTCTTACAGTGTTGTTTAATGACAACGAAGAATATCACAGGGTCATAGCATTTAAAGATCAATTATTTGGTCATAAGGGTGTTGACCTGAAAAAGTGAAATTAAGATTTGAAGCATTTAAGGACTGAGGAACTGTGAGTCGATCCTTTAATTAAAGGACTTTACCCACTTGTTTTTGTAACATAAGTATACAATATGGGTGTTTTAATATCCTTAGACATTGTTAGTTAAGGAGATCGTTATGTTTGCTCTATGTACATTTGTACATTTTAAAGTATTACGATAGTATGATGGTTATTAATAAAGATGATCATCGTTTATCCTCAGTATTACATGTCATCATACATTGTCATAATATGTATAAAAGTCTTAAGATTTGTGTCGATCTTAAGCATTTGAAGGTCATTGGGCTTATATACAGATTGACTTTGTGCCTATGTCATTTAGACGCATACAATTTGATATAGATATCTATAAAGTTTGACATGATATAGGGAGATATAAGTTTTTAATCCCATAAAGGTTCTCTAATGCAGTTTAACATTTAGTTGAAGAATATAAAGGTTTTCTCTAATGCTGTTTAGCATTTGGTAAGAGAAAACATGATTTCTCTAATGCAATTTAGCATAAAGTTGGAGAAATCGAGACCTACAAACGAAGATGATACAATTTAGATCATAAAGGTATCATCGTAGTTTGTCACACTCAATTTTTCTATTCGTGTTAGTGAGGTATTAGGTATTCGTAATTGTATTGGATCTGTGTCACACAGGACACATGCATCTGATGCTTTTCGGTACCAAAAGCTTTGCAGGACAGAATGATGGACTTTCGTTATCTTTGTATCAAATGTTTTATTTTTAAAATTTAGTCGACTAATACAATAGCGTGACTTAACCTAGTTTTTAAATTATTTTTAAACTAGAGTCTACTGTAATTAATGCTTGTCCAAAGTGGAGATTGTAAGACATTTTTGTCCTTAGGGACAATTTTGTCCATGTTTCATAAAGTTGGGCAACATTAATTGTAATTTTGGTTTTTAAATAAATTATCGGTTAAGTTACGTCATTTGATCCAGATAAAGATAATAAAGTGGCCCAATAAATGATCTAGATTAATGGGTCGAAGTTCAGGTGAAAAATGAGTCCCAATTAGTATGAACCGAGTCCATATCGGCTTTGTGATAGAGAAGTCCGATATGGAAACTATATAAAGGTTAAGGTCTTCTGTAGTTATTCAAGAAATCATTCACGAACATAAGGATTCCTGATCCGTTAGAGAAGCTCGTGTTTTGAAGAAATTGTAGAAAAGCCTAGCCCGTAAGTCGGTGATCACTTTCCACTAAAGGTCCCGGGAGATTTGGAAACGTTTGAAGCTTGAAATCGGCATCGAAATCAGAGATGAAACCAAAATCTAAATATTCCACGTTATCTTCGTTTTTAATCTTTTCATGTAGATCCAGGGTACGTAATAAAGCTATCTCTACATATTACACAGGCAACACGCATTATATCTATTATCATGACCCAGACTTTCTTGTGGCAAGGTACTTTATGTCGACTCAGTACTCAGTGCCTACGAAGGAGCTATCTGAGAGTACTTAAGTGGATATGTATAGCAGACAAATATTGCAGTTGCAGCTCTATTCTTGGTACTACATGTATCTGTTGGTGAGACATGTTCATCTGAAATTACATAAATAGAATAGCTCTCTCTTGTCTATATTTTGAGAGCTCCTAATTTGGTCGCATACAACGTCATTTGGGATTTCGAAGCTCAATGATCAATTAAACGTGTGAATCAGAGATGTAGCACTTGATTATTCTCATGGAAATATCCAAAGTATGTTATGAGATATTCTAACAATCTTTTCTTTAAACTCAACAATTAATGATTGAGATCAAAGAACATATGCTCCCCATTTGAATTCTGTTAACATTGAACTCCTATAATTGCTGATGAAAATTATATTATATGAGTGTGCATCATATGATACTGTACAGAATAATGCCTCAAAACCACATGATACTGATATATTTGAATTGAAATCCATATGGCTTTTCGAAGTGAAATTACATGTGCCACATGATAGTGCTTAGTGAAAGAAAAGGACTTCTAAACGGCCATCAACTTGCCAAGTATTGCACCTTCAGACTTTGAAGTCTACCTGTGATATCTTTTATTTTCTGGAATAATGGAGTCATATCATTTATCTTTGTTGTCACACTTCTACTGTGATGGATTTCATCTTTAAACAAATATTCTGAGTACTTCTACCAAAGCATTTCATGGTTTGAATTCTAATGAATGAGAATGCAGTCATTTGATTAAGACTCGTGTCGGAACTACCATTCTGATACATTCTGGCTGCTGCAAGCATGTAATATGAGAATATGCTTCTTTGAACATGGACGACATATAGCCTGTGGCGCATGAATAGTTATATAAAAGCTTCCTGATCATGAGGAGGGCAGAGCTAGGAAAGCCATTTCACTATCCTGCGGTTGCTAAGTCAAGGTCATAGGCCTCCACCATGTAAAAGTGGGGACAATCTGCTATAAATGATTTAGCACCAAATGTCTAATATGCTACGAGCATTATAACATCAATCATGGGGACAATCTGCTATAAATGATTTAGCACCAAATGTCTAACATGCTACGAGCATTATAACATGAATCAGACACCACTTTGCAAGCTATGCTATCAATCAGACCCTACCATCTAACTCCTATTCCACGCACAATGGTTCAGGAAGGTTGACTGTGATTAATTCTTTCCACCACACGCTCTTAATACTTGATTAGCATTTGTGAAGTTTCTTATTCCATTTGATTGCCGCCAATCAATTATTTACGGTAGAGAATAGTACAATCAGCATAGAGGGGGCATTGCTTCTACGTACAAGGTTTTCGTTGGAACCTGTGCTTAAATTTTTCCAGAGCTTCTGATGAATAGACTACGTTCATAAACTTTGGTTCTTCCTAAGCAAATAGTCTCATGGTAAGAAAAAGCTAGAAACTAGTTTGGCTAATTCAATATTAGATTGAAGGGAATAAGATCTTGAGACTGAAAAGTAGAACAAAATATTGTTTATATTGATAGAAACAAATATAAAATCAGTCTTGAGAAAGCTAAAGCTTAAGGCTTTTGGTGATCACGTACAGAGGTGGATCTCACAGCTCCAAGCAGTAAGGAAAGCATGGGATCCTTAACCAATAATTAAGTTTTAAAGAAATTCCACACACCATTCCTTCCCCTAAGGAAACTGAGGAACTTTATGTTTCGAGAAGGTAATCCTAATCGAGTTGCTATTTATTTGAATCAGTAAAAACCAATTTTAATCAATGGAAAACTGTGAATTAGAAAAGAAAATATGACACTTAACAACAAAATTCTAATCCTGTTCTTATTTGGAAGAATTATCTGTATACAATGAAGTGGTATTTTATAATTGCTCCATGAGCTTCAAGGACACCATCATGGAACTACTGATTTAACTGCAGCAAGACAACTCTTAAATAAAAATATCAAATTAAATTAAACTAAATATGAACTCATTTTAAAAAGATTTCTGTATTTAACTTGATTTCGTTCATTCAGGTTAATTATGTACCATGTCTAGAGTTGACAGAGTAACCTCTCAGTTTTCTGATTTATACAGTTTATAATAACCAGTAGATTTGCAGAAGAAAGCATGATCCTGCCCGTTGATTGTCATAATACTGATGGCCCATAATATCAGGCAAGGTAGCACCTTTCACTAGTCTGCACTTCAAAACTTTTCACTCCTTATAAAATGAATCGAATTAATAGGAAAAAAAGAGAGTTTTATTTGCGGAAGAAACTTTCCAGAACACTTATAATCAAAGCAACTTAGTCCTCTCAAGCATACATCACAGGCAAAGTTATAGAAAAGCTCCAGAGATATGTATTAACAATGATTTAGTAATGAGATTGGCAGTGCGTGCAGCAATGCTGACGTGCTGAAGAGAAGAAAAGATCTATTGGAGAATTATCAAGCATTTAATACCATTCTTTATTTACAAAATACCCTCAGCTCAAACAGTTGAAGTGATAGAAACTAAAAACAAAGATGGGAGAAGCAATAGCATTAGCCTGCAAAAATGATTGATGGCTACTCAGATGTTCTAACATTGAAGTTCTATTCGATGAGCAATCAAGTTCACTGCTGCATTTGCTGATGAGAACGCTCCATGAAAGCTTTCTTGATATGAAATAGATTCCAATGCTCTAGCCATCTTCAACAAAATTACACCTAGGTCAGTCTGTTTATCCAGTAAAGCCTCATAGTATGACTGAGCAGCGACCTGGCTGATTTCCACATTGGTTTCCTCAGGGCAGTACTCATCATCCAACCATTTGTGCAGGTTCACCCTCAACCACTTTGATTCCTGAAGACATGATTAAGACATGTTGTGAGCATCCAAAAACAATAATATATCCACAAACACCTAAAAACAATCACCACATACTCAAGTCCCATCATTATACTAGTAGCAAGATGTCCAACAAAAGGCACAGACACTAGAAAGGTTTCAATTGTACGGCTAAGCGTTTAGAAAACACAATAGTTCCTCACATTGTTGAGTGATTGCTCAAGTTTAATTCATTTAAGCAGTTACTCGCTTGGTGGTGCAGGTAGTGCCTCCGATTCCTTAACTGATCTAGCCTCCTTTATTACTCAGATTATAACTTAGGATTAGGCAGAGTTTCCCTCCAAACCCTTCACAAGACATGAATACAGAGAAGGCTCTTTCACATTTAAATGCAAACATGGCACCAGTTACCAACAAATTCAATGCAAGTCTTTTTCCTAAAACTTGGCACTTATTGGGTAACTCTATTCCTTCAATTATCCTTGAATTTTTTAAAGTGGCAGATTACCTAGGGAATTAAACAAAACTTGCATTTGTTTAATTCCTAAAGTTCCTAACCTGACTTGCTTCCAAGAATTCACACCCACTTCTTATTATAACATGGTGTACAAGATAATCTCAAAATTGCTTATAAAATAGATTAAAAGAGGTGCTCAAGACGTTCACGAGTTCCTAACAAGGGACTTTCATACAAAGCCAAAACATTGGTGATAATATCCTTTAGGCACAGAAATTGTTCAAAAATTATCAAAGCAAACACAACAGCAATGATTGCACAATAAATATTGATTTTTGTAAAGTGGTTGATCTTGTGGAATAGAATTTCCTCTTCAATACTTTGACAGCTTTAGGATTTCCAAAAATATATATATGTTGGTTGGATCAAGACATGTATTGTAACAGCTTCTTATAGTATCTTGATTAATGGTGAAACAACTAAAATCGTCAAAGGCGAGAAAGATTGAGGTAAGGTTATCCACTCTTGCCTTATCTTTGCATTATTTGGATAGAAGATTTAGTACACCTGATTGCTAGGAAAATTGAGATGTGTGAGAACTTCAAATACTATAACAAAAGCAGCAAACTTAGGTTGTTCAGTCCCTCCTTTATGGATGATCTCCTATTCTTTTGCAAAACTAACTTGGATTCAGTCAAGCGACTCTTCAGCTGCACCATGTATGCTATTTTGAAAGAAAAGAATTGACAAATATTCAAAGACCTGAAAGCATAAGCCTATCTGTCAGAATCTTTTCAATTGGATTAAAGAGATTCTACTTGCTAAAAGGATTAACACCAAGATGTCTTCAGCCATGACGTCTACTTGGAACATCTGTTGATCTGCTGATTGTCCATCTCGTCTGAAAGTTTTTGAAGGAAGTTTTTTCACTGATGTTTAGTTGTTGTGCTTTCACTTATGTTGTTTATCGTATTTCTCCTTATTGAGTAGTGCTGACATGTAGTTTCTCATGTTGGAAGGACACTCCTGTATTTTCAGTTTCTGGTTCTGTTTTCTTATAATTTATTTACTTTCCCCTCATGGAAATGAAAGATTTTGAAAGATCTGTAAATATTTCGCGCTTTACAATGAGAAAAAGGATTTCGACAGGAACACCCAGGTCAAAATCATGTAAGTTCAGGATACTCACTTGTAATTGCAACAACAAAACTTACGATTTACTTAAAAGCATCTACTCACTTGTAATTGCAACAACAAAACTTACGATTTACTTAAAAGCATCTCTAATTCAAACCAAAGACATGAACTTTTCATGGAAGTATGTAAACTAGTAGAAATCAACTGGGAAGAAAAGTGTACCTCCAGGGCTTTAGATGGAAGCAGCCAGTGGTCAGGAACCCTAAGAACTTGAACATAGGCTTCTGGGTCGTCTTCATCTTCTTTGCGGCATTTACGGTTCGACGGAGACTGGGATCGTGAAGCGGTGGACACGTGGAGGTATCGCTTCAGAGAGCTTACTACTGGGTTGGTAGAAGAAGAACTGGAGATTGGAGAATTCCAGGAAAGCGAAGAAGCCGGAAGCACACAGCTATGGATAATTGATGAAGGAACAATACTGCAATCAAAACTTGAAGTAGACAACAAGGACTTCATGGTCTAAATGTTGATGAATGTACGGTAAAGGACTTTGGTGGTGGCGGGAAAAGTGAGGAGAAGGGAATGGGAATATGATGGGATCGGTTTTGTCCGTTGCTCGGTAAGATCCAAGGATTTTTCAGGATAAGGCTTATCCTAGCTGCGCAGAGAACGTTGTCGTTCAATAGACACCAAATTCTTTTTTCGGAGTAAAAGGTGAAAAAAAAAAACTTACTCTCAAAACATATGCACAAGAGTAACCGGGGGCATGCCCAATATTATGAAGATCCTATCAGTGCCAGTCTTAGATTTAATTTTAGTAAGGTACTATATATTTACTAATGACACTCAATATTAGGTATTGATTCAAATAAAATTTAAAAATTATAACGTAGCCCATATTTATTGTAAATTATAAAATAATTCATCAATATATTGTGCTATATAATTTATAATTTTATATTGACTTTGTCCCCAAAAATTATAATATAGAAATTTATAATAATAACAATCTATATATTTCTATTAATATGCTTTTTTACATATATTTCACATATAATCAATTAATTAATATATAATAATCATACAAATAAAAAATTAAGGATAATACAAAGTGGTGAATTGATTATGCTGGACTAGAATCCGAACATAATGTTTCAAGGCCGATCATTCCATCTTTCAAGAATCATCTTATGTCTTTGGATATCTAGCCAAGCCCAATCAATATATCCATAATTGGCTCAGAAAGCTAAGGAAGTGACACGTACGAAAGACTTAAACCTAAAGACACGCACTATATATAAGGTATAACTCGCCATAACAGATGACGTAATCATAACCCTAGTTCTATCCGCACACAAATAACCTACCTTCACAAAAAGACTGACTTGAGTATCGGAGGGGCTTATCGGGAAACAACCCCCGACGTGCCTTCTTTGTTTTGCAGGAACCTCCACACCGAAAGTCTCACGAGAAGCAATCGACTCTATGGACCCAAACGGCAACGTACAGTTCCGCCAAAATCTGGCAGAACCAATTGGCGCCCACCGTGGGGCTCGACATCAGGGCATCACGTCCAGAAACACGCAGATCAATCAGGCGGTGACAGCTAATCCCGATATAGCCGCCGTCACGGCTCTGGCGTTACAACGGATGGGTTTGCAGCTACTGTAACCCTGCCGCCGACTCATCAGAATGATCAACCGCAACCTCAAAACTTGGAACAAGAAGAACAGAGCGTAGCCTTGAAAGATAACGCTATAATCAATGTGCACCCGAATCTCCAACACCAATCAGATGCAGATCCTTCGGTGCCTGTGCATACCTCCCTCACCCGAAAACAGATTGAGGAAGCGGCTGATCTGTTGATCCGCCAGATTCTGCAGCCTCTCGACGGCCAAGAACTATCCGCACGACAGACCAGTATGACGACCGATCACCACCCTACCGAAGCCCTAGAAAAAATCGTGGACGATCGGATCAATGCCGCCGTGAGCTTCCGCCCGGATCGCCCGACAACTCAATATAGCTCTCCCTTCACCCCAGCAATCTTGGATAGCCTCCCGGCGCCCGGTACCCGGCACCAAAACACCAACGCCCGAAAAATACGCTGGAAAGACCGATCCCCTAGACTACCTACAGCACTTCCAGTCGATGATGAATCTGCATTGCGTTCCAGATGCCATTCAGTGCAAGGCTTTCTGTACAACCTTTCAAGAGGGAGCTCGACGGTGGTTCAATAGCTTACCTCCGAGCTGTATCATGTGCTTTGAGAACTTTAGATTGCTATTCCTCAACCAGTTCATTAAGTAAACGGCCGCAGAAGACGGGCTCGAAGTGATGCATTGACCTGAGGAGGAGCGAGCTCACGGAATTCATTACTCGGTTTAATAATGAGGCGGTTGAGGTCCCCGACCTCACCTGCTGTCCATGTTGGTAGCGCTTATGAACAACACGAGAGATGAGGAGCTCAAAAAGTCGTTAGCCCTCGATCAGCCCCGATCCATTCAGGAAATAAGAAACAGGGCAGATAAGTACATTTAGCTCGAAGAAGTGCTGAAAAATACGAAGCGTCGGACGGATGATCGCTCGCCAAATGACAGAGCGGGTGGTTCGCACAAGCGACAAAAAGGCCAGTCGAACTGGAGAAAACCAACCGATCGACAGGGATATCGACAGGAGTTCACCCCGCTCAACAGACGATATGCAGAAGTACTGGCGGCCATGAGAGCGGATGGGAAAACTATCCGAGAACCCGATAAGATGAAGACTCCCTCCAAGGATAGGAACCCCGATTTATATTGCCGCTTTACAAAGACATCGGTCATGACACTAAGATTCGGCAATTGAAAAGAGAAATCAATTCCTCATACAAAGGGAAGGTTAGGCCGATTTGTGAAGCACGAGCAAAATGCCGATCGAGATAATAAGCATAAGAGCAGTCGGCCCAACAATGCATTTACGTGATTGAGGCGGAATGATAGAAATGATGGAGAGAGAATCTGAATCAAAGCGATCGGTAGCGAAGAGAGGGACGATCAAGGCAAGAGGCGATAGAACGCTGGCAACAAGATGGTGACCGGTGAGGTCATTAACATGATATTTGGTAGAAATGCAGCGGGAGGATCCACTGCTAAAGGAAGAAAGAGATATGCCAAGCGAGTCGACAAAGACTCGCCAACCAAAAGAAAGAGGGAGAACGACGGGATGATATCGTTCAACGAGTCGACTTGATGGTGTAAGTTGTCCTCGTGATGGCGCTTCGTCGAATCGAACATGGAAGACAACGAGGTGAAACGAGTGATGATCGTCACGGCATTTCGGTCGACCTGTTTATATGATGCCTTCAAGCGGATGGAGGTACCAAGATCGACTATCGCTTATGAAGGACCTATCGAAGGGTAAGCTGGAGCATCGACCTATCTGTTTGCCCGAGTCATTTGAAAGTGAAGTTCGCAAAGGCGCGTCAAATTGAGAAGGACGTTGAGTTCTTAGTGGTGAAGTTTCAAAGGCGTATAATGCGATAATCATGAAGCTACTCAAACGCCCATAGAGCGGTCGTCTTCACCTACTACCAAGCGATGAAATTCCCAACGCCCCATGGAATCGGTACTGTCAGGGGTCAGCAGAGAATCGCTAGGGAGTGTTACTTAGCGGAAATAAAAACACTAGACGGGGCGGTAGTCCTGACGAGCTCTCTTGATATGAGAGCCGATGAGGAGACGGAGAGGATGAACCCAGTGGAAGAAACGCAACGGGTCGTACTGGATGAAGCCAATCGCAATAAATTCACAAATCTAGGTTTCGAGCTCTAGAAGGACCTAATTAAAGAAATCACGACCTGTTTGGTAGAAAATAGATCGGTCTTCGCTTGGGTACCGAGCGACATGCCTGGAATTTCTCGATCGGTCGCATCGCATTTTCTTGGTATTCAACATGACTACAAGCCGATTAGACAAAAGAAGCAATGGCATAGCAAAGAGCGACAGGAGTTGATCGAGAAAGAGATATAGAAACTACTCGAAGCCGGGTTCATCCGAGAAGTCAAGTACCCTGAATGGCTCGCCAATGTGGTTTTAGTGAAAAAGAAGAACGGGAAGTGGAGAATGTGCATCGATTTCACCGACCTGAACAAAACATGTCCAAAGGACAGCTTCCCCTTGCCCAAGATCGACCGGTTAGTAGACTCCACCTCTGGACATGAACTTTTGAGCTTCTTGGATGCTTTCTCGGGCTACCATCAAATTCAGATGAGTCTCAAAGACGAAGAAAAGACTGCCTTTATAACCGACCAGGGCACATATTGCTATCAAGTAATGCCGTTCAGCTTGAAGAATGCGGGGGCCACCTATCAGCGGCTCGTCATGGAAGTTTTTAAGAAACAAATCGGTCGATCGGTCGAGGCCTATGTGGATGATATGGTGGTCAAAAGTAAGACAGCCGCGGAGCACGTGGAGGATCTCAGAGAGGTCTTCCAGACCCTTAACAAATTTCAGATGAAGTTGAACCCGAAAAAATGCGTCTTTGGCGTGGCATCAGGAAAATTCCTGGGGTTCATGATTACTCAGCGGGGGATTGAAGCTAATCCAGAGAAGATTGAAGCTATCATCCAAATGCCTTCGCCGCAATGCTTGAAAGAGGTACAGATATTGACCAGTCGGATAGTCTCTCTGAGCAGGTTTGTTTCCAGATTGGGAGACAAGTGCCTCTCGTTTTTCAAAATTTTAAGGAAAGAGAATGTAACCCAGTTTCATTGGCCGGATGAATGCGAGAAAGAGTTTCAACACTTGAAGCAATATCTGTCTAGCCCGCCCATCCTGCAAAGCCCAGTTGAGGGGGAGAATCTGATTTTGTATTTGGCAGTTACAGAAGGATCAATCAGCGCAGTACTTGTTCGATCAGAGGGAAACGAGCAACGCCCGATCTCCTATGTCAGTAAGGTGCTGACCGGGCCAGAAACGCGGTATGCGCTTATAGAAAAATTGGCTCTCTCCTTGATAACGGCGGCTCGGAAGCTAAGACCTTACTTCCAAAGTCATACCATCGAGGTATGGACCGACCAACCCCTCAGGCAGTGCCTTCAAAAGCCCGAAACCTCGGGTCGACTAATAAAATGGGCGATAGAGCTGGGGGAGTTTGACATACAATATAAGCCTCGGACGATAATTAAGGCACAAGTGTTGGCAGATTTCATTGCAGAAATGAGCCAACCCAGCTCGCAGGGTGAGCAATGCCTTTCCCGGAGCTTATTCGTTGACGGGTCGTCCAACGCTTAGGGATGCGGAGCAGGAGTGGTATTGATCAGCCCGCACATGGAAGAAAAGATAGAATATGCCCTTCAGCTAGAATTCAAGGCCTCCAATAACGAGGCAGAATACGAGGCTCTGATAGCTGGCCTCCAATTGGCTAAGGAAATGGAGGTGAAACATCTCAAGATATATAGTGATAGCTAAGTTGTGGTCGGTCAAGTTACTGGAAAGTATGAAGCAAAGGGGGACAACATGATCAAGTACCAGGAGTTAAGTAATTTCGAGCAGTATTCGATCAGTAGAATAGAATGAGCTCAAAATGCTAAGGCGGATGCGCTCTCCAAAATGGCTTCCGATCGAGATGCCATGAATAACGTTCTGGTCGAGCGACTAGACCGGCCTAGCATTCAAAAAGCCAAAGAAATTCTTGACGTAAATACCGGTCGACCGAGTTGGATGGAACCGATCAGACGGTATCTCCAAGAGGGAGCACAACTGGAAGAAACCTTGGAGACCAAAAAGCTGAGAATAAAGGCGGCCGAGTATGCGATCGTTGACGGCACCCTATACAAACGATCTTATGATTGGCCACTGCTGTGATGCTTGAGCGAAGAAGAGGCGGAACAAGCAATGGTCGAAGTCCACGAAGGAATGTGTGGAAACCACGTAGGTGGCAGAATGTTGGCTCATAGGCTGATTAGACAGGGGTATTACTGGCCGACAATGAGGAAAGACTGCCAGGAAAAAGTTGACCGATGTGAGGCTTGCCAAAAAAATAGTAGCCTATCTCATCAACCAACCGAGAGGATGCAAATCGTGAGTCATCCTATCCCTTTTGCTCACTAGGGAATGGATATACTGGGGCCTTTCCTTCTCAGTCTTGGACAGAAGAAGTTCCTGATAGTGGCAGTGGAGTACTTCACCAAATGGGTAGAAGCGGAAGCAGTCGCTACAATTACCGAGCAAAAGGTGGAGAGCTTCGTAAAGAAAAATATATTAAGTCGCTTCGGGATGCCCATGGTGCTGATTACAGACAACGGTCGACAGTTCGATAACGAGAAGTTCAGAAACTTCTGTGACCGACTAAAGATAAGGCTGCAGTTGACCTCAGTAACTCACCCCCAAAGCAACGGTCTCGCGGAGAACACCAACAAAAAGATAATGAGTGATCTCAAGAAGCGCCTAGACGGACGAAAGACTTGGGTGGAAGAATTAGATGAAGTGTTGTGGGCGTACAGAACCACACCAAAGGGAGCCACAGGGGAAACTCCGTTCAGGATGACCTTTGGGGCAAAAGCTCTAGTTCCAGAAGAAGTGGTGCTACACAACCAAAGGGTGTCGAGCTATGAAGAAGATCGGAATAATGAAGCCCGCCGAGCAAAACTTGTGCTCCTTAGTGAATACAGGGATAGGGCAGCCACTCGTTCGGAAGTCGTCTGGCAAAAAGCAACGAAGTTCTACAACAGAAGAGTAAAGCCGAGCGATGTAAAGGTCGGTGGGTACGTCCTGCGAAAAGCCGAGGCGACTGGGAAACACCCTGGAAAGCTCGGACAAGCGTGGGAAGGACCCTACCAGGTCATCAAGCAAGCCGGACATGGCTCCTATATCCTTCGCGATGCGAACGGGATGCCCTGGAACTCTCGAAACTTGAAGGCATTCCATCAGTAGATAAGTTTTATTTTAGTTAATCTTTGTTTATTACTGTTATTTGTACACAACCTGTGGGTACCTTTTTCCCGACCTCGTCGACCGATTTTTAACTACCACGCCTCATTATCATCAATAAAGGGGTTTTTCAGATTTTCCAGGAAGAAGGAATTTCATTAAATTTGGCAGAGTAGAAAATCCCATCGACATCGCTCGGCCGGGTCGCCAAGACAAGATCCTTGGGACCACAGCTCGGCCTCGACTATAGATCGACCAGGTTGCCAAGACAAGATCCTTGGAACTATCGATCGACTTCGCCATCGCTCGGCCGGGTCGCCAAGACAAGATCTTTGGGACCACAGCTCGGCCTCGACTATAGATCGACCAGGTTGCCAAGACAAGATCCTTGGAACCATCGATCGACTTTGCCATCGCTCGGCCGGGTCACTAAGACAAGATCCTTGGGACCACAGCTCGGCCTTGACTATAGATCGACCAGGTTGCCAATATAAGATCCTTGGAACCATCGATCGATTTCGCCATCGCTCGGCCGGGTCGCCAAGATAAAATCCTTGGGACCACAGCTCGGCCTCGACTATAGATCGACCTCGATGCCGGTCGGCCATAAGCAACTTCGTCAAATCCTACTATAGATCGAAAATAAAGAACATAAACACGGAAAATGACTTTGAAAAAATGAAGGAAAAAAATAAAGATTTTCACTTCTTTGAATCCGTCCTGGCCACAAGCCCGACCAGGTGAGCTCTAAAAGTCAGCAGAAGGGGAACTACCAACAGCCAAGGGAACAGGAGAAGCTTCGGAAGTCGGTGGATGCACAGGAGAAGCCTCAGAAGTTGACGGAACAATCGGGGCGGGAGTAGGGTCTAAAGGAGCAACCGGAGGAATATCCTAATGAGAAAGCTCTTCCTCATCAGAGCCAAGATCCAGCTCTTCATCCGGAACAAGGTTCCGCTCTCCCTCGATCCTCTCTTTCATATCCTCCAAAGAAAGGCCGAGAACTGCGGGAAGAAGCGGCCTGGCGTAATCCTCAAATGAAGGGCACTTCGACCCCTTAGGAACGTGAACCTCGTGGCAGTTCTTTAGAACCGAGAGGGTTATATCACAGGCAAGCTCTAAACACTCCTCATTTAGAAACCGCCGTTTCCACCGTTTTATCGCATCGATCCTCTGCCTCTTGATAGAACCCCGCAACTCCCGCAATGTGTCCTCGGTCCTATTTCTGCCCTCCACTGTCGCGTGACAATCCTCGAGGTATTTCTTGTTGGAACCCCTCCCCGGTGAGTCGTGGGCCCAATGTATTACGTGACGTCTGGACGTGCATCTCATGAGGGAGGGATTCCTCACCACAACAGAAACCTAAATCGCACTTAATTTAGCGTCATCCGAACAAAACATGATAAATTTACCCTATTTATCCTCCAATAAAAATTAATTCGCTTAGGGCCCATAACTAAATTCGAATCCTAAACTAAAACGAAATTCCATATCTCTGGGTCAATTAGAATCAAAAATCGCCTCAATCGAATCTCTATAGCCCACAAAGTCGCCCGAAGACGGAATTACATTCAAAACCGTCACGTAATTGACTCTCTTTAATACCATTCGTAAAGTCCGACCAAAACCTGACACTCTCATTTTACTGAAAAGGGGTATAAAATATTTTTAGAAACCCAATGCTTCGAAAACCGAATGAATCCGAGGCCAAACGAAAAAGTTACAAGCAAAAGAGTGAGAGGAGGACATTCAGAGATTAGGCGTGGGCACGTCTAAGAGATTTAGAGACTAGACGTGGCACGTCTAAGGATGAAGTCTGGATTAGCTCACAAGTCGAAAAATGTCACAATTTACCTCATTGGAAAGATAAAGAAATGATCTACAAAATTCATGAGGGTGCAAAAATTAAATCGGTCATTAAGGGAGGTAAAAACACACTTAACGTTTCAGCCTAAATGAAAAACTAATGGAACAGTAATTTGGCACAATGAATAGTAACTGTCAACATTCCCAACCTCATATCTTTTTATTCCTAACTCCAATGATTGCAAATTATACCTCATTTTAAAGATAGAAAGACACTCTAAATTTTCTATGAAGAAAGCAAAACTTGAAACTATCTCTAAGAGGGTGAAAAACCCATTCAAAGGGACTGCAAAATTATAACTTCTATCAACAACAACTGAAACTTTTCACCTCTCATAACTCTTTCATTTTAAGTCCGAATGTGACAAACTTTATGTCGTTGGAAAGCTCTAATCATGCACTACAATCTTCAAGAAGGCATCTCACTGAAAATCTCACTCTAAAATACTCTAAAACCCAAAACAAGTTGCTGTCCAATTTGAGAAAAATTGGATAGCACTTCCCCTAAAAATGCTCTAACCAAAATCTTCAATCCAATTCATCAACCTGCATAAAAACTCATTCTTCTAACTTCCATAACACAACTCAAACCCAATATACTTCAAATCAAAGGCAGTAACACACTCCTAGGATTCTATTTATTCTCAAACATAAAGCAACCTCAATCTCCCTTTGCTAATCATTTGTAAAGCATACAACAATACATTTTGACCAATATCCACAAAATACATTAAAACCCAATTCTTTTTGCATTTACAAGGAGGATATACATTATACAAAGCTTTATAGGGCCTTTTAGCCCGAATACATCGAAAGTAGCAAAATCTAAAATACAAAGAGAACCATTTCTCCACAATGCAACCTAAAGCATTGTTTTCTCAAATATGACTTCAAAAGCAAAATGCATCGGAGTATTTCCTCAATCCCGATGCGATGACTCAGTTTCTCGCTCGATGCCTGTGGAGGGGAAATGGGGGGTGAGCTCGACGACTCAGTGGGTAATAACTTAATAAACGAGAATATAAGCAAAAATCATTATTCACTCTTTAATTTCCAAAACGACATCACATTAAGGAAAACATTGAAAATTTTCAAATCTTTTCGTTGAGTTTATCACATCAAACAATTTACAAATATAACATATCACAAAACAATCTAACTTTTCACAAAATCACAAACAAGATGGTTCGGGTGGATCCGAAACAGAACGTACTACACATTTTCGTGAAGCGTTCATGTGTAGCCGTGACGGATAGGAGTCATTGAGAGGAACTCCACGGCCACTAGCGGGCAGGCGGGAGAAGCCTATGGGTAGACAGGTGCACCTGACTCAGATGGGACCACCACAAACCCAAAGAAAGCACATAATTCATACAATTCGAGATCCACATTCGCATAATTATGCCAAACTGGCCTTTACAAATCCACTTTCGCATAATTAGGCCAAACTGGCAAATCTTTTTCCGAAGTCACACATTCGAGTCTTTTTCACATAACGTAACATTATACAAATGATTTCTCACATAATTCACAATCAAAGAACATCACATACAAGTGAAAAACATAACAAAGAGTAGTTCATACAAACATTCTAAGTCATTAGAAAACATCAATTTGCCAAAATCACATAATCAATCTTTTTCACTTATCAAATCATTTCGCCAACATTTCCATCATAAATTTACATTCAAGAAACATCACGTACAAGTTTAAATCCTCACAAAGAAATATTAATACAAACATCTTAAATCATTGGAAAGCATGAATTTGCGTTTATTTTAAAAACGTTAAATTGCCTATTAACTCAATTATTAAGGAATCACCCACCTTAAATTCCTTTAGCTTTAGGATTGATCAAATGACCTTGTTTCTTCCTCTAATCACCTCACTTCACCTTCATCAAGCATAATCATCCCATAAGCATAAGAGAAAGCAAAATTGGAATTCCTAAGTAAAGAAAGACATGAATTCAACCCTATCTAACCTTACCCATAAGGTTTCTAAGCTTTTAGCATCAAAACCCATCTAAAAATCCATAAATTTCACATTTTCTTACCTTAGAGATTGAAACCCACGAAAATTGCTTTTGCTCCTAAGGAAAGCTTAAACTCTTCCCTTCCACTTTCTTCTTGAATAGAACTCTTAAACTCTCCTTTCTAAAGCATAAAATCATCAAAGCTCTACTCTTCTTCTTCTTCTTCTTCTTCTTCTTCTTCTTCTTCCTAGCTTGGCCGAAAGTCTCCCTTTCTCTTGATAGTTTCGGTGGTTCCTTTAATAACTTAGAGAATTTATTTCTAACTTATAACCTAAGCACTCAAAACGTGGTAGTTTCAACAAACTCTTCTTTTCCTTGTAAATTTCATCTCCTCTCCCTCATTCATACGACTCCCTCACTTTAATTTCCTTTATTCTTGTTTTAATTCTTTCCTTCTCATTTAATGTCATGTAAAATGGGCTAAAAGCCCATTTCCTAAATATAAGCCTTAAACACATAAATGATCTTCCTATCATGCCCTTATTCCATCTTAATCTTTTAATTTCATAAACTTTATCAAAATTCTAATTTTAACTAAATCCTTTCAATTTATTTCTATTCACTAAACACAAAATTTCTAACTAAAAGGAATTAATCAATCTAAACCTCAAAATAAAGAAAACATGCTTAATGCGAATCGGTAAGAGGCGTGCTTGTAAAAGCAACAAAACCTCGAGGTTGGGTGTTGATTCCCACCAAAGAGGACAATCTTGATTTGTGTTGGATGTTGCAGATAACCCATGAAACACACTGGGTGGGAAATGCTAGCCAGTGTGGGTCCAACATTAAAAGCGCTTTTTAATGTTGGATTCACATTTTTCACCCAACAGTTTGAAGGTACATCAAGATTCAACATGTCAGAAGTCTTTCAGGAATCTCATCTTTGTTGCTGTACAAGCACGCCTCTAGCTCAATGGTAAGAGGCGTGCTTGTAAAAGCAACAAAACCTTGAGTTTGGGTGTTCGATTCCTACCAAAGAGGACAATACTGATTTGTGTTGGATGCCGCGGTATAACCTGCAAACACACGCTGGGTGGGAAATGCTAGCCCAGGTGTGGGGTCCAAAATTCTTACTAAGCTCCCACTCCTTCTCCACCATCTTCTTCAGCTCGTCATTCGCCGCGACCAGCTGGCTCCTCTCCTCCTCCCCCGTGGCCAGTTGAGCCCTCAGGACGCCCATCGCATCCTCCCGGGATTTCTTCTCCTCCTCCAAGGAAGAGTTTTGAGCCTGGAAGAGGTCTCTCTCCTCCTTCACCCCTGAAAGCTTGTCCTTCATAGCCTTCATCTGCTCATGAAGGTCCTGGACTTCCCGGTCTAGAGCCTCCAGACGCTGCAGCACTGCGAAGGACATCACCGCACACCGTATACCGCTATGAACTAGTTGAGACCCCAACTCCATATTACTCTTCTTGTCCATGAGTTGCTCGTCCACGGGGGGAATAATCCTCTCGGCAATATGGCGAGATACTTCGAGGTCCCCGATCGAGGCAGTTTTGGCCAGCTTGATTGCAGACTCCCACTGCTCGACGTTAGTCGCTCGCCCTTTCCCCTTGCCTTTCTTCTCCTTCTCTTTCCCGCCTTGACTTGGCGGGCCAAACGCTAGATCACTAAGCCGGATCAATCTCTTCCTCTTAAGAGGAGGCTCCACTTCCTCCTCTACCAAAACTGCTCGGCCCGCGCTAGCTGGTACGATCGATAACGACGCCGACACGACAGAATTATCTTCAGCAGGCGGAGGGACCGGCGACACTATGGGCTGGCCTAGCCCCACTGGCAGAGCGATGCCTTCACCAGTCTCCGCCTCTTTCCTCTTTTTCCTCTGTTCGGCCTGCTTCCTGGATTTAGAGGGTTGGGAGGACCCGGTGAAATCTTCTATCCTCACCATGGCTGAACAGCAACAATAGAACAGGTCAGAAAGCAAAACCAATACTTAAAAAATAGCGAGTAATTGAACCATGAAGGGTCAACCAGACGGGGCGGGTTCCTCTCCTAGCCTGCTAATTTGTGGCGGGGGGTCGATGAGAAAAGAACTGGTTGAAGCCCCCCCCCCCCCCCGAAATAGCCCTGGACGAGCCGAGTGAAGTTATATCAACCAAGCGCTTTTATGCGACCAACCACCCCCCACTCCTCTCTACTAAGGGATACGCTCGACGTATCGTTCCACCGCTCGGCCAAAGGATATCTCCACAGCCGGGACTCACAGGAGGATCCTGGGGGCTTCACGAAGAAATACTTTGTCCGCCAAGAAGAGATTTTCGAAGCCGTCCTGGCCAGGCGGTACCGGGCATCTCGGTACTGTAGAGAAGGGATCCCGGCCCCAGAGATCAGACTCTGGCTCATTCTCAAGAAATGGCGTAGGATGCCAGTCGAAGGAGGGTAGTCGAACTGGTGGCACAGCAAAGCCAAACCATTGATAAACCTCCAGCTGTTTGGAGGAATTTGACTTGGCATCAGCTAATAGGTAGCGCACACCTCGTCAACAATCGGAGCGTATGGAAGCCTCCTATTGCCCACCGAGAAAAAACTGTCAGAAATAGCGAAATGTCCACTCAAGTTGCTGTGGATTCGCTCGTTCCCCAAGGCCAACCTAGGCCCCCAAGCCGTAGGGATGTTATTCCTAATGACCGACCATCTCAGCTCAGGCGGGGTCATCGTTGATTCATTTCTCGACGGCTCCGCCACCACCAACCCATCTTTTCGCTCTCTCGTCGATATTTCTTCAACATCTCCTACTATAGTTCTAAAACTGGCCGTCGACATGCTTACTAAGAAGAAAACCTTTTGAAAAAACTTTAGAGGGGGAAACGAAGGAAGGGGACGTACCTATTTAGTGATTTGAAGTTGGGAAATCGGACGACGGTTGAAAGAAATTTTTGGGAACTGAGAACAAGAAAGGGCGAGTGACAGTAGAGTGAAAGCAAGAGAAACGAAGCAAACGTGAAGAAAACCCACAATTTGTTGATCCTGAGTATTTATAGAAGACCGGTCGAAGGGATGCCCAATTAAAGCTAGACATATGGAGAAAATCCGAGCCAAGCTCAGGCACGTGGAAAAATCTGAGCCAAGGTAAATTAGGGTTGTTCGAAATCCAGAGCGGCGCGACAAGTGAAAGGACGTACCTGACAGCTGCACAACGGTTACAAAGATGATATGTTTCAGATTCTGAAAAGCTGCCAGAGGGCACGTGCCATCAATAATAAATGCTCCAAGTACCTTCACGCGCTCACTAATGATGACCACCCGACCGATCTGGCCTATCCCGAGCTGTCCCTTAGATGAGCTACAACACCAATGTCCGACCGATCGGGCCTACCCCGAGCTGTCCCTTAGACGAGCTATAGCACCAATGTCTGACCAATCGCTACCCCGAGCTGTCCCTTAGACGAGCTACACCACCAATATCCGACCGATTGGGCTACCCGAGTGTCCATGAGCGAGCTCTGAGACTCAGATACTCCTCCGACTCTTCTCTTCGCTCAGACTCGAGGAGTAGGGGGCTTATGGTCAGGTCGGTCATGCTGGACCTGAGTCCAGACATAACAGCCCAAGGGCCGATCGGTCCATCTTTCAAGGATCAGTCTTATGCCTTTTGGATATGCTAGGCCCAAGCCCAATCAATACATCCATAGCCCGTTCGTAGGTGGAAGTCTCCCATGCATACGTAAAGACTTAAACCTAGCACATACACCATATATAAGGTATAACTCTGCCATAACAGAGGTACGTAATCATAACCCTAGTTCTATCCGCTTACAGCGAACCTACCTTCACAAAAAGACTGACTTGAGTGTCGGAGGGGCTTATCGGGAAACAACCCCCGACGTGCCTTCTTTGTTTTGTAGGAACCTCCATACCGAAATTCTCACGAGAAGCAATCGATTCCATGGACCTAAACGGTAACGTACAGTTCTACCAAAATCCGGCAGAACCACAAAGTATTTAAAATGTTACAAATTTATTAGATAATAAAGAATAATTACATCAAAATATCAAATAAAAAGAATAATAAAATTTTATGACTCTATAAGTATTACAACAAGAGTTCGTATCGATAAACACAACCAACTAGAAGCGAAACTTAAAACAAAAATATTTACAGTTAAAAGTTTTGTATTTATATTGCATTTATTGAATTTAACATATGAATCACATACAAGTGAATTAAAAGGAAAGAAGAAATGAAAAACTTGGAACTTCATTCATACAAATATCCACTCAAATCATATTGACGTTAATTTTATTTGGTATAAAATCCTCATTATTGAAAAGAACTTCATCATCACTATCATTTAAATTCATTCCATCAAATAAAATGTCAATAACTTTTCATCTAAGACTATTTTTCAAGTCACTCTTATAAAAACCTAATATACTAAATGATCAATATAGTCTAAGAAAATTAGATCTCTGAACTTCTTGTTTTATTAAAAGTCCTAGTAAAAATAAAATAAAATAATTTAAATTTTAAAAATTATATTCAACTTAATAATGATCATATCATTTCTTTCTCAAAGCTTTAAATTAATTAAACAAAGAGTAAATTGTTCAATCTTTTATGTTCTAATACATTCCTTTTCTTATAATGGATGAATTCAAATGCACTCAAATTTTTTTTACACCTTATTGCACGTTGACTTAGAATCTGAATTACAAACTTTTACAATTTTAGAAAAACAACTGTAAAGCAAAAAAAATAACATCATAAAAAAATAAAGTGTTGATTAATTTCCAATAAATAAAAGAGTGAAAATATATATATATCTGGATTAAGTTTGTCGATGAATAATAATGGGCATCCCAAAAATTATTAGACGTATTCTTATAAATCTCCATTTGTGAGCTTAGGAGATCTTACAACATCTTATGTGTAACAATTATTGTAGTAGTTAATAGTTTTTTCCTATTAAATTCAACTTTTTGTGTAAAACTTGATTTAAAATGGACTTTAGGGTTAAAAAAGTCCCAACAGCAAACAACATGAAGTAAAGTTATCTTTTTTATATCTCATTAATGATTGCAAGATAAGGTATGTACAGATAAGATCTATTATATTGGCCTTGACTACTTTCCTTGCTCTCTCTATAGTATCAAAAATTAAAATTTTATTATCTTCTCATCACTAACAGCCAGATGAAGTACTCCATTGAATCAAAATTAAGGATCTTTAAGTATAATTCTAAAAACCTCCATTCTAGCATCAGGCCCAACATACTAAGCTACGAACCACTTATCATTTGTAATATTTGACTAAGCTTCTTCTTCGTCAGAACAAAATACTAAAGTGATAAAACCTTATAATAACTAGACGACATAAACTTATACTATTGGTGAAATCCTTTCTTATCAAATTTAGAATCCATTTACGATTGTAGATAAGCTTTGTCACTCTTTTTCTCTTTCTATATAGTTTTATCAATGATAAAAAAACTAACATCTTGTATATTTTTCGACATTAAGTCAATACAATGTGTAGCAAAGTGAGTCCAATAAAAATAATTATATCTACTCTACAATCTTTTCCCAATTTGCTTTGTAAGCAGAATCATTTTCAGTAATGAATTAGATAATGTTTTTTGACCCAACATAATTCACAACTTTATCAAATATCTAAAACTGAGCATCAACATTTCTAAAGGTCAGATACATTAATAGACTTCAAAAACGTAGTCCCCTAAGCAGAATAAACCAAAAAATTGATAATAAGCTTCTGTCTTTTATTTATCTAACCATCACACATGATTAAACACATATAAATTGCTCAAATCATTCTTCTTTTATCCAAATAAATGTTTATTTTATAAATAAAACTACCTAGGAATTTACCTTTATAGTCATCAATTCAAGGAGTTTTATATCATGATCTATACTTGAATCATATTACCATCTAGCCATCGCCATGTCCACAATGTGAGTCACTTTATTAGATTATAAGTCACTAAGAATTAAAGGTTGAGTTCAACAAATTGTTCATGGTGTAAAAAATTTAGACACATGTCTTCTTCTTTTCTTCACATTAAGTGTAACATTTCCTTTTTGTTGGGAAAGAAAAACCACCTTCAACATACCCAATATCATCCTGTCAATATGAGAATGAACTTTCACTATCAATTTTTTAGTTGTCTTTTGCCTTTTATCTTTCTCGTGCTAATACTCTTCAAACAAAGTCTCCATTTGCCATTTCACATCATCACACTTCTTGTAAGGCTCCACATTACCTTTGATCCTAACTAAATGCTTCTTTAAGCTAGTGATTCCCCTACCTTGCAAATGTTTATTGCAATACAAACAAATGATTTGATTTTTCATTACAGGAACCAATCTAGCATAAGCTCAAGTTGGATCATCAAATTGAACTAAACTTGTAGCGGCTGAATTATTAGAAGTGTTTAAACTTCTCTCCATTTATTTGTAAAATAAATAAAGACATATGTTAAAATTTACTTAATAGCAAAGATGACACAATTTGAATATGAAATAGACCTGTTTAAATGAATCATTCCAAAATCCAAACTATAATAGTAAACACTTAATAGACTCAATACTAAAATAAATACCATTAATAGAATGACTTATGTCTAAGGACATAAACTAGATAACTCCATAATAAAATATCTCTAAGCATCACAAAAAGCAACCAATTAGATAAATTCATGGTGACAAAATTACATAAAAATGTAAACTATTAATGCAAATTAAATGAAATTGATTTTGCCAATGAACTCTAATATGAATAAGAAAACAATACTTGAATAAGAAAACCATCTATGTAGAAATTATAGCTTTAATCCTTGAAATTTTAAGTTCAATTTTTAAGATGTATCACAATAATATCAATTATCTTAATTTGACATAATCTATCCTAAAATTTTTCCCAAAAGAGATTCGAACATTAATTGAAACAAAGTTGTGATTTAAGTCTATCTTAATATTTTCTAATATTTACAAGACATAAATACTATTTTTAAAATTTTACAATTTCACATTATGTTGGATTAATAAATAATGATATACTAATAGCAAATCTTAGAAACCATTTTAATATAATCATGAAAAATTAAATTATTGTAGGATTAATATAATTATAAAATTAAATTCCTAATGCTTAATATAATTAAAAATAATTACCTTATACTTAACTATTAGTTTTATGTAATTAATAATAAAATGTTTAATTATTAATATTTTATCCAAAGCATAAAAAATAGTAAGAAAATGATTAATTATTAATTTTTCAATGCAACAAAAAAAGAGGCTTTATGTTGATTCAATTCATTTTCTAAACCTCAATCAATTGATTTAATGCCTTTAATTGGCAATTATTCAAGCCCAAAATAGAAAGCACAAAAGCTTTATCTAACAAAAACAAAACAACCCTTCTATTAATTCTAATTAATCAACCTAACGAAGAGTGAACCCAACCTATTCCACACCCACAACCGTGACATCACCATACAACCACAAGCCAGGCCACATTATGACACCATAACCACAAGTCCACGACACAACTATACAAGGCCACACCCATATGCATACCACACCACCACCGAACAATGCTCACAATATCATGAACTCACACTATAGTAAACTATGCACACCACACCAATATTGTATCGCAAGTTCCCAATTGAGAGCAATGCATAAACACCAGATCCACAAAGGAGGCAAACACGTCCAGACAAGCTAGAAAGTCAGAAGGGATATAGACTCACAAAGTAGAGAAAACGAACGAATGAGGGAGGGATGAAGCACGATGACAACGTATAACAGACAATAATCTAAAGGTTGAAAAGGAGAGAAAATGTGCAAAATTTTCGTGAGGAATGAGAGTGACCAAGTGAGGACGAGAGGAGTGTCTAAAGTTATATGAATAAAGTAGGTTTAATTTTTTTCATTTTAGTCCCATATTTTGTAAAATTTACAAACCAGGACTGATATCTACTAATATTTTGAGTACTAACTGGTGCTTAAAATGTCGATAGATACCACTTCTTTGGTATGCCTAGAGAGTTAAATATCCACTTCTCTAGATAGACCCCTTATGTTACAAAAGTTTTGCACCTAGATGCAACTTTTCAACTATATATTTAACTCTCTTATTTTCCATCAAATTAAGGCTACAATAATAACATTAATGTCACAGTAAAAATCTCAATAGGACACAAGATCTGTGAAGGTCTATAAGTACCTAGCCATATCCTTAATTAATAGAGAGATTGTTCTAATAGAATTATAGAATTTAAAAACAATAATTGGAAGAAAATAATAGATAAATACATAAATAAATAACTTTATAAGTGAAAATATAAGAATAAGAATAAAATATATAAAATAAAAATAAAAGTAAGTAATCAAATAAATAAATTAAAAATATAAGTAAATAAAATAACAACCAAATAAATAAATAAAATAACTAAAGAAATAAGTACTACAAACAAAAGTGTTTATGCTAATTAGAAGACACAAGAATCGAAGGAAAAGGCATAAAAGACCTATAAAAAGAAAGAAACTCTCTATGTAAGGTCCTCTACTTATATCCTAGTCTTCCAAAGTTTCTTATTTACTCAACAAGCTCTAATAGAGTTATATCTTTTTTTAATCACCTCTTACTAATTCTTCTTGGGCCTTTCTCTTCTTCTTTTATAGTCTTTGAGTACAATAATCTTGCATCTTTTCATTGAAACGTCAATATGTCTTCTTTTAATATACTTAAATCCCTTAAGTTTTGTCTCCCTTATTTTACTATCAATGTTAGTCACCTCCAACTTGTCTCTTACCACTTTATTTCTAACCTTATCTCTTTTAATAAGATTAGACATCTAACGTTTCATCTTCATCTCTATCACCATTAACTTATGACTATATGGCTATTTGATGAGCCAACACTTTGCTTATATAGCATGGTTAGCCTAATTATTACACAATAGTATTTTCCATTCAACTTAAGTGGTATTTTTTTGTCACATAAAACTCCTAAAGTGCTCCCCTATTTTAGCCACTCTATTTTGATGTAGTGCACTATGCAATTATCTATCTTGCCACTGCTTTGGATGATGGATCCAAGGTACTTAAAAAAATCTTTTTGTGGTATGACTTCAGTACCAATATTGATCTCTACCTCAGATGCAACCCTTCAACTCAAAAAGTGACACTCTATGTACTCTGTCTTAGTCTTGCTCAATTTTAGGGATGTTAATGGGCCAGGTTAGGACTAGGTTGCTCCTAGCCCAGTTGGCTCCATTCATGGACTGGGTGCCCTATGGCCCGATGGGCCCAAACCAACCTTATATTATTTTAAAAATTAAAAAACAATTTCATTTTTGACGTTTTGGTTTAGCCACGAGCAGAGTTAGGCCCCTTGAGCTTAGCCCGAGCTAGACCTATGACCTGCTCATGGCCTTGTCAATCCGGGCCAAAATTGGGTTAGACCAAAATTGACATTCCTACTTAATTTAAAGCCCTTTGACTGTAGAGTATCCCTACAAAGTTCTAACTTATCATTGACATCCTCTTTCCTCCACCTAATTCTTTGATCATACTTAATCTTCGTTATACAATCTTCGCTGTTAAGTTGTTCCTCTTTTAAAAATCATAACATTTCTATACATCCAAATGTAACAAACATAAGCATAAAAAGTATTAGTTCTTATCTTATAAATCTCTCTATTCTTCCTTTTAGCTTTACATAAATATTATATCCAAGCATCAGACTTTACATAATAACCAGTTGAATAAAAGAAAAGTCACATTTAAAGAAGAGATGATTCCAAATGTTTCTATTATTTGGCACAACTTACAATCCTCCTTAGAAACAAACTTCCACTTCTTCATTTCATGTAAAGTAGCTAATCTATTTTAGACACACATCCAAACAAGACACATTTGGGAATTTGAAAGTCATGCCAAATAACATCTAGCCATTCCACTTTTCCATGTATATTAAGAAATAGATTGTAGAGAGTATACAAATCAACCTTACCATTTGATTTGACTTGATCTTGAGGTCTTACCATTTATAACATGTAGGCCTCATCTCAATACTCCTAAAGTTTGTTCCATCACCACAAATTGATTGTTTTCTTTTCACTTACCATATTGATAGTGGTAGGTTGCACAATATTTTAATGGGTATTTTAGTATGTATTTAGTTGTTAAATTGAATGATTAGTGCATGTTTAGGATATGATTGTGTTATTTAGTTAAATGTTTGTGTTTTGAGTGTTATGTGGGTTAGAGCATGTTTTTGTGCTTAAATTTTGTGTATTTGAGGTGCCTTGATGTATTTGTTAGTGTTTGAGAACAGATATGGAAGAACGGAGCAGAATCAAAGGAAGCCTGGAGCTAGACCCAGGCCCACAATCATGGCCCATGTCATAGTCGTGGCTTACACGATAGACAGTGTGGACAACCTCCCTAACGCAACTTACCAAGGGACATTTAGGAGTTTTTGGACCCAGGAAAACATATGGTTTACCTAAAATAATATATATATATATATAAAGAAAGAGAAAGAACCCTAGAGGGAGCACCAATGTCTGCCACTTTGGTAAAACTCCAAGAAGAAAGAAGAAAAAGATAGAGAAAAGGAAGAAGTGGAGAGATGAGCGGGCTTTTGTTGCTACTGCTTTTCCAAGCCATCCTGATCCCGTACAAAAGACATTTTCTTTTCATTTTATTATTTTTCTTCTTTGAATGTGTAAGATGGATATGATGATGTTGATGGATTTGGGATTCAGGATGATGTTCTAACTTTTCTTTAGGGATTTAAACCTCATTCAATGTTAATTTAGTTGCTTTTATGTTAATTCATTTGAGTGTTTTGATTAATTATTGTAACTTCATGCTTCAGTAATAAATCGAGAGAGTGAACCAAATGCAAAATAATTAGGATGAGTAATGAGAGTTAAACGACCCAATAAATCATACAAATAATCAAATCGGTAATTATACAGAGAGAGATCTTGTGTGAGACCTAGTTGTTTATTAGAAGGATTAATAATTGATTAGGTTGGGGGTTGATTGTTAATCAAAAGATGACCTTTTTGGTAAATCAACTTAATTAGGGTTTATTTGTAATACACCACTACCATAAAGCATATACCCAAACATCCACAAGATATTCGAGAACTTATCTTATGAGAATGACATGTTAGAACAATCACATTCACTTAAGGTGGCATCATATAGAAATCGAGTATTCAAAAGATCATTTTCCCCATTTCATTCACAAACATAACTTACATTGTAACATTACATCTCATAATCCATATATTTACATTACAAAAGCATCTGAGAGTTTACTGTTCTGCACAAAATATCTAGCATGAAATGGGATGTTAACAAAAACATTCTAACTAATCTCCTCAAACATCAACTGACTAGACCTTTGAGCCATTCATTTTTCCAAAATTGACAATACTAAACTGCTACTAGATTGCCTTAAAGGTCTCCTTAGTAGCTGAAACTCAATGTTGCAATTTTAATCAGTTTACGAACTCAGTGAGTGAATCATCATCGATGTGCTTGTTCAAGTCAAAACTTAACATCACAAGTATATAACCAAATTCACAAGTGTATCTTATTATTTAGAATTAATTCTCATTTATCACATCATCTAATTTTGTATACCAGCTTGCAATAAATATCTATCTATCTATCTATCTATCTATCTATCTATCTATCTATCTATCTATACATATATATATAGATACAAACATTTCATATAATCATCTCATAGTGATCCCAATCATTTATCTTAATCATTCATATCATCAACATGCACACAAATAATTCACATCACTATTTCAACACAATTTTGAAATTCTTCTCAATCATTCTCATGATGCATGTAATGATACACACGCACGCACACACACACACACACACACACACACACACACACACACACACACACACACACACACACACACACACACACACACACACACACACGTGATTTCACTTTTATTTCTCTTTTGTTATGATCAAACGCTTATTTAACTGTCCCGTATCCGTTGTAGATACAGGGCTCATTTAAGATACTATCTCATACTCTTTGTGAATATCGACCTCATTAATCATTGAGCCTGTGGCTCTTTGTGTACATTTCCTAAAATTTAAGCTCTTTTTCACGTTGTTCACTCCGATCACGTGTTGGAACCCAAAATTTTCTTAGAAGATTAAAACTATTAAATGAGAAAATTTGGTGATTAGTCATGAGTAAAGAACAAATGAATGAAAATTTTTGAGTTAGAAATGATAGACAAGATTAAAGTAGTAAATGAGAAATGTGGATAGATTCATGTTTTGTTTTGGTGTTTCTGGTGGATAAGAGATTTTGAAATGGGAAGAATTAAGGTGAAAGTGAGAGGTACAAAAAAAGCAAAAATGAAGTTGAATATGCGTACTAAGTTGATGAAGGATATATATATATATATCTGTGTGTGTGTGTGTGTGTGAGAGAGAGAGAGAGAGAGAGAGAGAGTATGTTCTGTTATTGGTGTTCATGATTAATCATGGACTATAAATTTCTTTATGGATGATATTGATTTGAAATGAAGTTGAGAATGAGGAATAAATGAAGTAGAAAAGGTGATCTTGGTATGAGTTGTGTTAAGGAAAGATTTGGAAACACAATGGGTAGTTGATCTGGAAAATGTTCACTGAGTATGCTTCAGTTTTTTAACTACAACGTTTTCTCTAGTTATCCAAACAAGATGACTATTGATTTTCTTTAAACCAGAGACATATGGTTGCATTTCTTATGAAGAAATCAAATTTAAATTCTATCTTTAAGAATCTCAAAATTTGTCATGAAGTTGAGAACTGAGTGTAGTACATTGGTGGAGGAATGTAAAGTTCATATTTAGATTTTGGGGAAAATTTTGGATTAATCTAGATAGATTTAGATGGAGTTATCTTCTAGAAAGTGTAGGTCTTTCTTTTAGTTTTCCAATGGTATATAGTGTGTAATTTTTGGACCTCAGGATTGAAAGTTATGGTCCTTAGAAAGGGAAATGCTTATGAGTGTATAGATGTATCGCCTGTGATGATGTCATTTTGTCTGAAAAAATACATCGTCTGTAAGGATGCATTCATCTGTAAAGTTGTATCATCTGTAAAGATGCCTTGTCTGTGATGACATCATATCGTCTATGATGACATCATTCATCTTAAGAGTTGCATCGTCTTAAGTTGACTCCATTCGTCAGCTTATTTGCTATCATCTTAAGACTTCACTTCGTCTGTGATGACATCATTCATCTTAAGACCTTTGTTTTGTCTATCTTTTGTTTCATCTTAAGATTTTCACTTTGTCTGTCTTTCGTTTCGTCTGTGATGACGTCATTCATCTTAAAACCTTTTTTTTGTTATCTTTTTACTTCGTCTATCTTTTGTTTCGTCTGCTTTTTGTTTCGTCTGTCTTTTTGGCTTGGTCTTCTTTTTGCTTCTTCTGTCTTTTGTTTCATCTATCTTTGGCCATTCGTCTGCCTTTGGCCCTTCGTCTGCCCTTGGCCATTCGTCTGTCTTTGGCCATTAGTCTTGTTGGACCTCGTTTCCAGAGCCCAACTCTATAACGATTACCTTATGACGATATCGTACTCCGACGAAGTTTCCTGATTCATCTTCTTGCTTTGATACTGCAAATGTGATCCAACTTGGCACACATATCATCATACTGAAGCGCGGTTCCTTGAAATCCTTTCTTGCTTTGCTACCATACATGATGAGCCCCGCTCTCGAAGTCCAACTGTTGAACCATAAGTGTGGCGCAATCCAAAGAAATCGTGAAGCTTAAAGTCTCATACCATTCGATGTTCTCTTTTTCCATAAAATAAAATCAACAATAAATCACAATCAAACATATTCATATCCAATCCATAACTTTCTCCAGAATACCACATTTCCACTCAATCTGATCAAGCTCTATGGCATTCCAAGCCACAATACAATATTACTATCAAAATCCGAATATACAAAAAATATATAGTTCCCAAAATTCTCAATACCAATCTAACTTAAACAATACAACATAGATACATATACAAATCGAAAACCTTCACTTCCCTTCACCCAATCTTCTTCTCATCACCTGTGGATGGGAATGAAGGGGTTTGAGCTTATAGCTCGTGGGTAACAGGTTTATAGCAAAGAACAAGCAAAACCGTTGAAAAGTTTGTTTGTTATACAAAATTCATAATCAATTCATAAAACACTTTGCTCCCAAATTCTCGGTCAAATCCGAAATCTTGAGTTCAAACTCATATTTGAAAAGTGTCATTTCATAGTGAAAAATGTTATCACATCAACACAATATGTTCATTCAATTATCAATACAAATGCTCAATTTATGCACATACTTGACAATTCATCGATGCAATGCACAACCAAATGGCTCGAGAGTTCCGTAGTAACGATCCAGATAAACCGAAGTTTAATCCGTAAACAAAACGAGTTCAATTTCTCAAGGATCTCGTGGCCTCAAGCGGGCAGCCGGGAGAAGGCTATACGTCGACGTGCACGTGACTCCATCCGTAACTCTCTTACCCAAACAAAGCACATAACGAATCGTTCCATGCTCAAAGCATGTTCTTGTTTTTCAAAGCTTGCATGCTTTTCATGCTCTTTCTTTCTTTTCCGAATATACAAAATGCCACGAATTTTTCAAGGCATAACATAAAGCATTTCAATGAATTTCAATCTTTATTTTGAAATTCATTGAAATATGTAGAAATTTTGCAAATCATTCAATAGAAACAAAACGATATTTATGAAGTAATTGAAATCATTCTTGTTTTGGGAGTAAACTTTAGTGGCTCATTACTAAATTATAAACATGAAACCCACCTGAATTCCATTGCTTATCAGATGTCTCTCCTTTTATCCTCTTTCTTTCCTTAACCAAATAACCAAAATTCCAATCAATTTGGGGTAGAAATCGGAAAATCAAACTTTAACCATTCAAACTACAACCAAAACTGAAACAAGAATTTCATGCTCAACTTTCATCCAAATTTAAAGATTCTTAGAAACTTATTCAGAACTTCATTTCTTCATGAAACCTGTAGCCCTATGTCTCTAGTTTACAACTCAAAAAGAATCACCTCATTTGGACAAAAAGTTATGCCCAAAATACTGAAGCATGTCGCAGTAGGAAATTGGCCGTTCGCCGCGACGAGAAACTGGAGCACGTCGCGACGAGCCCGCGTGCCGCGACGAACACATCTGCAGGTCGCGACGTGCGACGGCGTAAACCTCCCGAAACTCATTTTTTTCACTTTTCTCAACCATAATCCTCCCATCTTTCAATTATAAACATATCTAAACATTAAAACACCTCCTAAACTTCATTCCTAACCTCAAAATCATCAACAAAACAACAACCCAAGCAAATCTACCAATCTTTCCCATAAACCCTAACTCCAACGATTTCTACTCATACTACCTATTCTAGGTTTCCAACCATCTCAAACATAGATAAAAGAGTTAATCTTACCTTAAGGATGCTTGAAATTTGTCGAAAAATGCCCGGAACTAGCTTCCTCTTCTTCTCCCTCACTCTGCCGACGATGCTCTTCTCTTCTCTTCTTTCTATTTCTTCTTCCTTTTCTTTTTCCTTCTTTCTATTCTCTTTTCTTTTCTTTTCTCTTTCTTTTTAATCCTACTTAATTGTGCAATGTCCATTTTTCCCTTTCATTTAAGCCTTAAGTCTTAAAATCTTACGTGCCAAGACCAAAATGCCCTCATAAACTTTTACCCTATAATATCCATTTATACCACATTAAACTCAAATAAACCGCAATTATCCACTAATATTCTCAAATTAATCAAACTAAGCCATAAACACATAATTATCACAATCCATGCTTAATGACATCATAAAAAAATTCGGGGCCTAACATTTCTCCCCCTCTTAAAAGAAATTTCGTCCTCGAAATTGTTATCTGATCGAACAGGAGTGCAGGATGTTCCCGCAGTTCTCATCAAACTTCATTACTCTAACACTTTCTTCCAACTGACCGTGGTCAACAGACTTACTCGGTCTTTCAACCCCTTATTTGACCATTTACCGTCTTAACTCGTTCCTCAGTATTCTTCAGATCACTTACATTTTTTCCACTTTCTGTGTCGATAAAACCAATACCATATCATATCAATATTTCCTTAACATAGTCACGAATATCACATTTCGAATCCAAGACATCTCTTGTCAGAAGCACTAACTCATAATCATTTCATGCAGTCCAATCATATTAGGCTTAGCAAATCCTTTGTCATAACTTGAACACACCTTGTACCCCATGAGCACACCCTGAAAGGTGATACCCTCAGAGACAAATCATCTTTCACTTGCTAATTCACATCACTTAGTATCAGTACCTTTAACCCTTACGATTATCTCACTGTTTTCCATGTCCTTAGCACGGATCCACCTAATTCATCCATCTTTCTTGAATCACTGTATATTACCTGTCCATAGCATCTCCAATTCTAGTCTTCAATGGCTTTACTCAACATAATACGAAAGCAATGACTATTTCTATCATCAAACTCCTCATACGAAGTTCGATTACAATCACGATGACAACGATTGTGATGCTTAAGGTCAAATAGAATCATACCTTGGTCTCATATCCATATGAACTCCAAACTATAAACTGGAAGCATATCTCCGATAGTTAAAATCGTCGACAATTCAAACTTTCCGTCACTTGACATTCTAGGACGTATAGCTTAAATCACCACTTATACTTTTCTGAAAGCCTCTTTGCTCAATCATCCCTGCCGGGACACATACTACTTATCTCAATCACCCGGTATCCTTTTTCCTACTCGAGCTCAAAATGCACATTCGTTTTCAATTTCTTGATAAGGTTCACAATTCCTGAATCCTCAATTTGCACTTTGTTCATGTAAAACTGATCTTACATTTTCCGTGACTAATAGCACATCCTTTTGCCCTGAATTCGATTCCATTCAGCACTCTTTATTGCACTACATCGGATAACCTCTATATCTGAATTCATAGCCAATACATCTGATTACAACATTAGCTTTATCATTTTTGCTCTCATTTGCTCAGCATGACCCATTGTCTCAGTCTGACAGTTCACAATTTGTATACTTTACACACAATCAAAATATTTCGTACATATAATGTCTCCGACTTTCAAGCAATCACTATAGCAACCTTTGTTCAATTCATGTATCAACACTCAACTTATGAGGTTTCAATAGTCTCCAAGCACACGAATTCACTTCACTTTCTTTGCTTTGAATCTTATTCGATCTCTTATGCAACCATCCGATATACCATACAACTGAATTTCCAAGTCGGATGATATAAAGAATATCGGTAATATAATTCCTCAAAATTTTCTTTACCTTCGTCCCACATACGATTTACTCATTTAGCCACAAGTAATCAAGCTATTCTTCTTAACTCTTCGAATACACTTAACATATCATGAAACTTCACTTGGATCACTTTAATCTTCAATACTAACTTGAGCAAATATTATCAAACTCCATATGTCCACTATTGGTTCTAACAATTTCTCAATTAACTGATTCCTTCATGAGATAATATCACCTCTTGTTATTTTCCAATTCCCAATTGTCTTACCTTTCTTGGTGATTTTCTCCATTCTTTAGATTTCCTCATAATTCACATTGATGTATTCTAACGTCTACTCATTTATGCTCGTTCCTCCGGACACTCTAGTTTAGTTGCTATCTCGAGCTTCACGAGCTTATCACGCCTTCATCGGATAAACTTGCAATTCCGAACATACTTACCCGAACATAACGTGAACTTATATACTCCTCATATTGGCAATTAATGCCTCCTCACTTTTAGGAATCCACCCGATAGTGGATCCTTTACATCAAATCAAAATACATACCTTCTCGGAGTATCTTCTACCTCTTTTACTTGAGTCTCATTGGAATAGAATTCCAATACTTACTTTCAAATCATTACATATTCCTTTCGATTAGTTATTTCATTGATCATTCTCCATATAAACTATCTCGATCGCTTAATCGAACTTAGTGAAGTTCTTCTTCAAACGAGAATTTCTTGCTACTATCATATATACCACCCATTCTATTCAAACTAATCTTTATCAATCACTTACTATCATCATCACATCATCGATTACCTTTAATCCTTGAGAATACCAACTTTTCTCATCCTCATACGGTGATAATGTCCAAGTCACTCAAAACTCAAAGGAGTAATGAACATAATACCTATCACATATCTTGGTGGGCATCGTCAAAGTCATGCCATTTATCTTACACAATTAATACCTTGACCTTGACAACAGTTCACTCCTTATCGAACATACTAACACGATTTTATGCTAGTTTTCCAAAATTCACTTTTTCTTATACTATATCATTTCATCATGGATCCATTACCATATTGAGTGCATAAGGCTCACTTCTTTGCCCTACAAAAGCTTCATTCTTTCCAGGGCTACCGATTCATCAAGATACTCTCCTCTCTTGTCGGGCGTCGGATCTGACTAATCCTTTCGAACTCCTCGCGTCCTTCTACGAAGTGGAGTTCTTTATTCTTTTTCCTCAATCTCATTCACGCATGATCTTATACACATTTGCGATTGTCCCCATACTACATATCATTTCATTCGTCTCATATAAGGTCATTTATGTCTACTTCATTTCCCTCTATTCATTTCATCTTCCACATGTAGATCCTCAACAAATTCAAAATTGTCGATGCATAATCATCATGAACTTCTGAACTCAATTCCACCAATGTCCTCGTACTGCGGATCATCACTCTTGTCGTCTTATCAAACAGCCATTTCGGTTTCAAATTTCCTCGTCTTAAGATCATACCAAAGTTATGCTTCCATTGCACTCTACTCGAACACTCTAATCTCATCGTGTATACTCATATCCCTATATGTCTCAAACAATCCATATCTATATCACTTTCGAAAACATAACATCACAGTACAATATTGCTGTCATGTTCCATACTACATCCTCCAGAACAATTGCCTTGAATCATTATCAGTCCCGTTTACCCATCCACCACAAATCATATCCACCACTCAAGATTCCTTAACACAGTTCACTAGCTAATGATCCCATTTCGTAAGGAATCCCATATGGACCAATCATCATTTCATACTCAACCTATTGATCTTCCACATTCTTCATCCTATCGTTCAAACTTTTATCTCACGCATGGAGATTCAACATCAACTTACCCCAATTCATCACGAAATTCAAATCTCAAATTTCGTAACACATTCCTCAAATGAATCAACATTCTTGTCAATCTAAATCAAACAAGCACCTTGGTTCCTCACGTAATTCATGAAAATTCCTCCACAGCAAAATCACATTCTCACCAGCCATTCAGACACTTTACAAACATAAGCGCCCATGAAAGATCATAATGCTGGGCTTTGATACCACAAATGTTGGACCTCATTTCCAGAGCCCAACTCTATAACGATTACCTTATGACGATATCGTACTCCGACGAAGTTTCCTGATTCATCTTCTTGCTTTGATACTGCAAATGCGATCCAACTTGGCACACATATCATCATACTGAAGCGCGGCTCCTTGAAATCCTTTCTTGCTTTGCTACCATACATGATGAGCCCCGCTCTCGAAGTCCAACCATTGAACCATAAGTGTGGCGCAATCCAAAGAAATCGTGAAGCTTAAAGTCTCATACCATTCGATGTTCTCTTTTTCCATAAAATAAAATCAACAATAAATCACAATCAAACATATTCATATCCAATCCATAACTTTCTCCAGAATACCACATTTCCACTCAATCTGATCAAGCTCTATGGCATTCCAAGCCACAATACAATATTACTATCAAAATCCGAATATACAAAAATATACAGTTCCCAAAATTCTCAATACCAATCTAACTTAAACAATACAACATAGATACATATACAAATCGAAAACCTTCACTTCCCTTCACCCGATCTTCTTCTCATCACCTGTGGATGGGAATGAAGGGGGTGAGCTTATAGCTCGTGGGTAACAGGTTTATAGCAAAGAACAAGCAAAACCGTTGAAAAGTTTGTTTGTTATACAAAAGTCATAATCAATTCATAAAACACTTTGCTCCCAAATTCTCGGTCAAATCCGAAATCTTGAGTTCAAACTCATATTTGAAAAGTGTCATTTCATAGTGAAAAATGTTATCACATCAACACAATATGTTCATTCAATTATCAATACAAATGCTCAATTTATGCACATACTTGACAATTCATCGATGCAATGCACAACCAAATGGCTCGAGAGTTCCGTAGTAACGATCCGGATAAACCGAAGTTTAATCCTTAAACAAAATGAGTCCGATTTCTCAAGGATCTCGTGGCCTCAAGCGGGCAGCCGGGAGAAGGCTATACGTCGACGTGCACGTGACTCCATCCGTAACTCTCTTACCCAAACAAAGCACATAACGAATCGTTCCATGCTCAAAGCATGTTCTTGTTTTTCAAAGCTTGCATGCTTTTCATGCTCTTTCTTTCTTTCCCGAATATACAAAATGCCACGAATTTTTCAAGACATAACATAAAGCATTTCAATGCATTTCAATCTTTATTTTGAAATTCATAAGAAAAGTTCATATGCTGAAATATGTAGAAATTTTGCAAATCATTCAATAGAAACAAAACGATATTTATGAAGTAATTGAAATCATTCTTATTTTGGGAGTAAACTTTAGTGGCTCATTACTAAATTATAAACATGAAACCCACCTGAATTCCATTGCTTATCAGATGTCTCTCCTTTTATCCTCTTTCTTTCCTTAACCAAATAACCAAAATTCCAATCAATTTGGGGTAGAAATCGGAAAATCAAACTTTAACCATTCAAACTACAACCAAAACTGAAACAAGAATTTCATGCTCAACTTTCATCCAAATTTAAAGATTCTTAGAAACTTATTCATAACTTCATTTCTTCATGAAACCTGTAGCCCTATGTCTCTAGTTTACAACTCAAAAAGAATCACCTCATTTGGACATCTACATCAAAAGTTATGCCCAAAATACCGAAGCATGTCGCAGCAGGAAATTGGCCGTTCGCCGCGACGAGAAACTGGAGCACGTCGCAACGAGCCCGCGCGCCGCGACGAACACATCTGCAGGTCGCGACGTGCGACGGCGTAAACCTCCCGAAACTCATTTTTTTCACTTTTCTCAACCATAATCCTCCCATCTTTCAATTATAAACATATCTAAACATTAAAACACCTCCTAAACTTCATTCCTAACCTCAAAATCATCAACAAAACAACAACCCAAGCAAATCTACCAATCTTTCCCATAAACCCTAACTCCAACGATTTCTACTCATACTACCTATTCTAGGTTTCCAACCATCTCAAACATAGATAAAAGAGTTAATCTTACCTTAAGGATGCTTGAAATCTGTCGAAAAACGCCCGGAACTAGCTTCCTCTTTTTCTCCCTCACTCTGCCGACGATGCTCTTCTCTTCTCTTCTTTCTATTTCTTCTTCCTTTTCTTTTTCCTTCTTTCTATTCTCTTTTCTTTTCTTTTTCTCTTTCTTTTTAATCCTACTTAATTGTGCAATGTCCATTTTGCCCTTTCATTTAAGCCTCAAGTCTTAAAATCTTACGTGCCAAGACCAAAATGCCCTCATAAACTTTTACCCTATAATATCCATTTATACCACATTAAACTCAAATAAACCGCAATTATCCACTAATATTCTCAAATTAATCAAACTAAGCCATAAACACATAATTATCACAATCCATGCTTAATGACATCATAAAAAAAATTCGGGGCCTAACAAGTCTGCCTTTGGTTATTTGTCTATTTTTGGCCCTTCGTTTGCCCTTGGCCCTTCATCTGTCTTTGGCCATTCGTCTGTTTTTGACCATTCGTCTACCTTTGGCCATTCGTTTACTTTCTTCAATTCGTCTGCTTCGTCTACCTTATTTCGTCTGCTTTGCTTCGTTTGTTCTTTGCTTTGTCTGCCTCTTTGCATCATCTGCTTCATGCTATCGTCAGTTCTTGCTTCGTATGCTCTTTACTTTGTTTGCTTTGTGCTTTGTCTGTCTTTTTCAGTTCGTCTGAGCTTTTGATTAGTTTTTGTCTGATTCTATCGTCTGGTCCATTTTTGACCCTTCAAATGATAAAATCTGACCTCAAGATCTTCTTGAAAGTTGTAGATCTCAAAGTCCTCTTTGAAATCATCCTAAGATAATCTTAATTCGACATCAGTAGGGATAGTTATGCAAATTTTCCCGAGATAGGTTCAATATGATTGGGGACTAAACCTTGTTTGATTCTAAACCATGTTTGATTCTTTCAGTCATAACCTTGTTCTCTGACCTCCAAATGAAGTGAGTTTTGAACCAATAGTTTCTTAACACATTTTGTCCCTCCATAGAATTTGATAACATCTAGTATTGATTTGAGAAAGATAGATTGAACCGAGGTAAAGGTATCGGTTGGAAAAAGTATTAAAAAGGGAGGAATTTAAGTATAGTGTATTGTTTCAATATAAGAAAGTCCAAAAAGGTTTAGGGCAATACTTATAGAGTTCTGAACCAAATTGATGGATTTTAGTGTCCTTAGAAACGTAAGACAATGGAGAAGATTCTTCTAGAAGTAAAAATTATGTCAGAATGATTAAGGATATTGTTGGCAAGATACTTAGGTTAAAGGAAACTAAGCTTATAAGGAAGGGTTAAGTGGACTTTTTGGACTCATTAAGGGCATAATTAGAAGAAGAACTGTTTTCTTACTTTTAAAAGAAAAGGAGAAAACATGAATTGGAGCATTCGAGAAGAAGCTAGATGCGTGGATGAGAGAGAAAGAAGAGAGAGAAATACGAAGAGAAGAAGAGAAGGAGAGAAAGAAGAGAAAACAAGCTAGGGTTTCAATTGTATTAGCCTTCAAGAGAGATTTTGAGGTTGTTCAAGAAGGGAAACAAGTAGAGGAAGAGAAGAACTTCCCTTTGAGCTAAAGGTCCCTTCATTTGGTGAAGAATGAAGGGATCAAGAGAGGCAAGAGGAACAAAAGGAGAGACATTTTTGAGCAAGGCTATAAGTAAGAAATCAAGGTGGGTTACATGTTTATAATAAAGTAAACAAGCCACTAAATGTTTCCTTTGAATCAAGAAAGTTGAATGATTTCAATTGCATCATAAATGTTGCATCTATTGCTTCTTAAATGAATTGTGAAATTGTTATATGTTTGCTACATTAATTGTGTTGATGATTGATGAAAAGACTCTGAAAAAGTTTTTTCTTTGAAAAGATACATGTTTTTGAAATATCTCATGTTTATGAAAATCAAGTTTCGAAATATGTAAGGTGGGAATAAAAATTAACGAAACATGAGAAACATGAGAAAAATTGAAAATAATAATAAAAATAAAAGACAAGGGTTAGAGTATAGAACCATCATGGTGATTGAGGTGTTGATGGTGTCGGAGGTGATAGTTGAACACCTTAAGCGTCAAAATATATGTGAATACGTCATATATTCTAGCTTTAGAGTCTTTGTTCTTTGGCCATCTCCTTCAACACCTTGGCACTTTTTGAAATGGTGTTGTTAGTGTTAGATATAGCTTCTATTACCTTCTCCCATCCTGTTGGCTCTTCCTCTTCTGTATCCTCACTAGTTGAGTCCTCATTTTTGTTACGATATTGCTGAGGTCGAACTGGCCTGTCCCGCCTGGGTCTTGACATGAGATTTTGCATTGATATCTCAAAGTTCTATATTATAGGACTTCAAGATTTTAGCTCTTGTCAAGTGACAAGTGTTGAGAAACTCAAGATGGTGGACAGTTAGTCCCTTGCAATTGACAACATAGGATTATGCAATAGCCATGACCAAGTACCCCATCCCTAAGTTATTGCTTCTCTTTTTTAGAGTAGCAGTAATTGCATTAAAGATATAGGTAGATGTGTAGACTTTGACGCTATGACCCATGCAACACAAGATGAAAAGTTCCTTTGTTGAACACTTGTTTGTTTCACTTTTATCAAATACAGTTTGACACATGAACTTATGTAATAACAAGTGTTCAAGGCTTTTGTATGCATTTTTAGCATCAAAACTCTTTAGCCCAGTCAGTTTCGTCTAATAGTGGGTGGCATAAAAGTCATCATGCTGATTTACTATGGTTAAGTTGGGAAATCCACTGATTTCACACAAAATATCATAGTCTAAGTCATATGGTTGACCCCACAACTGAAACCATAGGTCCTTATGGTTGGTTGGCTCGTATTGAAAGGAGGTGAAGAATTCTAGTGTTAATTCTTCATAAACAAGATAATTAAATCGCATAAATTTTTCACCATGAATTCTTCCACCTAAAATTTCAACCCGTTCTCTCAATCTAACTATTTCTAACATATCAAAATCTAAGTATTTAGGCACAATAATGTTCTTTAAACTAAGGGTATGGTAAAGGTTACCTTCCTCCTTTGAATAGATCGAGAAAGGTGCCCCGTAATCCGCCACCATGTTTCGTTGTTCGTGGCTTGATAGTTGGACTTTGCCTTTTGGTTTAGGTGTGTTTAACCATCTACTTGATGTGCAGTTCCATTAGATTGAGAGTTGTGAAAATTTTAGAGAGAACTGGAGACTTGAAGATGGGTAGAGAGAAGTGAGAAGAGTTAAGTTCTAAGGTTTAGAGAGAGAGCAAAAGTGAAAGGTGTAAGAAAAAAGAGGTTATGTAAATATATAGGGTAGGAAGGGTATAAGGGGTAAATTGGAAGAAAATAGTTGAAAATTCACGCATACTACGTTTGATCGTGGCCCACAAAAATTCTAGATTCTTTTGATTTTACTTCTTTCCTCATTTCATCCCCGAAATCCTTCCATACCTACATTGTCACCTCATCATACTTGCCTTCCACAAAATTCCCATGTCAACTAATCCTTGATTTCTTCAAGATATTTGATTGGACTTAAAAAAACATAATGCAAAACCTATTTACTACAAAAGATGACATAACAAAATGATAAAAAATCATGGGTTGCCTCCTATGTAGTGCTTCTTTTACTGTTGGAAGCTTGACGTACTTCTTTTGCTTATGGTGGTTTGAACGAGTTGTGCAATGGTAGCATGATCATAGATCTCATAAATTGCAAATGAGCTACCAAATTCTCATTTTCACCACCTTTCTTCTTCTCCTTCTTCTTTTGCATACTCCTTTGAGATTGTGGCTTTTCAGGTGAATCCTTGTGATCATCACTATGTTCAACCTCTCCACGAGACTTGGTTCTTTTAATGATGTTTATGGAATTATGAGAACTTCTTTTATCATTGGACACGTTAAATCACACCTTCTCATTCCCCACCTTTAGAGTCAACTTGCCCCTATCAACATCTATAGTAGATTAGGTAGTGACTAAAAATGATCGTCTAAGGATAATTGGTATCTTCAAGTCTTCATCTATGTCCAAAATGATGAAGTTCGTGGGTGACAGTGCGTTGTAATGCTAGTCAAAATAAAACAACTAGATTACTACTATAACAATGGTGAGTCTAGGTCGATCCCATAAAGAGTGCATGCAAAGTTTATAAAGTGAAATTAATCGATGATTAGGTTTAGGGGGCATTTTGGATTTTCAAACAAGAAAATAAAATGAAACTAGACTAATAAAAACAAATTAAAGAAAACATGCAAAAATGATAAAAGTGGGGAATTTGGTAGGGATCTGATTCTTTGGTTCAATCTTGGCCTATACCTTAATTAAACATATTTCATTGATTTTTTGTTCTCAAACCTCTCATAGCAACTATTAATCGTGGGTTAAAAATTAACCCAAGTTTTCTTTCAGGTTTTGTTTAATCAAGAAACGATTAAACCTAACCACCAAATAACTTAGGATACGATCTCTAGATTTAACTAGGCAGTAGCATTACGAATTAGAAAAATCGATTAATCAAGAAAACAACCACATATGATCTGTTATTTAACCTAGGTCATGTTATCCCTAATGATTATGAATCATTAGTCACTACAAATGAATTTCAGCATAATAATTACAGATTATATATGAAATTATAGCAATGAGTTTGCAAATAAATGATTTAATGAACACATTAAAATCATCTTTTCGCAATACTCAATGGGTTCATACATAAATGACAGAAAAATAATGAAAAATTTATTATCCATACACAAAGCCTAAATCAATTAATATATGATAACACAATCAATTTCTAATGAGAAAAAGAAACAACAAAAATAGTGAAATCATTGGCATCGATGTCACCTCTAAATCGATGTTGAGAACTTAGCCTTCCATGGGTCTCTCCAAAGAAAATGCTTCAACCTCACTCAAATAACCCTAGTCAAAATGCTCTTTGGCTCTCTTTAGTACACCTCCCTCTCTCGCAGGCTCTTTTCTGCCGCCACCGTTCTATTCTCTATTCACTGATGTAACGAATTAATGTTTTGGTGGCCACCCTCCAGTTCACTCTTCTTTAAAGACCTACATTATTACTATTCACTGTTACGTTTGTATTTCATGCCTTGCATGAAACACAGACTGCAACATCCCACTACCATAGGGCCCGAACACCTAAAGGACATTCAAGTACATACCTTATGATAATGGTATGTTAGATCAAAACATATCCGACTTACACATGGCAATCCAACCTACACATGGCATTATCTAACACACTCAAAGCTAGAGCACTTATGGTGTCAACTGACAGACCTCTGAGCCATATCTCTATCCAAAAGATTCCTTAAGTCCAGACTAAGGAAATAAGTCTCCTGACCCGTACCTGAAAAGCCACATTGCAATTTTGATGAGTTTTGCAAACTCCATGAGTGAACCATCATTGATGAATTCATCGGATCTTAAGCACACATCACATATTACATAAACATTCACAAACAGATACATTTATGATTCAAAACTCAAACAATAGGGTATAATATTCAATCATTGCCAAACAGATCATATAAAACAAATACATATGCATATGAGACTCACATTCGTTCTTATTGTTGTGACTGAATGCCTATCACATACTTATACAAATGCTGGCCCGTAGGGCTCAGTCAGAACAGAATCACGGAGCATAGCTCTACATGCACACACATATATCACGGAGCAAAACTCTACGTGGAAGCGCTTTATTCAGGCAGTTCAAGTCATAACACCTTTATCTGAGCATGCATTTTTTGAAATGCATCAATCTGAATATCGCATGTATCACAATCACATGTTCAACAAATCTCATAATCATCGGACCTAAATCCGGCATTCAACTTTCGTTGAGGATTCACATAACATTCATAATCACGTTCAAAATTCCATAGCAAACAAAGTCATAATCAAAGCACTTCTAGTACATTCCCAAATATTGATCTCCTCGGACAATTTAAAGTCCGGAATTCATAATCAAATCGCAAGCAATATAACAATATTGGAAGCTTAAACAAATCAAATTAAATCAATCATAGGAAAACATCTAGGTTGACTCACAGTACATTCCAATAAGCTATTGCCTGGATCATCCGGCAATGTCCGATTGGCGTCCGATATGCTCCTCTAAAATAGGCAAAACACATTCACAATATCACAGTTTGCACAATTGCACAAATGTTCTATTATGTACATCAATATAGAGAATGTATGCACAATGCATGTTCAATGACAATTCTGGGGTGCAATAATGCGATCCTTAACAAAATCATTTAGGAATCAAATCCCTCATTAATACCATATATTTTTACAATTGAATTGGACCAAACAATGTCAAATAATTTCATAGCTTCATTGACCACTTCAGATTTTTCCTATAAAACATATTCAGGTCAACTTTCCATACCAAATCAGATAAGGTAAATGACCAAATTAGATTAAACTTCCGTCTGTAAAGTTGTTCTCCCATTTCTTAGCTTTCTATAGACACCAAAAGCATTTAATTTGGATATGTATACCAAGAGATATAATATTCTAGACGGTTCATAAGTTCCAGCAAAATTCATACCTCAACTTCCAACCAAAAGTTGAAACTCTTAGAGACAGAATTAAAACTCCATTTCTTCATAAAAGTTGTAGCCCTATGTCTCTAGTTTACAGAAAATAAAAAATCACTCAATTTGGATCAGTATAGAGAAAGGTATGGTCAAAATAACATATTCGAGCAGTCAAAGGATGGGTGCTCGTCGCGACGTACAGCCCAAAAAATCAGTTTTCTCGGGATTTTTGCAACCTTAGCTGCGACGAGTTCAAGGGGGTGTCTCCTATGTTGCGGCGAGGAAGAAAATGGACGTCGTGGCGAGGAAAAAAATGGACGTCGTGACGTCTGGTTCTGAAACTCGTCTTTCCCGAATTCTTTTTCCAGAATTTTCACTTCTATACCCAAAATAATCTCTAAAACTTCACTCCAATTAACTCCTAATCCAGTTCGAAACATTTACATAAGATCAAACTCAAGATTCACTTAAAACATCAACATCTGACCCTCACACATGCAACTTCACTTCTACTGATAAACAACAGACACAATGCATGCATGTACCATTTTGGCTCTCTCTCAAAACCCGAACAAATTATATACAAATCTTCCAATCAACACCATAATAACAATTTCCTACTCTCAATCAATCATCTACTCTATTCAACACCGAAACCAACTTCTCTAACCTCGCATGCATGCATACATTTCCACTAAAAAACATCATTTAAACACAACAAAACCTAACTTAAACTGTTGGGACCTGATCCAAGAACTGGATCCCAACCGGAATAACGAAATGACGGAGGCGAAACAACGTGGCGATAACGAAGAACGGGACGAAAAGAAAAAGGCGAATAGCGAAATGCAGAAACCCATAGCGAGCGAATCAAAAGGCAAAACAAATAGCAAAAACGAAATCGAATCGTAAAGTAAAAGAATCGAAAGCGAAGCGAATACTCTAATTGAAACAAGAATAACAAAGCGGATAACAAAGCGAACACAAAGCGAAAGCAAATCAGAATCGAATACGAAAGGAATCGCGAATCGAACCGAACTATAAAACGGAGACAAACGAAATAATCGAACTGAATCAAACGAACTGAAACACATTCCGACATCCGTTGGAGAAATACAAAGCATAGCAAACTGATCGCGTTGGAATCCTAGACTAAAACATTCCAAGTCTGGTATAAATTTTTTTTCTTCTTTTTTTTTCTTTCTTTTTCTCATTTCTTTCATCTTTAGTCAATTTCATTCAAATCAAACAAACAATTTCCACTTTTGGAAATATAATCTCATGCCAAACTTCTTACACACTTTAATCATCTTTCATACAAATCATAAATTTCATCCGAAACCATATAATTCTTATTTTTATTCTTTTTCAACCTATTATTTAACGAAATTTCGGCAACATAACGGCTGCAATTGACCTAACCCAAAACCTGAAAACGGTAAAATAAACACTTCTAAATTTTCCCAAACAACTATACAATCATCAAAATCCACCGGACCCTCCGTCTGGGATCTCAGCATAAACAAACACAATCTTATATCTAAAACACTTTATCCTGATTTAACTTATATTCGTTTCTCAATTTAGTATACAAATTCATCATTCAATCCCAAATCACATTCAATATCTCAATTCTATTCAAATTCCCCATTCATAATTTAACTTAATATCCAAATCCGTAATTCAATCCAAAATCCAGAAAAATCATGTTCCTATGCCATAATCTATAATCATACAATCTTATTCACATACACATACAACCCAATCATAATTCCTAATCCAATCCGAACACAATCCAATCATATCGATATACATTCACAATTCATATTCCATAAACATATACAAACTTATATCTCAAATTCAATATATAAATCCATAGTTTACTTACATCATCCAATTCCATAATCTTACAGAAACTCAATTCCATACTTAATTTCAGCATTTATTTACAATGCGAAAAGAATACACTAACATCAAACTTTACACATAAATACAAAACATGCACAAATCGAACTGAAGTCATGATCGTCTTCCATCCGATCTCCTGCTCAAAAACCTAGAGATGGGGATGAAAGGGAGGGGGTGAGCTTTCGCTCCGCGGTTAACATATTTATACTCGAAAATAAGTAAAAATCATTTCGTAAAAATGTTTATCATTTATAAACATTTCTCAGTAGCAAAAATTTCAAAACTTAGTTCTTAGGCCTTTCAATTTATTCAAAACATTCTTAATTAATTTCTAAAATTCTCACGATTTCAAAACTCATTTCTCAAAATCTTACAATTTTTCTTCCAAATTATGCACAATTTCGAAAACATGAATGCATCACAAACATAAACAAAACAAAATACATAACACATCAAATGGTTTGGGTCGGTCCTAACAGAACGTACTGCACATTCCCGCATAGTGGTTCTGTGCAGCCGTGAACGGAGGAGAGTCTGAAATCGGAACTCCTAAGCCACTTGCAGGCGTAGGAGAAGGCTATCGAGAGAGACAGGTAATCGACTCTTACGGAGGGACCTCACCAAACCCACATAATACACATAATTCGAAACCAAAAATTCGGATTACAGAAATCTTGATTTTAAAACTTTTCATACTATCATACTAGACACATTCACATATTCACATAGCTCACATATTCACATATCACATCAATAAACATTTTCAATCTCAATTTAGCAATTTAATCACGTATAGATCAAAATCAGAACAATGAATGCAAGTTATTTCTTTAAAACATAAATCAAACGTATGCAGATTCATAAAGCACATTGTTTAATTTTTTTTTCAATTTATTCAAAAACATAAAATTTCATAAATCTTGTATTTTCTTGTAAACATTCTGAAAATATTTTCATAACTTATCAAATTCTTCGAAAATAACGAATTTAACAATTTACGCGATTTCTTAAATCCAAATCACTGAAATGAATTTCAAAATCTTTCTTCATTTCTCAATTCATTTTAAAACTCGTAACCCTTTTCCAAAAACATTCGAGAACAATAAAATTCAATACTTTCTCAATTTTTCAATCAATCTTCCAAATCCTTTGAAAACAAGAAATTGAATCTTTGTGTCATTTTTTTTCGAAACTTCAGAAATTTTCTTAATTTATCAAACATTTAAAACTTGTATAATTTCTTAAAATAATTTCTAAAACCATTTCAAAAGTAAGGAATCTAATCATACGCAGATCAAAGACTTCAAACATTTACATAACCAACATTTCTAAACAATTTCAAACGCCTTTGAAAAATCGTACTTTTCAACATTTAAATAAACCTTATTTTCTAAACAATTTCAAATGCATTTCGAAAATCAGACTTTGTCAAACATTTTTTATAAACAAATTCGAAAATCGTAAACTTTTCAAACACTTTTATAAACAATGTCAGAAATCATAATTTTTTAAATACCTTTATAAACATTAGATATTCGAAAATCGTAATCTTTCAACGACTTTTATAAACAATATTTTCTAACTAATTCTGAAAGTATTCGGAAATCATAAATTTTCAAACAGTTGCTTAAACCATTTTCTAGACAATTTCAAAGCATTTTTGAAAATCAAAATTTTCAAATATTTCCATAAACAATATTTTCTAAACACTTCCGAATTTATGCGGAAATCACAAGTTTTCAAACCTTTACATAAAACCATATTTGATAAACGCTCTTAAAACTAATCGAAAATCATAATTTTTAAAACCTTTATCATATTCAAGCTCAATATCATTTACAACCTCAACCAAACATTTCCATAACAATTGTCCAATCATTTAAACACCAAAAATTCTCAAGTATCAGAATCATTTTACAATAATAACTTTTCTCCTTCGGAAAATCGAAATATTCAAACATTAATCATAAGTTGCAACCATTTACAAAAACAATAATTTATCAAAACCCAAGTTTTGCTTTCTTTAATTTTTGAAAACTCATATATGGCTTATAAATCAAAATATAAATATGATACCCACCTCGAATTAATGCCAGAAACTTGTTCCAAGCTCCAAATCTCCAAATTCCTTCTTCTTTCCTTAACTTTAAAATTCCCTTCTCTCTCTTAATTTTCGGCATTCATCAAGCTCCAAAGGAGGCTTTCCTCTTCTTCCTCCTCTTTCCTCTTGAAAAGTATCGAAAACCCTATAAGAAACCCATAAAAACCAAACCTTGCTTCCTCCTTCTTCTTCTTCTTCTTCGCACGACTTCTCTTTCTTCTTTCCCTCTCTATCGTTTCTTTCTTTATTTTCTTATGAAATTTTTTGTGTATCTGCTGCTCCCTCATTGTTCAAAACGACAGCCCCTTCATGTGTTCCATTTAAAGAATGACAATAGACCTAATTGCCCCTCCATGCAAGCCTAAAACTTTGCCCTTTAAGTGATGTTCCAGATTTGCCCTTTATTTAGCCTTTAAAAATTGACATTTTGCGTCCAGAATTTGATTAGGTAAATGAAATAATTTGACAAAACTTCTTTCTATAGAAATGTTCCTCTAGGTCTTAGTTTCATAATGCCATAAGAATCATCCAATTTGGAGCACTGCATCAAAAGTTATGCTCAAAACATTTCAGATTGTTCATCTGTCAACGTCTTTTTCCAGCACATTAATTCCATCCAGAAATTGACATCCTTAAACCTAAAATTGAAATTCAATGTCTTCATAACAAAGGTAGCCCTATTTCTCTAGTTTAATCCAAAATAAAATCACCTCAATTGGATTACTAGAACAAAAGTTATGGCCAAAATACTGTCAGATGTTCTCTCATCAAAGACTGCACATTAGTCCAAACTTCAATTCAAAAATTGAAAGTCTTAGGGGCAAAATTGACATTTTCTTTCTTCATATGACTTGTAGCCCCAAATCTTAAGTTTATTTTTCCATAAGAATCACTTCAATAGGATCTCCACAGATCCCGAATTTTGCAAAATACTGAACCATGTTCAGAAACTTAGTCAACTCACTTTAACTAAATTAATCACCCTTAATTTTAATCTCATAAAATTACAAATTATCCTTGAGAATGTAGATAATTGTCTTAGGAATCCAACGCTTCAAGAATCAAGTCAATCGGATGTCGGACGGAAAAGATATAAGCAAAGAGTTGCAAAAGGGTCAGATTTGGAAGGAAGAAGCAAAATGTGAAGCAAGCATAAACGACATCATAGAACAGAATTTTTCAAAATTCATAACTATTGATTCTGAACTCCAAATTTGACACATTTGGTGTCTTTGGAAAGATAAAAGGACGCTCTACAACTTCCATGAAGAACTCAAAAATCAATTTTATCTCTAAAGGAGTCAAAAACCTAGTCAAAGTTACTGCCCTGTTAAACATCACCTAAACAAACTCCAAACTTTCAAATTTCATATCTTCCAATTGCCACATCCAAAAATTGCATACTTTATAGCGTCCGAAAGATTGACAGACAAGCTACACTTTTTATTAAGACCACTTACTCCAATTCAAACTAAATCCATACGACGAGTGGCCTCAAAGTCGAGTACACGCAAAGATACACTTATGGTCATTTTTACAAAACAAAGTTTGACTGATCATAATTTTCACTCCCGATATAAAAAAATTGTAAATTTTATGGCGACAGAAAGCTCTCAACATAACCTACAAGTTTCATGTAGATCATTTTCTCAAAATTTGCCTAAATCAAAAGTCAACTCTTGAAGACCAAAAAGTCAAACTTTTCATATTTTCATATTTTCACACTTTTTCTCTTTATTTCTTAATTTTCAACTTAATTTTCAATTTCTCATCCACTTAAACTTGTATAATCCATATAAATCTATTCAAATCTCAAAGTCATCAAACTCCATCAATTCTTTTTCTCATCAATTTTCTTAAAACATAATCACATCTATTACAAACTTCATATACAAACTTACTTATTTCATGCTTTTTATATTTCTAAAATTCACTTAAAGATTGGGGTCCAACATAAACATAACTTAACTTAATCGGCTATGAACTCCAGCAAAGAGGACAGATTAAAAACAGCTAAATTCTCAAAGTTTCCATTCGGATGTCAAGTGTTTCTTCACCGAGAACACTTGCAATACATTTTTCCTAACTCAACTCATACTCGTGTATACTATACATGCCTTACACGTGTCCTCTCTAATATAAGCCATTTGTCACACAATAATTAGTCCATGTGTCACAATAAGATTGGTCAAAAAATAAATATTTTTCTAAAATTCACTAAAAATTCTAAAATGTCTTAAATAATATCAAAATCACCAAAACATATTTTAATCAAATTTAACAATTCAATTGTACCCGAAAATATCAAGGAATGCATGTACAATCATATAAATGTGCAAAAATGTGCATGTCACAAATAATAATGCATGATGTGCATTTTCCTAATTTCTCATCAAATTCTCATAATTCACAATTCTAGCCTTAACATGGATAACGAGATGTTACACAGACATATGTGTTAAACACATACGACACAGACATATGTGTTAAACACATACGCTTGCATTTAATGCATACGTTTTCTTTTCCCACTCTGTTGGCACAAGCTACTGTTGTGTTGATGTGATCAATTAATATTTGCTCCATATCTACTATTCACGCTTCTCTTCGTTGTTGTGCATTTTGGTATTGACCAACGACAACGTCTTGCTCCATCTGTGCTTCCCATCTGCTACGTTGTTGTTTCATGCATGCTTTGGATGCATCTTCTTTTCTGCTTCTCTTGGTGCGTTGCTTTTCATTCTCCACGTCCCTTGCATACAGATCATGCACGTTTTGACGTCCATCATGCTGCTGTCGTTTTTGATCATATCTTACTTTCGTGTGTTTGCTGCATTTTCTTCGTATTGTGTATGTGTTTTAGTCCATTTATTTCCACCACATACATGTTTCATGCTTCCACCTGCTGCAACTTAGCTCTATGAATGTTCCCTTATACATTTTCCATTAATTAACTTATTACATAGCCATTAAATTAACGTAAATTGCATGTAAAATTCCATGCATAATCATACAACTTACATTCTTGGCATTTTGTGTTTTTATTTTTCTTGTCCTCTTCTTATCTTTTAATTTTTTTCTTCTTGCTCCATTAAAACAAGTAAAAATTAATCTTTGAAAAATGGCCAAAATATAGAGCTTCGACTCATTTTAACTTCTTTTCTTCCGAATTATACCTAAAATCACATATGAGTCAAAGTGAATATTTGAAGCAATTTCATGTCAATAATCACTAAGTGTTATGAATAATTTCATAATCATTTAAGCACCTATAAAATTCCTTCACACTTAACTTTTGGCCGTCCTCAGATAAAACATTAAAATTAAGCTCAACCCAAAAACATTGACTCATTTCCCATATGTTCCAAGGATACATAATCATAAACAAAAATGAATGACTTTCAAAAAATCATAGCAAGAAATCAACATTCCAAACTTTTACTCATGATCAATCAACAATCAATATCTTTAAAATCTGAGTAGTCTAATGTTAGACTCGAAAAATATGTTTAACTAAAATATATCCACGGGTACACTCAATATCATTCATGATCATTACAATCCACAACTTTACACATCATTTCATTTCTCCACCACTAAAATTCACATGCAAAATCATGAATCAAAAGACTTTTCAAGGTTGTAATGTGGGCAAAGGTAAGTTGAGATGTATTTGGGTCAAGTAGCATGAAAGCCATCAAAGCTAGTGAAACAAAGCAACACTCATCAAAAACTAGTTACCATCAACTATGACAAATGCAACATTTATATTTCACAACCCTATTCAGCTCTCACACATAAACCACATGAAGCATATACCAATATGAAGGAATCACTTATACAATTTATGTTAACAATATATTGAAATCATAGGAGTAAACCTTCCAAGCTAACATCTATCTCATATTCAACATACTCAAATAATGCATTTATTACAACTATAGGAAGATGTATTAATCATGAATAACTTTGTAAACTCATATACACTTCCTCCTTGATAAATTTATTTAAACAATTTTATTCATTTTTATTCATTTTTATTCATTTTCTTTTCTTATGCTTGTCTCTTTCTTTCTTTCTTTTCCTTTCTTTTTTAACATTAAAAGAAACTACATTAACATGGAAATTTCAATGGTAAGATATTATAATCCCAACATTATAACCAACTTGCACATATACTTATATGTTTGTATATCCACAAACTTAACAATCAACAAATGTTCCACTAGCTTCAAGGCTTGGGAAGGACATTTGGTTAGGTTAAATCATGTAATGTGGGTAATACAAAAAAAAAGGCAATTAAAGCTCAAGGGGGCTTATAAAAAAGGAAAATCGTATAATGGATAGGCTATTTGGCTAATGTAGTTTGGAAAAGAAAAGAATGCCTAATCATATCCATATTAATGCATGCGATAAATATGTAGTCTCGAATAAAACTTGAAGGCAAAATCAGGATGTACATATCATGTAGGTCACACATTATCAAAAGACAATAAAACTGATATGAATGTGTCAATCTAATAAGGCTCAAAATCTCACCAGTTTTTTCTACCACAAATCACTACTCTTCTAAAGATAATTCATATCGACCAATCACAAGAGCAAAAATACTTGCTAAAGTTGTCATGAAATTCTCTAGTTAATTCACACTCTAATTATGAATATATAGTCCTAGGATCAATAGAAAAGAGAAAATATTTGTTTCATTTGTTTTATTCTGTCTCTCATTTTGATTGAAAACTTAAAAACAAGCAAGAAACAAACTAACATAGAAATACACATGCATAAAACTTAATGCAGAAATGTAAAAAAAAGAAATTCGCTTCCCTTAGATTGCCTCCCAAAAAGCGTCTTGGTTTAGGGTCGCTGGGTCGACTCCATACTTTCCTCACGTGACAAAATTATGATCTTCTAGTTCTACAGTTAACACCACTTCCATGCAAGGTTGTTCTAGATAAGGTAGTTGATCATCATCCTCATTTAGCATCTTCCCTATCCTCAGATTCTCAACCTTGACTGAGTTCATACACTTTGGAAATATTTCAAACGTATCCTTGCCTTTTTCTTCTTCAGAATTAGTCTCAACAATATTTATGAACTTAGTTTTTACTTTTGAGCTAAAAGATGTATCTTTTTATGCTTCGAGCTCCTCCTCAACTTCTTCGACATAACAATTTGTTGAGGATTGACCTCAAAATTCTCAAACTCCTCATTACTTTGTAAAGTTTTCGCATAAACATCCATTGGGTACACTCGGGTTGATACGGTTGCTCCTCTTCCCTTTGCCGTTCCAAATGATTGATATCTCCCCATCGAGATAATAAATCCTGCTAGAATTGTAGAGTATCCTATCAAATTTGCTGTACACCTTGCTAAAATAGTTGTTGCATATTCTGTTGAAACTGTTGTATATCCTATTGTAGGCTTTGTTGAAATTGAAGATTGTTAGCAATCACAACATTCATCAATTCTTCCAGAGATGTACCTGAGTTTTGACAAGAAGCTTTTGGTCTACATGGGAATTAGTGTGTGTCCTGCAAACTATCATGGAAGTAATTTTGATCATTATCCCATCCATAAAAAAAGATAAGTTGATAAGTCTAAACATTGTTATAGGATTGAGAATATAATTTATAAAATAAATACTTTTGTCCATGATTTTTTTAATTGTTTTCATAAACACGAAACAAAAAATGAAGGGATCATGAAATAACTGAAAACAAATCAATTACTAACAAATATATACGAAACACTATTTAAAATTACAAATAAAAACTAAAACACCACATTTCCTAGCAACGACACCAAAATTGACAGTGCGTCGTAACACTAGTCAAAATAAAATAACTAGACTACTACTTAGCAGTGGTGAGTCTAGATCAATCCCACAGAGAATGCGTGTGAAGTTTATGAAATGAAATTAATCGATGTTTAGGTTTAGGGGCTTTTGGATTTTTCAAACAAGAAAATAAAATGAAACTAAACTAACAAAAACAAATTAAAGAAAACATGCAAAAAATGATAAAAGTGGGGATGAAGTAGGGACCTGGTTCTTTAGTTCACTCTCGGCCTACACCCTAATTAAGCATATTTCATTGATTTATTATTATCAAACCTCTCCTAGTAACTATTAATCGTTTCTTAATAATTAACCCGAGTTTTTCCCTACGTTTTGTTTAATCAAGATACAATCGTTAATTAAACCTAAACATCAAATAACCTAGGATACGATCTCTAGATTTAATTACGCATTAGCATTACGAATTAGAAAAATCGATTAATTAAGGAAACAACCACATACGATGCGTCATTTAACCTATATCATGTTATCCCTAATGATTATGAATCATTAGTCGCTACATATGAATTTCAACATAAAAATTATGGATTATATCAAAATTCTAGCAATAGGTTTGCAAATAAACGATTCAATGAACGTATTAAAATCAACTTTTCATAATACCTAATGGGTTTATACATAAATAACAGAACAATAATGAAAATTTGATTATCTATACACAAAGCCCAAATCAATTAACATAGGATAGCACAAGCAATTTCTAATGAGAGAAAGAAATAACAAAAATGGTGAAATACACTTAACCTGGGTCGTTAGAGATGATGTCACCTCTAAACTGGTTCTATGGGTCTCTCCAAAGAAAATACTTCAGCCCCACTCGAATAACCCTAGCCGAAACCCCCTTCGACTCTTTTCATTGCCCCTCGCTCTCTCGTAAGATCTCTTCTGCCGCCACTGTTCTATTCTCTATTCACTGATGTGATGAATTAATGTTTTGGTGGCCACATTCCTATTCACTCTTTGTTTACGTATGTTTATGTATGTGTTAAATGCATACGCTTGCATTTAATGTATACATTTTCTTTTCCCACTTTGCTGGCATAAGCTATTATTGTGTTAATGTGACCAATTAATATTTGGTCCATGTCTACTATTCATGCCGCTCTTCGTTATTGTGCATTTTGGTATTGACTAATGACAACGTCTTACCCCATCTGTGCTTCCCATATGCTACACTGCCATTTCATACGTCCCTTGGCTGCATCTTCATTTCTACTTCTGTTGCTACGCTACGTTTCATTCTCCACATCCTTTGCATGTAGATCGTACATATGTTGACGTCCATCATGCGGCTATCATTTTTGGTCATTTCCTGCTTCTATGTGTTTACTACATTTTCTACATATTGTGTATGCAATTTGGTCTATTTATTTCCACCATATGCATGTTTCATGCTTTCATCTACTGCACCTTAGCTCCATAGACGTTGCCTTATACATTGTCCATTAATTAACTTATTGCATGGCCATTAAATTAACGTAAATTCCATGTAAAATTCCATGCATAATCATGCAGTTCATGTTCTTTGCATTTTGTGTTTTCGTTTTTCTTGTCTTTTAATTTTCTTCTTCTTGCTCCCTGAAAATAAGTAAAAATTAATCTTTAAAAATGGCCAAAATATAAAGTTTCGACTCACTTTAACTTCTTTGCTTTCGAATTGTACCTAAAATCACATATGAGTCAAAATGAGTATCTTAAGCAATTTCATGTCAATATTTTCTAACTATTATGGAATAATTTCATAATCAATTAAGCAACTATCAGTGGGAAAGGTAAAATTTTTTGCCTTAATAAGAAAGTCCTTGACTATACCTCTCGGGTGGTGAATTGATTGATCAACCATCTACTCACTCATCATGGTTGGTTCTATTTCTTCTAACTTCATCTTCTGGCATAAAGTGTAAGGCATCATACTTATGCCAACTCCCAAATTTGCAAAAGCATTATTCACTTTGACATTACCTATGGTGCAAGGGATGTAAAAATCCCCTGGATCATTTTGCTTCCGTGGTAATGTTACCATTTCATTAGAGTTCTCCATGCTTCCTACTTCACTTGCTAGCTTTTCTAGCTCCTTTCTATTGATTAATCTCTCTTGTATGGATTCCATAAGAGTGAGTCATGATTTTAGCTGCTTTATTACCTTAAGGACTTCCTTCAACTCTGTTTCTTTTGACTTTGGTTGTGTTGTAATGGGGTATGGAATTGTAGGTCAATGCTCTTTGATTCCTTTCAAATTATGTTCATTTAGCTGGAAATTTTGTTAGCCCTTTTCTTTTCCTTTTCCTTATCTTCTTCAGCTTGCTCGAGCTTCTCCTCAATGGCCTGGGTGATAACTATGATTCTTTCCTTTGAGTTTGTTTATGTGTTGAAGGCTCCTTGTATTTTGTGCAGATAGTACATCTATCAACTGACCCATTTGAACTTTCAAGTTGTGGATGGAGGATGCATAATTCTTTGTCACTTGTTGAAATTTTTCTTCAATATCTTATATGCACTATCCATGCTTCCAATCTTATCCAAGATTTTTCCTAATTTGGCATCGATGGAATTAGGTTTCTCCTATTGGAATCCAAGAGGCCCGTGAGGTTGAAATTGACCTCCAACATTGTTTGACCATGAAAAGTTTAGGTGATTCTTCCATCCAGGATTGTACATGTTCGAATAGTTCCCTCCACCATGACCAAACTCTGCTCCTATATGTTGAAATTGCTCCTTTAAAGATTCAATCACATCAATTTTCCTGAATAAGGTTAGAAGAGGAATGTATAGAGGGTCCTCATTCTTTTCTTCATCTTCTTTCGTATTCTCTTAGTCTTCTACAAGGTGGAATTCAACTTGTTTTTTTGCTGGTGTTTCTAACTCTTTCCCACTCCTAAATGGGATAACTTTACACTGCTCTCTTGGATGTACTTCCATGTTACTCAAAAAGTTTTCCACAGTTCTCTTACAAAATTCATGAGAAAGTTGTCTCAATTGAATCTCTAGGTTGTGAATAGAAGAGGCACATTCTTCCGTTACTTGCTCAAACTTCTCTTCCAGTCTCTTATGAGCTTTATCTATGTTCATGAGCTTATCTATGATCTTGTCCAATTTAGAATCCCATGAACTAAACTCATCTATACGTGTACCATTTGTCATATACTTCTTCACCTACCTAACCTAAGCTAAATTTGATGGGCCAACTAGACCAAACAAATATTTACCCAATAATGCTTTATCTAAGATAATAACTCTTTATAGCCTAAACCACCTACTTCTTTATCTTGAAAAATTCATTTCTAAGTTAAAGGAGCCTTTCTACTCTTCATATCACTAGCTACCCATTAAAACTCCTATAAGTAGCTTATATTTTGTACAAAAACTATTGAGGAATAAGGAAGATTGAGCACTAAAATATCTAGATACTGCACAATAATGATCCAATCAATTTAGTTCTTCCAGCGTAGCTTTTGTGGGAAACTAGTGAAACCCCTAAATATCTTATTGGAATATGCCCTTCTTCACATCCCAAGAAAATAATATCTTATTTTACATATTCAAAGACACCCTCTAAGAATACAGTACTCTTGCTAACATTGACTTGGCTAGAAGCCATTGAAAAACTCTCCAAAATAATTTTCATGACTTTCATAGACTTGATATCCCTTTTACAAAAAACAAGTAGATCATTTGCAAACACAAATGAGTCAAATTGGAACTTTTACACTTCGGGTGATATCTAAATCCCTTATGCTCATCAACTATTCTCATGAGTCTACTCAAACATTTCATTCTCAAAACAAAAAGATAAGGGAGTAATGAATCTCCTATCTAAGCCCTTTCCTACCTAAGAAATAACCCTTCGGAGCTCCATTGATTAGCACAAAATCCTTTGTAGAACCTATACAAACCATAATAAATTGCACAAAAGAGGGTTAGACCTAATAGGACTTTCTATAAAATCTCTCAATTCATTAAGTTGTAAACCTTATATAGGTCAATTTTGGGAGATATGCCTTTCCTATTGTAGAATTTAATAATTTCCTAATTCAGGAGAATATAACACTACAAGAGAAATGAAGCTTAGCGATGCAACATCTACACATTCCATAAAAAAGCTAAGTTAGTGACAGAATTTATTGACAGACCAAGGCGTTAGAGAAATGGCCATAGGTAATAATTTGCAATGAATCACATAACGTCCATCAAAAATTTGCCGACGAAAAATTTGTGTAACTGTCAGTGAATATACCGAAGGTTATTCTATGCTGTCTTTGATCGGTAAAGTTACCGATGGATAAGATATGTTTGTCAAAAAACTTACTGATGGGATTGGTTATTTCGTCGGTAAGTTAAGGTTGTCATTATCGATGGTCATTAGTTTTCTGTCAGTAAATAGAATAGATTTTACTGACGAACTTTATTTTTCTATCGGTAAATTTACTAAAATTTTTTTAATTTCCCTACATTAAATTTTATTTGATGATATTATGGTTTATGCATAATTTAAACAGTTATGAGTTATCTGTTGATAATATTTTGATTTGTTTCAACATTTGATTTGTTAAAATAGAAAGTTGATTAATGATATAAAGTAAAAATTATCTTAATTGATAATAAAAAATTATTTATACATAATAAGTATTTGTAATCCATACAAAATGATTACAAGTACACTATTCATTTGGTGACTGTAGATGCTCTAATTGTTGAGATGAGGTGTTACGCCTCCTCTTTAACTCATCTACCTTATTACGGAGCTGAGCTATGTACTCCATTGACTGTTGCAATTGAGTTAACAATGTCTGTACTGTGCTCCAAAGCTCATGGACTTCATTGGGTGAAGATCGCCTACTAGATGTTGTTGTATTGGAGGTGGAGGATTGTGAATAACATGTGTTCGCAAATAAACCTAAGTCGAATATTCTTCCACGACGGTTCCTACCATCCACTGCATGAAGATAGGTTTGATTCTCATCATCTTCAAACTGCTGAAACTGTTGTTGAATGATTTTTTATATTTAGTCCTATCATAAGGCAATGTTTATATCAGTAAGTGGTGATTATTAATCATTAATATTAAAACATAAATTTCACACATATTTAGTTTTCTACATCGGGTGTTGATGAAGGTCACAATGTCATGTTTCTTAGTGTAAGTGTGCAAAAAGAGTTGACAGGGTGTAGGCTTCGTGCACATAGACTTTTCCCGCATCATAATAAAATGTTATAAGTGAACTACAATTTATAAAAACTTTGGCAGAATTTTCTCTATCTTTATGATATTTACCCCCTATTAAACAAAGAAAATAATTCAATAACACAACCATATATGGCACCATACATTTATAACATTATCAATCTTCATAATATACATATTTTCATTCCAAAATTTACACATCAAATTAAATTGAAATACACCAAAGTAAAAAAATCAGAATATAAATGTAAAGTGTAGATACTTACAAGTCTCTCTACACGTTTGTGGTGGGTAATAGATCCTCCAATATGTATAGGAAGACTCTCTCCCTTCAGTCCTCTATGTCTGTTGGTAGAATTACGCTATGAAATGGACATTGCCTCGAATGATGTCCAATACTGTTGCCAACGACTCCATATTTGTTCAAAAATATAAGGCGATCGTACACCAGTCTTATGTATTGCACCAACAAAGTCTCGATAACGTGTACGTGCTCGTCTCTCCTATAGTTTATAAATAACCTCGTCAAATTCAGAATCTAAAAAAAATCTTCTTGAAATAAAAGGAAACACATAATATAAGTATTTATAATGTAATAATATTTATCTAATAAATGTATAAAATCAATTAAAAAATTAAAAAAATTTTGTACCTCAAACTACCGATAGTAAAATTCCTTTGTTGCTTGAGAGATATTCTTCCATATATAACACTCAACATTAATCTTCTACTTGAATTTGGATGTCATGTTTGTTAAGTATGGTTCAGACGAAATCAACCTAATATTAAAACAATTAATTTTATACCATTTTTTAAATTTAAACCTATAACTTAATTATAAACATATAGTGTTTTAGGTGTTTTCACTCACAGATTGTTGACAATTGTGATGTAAGTTCTGCTATCAGCTTCAGGCTGGAGGTTGCCTCCTTCATCTGCATCGTTTACCCCTGATATCTCTGTTGGTATAGGGGTGATGGATGGTGTAGTAGCTAGAGGTACAAAATTTAATTCAGTTGCAGCTACAGAATGTGATGCTTCAGCTGGATAGTAGCTGGCTCCAAATCGTGGTCTAAACCTTGGTCGCATTATATCTGGTTTTCTCTTTAATGGCATATTTCAACTTGACATTCATATCCTATCCTTCGAATTAATATTTTTCCATTTTCATCATTACCATTATCCTTGTTTCAATTACATGCTTCTTGATTGAAATTAATGTCCTCAATAACTACTAAAAAATTATTTCCTATATCTAGTTACATATCCCTTAAATCATCGTCCGACCTAATACTTCCAAGTTAAGTTCTATCATATTTCAAGTAATTAGCCTTAGCTTCTTACGATTAAACTTGATTTTAGTTCTAAGAGTACCATACAATAGATAACCCTTTTACCCAACCTTAACTACTCTTCCGTAGAAATCTTTCTTTAATAATAATATGTCTAGATCATTCATTATAGTGTCAAATGTGGACACATTGTCAAACTCAATACTAGTTCAATTGCTCGGTAGCTTCTCTTAGTGAAGAGTTGTAAGACCTCTTCTTCTTACTTTAAAGTAGCTCCATGAGTGCATAATATGTGAATCAAGTCCTTCTTAAAGACAATATCTCTATCCTTCTCTTCAAAACTCGAAGTATCTATCCTCATCATTAGTATAACATTTTTTTCCACCACTTTAATCATCATTTTCATTAAGAAGCCCCCAGGTAACCTCAATCCCATCAAAATTATCAACAATCTCCTTTTGGAAAACAATATAATTAATTAAATTCTCTTGTTTTCTAAATTTTCTATTTCTTATTCTTATTTTTAGGTTAAATCTTGCTAGGTAAGCATACGGTTACAAATTTAATGAGTTGGTTGTGATTGAAATAATCACATATGTCATCAATAAATATTTTTGCTTATTATTGACATAATCTTTAACTTCTTATAAATCAGTGCCTTATAAGTGCTTCTTAGCAACATCATTATTCATCAATGCAGTGTAAGGAGGCATAGTAGGAAACCAAAGAGGACCAAGATGGTAACTTCCCTGCATATAGTATGATAATGGCTATTATGATTGGCACGTAATTCTTGGAGTCTTGAAAATAAGAATAAAAAATAATTACTCTTTTGGTATACTTTGTTTGGAGAACCAAATATCAAAATTTCCTATGGTATAACTACTACTAATACCTTTTTGTAATGTAACTTTCCATCAAGAATTACTAATTTTCTTGTAGTGTAATATCTATAAGAGCAAAACCTTTCCTAAAACATAAATAAGTAATCTATTTATACTTAAAATAACCTAAAACATTCATTAGAAACAAAACTAACCATTTAATGGCTATCATTGGTCAATTAATGATCCATTAATATGCACATTTACCACTAATATGCACATTTACCATTAATAATAAAAAGTATATTTTGTAAAATATGTAATCTTATAAAACATAATAAAGAAAACTACTTACCAATGTTTATAATACTAAAGGTTTGCATTACACCTTAATATTTCACAAAAATTCTAAATAAGCCCTTGTCCTTATCTATGATGTCTTTTTTCGAAAGAAATAAAATATTGAGATTTCATTGATGAGAATTAAAAAAACCATCAAATGATATACGAGTAATTACAACCCTAAAAATCATATGAGGTTGAAACCTCGGTCTAGTGGGATTTAGCGTAACTTAAGCCTAAGTAGTACTCATGCCAAAATAAGCTTCAAAAGCATCCAATTGCTTGAGGACTTGTCAAATGGTGAGAAAGTTCAAAGTCACTAGATACCCAATCTCTCAATTGTTTACTCAATGATGGGTATCTTTTATTTGTACTGATAGATATGAACCTTCACCTTCTTAGACAATATTTATTGGTTCTTTACCTTCTTACACAAATTTTCAACCAAATTACAATATAATGTTCAAATCATCAATTTCGAAAGCACAATATAATGTTCAAATTCTTAACAAAATCACAATTATCAAGTTCAAATGCTCATCCAAATCACAACATAATATTTAAATTATTAACGAAATCATAATATAATGTTTATATCCTCAACCAAATCACAACTCGATGCTCAAATATGGTTCAATTTGTTGATTCACCATTATCAACATGAGATTTTGTTAGAGTTAATTTTCCCCTTATTTTGACAACTTATGTCAAGATGCTATAATTTTGATAGAAAATCTTTTTTTCTCTGAAAAGTTGCTTTCTCCTAATATCAAGATGCTATAATTTATTTCTTTAATTATGTTTTCTTATCTCCTAACTAAAACTTTGCTTTTAAATAAGAAAACTGATGATTGTCAATCTATTATAAAAATATGATCTAACTTCAACCGATGCTTATACTATAATCTAAACATAATGCATTACAAAATATCAATGTATGGGTTTTGTACCTCAACCGATGATTAAACCAATACATCAACCTAGTAAAAAGCATAAACCGATGATTATCCATACAATCAAACCACAAAAAAACACAAATGATCAAAGCAGTACCCCCAGTAAAAAAAACTCATTTACTTTAATCGATGAATAAACAAAGATGCAAAAGGAAGAAGGGAATCGAAGCATGCGAAGACACAGAATGAAAACATAGAAGGGAACTAAAGCACGTGAAGGAAGAAGATGGATGCAGAAGGAAGAAGATGGACGGATAGTAAGGAACCAAAGCACACATGGATGATGAAGGCGACAAAGGACCGACAACAATAGAGAAAACAAAAGAGAAGAGAAAATGAATATTGACGAGGGGTGGTGGGTTTCGTGGGTAAGTTAGACGTTTAACCAAAACAACATCATTTTTGATTTATTAAAAATATTGAAGACGAAACTAACGATGACATTTAAATTTTAATTTTACTGATGGAATAACTCTTCCATTGATAAATCATCGATGAAATCCAACTCCATTGGTATACTCAATTCTTATTTTTGTCTCGAAGCATTTCGAACAAACTTATCGATGGAAATGACTATTTCATCACTATATTTTGTCGAAAACTTTTCTAGGATAATTTCTCTCCATCTTTACCAACGGAAAATTTGTCCGTTGCTAAATGCAATTTTTTTTGACAATTTTACCGATGGGAATTGATTTTCTGTTATTGATTGCCAATAGTATTTTTACCATCTGTAATATTCCGTTAGTAATTTGTGATTTTCTTGTAGTGTAATTAGGGATGGCAATGAGTTTTTAACTTGATTAATATCTGCACTACTTGACCCAAAAAAATAGACATGGAGGCTAAAAAATAGATTTTAAATGGATGTTGAAAAATAGATGTGGATATGGACTTAGATATGTGTCTAATGATAACCCGAACCGATGGATACCCATATCTTACTCATTTTTATTAACTCTATTTTTTGTTTTTTGAATATTTATGATTAAATATAATAAAATATTAATATTTTTTAGAAGAAACAACTTAAAAATCTCCACTTTACTCCTCAGTCCTTATCTTTTTCATTATATTTTATTTTCTTATAGGATGATAATAATGCAAACGATATGGAGATGGAGTTTTGAATATTGTGGAGTTCACGCAAAGACAATTTGAAGTTTTGGATATTTCAGTCTTTGTTTCAGTTCTTGATTGTGAAAAATATATGTTATCTTTATACTAGATATTATGATTTTTCTTATTCTAATTTTATGGTTGACTTATTATTATTAAAGTAATTTTGATTTGGAGCGTTCACAAAAATCTACTCTTTATTTTTCTGTATAAAAGTTATATTTTTATATGTTATACAACCTGATGGATACCCAAAAATCTGAACAATCCAATGGATTTAGATATGGTTAGTAAATCTTAAAAACCAATGAATATGGATATAGGTAGAGTCATAAAAAATGGATATGAATATGGGTAGAGTAATACACAAATCTTACCCATTGTCATCCTTAAGTGTCATGCATCATAGATCCCCCTTCCACAAATGCAACTTGAGTACCATTAACATTAACAGGCAATATATGCTTCAATCTCTCAACAATCACTCCAGATACAGCTTTATGTAGCATATTATAAGTCAAAAATATTCCACATAAGTGGGGTTTTTAATCTTTGGAATAAGAGAAATAGATGTTGCATTTTATCTGTTTAAGTTGCTTTTCTGACTTAAAGAATTGTTTTACAGCCTTAATGACATCATATCCCACATATGCGAAGACCTTTTAAAGAAGAAAGATTTGTACCCATCTCTTCCAGGCGCCTTGTTGGTTCCATTTATGAAAACTGCGTTCCTCACTCCATCATGAAATATCAGAGCTATCAAAGTTGTATTCATAACATCATCAACCAAATTCCATTTTTCATTACATCAACATTAATTTATGTATGTGCTTTTGTAGTGCTTAAGAGCTTCTTGTAATATTACAGTATATGCTCAACAATGCATTTGTCTTTTTTTAACCTAATACCACCTTCATTATAAAATAATTGAATTTTATTCATTACCCTCCTTTGAGAAATTATAGTATGGAAAAAGGTAGTATTTTCATCCCCCAGTTGAAGCCAATCAGCTTTTGCTTGTTGATGATTCAATGTTTTTGCCAAATCAACATGCTTCTTCAAACAAAACTTTTCCCTTTCAATCGAATCTTGATTAAAAGGTTCAACATTTAGCTTTAGTTTCACTTCTAATAGCTCCTCTTTCACTCCATCATCAAAAGCTTTATGTTGCCCCCATATGTTTTTGAATCTAAATGTAATCCTCCAAGGTTTCTTGCTTTCACAAAGTGGACAATTGCAGGAAAATGATCTGGAATTTTTGGAGGAGCAAATTCACTCCAAAATACGTAGCAATCAATCCAATTTGCTACAACACCTAATACCCACTACAAAAAAAGAAGACAATCTGTGACGTTTGACTGAGGAAACGTCGCAGATTGTATAACCTTATGTGACATTTTTAAAACGTCAGGAAAAGGTTAAGGTTTATGCGACGTTGTATTAAAACGACGTGGAAAGGATGTACTAATTAAGACATTGTACAATTAAAATGTGGCCAAATACATATTACGACGTTATTGTGAACCAAATGTCTGGGAAGAGTTAGTAAAGAAATCAAAACTCGGTCTTTTAACTAATTAACGTTGGTCAAAGCTAGTTATCTCACGCCTCCCACTCACAGACCACTCTCCGTGCTCTCTCAACAAAAGCAGATGCCTTCAAATCTCCGCTCAACGTCACCGCCGTTGCTCCTCCACGCGCGTTGATTCCTAAGGTATATTCCGATGCCCATTGCTCTTTTATCTTCGTGTTTGATTTGCTAAAGCTCGAAGTTGGTGTTGAGTTTGGAACTGAAGGTATCCATAGATTTCTCCGCTTGCTGCAGTCTGGAGGCCTTAAGCTTCGCTTCCTTTCATCCTCTTCCTCCTGCTCTCGCTCGGTGGCTACCATTTCTTCCATCCTGGACGCATCGTCAGCGAGGCTCAAGAAACCGCCATTGAAGGTGATTCCGGATTTTTTATGGGTTTATTTTTTCTATCATCTTTTATAAATATTAGTGACTTTAGCCTAATCTTTCATAGTCTTTAATTTGGAACTGAAGTTAAATAAAAAGGGGAAATCTTTGTCAATTTTTAATCTTCCTACAGTTCCCTTCTTGATTATGCTCCTCTTTTTGTCTCTACCCTATTGATAAGATGTATTGAAAATGGTTTTGAATGACAAAAGTTGTGAGTTTTTCATCTCATTTACAATTGGTGATACTGTTTTGTACTGCGTTGTGTGAGTTTGCCATCTCTTCTGTCTCTGTTTTTCAAGTTTTAGAGTTGAATTTAGCTTAAGTTGCGACTATGTCATGTTCCATATCCCTTCTTAATTGGGCATAGTATGGAACATGCCCATTGGGTATAAACTATGGATTTGTTTGTAATTTTTGAAGATAAACATGGTTTGGGCTAGCCTATGTTAAAGATTGTATTCAATTAAAGATAAGTATTTTGCCTCCAAGCTTACTTTAACTCCAAATTTTTTAATCGCCCCAAGCTTATATATCATGGATCTCCTATTTTGAGTTAATTATGCTCACATTACATTAACCTTAATTTATGTATGTGCTTTTGCAGTGCTTAAGAGCTTCTTGTAATATTACAGTATATGCTCAACAATGCATTGGTCTTTTTTTAACCTAATACCACCTTCATTATAAAATAATTGAATTTTATTCATTGCCCTCCTTTGAGAAATTATAGTAAGGAAAAAGGTAGTATTTTCATCCCCCAATTGAAGCCAATCAACTTTTGCTTGTTGATGATTCAATGTTTTTGCTAAATCAACATGCTTCTTCAAACAAAACTTTTCCCTTTCAATCTAATCTTGATTAAAAGGTTCAACATTTAGCTTTAGTTTCATTTCTAATAGCTCCTCTTTTACTCCATCATCAAAAGCTTTATGTTGCCCCCAGATGTTTTTGAATCTAAATGAAATCCTCCAAGGCTTCTTGCTTTCACAAAGTAGACAATTGCAGGGCAATGATCTGAAATTTTTGGAGGAGCAAATTCACTCCAAAAGATGTAGCAATCAATCCAATTTGCTACAACACCTAATACCCACTACAAGAAAAGAAGACAATCTGTGATGTTTGACTGAGGAAACGTCGCAGATTGTATAACCTTATTGTGACATTTTTAAAGCGTCAGGAAAAGGTTAAGGTTTCTGCGACGTTGTATTAAAATGTCGTGAAAAGGATGTACTAATTAAGACATTGTACAATTAAAATGTGGCCAAATACATATTATGACGTTATTGTGAACCAAATGTCTGGGAAGAGTTAGTAAAGAAATCAAAACTCGGTCTTTTAACTAATTAACGTTGGGTTCAAAGCTGGTTATCTCATGCCTCCCACTCACAGACCACTCTCTGTGCTCTCTCAACAAAAGCATACGTTTTCAAATCTCCTCTCAAAGTCACCGTCGTTGCTCCTCCACGGGCGTTGATTCCTAAGGTATATTCCAATGCCCATTGCTCTTTTATCTTCGTGTTTGATTTGCTAAAGCTCGAAGTTGGTGTTTAGTTTGGAACTGAAGGTATCCATAGATTTCTCCGCTTGCTGCAGTCTGGAGGCCTTAAGCTTCATTTCCTTTCATCCTCTTCCTCCTGCTCTCGCTCGGTGGCTACCATTTCTTCTCATCCTGGACGCATCATCAGCGAGGCTCAAGAAATCGCCATTGAAGGTGATTCTGGATTTTTTATGGGTTTATTTTTTCTATCATCTTTTATAAATATTAGTGACTTTAGCCTAATCTTTCATAGTCTTTAATTTGGAACTGAATTTAAATAAAAAGGGAAATCTTTGTCAATTTTTAATCTTCCTACAGTTACCTTCTTGATTATGCTCCTCCTTTTGTCTCTACCCTATTGATAAAATGTATTGAAAATGGTTTTGAATGACAAAAGTTGTGAGTTTTTCATCTCATTTACAATTGGTGATACTGTTTTATACTGCATTGTGTGAGTTTGCCATCTCTTCTGTCGATTTTTTTCAAGTTTTAGAGTTGAATTTAGCTTAAGTTGCGACTATGTCATGTTCCATATCCCTTCTTAATTGGGCATAGTATGGAACATGCTCAATGGGTATAAACTATGGATTTGTTTGTAATTTTTGAAGATAAACATGGTTTGGGCTAGCCTATGTTAAAGATTGTATTCAATTAAAGATAAGTATTTTGCCTCCAAACTTACTTTAACTCCAAATTTTGTAATCGGCCCAAGCTTATATATAATGGATCTCCAATGCCCATTGCTCTTTTATCTTCGTGTTTGATTTGCTAAAGCTCGAAGTTGGTGTTTAGTTTGGAACTGAAGGTATCCATAGATTTCTCCGCTTGCTGCAGTCTAGAGGCCTTAAGCTTCGCTTCCTTTCATCCTCTTCCTCTTGCTCTCGCTCGGTGGCTACCATTTCTTCTCATCCTGGACGCATCATCAGCGAGGCTCAAGAAACCGCCATTGAAGGTGATTCTGGATTTTTTATGGGTTTATTTTTTTCTATCATCTTTTATAAAAATTAGTGACTTTAGCGTAATCTTTCATAGTCTTTAATTTGGAACTAAATTTAAATAAAAAGGGGAAATCTTTGTCAATTTTTAATCTTCCTACAGTTACCTTCTTGATTATGCTCCTCTTTTTGTCTCTACCCTATTGATAAGATGTATTGAAAATGGTTTTGAATGAAAATAGTTGTGAGTTTTTCATCTCATTTACAGTTGGTGATACTGTTTTGTACTGCGTTGTGTGAGTTTGCCATCTCTTCTGTCTATGTTTTTCAAGTTTTAGAGTTGAATTTAGCTTAAGTTGCGACTATGTCATGTTTCATATCCCTTCTTAATTGGGCATAGTATGGAACATGCTCAATGGGTATAAACTATGGATTTGTTTGTAATTTTTGAAGATAAACATGGTTTGGGCTAGCCTGTGTTAAAGATTGTATTCAATTAAAGATAAGTATTTTGCCTCCAAACTTACTTTAACTCTAAATTTTGTAATCGCCCCAAGCTTATATGTAATGGATCTCCTATTTTGAGTTAATCATGCTCACATCATAAACCCCCCCCCTTTTATGGGTTTATTTTTTTCTATCATCTTTTATAAAAATTAGTGACTTTAGCGTAATCTTTCATAGTCTTTAATTTGGAACTAAATTTAAATAAAAAGGGGAAATCTTTGTCAATTTTTAATCTTCCTACAGTTACCTTCTTGATTATGCTCCTCTTTTTGTCTCTACCCTATTGATAAGATGTATTGAAAATGGTTTTGAATGAAAACAGTTGTGAGTTTTCATCTCATTTGATTGGTGATCTTGTTTTGTCTTTGCGTTGTGTGAGTTTGCCATCTCTTCTGTCTATGTTTTTCAAGTTTTAGAGTTGAATTTAGCTTAAGTTGTGACTATGTCATGTTTCATATCCCTTCTTAATTGGGCATAGTATGGAACATGCTCAATGGGTAAAAACTATGGATTTGTTTGTAATTTTTGAAGATAAACATGGTTTGGGCTAGCCTGTGTTAAAGATTGTATTCAATTAAAGATAAGTATTTTGCCTCCAAACTTACTTTAACTCCAAATTTTGTAATCGCCCCAAGCTTATATGTAATGGATCTCCTATTTTGAGTTAATCATGCTCACATCATAAACCCCCCCCCCCTTTTTATGGGTTTATTTTTTTCTATCATCTTTTATAAAAATTAGTGACTTTAGCGTAATCTTTCATAGTCTTTAATTTGGAACTAAATTTAAATAAAAAGGGAAAATCTTTGTCAATTTTTAATCTTCCTACAGTTACCTTCTTGATTATGCTCCTCTTTTTGTCTCTACCCTATTGATAAGATGTATTGAAAATGGTTTTGAATGAAAACAGTTGTGAGTTTTTCATCTCATTTACAGTTGGTGATACTGTTTTGTACTGCGTTGTGTGAGTTTGCCATCTCTTCTGTCTATGTTTTTCAAGTTTTAGAGTTGAATTTAGCTTAAGTTGCGACTATGTCATGTTTCATATCCCTTCTTAATTGGGCATAGTATGGAACATGCTCAATGGGTATAAACTATGGATTTGTTTGTAATTTTTGAAGATAAACATGGTTTGGGCTAGCCTGTGTTAAAGATTGTATTCAATTAAAGATAAGTATTTTGCCTCCAAACTTACTTTAACTCCAAATTTTGTAATCGCCCCAAGCTTATATGTAATGGATCTCCTATTTTGAGTTAATCATGCTCACATCATAAACCCCCCCCACACACACACACACAGACTCTTCAGAGGATTTGTCACTGAATTTTTACCTATATTAAAAGGGAAAACAAGCTTCTTTGTATAGAGGTACAAACATGGGTTGATCAAAATAAATAACACTCTTTATCTTCCTCTTTTTTCCCCAAATTTCATTATTCTTCTCTTCAATCTCTCTTTTCAATCTCAAATAGTCTTATAGACCTCCTTAAATGTTAAAGGTATAACATTAATAGGTTTATTATTCATATTGAAAGAATACCTATTTGTAAACTCATCTTTTTGGACTCTCTATCAAACTCTTAAGATCTCTCTAAGAGAACATAGCCACCATAAATAGGTTTCACATCATATAACACCTCCTCACAATAACTTCTAATTAAGAGAAAAAACAACATTATTTTATTGACCTTCTCCTTACTATATTCATTTAGTATTTAAAGCTCGTATGGCTGTAGATGCTTAATAATATGTAAGTTTAATTTCTCTATAAAAGTAGCATTGGCCACATCTGTGCAATTTCATCCATTAATAATTAGTCTACATACCTTGTTATGAATATGACATTTATTATGGAATATATTTTTCCTCTATGTCTCTAGCTCATCTTCTTTGATTTGAAGACTTGATGCCTTCTTAGTAACAAACATCTCACACTTAATAGCATACTTAAAACCCTCATCACTAGACTTTTTAGGTGGTTATATAGCTTCCTTTTCCTTTGAGTCACTTGCTTCTCCCACTTCTCCATCATCCCTTATGATTATAATTCCTCTCCTAGTCCTAAGCTTATCCCCTTCATCCTTAAAAGCTAAATCAATGTTATTAGCACTAAGTTCATTATTATTATCTTTAATAACTTTTCTTAGAGGTATTGGATTGCGTATAGTAGGCCTTCTCTCGTTAGGAACTCAATGATGTTGTACCCTTTACAATTTTACAAGTTGGTAGGATCTCCTCAGTAATATGATGTTCATTTTAAGGTTTATATTCCTATTCTCAAATTGTTTTTTTTGAAATTTACCTATTCTCAAATTGTTGTGGCATAGCTTATCTTACTTGTGAGTTATTTTTCTTCCCTTTTGGTGTTATAACTCCTTTAATATATATATTTGAATGTTTTAAGAAAAGTTACTAAAAAATTTATTTTCACACCCCCTCATATGTTTACTATCAAAGATGACAAACTACTCATGTTTCACTCCCTCACAGGTTCTTTAAATAAATAAACAAACTCATCCAAGAATTTAACCTTGTAAAGTAAAAAAATATAAGAATTATTGATTAAGAAGAAAAATAATTTAAGGATTAAGGAAGCATACGTAAACTGAATAAAACAAGAAAGGTTAACGAGAATTCCACATTACATTTAGCACCAATTTTTTTAGGTAATTGTTCCTTCATACCTTCTTTGATCTTTTTTTTTCATGAACACATGAATAATGTAATATCAATGGCACCAAATGGAGGACTTGAATAAAGAAGAAACTTTAACACAAAAATAGAGAAATACAACGTAAAAATAAGAATACGATAAATTTTGTTTTTGATTAAAATTTTAAAAACAAGAATATGATATAATAGAATGAAAATTAATAAAAGTTGGATTCATAATAATGAAGATGACCTGACCTAAAAATGATTGGTTTAATACAAGAAGCTTGTTAACTTGTGAACTTCACTTTGTATACTTTGATATAATTGTACACCACATTTTCATTTGTTCATATTTATACGTGTTTATTATTGTATGCAGTGGCAATATCATTGTTGCTATATTTTGTTATCTGTCTATCCATTAGTAGTTTCCTTCTTGAGATGAAAATATTTAGTAATGTTTGTTTCATTGCTGTAGCTCATCATCAATTGGTGTTTTTGTAAAACTAAAGACTGACCCTCTTAAGGATTGCAGAGGAATATTTTTAAAGTAAATTGAGTGTTGTCATAGATTTCAACACAGAAGAAGTGGATCTGGTATGAAAATTATGCATTTTATCTTATACAATTCCAAAGATTTTTACTATTCTCTTGTGTGGCAAAATGCCTTGTTTTGTTGTAGTGTAAACTTTTCTTTTTTTGTGAATACTATTTATGTTTTTGTACTTGATTTTGAGGAGTCCTTAGGATTGTAACCCATGACTTTAGGATACCATCCTATCTATTTAGGATTTGCAGTGTATTAGCGACTACACACGGTACTATTGTTGGACTATTGAGCAACTAGCTATAGCTACTCAGCATCATAAGGAATAAGTGTGAAATAATGAGATTATTGGTCACCCTTTGAACAAAAAGGTTTAAAACCCTAAGAAGTAGAGGTTTGAACATAATAGACATGTTTGATTAGTTTAATTATATGGTGCAAATTATTTTGGCTGTGGAACTATTAAACATGGTTGAGGATGCAGGGTAGATCAATTTTTTTCAAATTTGTGAGGATGTCTACAACAAAAATAACCTTCTCAAATTTTGACTAAATTTGAGAAGAATGGAGAAGTTGCATAGGATGACTCGAATGAGATTAGATTATATGTGAGTAAACTAAACAAAAAAACAATTGTAGTCTAATAAGTTATCACCATAACCTTTTGAATAGTAGCTAGTACGTGCAATAAGTGTATACAATCATGCAAGACCACGTTATTATTCCAACTTGTTGCTTGTGTTTTATGTGTAAATTGAATTCTCACTAACATAACATACTAACATAACATAATGTTCTCATTCTTATGTTAAATTAATAGGTAGTTTTTGCTCAATGGATAAGAGTTGAATGAACAGTGTTAGGGTTTCCCGTGAATACATTGATGGAGTGAAAACATTTATGAATTTTATGGTGGAAGAAAGGGCAAAGATTGTGAAATTTCATGCCCTTGTACTCATTGCATGGATTGTTATATAAGGTCTGAAATGAATGTTTTTGATCATTTAATGAGATTTGGCATGAACCAATCATACAATCGTTGGGTTTTACATAGTGAAATGCCAGAATATAGATTTATCTCTAGGGAAGAAAGGCTTGACGATGCAAATGTAGACATTGATGGGATGGGGAATGATATTAATGAGGGTGATGGTGATGAGGAGGATGATGGCATGCAAGATTTGCTTCATGATGTGGGTACCTTCGTAAATGATTGTCCAATTGATGAGGATGGAAGGAGTCGTCCTATAGGCGTCGAAGATTTTATAGGACAAGGCTTTCATGAATTGTTGAGTAAAGCAATTGAAGAGTTGTACCCTAGATGTACAAACTTTTCAAAGTTGTCCTTTTTAATAAAGTTGCTTCACTTGAAAGTATACAACAAGTGGAGCAATAAGTCATTTGACATGTTACTTGCTTTGTTGAGGGACGTATTACCTAATTGTGAAACTTTGCCGAAGTCCTATTATGAAGCAAATCAATTTCTACGGAGCCTAGGTTTGGGTTATGTGTCGATACATGCATGTAAGTACGATTGTTCCCTATTTTGGAAAGAGTATAGGGACTTGCAAAGTTGTCCCAAGTGTGGAACATCAAGATGGAGAGTTAATGATGGGAAGGGTAAGAAGATACCATGGAAAGTATTGCGGTACTTTCCATTAAAGTCTAGACTACAACGATTATTCATGTCATGTGGAGAATATATGTTATGGAAAGCACCCCAACAATAAGAGGAGAAGGAGATTGGAAGGAGAGTTTAATTGGAATAAAAAAGCATTCTTTTTGATCTACCATATTGGCATAAGTTAAGATTAAGGCATAACCTTGATGTCATGCATATAGAAAAGAATATTTGTGAAAATATCCTTGGTACTTTGATGAATGGTGAAGGTAAAACCAAAATACAATCAAGGCTCGACTTGATTTGGAAGATATGAATATTTGAAAAAAATTACATTTGATAAGAGCAACTGATAGAACTATTGTGGGAAAACCTCCAGTATGCTATACAATGTCTTCTGATGAGAAGAAGAAGTTTTGTGAGTTTGTAAAGCAGGTGAAGTTTCCAGATAGATACGCATCGAATATATCTAGATGTGTTAATGTTGATGAAAGGAAGATTAGTGGACTTAAGTTTCATGATTTTCATATATTGTTACAAAGCATTCTTCCATTAGGGACGCGTGACATCTTGAATAAAGATGTGACAAGTGTTTTAATGGAGATGGGGGCCTTCTTTCGTCGAATTTGTAGACGAAGTTTGAATAAGGATGACGTACAGAAGATATGTCAGGAGATTATTTTAATCTTGTGCAAACTTGAAATGATATACCCACCGACATTCTTTGATGTCATGGTACATTTGGCTATTCATTTGCTAAATGAAGCCTTACTTGATGGATCAGTTACGTATAGATGAATGAATCCAATTGAGAGGTATTCTTTAAATTTATTGTATTACTCTTAAAAGTTAACTAAATAGTGGCCTGTCTAATTATGGTTAATCATTTGTTAAGATTCCTAGGTACACCCAAGGGATTTGTCAAAAACAAAGCATGTCCAGAAGGGTCAATTGCTAAAGCATATGTTGTTAAAGAGTGCACGATATTTTGTTCAATGTATCTAAAAGGAATTGAAACAAACTTCAATGTGCTAGACTGAATCAATTATATGGTTGATGGTAGTGACATATCAGTGTTCTTCCAACAATGTAAGCCAATTGAGACTGGTAAAATAATTGTTCTTCCCACAAATGAGCTAGAGATTGCACATTGGTATGTGCTTATGAATTGTCATGAGATAAGTTCGTTTATTGAGTAAATTTTTCTAATATACTGTGAAATTAAGATATGTAATAAGTTGAGATAATTCATATAAATTTGATTCAAATTTTAATGATCCATAGTGAGCACATGGATGAGTTGAGGCAACAAAGTCCATTATATGTTGATAGGAGACATAAAGAACAATTTTCTTCATGGTTTAAGCATTAGGTGAGAAGAAGGTTTGAACGTGGTGTTCACTAATAATTATATATTATTAACTAATTTTCCTTTCTTGTTATAGATGACTACATTAGCTAGCTCCCATGAAGGAAATACCTTTGAGTCTTTGTATGAATTAGCATGTGGACCTCATAGTTTGGTGCAGAAGTATACAGTATACAATACTAATGGGATGCGATTTCGCACTGAAGCCCGTGATTTGCGTAGGATTACACAAAATTGTGGTGTTGCAGTGTTAGGAAGTTATGGGGAAGACAATATAACATTTTATGGGATGCTGATAGATATTATCAGGCTTGAATATATTAGGGGTAAAAGTGTTGTGCTTTTCAAATGCAAATGGTACGATCTTGGAAATTCGAATATGAGGGTCAACGACATTGTAAAAAGCATCAACACTACTGAGTTTTGGTTCAAGGATGACCCACTTATTTTGGAAAATCAAGTGAAGCAAGTTTTTTTGGTGAAAGATTTGATACTCGGTTAAAATTGGCAGATTGTGCAAGAATGTGAAGTTAGATGTGCGTATGATATCCCTTTGCATGGTAATGAAGAAGGTTCAAATGACGTTGAATAGTCTAATAAAGTTCCAGTCGAATTTGAGGAATGTTCCTTAGAGTTTTTAGATAGAAATGATATTGCATTCAATGTAATAAATAATGTTGTATTGAATTCCGAGCAATGTTTGTATGACAATTTGGATGACTTAGAGAGAAGTAGTAGTGACAATGAATGTGACACTGTATTCCAAGAGTCGACCGACAACGATGATGAATAAATTCTTATTATGCAATTGAACCTTTTTTGTTTGCTATTATTATGCTATGAAAGAAGATGGATTTTTTATCTGTCTTTTTAAAAGCTGAAACTGTTGCTTAGGATTAATATGCTGTCACCATAATGGAACAAGAGAATATTGCTTGCTCACATTAGCAGTTCTATACTAAAGTATGTAAACATTTCTAGCTTGTTATTTGAGATATATAAGAGACACTTATCAGTTAGAAGACTAATCCTAATTTGGTTAGGAATAAGAGCCTTCTAGGATTCTTTTGACATGGTTAGGAATACTTTTCAATTTGGTTAGGAATATTTTTCAATTTCTGTAATATGAATACCCATTCCTGCATATTCTTGCCATGTTAAAATGAACCCAAAACTTTAAGAGCTAATGGAACCCCTTTGTTGAGCTATGATCTTGTATCCTATTGTCTAGAAACTGTTAATTTAATAAATCGATGCAAGATATCAGCCTGTGTTTATGAGTATTCTTACCTTCAAATTCCTTGAACTAACCCACTGCATACTCATCAATAGCATCAACCATGTAGAGCACTTCATAACCCTTATGTTAATATAGCTGCACTTCACTCAATTAAATGTTAACATAGTTGCAGTTTATGTTTATGAATTTTGTTCCTATAGCCCTCTATCTGTAACTATTGGTATTTAATAGTCTAAATTATTGTTACATTTCAGGTATTTTTGCCTAAGATTTCAAAAGATCCTACAGTTGTGGTGTCATTTCCTGTGGTGCAATATCTAGAGGTAATTATGTTGCTTTAAAATTCTTTATGTGATTCCACATTTTCTATTTACTGTAATGGAAAATGAAGTTGTGGACATATGTTATATACCCTTCTCTACATTACTTGTACATTATTGATTTGCGAACACTTCTGGCGACAATTTTCAATTTTCATGTGCTTTAGAAGGACTCTAAGGCTCTTACATTGTACCTCAGTAAGCTGCTCCTGCCTAATTTCCCTTTAGACAAATTACCATAAATTCTTTAGTCTCTAAAGTTCCTATTATTCTATGATGATAAATTATATGAAAGTCACCATTATTCTATATGAAGCATTACAACTGCGTGAAAGTTTTAAGATCTTATGTCCAAACATAATATCCAATCCATGGGCATCTAATTGGCAAGGGCAATGGATTAGTTAAATGGACAACAGTTTGGTTTCAAGAGAAGACAAACACCAAAGACTAGGGCAACTAAAATTAGAATTTTATCAATTCGTTTTGTTTCTACTTTGGCTAGAGGCTTCCACTGATAAGACATTGGTTTCTGTCCTAACTAGGTTTCTATCTTCATTAAGTTTCTTTAGTCTGATAACATTAGGCAGTTCTTTTTTAAAAGAAACTTTAACATAGATTTTAGTATATCCTATTATTTTCATTGGAGTTGTGATTTCATTCATGCCAATAGAAACAACAATTGTACTAGAAATATGACTAAGGTTGTTTATGTTATAAAAATACAAAAGAAGATGACCATTTAGTTAGTCTAATTACCAATATATCTAAAGGAAGATTAATAAATTTTTGGGTTTTGTGAGATATGGACAATAGCAAAATTTCTCTTGAATACTAGTCCATATCTGAACTCTTCTTCACTTTCCTCCCTTATCTCTTTTATACCACAACTTCTTTCTAGGCAATAATGTGATATTCTCACTAGTCCTTTCACAATAGAGGATACTAAGATGGCTTTATTTAGCCTAAATCCGAAAAAATCTCCTAGATTAGATGAGTTTGATGCATGGTTCTTTTAAAGGGTTTGGAACTCTTTAAAACCACAACTTAGCAAGGTAGTACTTAAGCTCTTTTCAAGTGCAAAGATGCTAAAAGATTAGAACAAAACTCATATTTTTTTGGTACCTAAGATTCTTAATCCTTCTTCCTTAAAAGATTTTAGGCCAATAGCCTTTGTAAAACCTTTTTCAAGATAATTTTTGGGCTTTTTCTTCCTTTATAAATCCATATTAAGCATCATTCATAGAGGGAAGGAATAGTGAGGACAATATATTACTTGCTTAGGATTTCATCATGAACTATCTTTTGAAAAGGTTAGGTTAGAATTAATAGAGAGAAGAGTTATTTGATGATTTCAACTAATGTTGTGCACTATCATAGGAGCTTGCCGATATTTCATTATTGAGCATTAAATCTCATCCTTTCACTTATGCAGGAGTTCCAATCATATCCAAAAGAATCTCCTATATGATTCCATCAATTATTTGATATATTAAGAAGAAGAATTAGCTATTGGAGCAACAAATACCTAACATATGTTGGCAGATTGCAGTTGATCACTTTACTGCTCAACAATTTTTATTTATACTGGTCCTTCCATCTTATTCTCCTTAAGAAACTAGGTTGTAAAGAAGCTCTTTAGGAGCTTTCTTTGGATAATTGATGTCCATTTGAAACCTTATGGAAAAGTAAACTAGGAAAATGTTTGTTTGCTAAAGGATTAACGATATTTGAGCATCCATTCAATAATATTGCTGATTAAGGTTCTACTTGTAAAGAGATTATGGAGCATCTTTAATGATAAAGAGTCCTTATGGGTCAAATGGCTATATGCTCACTATCTAAAGGATAGGAACCTCTAGTCTCTTAAACTTAGAAAGAATCTCTACCATGAAGTGACATTTTGTTAACTTGTGACTTGTAATTCAATTGAAATCATTTCGCCTACTTGTTGTATCTACATTTCTGGAAGAACATGATGGTTTACCGTGGTTTTAGTGCTTGTTTTGTCCACTGTTTGATCTGATCCTATTTTAGTTGTAGCATCCCACTCCCACAAGACCCAAACCCGATATCCATGGTGATATCCGAGCCCGTGCCTCACGAGGGTAGTATGCTAGAACGGTCACATCAATTTAAAACTCGAAAAATCGATTAATTTCTTTTTGAAATTATTGGTAAACAATTTGGGCCACGATACAAAACATTTTCAGTCAAAATCCAATTTCAGTCATAAAACCATTCATACACACATATATTCACAGCCAATTTGGGCCTAATGCAATAACAATATTTATCTGCGAAAATACAATGTTTCACATATAACCAAAATGACTCAAATGCAGTCATGAGACTGATCCCGACGCCAAACTCTGCCTTGCTTGCGGTAATCATACTCCCGTTTGTCTGACGGAGTACTCGCCAATTCCTAAAAAATAATCACAATGTTGGGTGAGTTTACGAACTCAGTGAGAAACCATCATCGATGGTTCACTCAACTCATGCATATTCACACAATTCACAGTATCACATATATCACTTTCAAAAATATCACACTATCCACATTTAATCATTTATATATGAAATGCACATGTGACATTGTCCATTTTCATTACGGTGTTGTGACCAAGAGCCTATCAGTGATCAGTAATCAGACACGTCTAGGGAGTAGGAGAGCCCTCAGGGTATGCACTAACTCCCCTCGAGCTCGAGGCTCGGTTCAGTAGTAGTGTTTCGGTGGGCTTGAAGCCCTGATACAGTGAGCCTTAATATGGTATCCGAGCACTGCGTGGGAGAGCCCTCAGGGTATGCACCACCTCAGGGGGCAAGCGATACCAAGGTATTATTGGCTGCTCCGGTCACAACTGTCTTTATCTGATCATGCCTTTATGCATGAATGAACATGTCTCAATTCACATTCACAATCATTTTACATTTCAAAGACCAATTCCCATTCCTTCGGACCTTCGGTCTCGTAATTCAGTCATTAACAAATTTCATATTCACAATTCATTTCATAGCAACATTCACATACAGTATACACAATTTGCTCTTCAATATCACACTCAAATACTTCGGACACCCGTGGTCCGAAATCAATCAAAGCAAACACATATATCCCTCCATTATCTCCACATGGCATAATTGCAAAATATTAAACACATACAGGTTGAGAAACCAACTAGGTTACTCACCTGAACTTCCGAGCTACCTGCCTGGAAGTCTCAGCACGATCCGTGGATTATCGATCCATTGGCTCTATAACAATCAAATAATTCCATTCATTACAAAATGCACAGTCAAAATAATTAATGATGCACATGCTTTGAATAAAAGATGTACTATGCCTATTCATGATTTTCCCGATACCATTTCCCACTTTCTATTTTCTTTTACTCAGTATCTAACTTTCACTCAATTGATCAATATCGGCTCATTTTGATTCAATAACATATTATAGAACTTCCAATTTCAATTATAATTTCCAGTCAATTTATCATGTCATTTTTGCTATAGTAATACCTCAAAGTCAACATCACTATTTTCTAGATCAAATTCATTCTTTTATGCTCAGTTTCTAAAGTTCCCAGTAGCATTGACTTTATTTTCAAAGTCTCACATTATACTCCAATTTTCAATAACAATCCTTAGGTAAAATACAATCACATTCTTACTTTCTTTCACTAATTGAGATCTCAAAAACCTGAATTCAAACTTTCTTTCTTTTCCTTAATTGTAGACCTCTTTCTCTAGGTCACAACGAATCAAACATCACCTCAATTGGAGGCCTACACCATTAGTTATGCCCCAAAAACCAAATTGAATCACTTCAGAAAATTTCCCCTCGCTGCGACTTCAAACCGCTCGCCGCGACGTCTGGAGCCGTTCGCCGCAACGTGTGTTGTCGCTCGCCATGGTGAACGTTTCTTTTATTAGAGCTCGCCGTGACGCATGAAAGGAGACTCGTCGCGGCGTGGAAGACTTGCGCTCGCCGCGACGTCGAGAGGAGCTCGCCGCGACGTCATCTTCCCGCTCGTCGTGACGAATTATATGTTAATTCGCCGCGGCGAGGCTTCACGCATGCCGCGACGTGCGAGTCGCAGGTCGTCTTCTCCGATCAGTTTTTCGCCCAATCTCTCTCTAAAACCAGTCCTAACTTAACTCAAACACTTTAATCTTTAACAAGTAACCCCATGCATGCTTTAAACACAATAAATTAACAACATAAAATCAATTACTTACCAATTCAAGCTCAAATCCTCAAATCTCCAAAAATCCTCCAACTCTTTTCACTTCCTCCATCTTCCACGTTTAACTCTTAAATCCACACGAAATATTAGCTCCCTTAAACATCAAGCAAAGCTTTACACAAGGAGGGAGGAACGAAGATCATTCGTTGGAGGAAGGAGGAAAAATCGAAAGTCTCCGAGGAAGAAGAACGATCGCGCCCTAAGGGAGAAAACAATTTTCTTTTCCTTTCTTCAATTCTCAAAGCGTAGAACATATATATACAGAACAAATAAGCCTCTTGTCATTTTCCTCCCAAAACATTTAAATCTCTTTCTCTAATCAGTTTTATTTCCAGTCCAAGTCATCTCCAAATCTCAATGGCTCGACATATTAATTTCTAAAATCATAATTCTAAATTTCCATTACCAATGGACAATTATTTCGGTCCAATTCATTCAATCAGTCCGTCACTCGAAAAATTTTCGGTCCGGACATTTTCTCCCAAATTTTCAGAAAAATTTCTAAGGTTCACAATCAATTAACAGTCACTCTAAAATATTCCCAAATCAACTATTCAGACCCAATTATTCCAAAATTTCCAATAAATCACAATCAAATCTAATTATCTCTCAAATCACAATTCATATCATATTCATAATCAAATGCCGGAAAAAGTCATGAATGAATGTACCTATATGTGCATGTGCAAAAGACTCATGGCCTCCAAAATTAGAGGTCAACAGGATGCTCTGTCAATATTATGCGGTAATATCCTATCCCGCCTCAATTTACCAATATGACCTTCCCATCAGTGACGGGATGTTACATTAGTGAACTCTCATTTTTCAGATAGAAGAGATTAAGAAGCAAACCTCGGTTCCCAACCCAAGATTCCAGTATGTGTTTAAACTTATCAATCATTTTGGCGATTCTCAGCTTCCATTTGCAATTTGGATCTTTATACTTGCTGTTTCTTTCAAAGAAGTGCATTGTTGGGTGCTTACTTATCTTAAAATGCTTAGGATCTCAAGTAGTAGTCCAATCTGTTAAATAATTTGTGTCAAGGCCTCTCTGCATTTACAGAACATATGCTTAAGAACTGAAATTTAATTTGTTTTTAGTTAACTTGCTTACAAATCAAGTACTAGAGCTAGCACATCACATATCCATTTATAGAGCATAATGAAAGATATGTAATGGAATATAAGAAGACATTAAAAGAAAATAATTGTAACGGAAAACATAACCAGAAAGAGAATTATAATATCAATACATGCCAACAACACAGATTCAACCATGAACATCATTATATGAGACTAATTTTAGAGCAACCTACAGGGATCACATCCTATGTTCTTTATCATGTCACACTACAAAAGAAGAAAGTGAAAGACTTCATCAATGTAAAACATATAATCTAATATGTTGCCAATTATTCCTGTTTACTCTTTCCTTTATTTTGTTTCTTTGAATGTCTCTCAGTGAATTGTGATAAGAGAGATGTGTAAAACACACACACACACACAGAGAGACAGAGTTGTTGTTGTTGTTGTTGTAATAATGGGTCTTATTTTTCAAGTATTATAAATGGTAAAAGAAATTAGAGTCTATAAAAGAAATAAAAAAATGGTAAATCACTCGACCACAAGAACCTAAAATTCTAGCAACCAAACCCAAAAATTCCAGCTATTCCAAACCTGAAATTCCAACAACTTAAAATGAAATCTCAACCTCAAATTCAATTCTAGCAATAAGATTAGTAAATTTTGTGAGTTCTAACTTGTATTTGATATTACTTCCTACTCTTCCTACATTCTATTAAACATGTCATTGCTTAGTACGTAAAGAACAAGACTTGGAGAAAATTAGAGAATGAGGAAGCATAATGTAATCAACATCAGTATCTTATTTTTGTTTAGATAAGGATTAATATGTTGTCACCATAATGGAACAAGAGAATATTGCTTGCTCACATTATCAGTTTTATAATAAAGCATGTAAACATTTCCAGCTTGTTATTTGAGATATATAAGAGACACTTATCAGTTAGAAGAATAATCCCAATATGTGCTGAAAAATAAGAGCCTTTCAGGATTCTTTTGACATGGTTAGTAATAGTTTCAATTTGGTTAGGAATACTTTTCAATTTTTGTAATCTAAATTCCCATTCCTGTATATTCTTGTCATATTAAAATGAACCCAAAACTTTTAGAGGTAATGGAACCCCTTTAGCAAATTCTATAATTTATCAGTTAGAAGACTAATCCCAATATGTGCTGAAAAATAAGAGCCTTCTAGGATTCTTTTGACATGGTTTATCTTCTCCCCTTATCTAAAAAAGCAAGTAACATCAAGAAAAATATTCTGCTCTTCCACATCCAACACATCATCAGCAGGGACTTTTCAAACCTCCAACTTTTCAAGACAGTTTTAGATAATCTTGGAAGGCATTCAAAGAAAAGAGGTTTAGAGCTTTGTGGCTTTACAAACCTCCAACTTCATATATCATATCCACTCCATATTTTGAAAGCATAGATCTATCTCTGTTCAATCATTTGTGGCTGATGTTTATGGATACATATTGTTTGTGCATAAAGTATAAATATGTGATTATTTGTTGCTGCTGTTTATGGATACATATTATTTGTTCATATAGGAATTGAAACTTATTCATATATAGCTGTTTATGGCTGTTGTTACATCTTGTTCATATATAGCTATTGCAACTTATTTTGCAGATAAAGAAATTTCAGTTCACATCTTCAGCAACATTGAAAGGCAATTGTTTTGCAGATATATTTCGATAATCTTCTAAACTTTAGATTTAGAGATTTGTAAGAATTGATAGATAGCAATGGGATGATGTATATTGTTTAAAGACAATAAAGTAAGACTTGATTTATGGTAAACTTGAATTTATTTGTTTGAATCTTAACTGTGCTTCACTCAAACCTCCAAAGTCCTTAGCATTTGACTGGAAAGTCGAGTATGTCTGTAACACCTCACTCCCGCGTGACCCGAACCTGACATCGATGGTCATATCCGAGTCCGTGTCCCGCGAGGGTGGTGTGCTACATCACTTAGTCAAAAACTCAAATTTTTTAAACACATACTATGAGGATGACAACTATCGCATAAAGACAACAATATTTTCAATGACCACGCGGGCCCTTTCATAACACAAATCAACAATTCATTTATACACATTTCGGAATACACAATTTATACAGAAATAAGAAGAAGACATTAATGCAGACGCGAACTGATCCCCGACCTCTTCTCTCACTCACATGCAGTTGCTATATGCCTATTGCCTAACGGGGTACTCTTCTGAGTCCTGAAAAAAATAATTGCAAATTTTGGGTGAGTTTTGCGAACTCAGTGAGTGACCATCATTGATGGTTCACCCAGTCACATAACACAATATTCATAAAACTCACTTTATTTCATAGTGCACAATCACAATATTTCATATTCACACGTTTACAAAATTTCACATTCACATTATTCATATTCGATATTTCTACTATGCAGATGCAATACATATGAGACTCACTTTCCATTTATTATTTTGTTGTGACCGAGTGCCTAAACTGTCCCTTGTAGGGCTCATTAATAACTGTCCCTTATCCGTTGGTGGATACAGGGCTCATTAAACGTTGAGCCTGAGGCTCTGAATCATTTATGAGCTCGAAGTTCATTTTCACTCGTTGAGCTTAAAGCTCTGATCGGTGGCAACTCTGGTCACAACAGCCATTATATTTCATGCAGTTATGCCATGTGATGCATCAGTTACCACCACTCATTTTCACATATTATCAGACCGTAGTCCGACATGTATCAAACACATCACAATGATTTCAAAATTTCACATTGATCAAAACTATCATATGATCACGTAAGCAACACTTTTATTTTTCACATAAGCATAAGGCATTTCGCCTCTCACTCAATCAAGTAAATTTAATCAAATGCATAAGAGATGCTCATGTGACACTATTCCAATTTATTACGGTATTGTGACCGAGCGCCTAAACTGTCCCAATATGGGCATATTAAGCATTGAGCTTGAGGCTCTAAATCATTGTGGGGCTCGAGGCCCAAGTATAATTGTTGAGCTTTAGCTCTAATCGGTGGTTGCTCCGGTCACAACTGTCATTTTCTGAGGAATCATTCATATATGAAATGCATATGTTACAATTAATCAGTATATATCGCAGTCAATTTCATAAGTCACAATTAACACATATGTCACAATTTATCACATCATAGGCACGTAGGTCTCAAATTCACATACATGTAGCACTTCTATAACACGGCTCCCTAGTACACAGTCATCGGACCTTATGTCCGGAATCTAACAATCCATCACCATTATATAAGCATTCAGTAGTCAATCAATACAAATTTAAAAAGAACATAACAATTTAGGAAATAAGACCATCTTGGTATACTCACTGTACGCTCCAGATTAGCATTGCTTCCAAATTTTGGAGACGTCTGACTGTGAACTCTTAGCCTGCACAACCCATTTATTCAATGCGTTGCACACACATTAATAATTTTGCACAATTATAGTCATTGATGCACCTATATGTACGACGCATGTTCATGACTATCCCAGTATCAAAGCAAACAATCATTCAATTTTTATCAAATTATTCAAAACAAAAGAATTTAACCATTCGAAAAATAATAATTTGTAAACCCTTTCACTTTCTTGATTTTTCCAAAAACACATACATAGCTTATAATTCCAATTATAAACATGATACCCACCTCATATCCATGCTTAATTTCTTGTCCAAAGCGTCTTCTCTAATGTCCTTCATCCATTCATCACTTGCAAAATTCCCTAACCAATAGGAATTCAAATTCAACATCACATTAGGCAATATCACCAATATTTACTTTAGAAATCACAAACCCATAACATTTCCAAGCTATCAAAACCAAAAATCTCTTTAAAAAGTCAAAGATAAAAAATCTTCTCTTACCTTAATCTTCTCCAAATTCGCAATTTTTTGGCGTGAAAGAAAGCTCTCATCATCCTCCACCTTTCTCTCTCTTGAATCGACATCAAAATCCTTCTTGAAGTCTCATAAAAATCGAAACCTAGCTTATTTTTCTTCTTCCCCTTTCTTTCCACCGAAAGCTCTTTTTTATCTCTTCTCTCTTTTGTTTCTTTCCTTTAATTTCATACTTCACCTTGTCTTATATGACAACCCACATGTCTTGCCCTTTAATGAATACAAAAAGACCCATTTGTCCTTCTTTAAAAGCCTTATAACTTAAAACTTTAAGTGTTCTTCCAATTTTGCCCTTTATGCATTCTTAACACTTTAATTTCTATCCAAAAATTGATATTCTTAAAGACTAAATTGAAACTCAATTTCTTCAGAACATTTGTAGCCCTATTTCTCTAGTTTACTCCAAATCAAGAATCACCTCATTTGGATGACTACAGCATAAGTTAGGGCCAAAATACATTCAACTCTTACTAATCCATGACTGAACACTAATCCCAACTTCAATTCAGAAATTGGAAATCTTAGGGGCTGAATTAAAATTCAAGTCCTTCAGATAACAAGTAGCCCCATGTCTCTACTTTATTTTGCAACAAGAATCAACTTAATTGGATCTCCACAGATTAAGAATCTACCAAAATACTGAACCATATTCAGAAACATTTTCCAACTTACTTTGATTAAATCAATCTCTTTCAATTTAATCTCAAAAATCATAAATTTTCCATGAAGATGTAGATAATTGTCTTAGGAATCCAACGCTTAAAAAAATCAAGTCAATCGGATGTCAGACGGAATAGATATAAGGAAAAGAGTGAAGTGTATTTAGAAGACCGATCGCCACATTTTGGCCGACCGACCGATCGCCACAATCTGGCCGACCGATCTCCACATTCTGACCGACCCATCTGGCCGACCGATCTCCACATTCTGGCTGGCCCATCTGGTCGACCGATCGCCACATTCTGGCTGACCCATCTGGCCGACCGATCGCCACATTCTGGCCGACCGATCTCTACATTTTGGCCGACCGATCTGGCTGACCGATCTCCACATTCTGGCCGACCGATCACCACATTCTGGCCCATCGATCTGGCCGACCAATTGCCAAATTTTGGCCGACCGATCTGGCCGACCAGCGACCCTTTTTCTTTACCAACATCTCAACTTCCAAACTCCATAACTTTTGATTCAGAACTCCAAAATCTACAAACTTGGCATCATTGGAAAGATAAAAGGAAGCTCTACAACTTCCGTGAAAAACCTAAAAACCAATTCTGTCTCTAAAGGGGTCAAATAGCCACACAAATTTTCTGTCCACTAATGATCATGCCAAACAGTAACAGAAACTTCTAAATGTTATAACTTCACAGTCCATCGTCCAAAATTTCCATACTTCACATCAATAGAAAGATCAAAATATAATCTAAAACTTTTATGGAGCACTTTAAGGCAATTTCACCCTCTAACCAGGTCAAATTCTCTCATGATGGTGGCTGCCTTGTTAAAGAGTGTTAAGTAAAGATATCACCTAAACCATATCCATACTTTAAAAAGCCATAGCTTACAATTCTTACATCTACAAATAGCATATTATACATCATTTCAAAGCTAAGACATTCATCTAAAACTTTCCAATAGACCACTTGAACTAATTTAACCCATCACAGTCCAGAGTTTGCTTCAAAGTACAGTAACCACAAAATCCACACTTAGAGACATTTCACACACAAAGCACATTAATACTTTGAAATACCATCTGAAAGTTCACAAGTCATAAATATCAACTCCAAAATCGAAAAATGTCATACTTACTGGCAATAGAAAGCTAACAAGAAAATATTCAACTTTCATGAAGACCAATTTCATAAAATCTGTCTACTTTAGCCTAGAAAAATTCTCCAAAGTATCAGGTCTTCAATGTTAGACTCATAAACCTGGCACTATTCTCCCTGCACAGGTTGCCCATTTTAAAGGCAAAATTTAGACTTCAAGCCACAATTGGACAGCACTTCTTTCATAAGAATTATAGCCAAACTTCTCAAGTTTAATTCAAGCCTCACCTCACCTCAATAGCATAACCATATAGAAAGTTATGACCAAATCATTGGAACATATACAAAGTAAATTTTCCAGATTTACAACCTAACTCAATTTCTACCTCTTCCATACCATTTCTAAAACAATTCTCACTCAATTTACTTCACAAATCCACCATAACTAAATCACAACATCTCCTTGAGCATTAGTCCACAAATGGCAACACACATACTCAATTATCTTCCTTTCATAAACACTCCTCTGACATCCTTACAATCCATCCAAAACAACTCAATTCACCTATACTACATGACATCTCATTTATTAACTTCTAACTCATCAATCATCAATCATCAATTAAATAAACAATTTCATATGTATATGTGAATGCATGAACACGCCAAGACAATCTTAAACACTCAAAACCCGTTCTAAAAGACTATTCTACCCTTCCCCTCGGGGATGGGATGTCACAACTCTCCCCTCTTAATAAAAATTTCGTCCTCAAAATTCATTTCCAAATTTTTCACTACCATAAATCCATAGTCCTATTCTTGCCATATTTTAAATGAACCACTTTATGTCAAACTTAGTTTCCCCTTAATTTCTCCTGTATTTCTATCTTTAAAAGGTGAAACACTCAAAACCAAGGCATCTGTTTCACTTTTCATCGGTGGTAGTACACTTAACTTCCAAATCCTTCTCCATATATTCACAACTTCGATGTGATCCACTAAAATCCATTCGTCTTCCAAACCCACTTTATTCCGATTTTACATTCATTTTACTAACAGTATCCCAAATTTGTTCTGGCTTTTACTCAGAGTAAACAACTCATTTTGTCGTCTAAAGCCTCAAATGGTATCACTAAGATAATGATGATTATGCCTGTAGTCACTTTGCACTCTACATTAATTTCATATACTGAAGCACTCCAGACATATATGCTTTATACTTGTCTCCAATAGTCAAAACTACAAGGAACTTAAACATGTAATCACTCAGTTCGATATTCTTAGCCGCCAATTTCTCTTTCGATGTACTCCGACTAGGACATATATCTGGATCAGGTAGTACACATACTTTTTCATCCAATCATAGTCCCTCAAATCCTCACTTTGGGCCTTCCTAATCCCTTTTTTGCAAAACTGATGTTATTATTAGGACATATTTGTCTACACCATCCTTTTAAATTCCAATTCAACTTTTACCTCAATCTTACTATTGTAATAAATTGTATCTTAATCTCTCATGGGAAACTTTGTCATATACAGCAAAATCGCCAAATCAAAGCGGTATAATTAACACTAGGGTTATGAATTCCTCAAAGATTCTTTTTACCTTCACCTTTACTGCAACTTACATATATTCCGCATATATTCAAAATTTCTTCTTCCTTTGTCAATAAGATCATAATCATTCATTGATATCATGTTACTTGAATCATTTTAACCTTTAGTATCATAATCCTATCGGGGTATTGTTAACTCCAATAGATATAATCTCAAAGTCATTGCGCTTATGATTTGTTCTCGTTATTCCTTTAGTAACTAATTCCTCAGTGATGTAATATTATCATATGATCTTTTCAATCTACCCATTCACTTCTCTCTCTTAAATAATTTTCTCCACACCTGTATTAGTATTACCCTTGTTAGATATAATTTGTGGCTCCTCAAACATATTTACCCTGCCTATAATGTAAACCTAAGTTCACCTCACAGTAGCAAGAGTATCTTCTCGAATTGCTAAAATCCACTTATATAGTTGGACACTTTACATCAACAAAATATATATATATACTCCCAATAGCCTTTTCTAACTCTTATACTTAATTCTTTGCTATGGATGTGACTCCCATATTCACTTTTGACTCACCATTTACTTTTTTTTTCAAAGAAGATAGCACATCCCAACTTTTCTTGGAGACCTATCATCTTATTTCAAAATTCCCTCCGTTCCGTCTGTCGGTTCCTTTCTGAAGCAAACCCGAGTGAATCAAGTGAGGGGCCCTTGACCCCTGGACAATGGAGGAATTACCAATTCCATTGTTGAATCGAGAGAAGATCTTATGATCTCAACTATTGATCAAGGAAAACCCGCCTTCATGGTCAGAAACTAAATTACCCGACTTTCTGACCCTATCTCAGTGATCTTTTAATACAAACCTCGATATTGTTTATAAATCCTTGTATTGCTCATGAGTACGTATTGGTCCTCCTTAATACCTCAAGAAAAATAAATTTCAACATTTCATACACTCGTAATAAGTTAAGTTTCCAATTGACTCTAGATAACATTTCTATTCTTGTTTCTACCCATGATTGATGTTTACCATACGATCATAACAGAAACCAATTTTTGTAGGCCCATATCATGCCCTGCACTTTTTTCCTCACCTTATTACACATATTGAAAGCGATTTTACTCCAGTTTTCTAGTATTTACCTCTTCTTCTACATCCTACCATAATAAGTGAACTATCACTGTGAGTGTATTCACTCTTCTCCTCTGATTTATCATCTTTTACATAATCGCATGCATAAATACAATCCAAACTTAGGCACATTTTTACTTTCTCCACATCATTCATCACTGATAAAGTCATTGTTTCACACAGTTCTGACAATATCTTCACTTCTCTATCACATTCGAAGATAGAACATTACGGTACAATATATTCCATAATACTCACACCAACACAAATGTAGGGAATCTTTATCTACCTTGTCGCACCATATACTTTTTCTCATTTCCAATTATCCATATTTTATTGTACATGCTTATGTTCACGCTCAATTCAGCATCATAAATACCTAGTCATCCCAAAGCAAATACACAAACATATACTAAAGCATCTTATCACTTTTAATCGACATTTATCTCATATCTAAATGTGGCCTCTCCAGGCTATAGTAAATTCTGTTTTCTTGCAACTCGATTTATACACTTTAGGTCTCATTATTCATTGTGATATCACTTTTATCCTTCATCAGCCCATGCCAATGTATTCACATTCGTATCACTTTGAGATCTTCTTACCACAGTATCATACCCATAAACCTTTATTGGCTCACATTTTGACATACCATCATTTTTCTCACACTTAAATACTTAACACACGTTCATGCGTATGACTCATACTCATGCGACTCAGACTAGGGATCAGTTGCCACTGTCTGCTATGACATGACTTAAATGCATGTACTTGACCCATGTTTATGAAAATGCCCATATAAGCTCCTACTTCTAGGCTCTGATACTGTCGGACCCCGTTCCCAGAGCCCAACTTCCGTAATCCTGAAACCTTGCGCTTACTACATTGCAGTGCTATATGCTGTTGTTCCATTAAAATGATGAGCGCACACTACCTAAACATCAAAATCACATATTGACTTGTTCATATCAATTATAGCTTAAAGCCTCACGTTCGTATAGAGGCAAGAATAACCTTAATCGGAGTTATATAACTCAAGATACACTCCAAAAACCTAAAAGAGTTCATACCTAAAACATACTCTCTTAACCGACCCCTCACTTACTTTAATGTAAACTTCCTTATTTCAACTCCAAATGGTACCAAACTTTATGTAGTGGAAGGTATATGTCTTAGGAATCTATTGGTTTAAGTCTCACCTTAATTGAAGGTCGGATGAGGGAATTATGCCCAAAAGGGTGGACTATGTTCACACCCAAAATCGAATTGAAACTCTCTTGGCGCGATTGCCATAAAGTTTTATATAGATGTCGGATTAAGTTCTTTCTTGGACCATTAGAAAGAATACATCTAGATATACAACTCTCATGAAGACCACAAAACGAGATTCGGCCTCTAAATAAGTCAAAAATCACCATTTTCCCGTGGATGTCCGTTAAATGGACACGTTCGGGTGAAAATGTACCAATTGCTTCGAAATTGTCCGTTAAACGGACATGCAAGTCCGTTTAACGAACATGGGCAGGCAAAAGAGTGTTTTTGTACCCGAGGCTGTCCGTTTAACGGACATCGAGTTTTCCAAAACTCCACATCTTCAACCCAACTTCAAAATCACTTGTAACTATCACCTTTCAAAACTCATAACTTCTTATTCCTAGCTCCAATATGTGCATACTATACCTCCATGGAAAAATAACAAGATGAACTACAAATCTCATGAAGTATGCAAAAGTTAACTCCATCATTTATCGAGGTAAAAACTCATTCGAATGCACTGCTCTGACAATGACCAATGAAACAGTGGAAAGACTACATGAACGAGAATCGATATAGGTTTTACCCCATAAGTTTTACACCTAACTCCAAATGAGGCAAATTATACACCATTTGAAAGGTCTAATCTTAAGCGACAATCTTCAAGAAGATCTCTCAATTCAATTCAAACTCTAAGAGATTCTAAATCACCAACAAAGGTTTGTCAAATTTTACCAAAAATTTGACAGCACCTCCTTTAAAAGTTCACTATCCAAACTTCAATTCAATTTACTCAAGTACCTGCATCAAACCTCTATCTTCAATCTCCCACAACACACACCAATCCAAATATCCCAAAAGATCAACTTCAATAGCAACAACACACTCCTAGCATTCTAATCATATCCAAACTATAACACAATTACATTTCCCCCTTTCTTGTCAAATTCAAACCATACAATGATGCAATTGTTTTAAAACATGCATGAATTGTATAAAATACATTAGAACTGAACATTCTTGCATTCATATGAAAATATGAGTTATTACAAGGCTTTAGAGGGCATTTTAAGCCACTACCTCGAATCCAAAATACAAACTTGCAAAAGCATCATTTGCCCAAAATGCATCTAAAGCATTGATTTACAAAAATTAACTTGAAATACAAAAATTATCCATTTCTGGAGCAATGCCTTTAAGCTCGATGGTCGATCTCGTGCTCCTTACCTGGAGATGGGACGGAGTTGGAGGGGGTGAGCTTACGCTCGTGGGTAACATGTTTATATTTATGCAAATAAGCTGAACTTATTTCATTATCCATATTGCTAGCAAATCTCTCATCAAACAATCATACAACTTTGCATTTCATAAATTCATCAAGCTAAAAACATAACTTTCATGATTCATGCATCTATCATTCTTGCAAATACATGTTAACACATAAACACATAGCTAATGTTTCGGTAAGATAAGTCCACAATAACTGACGAACTACACAAGTGTAGTCGTATGCTGAGGAGTCCAAAAAGGAACATCCTTGCCACAATCGGGTAGGCGGGCGAAGCCTATACTGGTCAACGTTCACGTGACTCTGCTGGGTGGACTTAATTACCTACATAACATGAATTCATGCATCAAAATCTAGACTTTTCTTGTCCACTGGCTGATTTCTGAAAATGGATTTTTCATGCATCCAAATAGCTGATTTCTTAAAAATGTATTTCATGTTTAACTCACATTTCATGATTTCACTAATATTCATGTTCATTCAATTCATGAACTTGTCAAGCAATATCAAGCAATGTCATATACTATTCAAACTCTCACATAATGGAAATCATAAATCAATTTATACACAATCAAAACTCAATCAATGCTCATCCCAAGGTAGTTGGAAAACATTAATTTCATTAGTTGAGATAGTATTTAAAACTTTCTAACATAAAGATAAAAATGAAACCCACCTTATATCTTGCTTAATCCTTGCTTAGGAGTGCTCTTCTCCTTGCTCTTCTCCTCTCTCTTGCTCTACTTCAAGAGAAACAAAAAACCCATTTCAACATAACTTCAATTGAAAATCTACATAACCTCTTACATGAAATTAACTTGAAAATCACTAAACCCACTTTATTTCTAAGCTTTCTACACCATAACCTAACTAAAAGCTAACACTTGAAATCATGACTTACCTTGGTTCTTGACTCAACCAAAGAGTTTCTTGGTTCAAGGTGTAGCTTAGCTCTTCCTCTATACTTTTCCTTCTTGAACTTTCTTCAAACACTTGCTTAATCTCTTGGAAACTCAAGACCTAGCCAAGCTTTTCCTTTTTCTTCTTCTCCCTTCTCCTTCCACGAATTCTCCCTCTCTCCCTCTAATTTTCGTAACTTCCCTCTCTTCTCCTACTAACCCACTTAATTCCTTCTCTTTTATACTACTTACTAACTTACTTAAGCCTATAGGCCTAAAGCCCAACTCACTTCTTCTTCCTTCCTTCTTATATTCTCTTTAAACTACTCAAGCCCATTTATCTTTTAAGCCCATCTTATTCTCTTTTCCTTTCCTACCTCATTAAGGCCCAACTAACACATTTAATCTCATTAACTCACCACCTAACTCTTTAATGCTATCACATACTAATTAATGTCAACTCAATTAATGCTAACATAATTTACTCAATTAATCTAATCATGCTTAATTTAAAAATTTTTTTTGGGGCTAACAGATACTACATAAATGTAACACCCCACTCTCGCGTGATCCGAACCTGACATCGATGGTGATATCCGAGTCCGTGCCCCGCGAGGGTGGTGTGCTACATCACTTAGTCAAAAAATCAATATTTTTTAAAAACACTCATACTATGAGGATGACAACTATCGCATAAAGACAACAATATTTTCAATGACCACGCGGGCCCTTTCATAACACAAATCAATAATTCATTTATACACATTTTGGAATACACAATTTATACAAAAATAAGAAGAAGATACTAATGCAGACGCGAACTGATCTCTGACCTCTTCTCTCACTCACATGCAGCTGCTATACGCCCGTTGCCTAACAGGGTATTCTTCTGAGTCCTGAAAAAAATAATTGCAAATTTTGGGTGAGTTTTGCGAACTCAGTGAGTGACCATCATCGATGGTTCACCCGGTCACATAACACAATATTCATAAAACTCACTTTATTTCATAGTGCACAATCACAATATTTCATATTCACACGTTTACAGAATTTCACATTCACATTATTCATATTCGATATTTCTACTATGCAGATGCAATACACATGAGACTCACTTTTCATTTATTATTTTGCTATGACCGAGTGCCTAAACTGTCCCTTTTAGGGCTCATTAATAACTTCCCTTATTCGTTGGTAGATACAGGGCTCATTAAACGTTAAGCCTGAGGCTCTAAATTATTTATGAGCTCGAAGCTCATTTTCACTCGTTGAGCTTAAAGCTCTGATCAGTGGCAACTCTGGTCAACCATTATATTTCATGCACTTATGCCATGTGATGCATCAGTCACCACCACTCATTTTCACATATTATCATACCGTAGTCCGACACGTATCAAACACATCACAACGATTTCAAAAATTCCCATTGATCAAAACTATCATATGATCACATAAGCAACACTTTTATTTTTCACATAAGCATAAGGTATTTCGCCTCTCACTCAATCAAGTAAATTTAATCAAATGCATAAGAGATGCTCATATGACACTATTCCAATTTATTACGGTATTGTGACCGAGCGCCTGAACTGTCCCAATATGGGCGCATTAAGCATTGAGCCTGAGGCTCTAAATCACTGTGGGGCTCGAGGCCCAAGTACAATCGTTGAGATTTAGCTCTAATCGGTGGCTGCTCCGGTCACAACTATCATTTTCTGATGATGCAATCATATATGAAATGCATATGTTACAATTAATCAGTATATATCACAATAAATTTCATAAGTCACAATTAACACATATGTCACAATTTATCACATCATAGGCACGTAGGTCTCAAATTCACATACAAGCAGCACTTCTATAACACGGCTCCCCAGTACACAGTCATCGGATCTTTTGTCCGGAATCTAACAATCCATCACCATTATATAAACTTTCAGTAGTCAATCAATACAAATTTAAAAAGAACAGAATAATTTAGGAAATAAGACCATCTCGGTCTACTCACTGTATGCTCCAGATTAGCATTGCTTCCAAATTCTGGAGACATCTGACTACGAACTCTTAGCCTGTACAACCCATTTATTCAATGTGTTGCACACACATTAATAATTTTGCATAATTATAGTCATTGATGCACCTATATGTACGACGCATGTTCATGAAAATCCCGGCATCAAAGCAAACAATAATTTAATTTTTATCAAATTATTCAAAACAAAAGAATTTAACCATTCTAAAAACAATAATTTGTAAACCCTTTCACTTTCATGATTTTTCCGAAAACACATACATAGCTTATAATTCCAATTATAAACATGATACCCACCTCATATCCATGCTTAATTTCTTGTCCAAAGCTTCTTCTCTAATGTCCTTCATCCATTCATCACTTTCAAATATCCCTAACCAATTGGAATTCAAATTGAACATCACATTAGGCAATATCACCAATATTTACTTTAGAAATCACAAACCCATAACATTTCCAAGATATCAAAAACATAAATCTCTTTAAAAAGTCAAAGATCAAAAATCTTCTCTTACCTTAATCTTCTCCAAATTAGCAATTTCTTGGCGTGAAAGAAAGCTCTCATCATCCTCCGCCTTTCTCTCTTGAATCGACATCAAAATCCTTCTTAAAGTCTCATAAAAATCGAAACCTAGCTTATTTTTCTTCTTCCCCTTTCTTTCCACCAAAAGCTCTCTTTTCTCTCTTCTCTCTTTTGTTTCTTTCCTTTAATTTCGTGCTTCTCCTTGTCTTATACGACAGCCCACATGTCTTGCCCTTTAATGAATACAAAAAGACCCATTTGTCCTTCCCTAAAAGCCTTATAACTTAAAATTTTAAGTGTTCTTCCAATTTTGCCCTTTATGCATTCTTAACACTTTAATTTCTATCCGAAAATTGATATTCTTAAAGACTAAATTGAAACTCAATTTCTTCAGAACATTTGTAGCCCTATTTCTCTGGTTTACTCCAAATCAAGAATCACCTCATTTGGATGACTAGAGCAAAAGTTAGGACCAAAATACATTCAACTCTTACTAATCCACGACTGAACACTAATCCCAACTTCAATTCAGAAATTGGAAATCTTAGGGCTGAATTGAAATTTTAGTCCTTCAGATAACTAGTAGCCCATGTCTCTATTTTATTTTTCAATAAGAATCAACTTAATTGGATCTCCACAGATCAAGAATCTGCAAAAATACTGAACCATATTCAGAAACATTTTCCAACTCATTTTGATTAAATCAATCTCTTTCAATTTAATCTCAAAAATTATAAATTTTCCATGAAGATGTAGATAATTGTCTTAGGAATCCAACGCTTCAAAAATCAAGTCAATCGGATGTCGAATGAAAAAGATATAAGCAAAAGAGTGAAGTGTATTTAGAAGACCGATTGCCACATTTTGGCCGACCGACCGATATCCACAATCTGACAGATCGATCTGGCTGACCGGTCGCCACATTCTGGCCGACCCATCTGGCCTACCGATCTCCACATTCTGGCCGACCCATCTAGTCGACCGATCTCCACATTCTCGCAGACCCATCTGGTCGACCGATCTCCACATTCTGGCCGACCCATCTGGCGACCGATCTCCACATTCTGGCCGACCCATCTGGTCAATCGATCGCCACATTCTGGCCGAACGATCTAGCCAACCGATCGCCACATTCTGGCCGACCCATCTGGTCGACCGATCGCCACATTCTGGCCGAACGATCTGGCCAACCGATCGTCACATTCTGGCCGACCGATCTTCACATTTTGGCCGACCGATCTCTACATTCTAGCTGACCGATCTGGCCGATCGATCGCCACATTCTGGCCGATCGATCTGGTGATCGATCGTCACATTTTGGCCGATCGATCTGGCCGACCGATCGCCACATTCTGGCCGACCGATCGCCACATTCTGGCCGACCGACCGATCGCCACATTCTGGGCGATCGATCTGGTCGACCGATCACCATATTTTGGCCGACCGATCTGGCCGACCAGTGACCCTTTTTCTTCACCATCATCTCAACTTCTAAACTCCATCACTTTTGATTCAGAACTCCAAATCTACAAACTTGGTATCATTGGAAAGATAAAAGGAAGCTCTACAACTTCCGTGAAGAACGCCAAAAACCAATCCTATCTCTAAAGGAGTCAAATAGTCACTCAAAGTTTCTGTCCACTAATGATCATGCCAAACAGTAACAAAAATTTCTAAAAATTATAACTTCACAGTCCATAATCCAAAATTTCCATACTTCACATCAATGGAAAGATCAAAACATAATCTAAAACTTTCATGAAGCACTTTAAGGCAACTTCACCCTCTAACCAGGTCAAATTCTCTCATGATGGTGGCTGCCCTGTTAAAGAGTGTTAAGTAAAGATATCACCTAAACCATATCCATACTTTAAAAAGCCATAGCTTACAATTCTTACATCCACAAATAGCATATTATACATCATTTCAAACCTAAGACATTCATCTACAACTTTCCAATAGACCACTTGAACTAATTTAACCCATCACAGTCCAGAATTTGTTTCAAAGTACAGTAACCACAAAATCCACACTTAGAGACATTTCACACACAAAGCACATTAATACTCTGAAATACCATCTGAAAGTTCACAAGTCATAACTTTCAACCCCAAAATCGAAAAATGTCATACTTAGTGGCAATAGAAAGCTAACAAGAAAATATTCAACTTTCATGAAGACCAATTTCACAAAATCTATCTACTTTAGCCTAAAAAAATTCTCCAAAGTATCAGGTCTTCAATGTTAGACTCATAAACCTGGCACTATTCACCCTACACAGGTTGCCCATTTTAAAGGCAAAATTTAGAACCCTTCAAGCCACAATTGGACATCACTTCTTTCATAAGAATTCTAGCCAAACTTCGCAAGTTTAATTCAAGCTAAATCTCACCTCAATAGCATAACCATATAAAAAGTTATGACCAAATCATTGGAACATATACAAAGTAAAATTTTCAAATTTACAACCTAACTCAATTTCTACCTCTTCCATACCATTTCTAAACCAATTCTCACTCAATTTACTTCATAAATCCACCATAACTAAATCGCAACCTCTCCTTGAGAATTAGTCCACAAATGGCAACACACACACTCAATCATCTTCCTTTCATAAACACTCCTCTAACATCCTTGCAATCCATCCAAAACAACTCAATTCACCTATACTACATGACATCTCATTTGTTAACTTCTAACTCATCAATTATCAATTAAATAAACAATTTCATATGTATATGTGAATGCATGAACACGCCAAGACAATCTTAAACACTCAGAACCCGTTCTAAAAGACTATTCTACCCTTCCCCTCGGGGTTGGGATGTCACAATGTTACTTGATAAACAAAGCTTGAAACAAATCTCCATTTGGGCTGATTAACTTTTCATTGTCAATATGATGCAAGTGTTTGTACATTTGGTAGACAATTACAGTAGACAATTACCTCTATAATTGGAGCACCAAATGAACAGTTGCATTGAATCTCAAACCTACTGATATTCACGTATTGTCTAAAGGGGACTGTAATGAACCAATCCCATTAATTGACTTTGTCTTAGATACCATATGAGTTCATAGCTACACTTTCTTACATTGATTGTCCAACTTCGATATGTATACCCTTATAAATGACAGAACATGTACTTTTTTTATTAACTCACTTCAGCCCTCCTACATATACTTTAGTACATTTCCTTATAAATGATAGGACTTGTATACCCTTATAAATGATAGATGCTAATCATCACATATGTGTTTACAAGAGAGGCACATAGTGGCATAGAACTTACATATGAGTACAATAAATTGATTTGGTAGGGGCTGCTGTAACTTTGAATTTTGGTGAAAATAAAAAGTATAATAAAAGTAAATAAAACACATAGGAATTGAAACAAACACACAAATCAAACTAATAGGTTTCTAGAAGTCGCTTGTAGTGTTTAGGAATTTAATTCTTCAACATTAAGCTTGAATCTTTCTTGGTCACTATATGTTTTCTCAATAAACTTTATCTTAAGCAACATTTTCTTGTTGTCTTTCAAGTGAAAAATGGAAATGCATTTGGTTTTGAATAACTTCTTGTCATTGTTGAATTGTTGATAATTGACTACAAACAATTCCATTATTGAGAGCTTGCATGTCGGCTTTTCATGTTGTCTTTAAATATGGTTGATGCATATGTACTTTGAAATCTAATGTCAAATTAAATGTAGGTGATTCACTTGGGACTTGGTCAACTCAAGAAGAAGAATAAGGTTGCATCAAGTAGTTTAGTATCGATAAAATTGCAGTCGCGGTACCGTCAGCTTCTTGGACCCGCAGCTAATAAACCATTTTCTTGTACACAACCACAAAATTAGACACCTACACCTTGTCAGCCTACTCCAACATCAAGAGAAGTCACACATGCATCTTGTGAGCCTACTCCAACACCAAGAGAAGTCACATCTATGCCTATTACTCATCCTAGAGATAAGTATGAACAAATTATGAATCTGCGATGCAATATTAGTTCTCCATCCACTTCTCAAGAGATGTCTCCAGCTTTTGCTTATCAGACACTAGTAAATCAAACAATTACCCCCACTGTGGGCTTTTCTTTTGCAAGCATTGTAGGTTTGATCTTTCACATAACATTGGTGAAATTTATTAAGTTTAATTATTTTGCTTATCTAACCAATTAAGAGTATGTTATATGCTCATTACGAATTATTCCTTTACTATTTTAGGATCCACGACTAATATAAGAAAAACAAGGGGTGTCACAAATGGACACGGATTGGCAAAGATTAACAAGGCGATAGGTAAGAGATTGGAGATAGAGATCTCCCCACCTAAAGGACGACCAACCAACTCCGTACAATCTGCCAAATTTTTGAGTGAGATTGGTGCGGTATCCCGAACTTCCTTACCTATAAGAACAAAATTTTCAAAAATTACTATTGAGGAATTGGACATTGCATTTGATAAGTTAGACGTAAGTATTCTAAACTAATCTAATTTGTACATGTTTTCCATATGTTTATAACATTGACCAATAATTTATAATTTTTTGTAGTAAAAGTTGGAAGTCAAGGGAATGAGGACTAACAACAAAGTACATGCTACTGTGAAGAAATTTCTTGCTTTAAGGTCCAAAGATCAAAGATATAGTTTAAAAAAGTATTTTACCAAGCACGGAAAGGATGTTAAGCCGCATAATGTCACAATGGCAAAGTGGATGGATTTATGCGAATATTGGGAGCAATCAGCTACAAAGGTTAGTTTATTTGATCACTACGTTTTTGACAACTTATTATATTTTAGTATTTATGAATTATGATTTATAGATGTTATAATACACTTTCTTACGTGTACGATTAGGAAAAAAGTCAAAAAGCAAAATTAGCTAGGAGTCAGGTCAAATGTTGACCAAACTCCGACTCCAAGGCCTTTGTAGCGATACGACATAAGATTGTGAGTTATTATCTTTTTAATTATATTTTTCTTTTTTTAACATTTCAAATTTTATAATAAATATTACTATTTATATATTTCTATACAACAGATTGACAGAGATGGAGAAGAGTGTGACTAGATGAAGTTATGGTATCACACTCATTATGATGAAAGTAAAGGTCAATGGACAACTCCCGAATGCAAAGAAAAATGGGTGAGTACATAGTTTATTTATAAATATTTCTTAAATAAGATTGTGTGTATAATTAATTCATAACTTTTTTTGGACTTAATGTGTCACGAATTGACACATTCAACAGAACAAGGTCATCCGATGATAGTGGATGAAGTGTGTGACAAAGTCTTGGGCACCATATCAGATTACATTGTTGGCATGGGAATGAGGCCTAGACCACAAAGGAAGATTTCGGTCAGAAAGAGACTTCGAGACGAATTAGAGGAGTCAAAGAAGGCTAATGAGGGCTTACGGTCTAAAGTCGATGAATTGACCGAAAAATTTGAAGAAATGCAGGATAAATTAACTACCGAAGTCGAACAATAACAAAAGTTCTTAAGGTCTTGGAACTTTTATGTTTTACATATAATATTTGTTTAGAATAGATAAGTACTCATACTGATATATTAAACACTTATGACATATTGTTTATATTAATTACTATATTATGACATGTTTGGGAATTGAAATTATATAATTCATTGTCTACATGTATTAAATTCTTGTTATACATTATTAATCATTCGCAAATTAATGATGTACTCAACAAATTGATGAATTATTACATTAAAATTTCATATATAATATTAAATAGTTATTAAATAAATAAAATTTAATAAATTTGTTTTCAAATATTAATTATTAAATCGAATAATAACTCAATTAAAATTAAATTTTAAAACCATATTCGGATTCAAAGGAAAATTCAAATTAAATTTTAATAATTCTCACAATTAATAATATTTTGAATGAATCACAAAATTTTATTATTTAAAATTGAAAATTTATTTAAATAAATTTATTAACTATTAATGGAATAAACGTCGCCGATTGTCAACCTACATTGATGTCTAATAAACGTCGCATAAAGTTTTAGGGTTTCCACAACGTTTACTCCAGACGTTGCCCATTCCATCTACCTTTTATGACGTTTTCCAAAACATCATTGAATCGGCAAGGTTTCCTCGACGTTTTCCATAAAATGTCACCAAAACCGTTTCCTTACTCCACCTTTAATGACATTTTTTGGGACGTTTTAAAAAACGTCACAAATAACAATCTACGACGTTTATTGATCATTTGTGACGTTTTTAAAATGTTGTTGAAGGGGCATTTTTCTTGTAGTGACCGTCTGATTGTCTATTACACCAAGTCATAAAATGGCCTTAAAATTTTAGATCTTGAAGATTATACCTCTCCATACAATCTGACAATTCTTTACTCACATCATCTCTCCTTCGAGATGCATGTAATCTCTCATTAGCGCATTTAACTGAAATGAAGTCTCCAGTAATCATCCATGGTTCAGTTCAATATTCTACCATAATTCATTTCTGCTGTTAGTTTGATTATAGCCATACACTATAGTTATATCGCGCTTCTTCGTTCCACTTCTATTAAAGAGCATGCAATGCATGAATTGTCTATCCCTCTCTAATACTTGAATATCCACCTCCTTAATCTTTCCAATTAAGAAAATTTTGCAGTTCTTATCTAGCATTATATTAGAAGGCACCTTCCAATCGTTGTGAAATCTCCTTGCAATCTGATTATACCTATGTATTCCTCATCTTAGCTTCAAGGACCGCTATAAAACAAAGTTTATTCTTTGAAGCAAGTTCAATTACTACCTCTTACTTCAGGGGATCATTAAACCCCTCGATATCCCAAACTGTGCATGTAAAATTATCCATTATAAGGTATATGAATCTCCTTTCCCAAACCCTCACGTTTCTGAGTGTCATTTAGACCCACTTTAACAAGCACATTCATCATCGTATTAGAACAAGGCTTATCACCTTGAGCATTGCTCGAAAAGGGCCCACCATGTTGAAATGCACTTCGTCTAGTCACCATTTTCCATTCCAGTTCTTCTTCACTATAATTCTGAGTTGGATAGTTCTGTTGTGGATTAAGAGGCTCTTCTGTTACAAGTCTTACGAGAGAACCAACCTCAAAATCTAGCTTGAAGGTGTTGGAAAAATTATATAAGATCAAATCAGAGTAGCGCAGCGGAAATAATATTATTTTTTTTCCATAGAATCAACTTTAACAAAATTAAATTAAAAACATAAAACAAGAAATTAACAAAGCTGTACTAACCTGCTCTGGTTTCTTCGAAACTGTCAATTCTATAAGTCGTTCAATCGTCCGGCCTCTAACGATATCCACATATCTATTCAGAAAAAAATCAAATCGAATTTGAGAAAAAAAAATTGTAAGAAGTGCTAGCTACCATTTTTAAAAATTTTCCTTTTATATGAAAAATATTATTTATCATATCCTTGGATTTTAATAAAATTACAACTAAAATCAAACTTTAATTATAATTATTAATTAATCCTTATAAGATCAAATATCACATATTGACCCTTAAAGTTTCTAAAACTTTTAATTAAGTCCAATTTAATTCAAATTTCACTTCTCCTTTATAGACCTTTTATGTGTGACCCATTAGGTTCCTAATATGTTGCCATGATTATAAATTCTAATTCTAATTCATAATTAGAATAAGATAGATTAAAACTCCTTTTAATTTATCTTTAATTCCCTAATTAAAAAATTTATAATCATAGATCATGATTGACGTCTAACAACATGTCATGACTACCCAAATATTAGAAATGTCAAAGTGCTTTGACTTAACCTGCTTATGCATGGTTATCTTGTATAAATTAATCATTTCATCATCTAATGTTCTAAATGGAATTAAAGTATGGAATTTGTGTCTATTCTAAATAATCCAATCATATATGTTCTTGCCAATTAGTAAATGATTTATAATTGATATTTGAAAATAACTTTTCCAAATTTCAATTTACTCTAGCCAGAGATTCTAAAAAATCATTACTAATCAAGAACAACAGAACATTCTCCCTAATTACTTTAGGATAACGAATTCTTTATTGATTTACTCAACTATCTCCACATAGTTCATACTATATCCAATAACTATCAAATCGAACTACTCCAAGAATAGAACATAAGTAGCATCAAAACATAGTAATTCCTACATAAGATAACTTTGGTAATCTCAAGTCTAAGGATTATTTATACAACCATCATAATGAGATAATCCACAGACACATAAGTAATATTCCATTCAGGATTCTCATAATTGGGTCAATTTAGTGAACTTATTCTCTAATAAGCACCCATATGTTTGTTAAAGTATCTCTACATTTTAATCTATGATATCGATTACTTTCTTCATAAGAAAAAAAAACAAATATGTGCTAGTCTAACCATTTCATCAATACCTCATCTTGATGAAACTATGACTAGGAACATTTTAGGAATAATACAAAAATATAATTTGAATCTCATAATTGTAATTACATTATAATTTCTAATTGAATAATAATTATTCCAGGATTTTATCTTTATGATTAATAATTAAATAATTAAAAATACAGAAAGATAAAGAATGCCTTTTATTGAATAAAACAAATTTTATACAAAAAATATATAACCAAAATTGGCTACAAGGGCATAAACCAACAATCTCCCACTTGCACTAAAGCCAACTGCTAATGTATCGAATACCATAGCCATCCATATGTCTATCATGTCTGTTTTGAGATAATGGCTTAGTGAGAGGATCTGCTAGATTCTCTTCAGTGGGAACTCGCTCTATCTGGATGCCCTTCCGTTCTACTATCTTTCGGATCAGATAAAACTTTCTAAGTACATGCTTGGATCGCTAATGAGACCTCGGTTTCTTCGCTTGTGCAATAGCACCATTGTTATCGCAGTACACTACTATCGGATCAACAATGCTAGGAACCACTCCAAGTACAATGATGAACTTCTTGATCCAAAATGCTTCCTTTACTGCTTCAAAAACTGCAATATACTTAGCTTCAGTTGTTGAATCTGCGATAGTTGGTTGTTTTGAACTCTTCCAACTAATCGCTCCACCATAAAAAGTAAAAATATACCCTGACTGTGATCTACTATCGCCTTGACCAGACTAGAAACTAGCATCTGAATAACCCTGAGCTCTCAGCTCCATTCTTCCATAGACAAAACAATAGCTTTAATCCTTCTCAAGTACTTCAAGATATTTTTCACAGTTATCTAATGACCCTCACGGGGATTAGCTTGATATCTGCTTGTTATGATTAAAGCATAAGCAACATCTGGTCTTATACATAGCTTTGCATACATGATCAATCCAATAGTCGAAGCATATAGAACACTATTCATTCTATCTCTTTCTTCTTGTGTCTTAGGACAAATGCTCTTGGAAAGAGAAATCCCAGGCGATGTAGGTAAGAATCCCCTCTTAGAATATTCCATACTAGACCTCTTTAACACGTTGTCTACGTACGATAATTGGGACAAACCAAGGAACCTCTTTGATCTATCTCAATAGATCTTTATACCTAGTATATAAGCTACTTCTCCCATATCCTTCATGGAAAAGTTCTTAGATAACCATATCTTAACAAACTGGAGCATTGAAATATGAATTCTAATAAGCAATATGTCATCCACATAAAGTTTGAAGAAAATGACCACACTCCTACTTACCTTCTTATAAACACAAGGTTCATCCACATTTTTTATAAAGCCAAACTCTTTGATTGTTTCATCAAAATGGATGTTCAAACTCTGCGACGCTTGTGCTTTAATCCATATATGGACCTTTGCAACTTGCATACATGATCAGGAAATTCTTGGGATTCAAAACCCTCAGGTTGTGTCATATACACATCCTCTTGCAAATTCCCATTAAGAAATATTCTTTTGACATCCATTTGCCAAATTCATAATCAAGTTATACTGCTATAGCCAAAAAAATCCTTATAGATTTAAGCATTGCTATTAACGAAAAAGTTTCATCAACATCAACTCCTTGTTTTTGTCTGTAACCTTTTGTCACTAACCTTGCTTTGTAAGTATGTACATTTCCATCCATGGCAGTTTTGCTCTTAAAAATCCATTTGCACCTAATAGGCACTATACCTTCAGATGCATCCACCAAATACCATACTTAGTTAGTGTGCATGGATTCCATTTCGGAGTTTATGGCTTCTTGCAATTTTAGAGAATCAATGTTTGACATTGCTTCCTTAAAATTAGTAGGTTCGTTATTCATAAGTGAAGCATCATCACTTCCTTTTTCAACATGTAGGTCGAATCTAACAGGAGGATGACGTACCCTTCCAGATTGTCACAGATTATGCGTTTCTTGAACCATTGATTGGACATTTAATGTATCAACTTGTGGTTCTTGTTCCATTTCGATGTGTTTTCTAGAACTCTCTAAGTTCCACATCACTCCCACTACTTTCTTTGAGAATAAATTCTCTTTCTAAGAATATAGCATGTCTTGAGATAAACACTTTTTGCTCAAGAGGATGATAAAATTGATATCCAAAACTTTCTTTTGGATACCCCACAAACATGCATTTATCTAATTTAGCTTCAATTATCTAATTTAGCTTCAAGCTTATCAGACATTGCACGCTTCACATAAGCATCAAATCCCTAAATTTTTAGGTGTGGAAACCTTGGTCTTTTACTAGTCCATATCTTATATGGATTCTTGTCAACGGTTTTGGATGGAACTTTGTTCAATAGGTAAGTAGCAATGTTAAGAGCATATCTCCAAAATGATACTGGAAGAATTGCATAATTCATCATGGAACGTACCATATCTAATAAAGTATGGTTTCTCCTTTCAAAAATCTCATTATGTGGTGGAGTTCCAGGCGGAGTCTATTGGAGAGAATTCTGTTATCTTTTAAGTAACTCAGAAACTCATGGTCCAAGTACTTGCCACCTCGATCAGATCTAAGTGTCTTAATACTCTTATTAGTTTGTTTCTCTACTTCAAATCTAAATTCTTTGAACTTTTCAAATGTTTTAGACTTGTATTTCATTAAATACACATAACCATATCTTGAATGATCATATGTGAATGTTATGAAATATGAAAATATCCTCCTCTAGCTTGAGTAGAAATAAGGCCACATACATCTGAATGTATGAGCTCTAACAACTCGTTAGTACGTTGTCCCTTTCCATTAAAGGGAAGTTTGGTCATTTTACCCTTTAAACAAGATTCACAAGTTTCATATGATTCATAATTGAATGGATCTAAATATCCTTCTTTATGTAACTTTGTGATTTTTGTTTCATTAATATGGGCTAACCTATAATGCCATAAATAAGAAGGATTTTGGTCACTTAATCTCCTTCTCTTGCTATTTATTTGAAGAATTGGTCTATTAAGATCTAATTCATACAAACCATTTGTAAACATACTATATCTATAATAAATGTCATCTTTATAAAAAGAACAATTATTATTCTTAATAGTGAAAACAAACCCATTCATTTCCAAACATGGAATAGAAATAATGTTTCTTGTGATGACAGTAACATAATAACAATTTTTAGTTCAAGTACAAGACTAGAAGGCAAAGCTAAACTACAAGTTCCAATAGCTAATACAGCAACTCTTGCTCCATTACCGACTTGTAAGTCCACTTCACCTTTTCTCAATGCTCTATTTTCTGTCAGTACCTACACATTATTATAAATGTGAGAGCCACATCTAGTATCTAATACCCAAGATTGTGATGCAGAAGTAGAAAGATTGATGTCAATCATAAACAAACCTAAAGTTAAAGTTTCTCTTAACTTCTTTTCCTTTAAGCTAACAAGATAAGCTTTGCATTTCCTCTTCCAGTGTCCAGCTACGCCACAATGGAAGCAGGTGCCCTTGTCATTCTTCTTCTTGACAGTGCCTGTTGACTTTGCTACTTTAGCATAAGCCTTCTGATTCTTGTTCTTGTTCTTCTTCTTAAGGGTCTTACCCTTATTCTTGGAAGAAAAAGAGCCAACAACAAGAACAAAACTAAATTCCTTCTTAAGGCATCCCTCAGTAGTGTTGAGCATGTTGAGTAATTCAACCAAAGACATTTCCTTTTTGTTCATATGGAAGTTCATAATAAATTGTTTAAAACTCAGGGTAAGAGACTGGAGCACTAAATCAATGCTCAACTCAAGATTTAGGTCGTAACCCAATTGGCCTAAATTTTCAATGTAGTCAATCATCTGTAGAACATGAATTTCCACCGATGTTCTAGGAGCCATCCGACATTGAAACAGGGTTCTCGCAGTCTCAAACCTCTCCACCCAACTCTTAGAACCAAACAACTCTTGAAGGTGCATGAACTTTTCCCTTGCATTTATATTTTCATGTTGCCTTTGAAACTCGGGAGACATACTGGCTAACATCACACATGTCACTTCCTCATTTTCATCTATATGAGTTTTATAATATTCCCAATCTTCTTTGGCAACATCTTGAGTAGGTTCAGGTGGAAGCTCAATGTTAAGAACGTACAATTTTTTCTCTTGCCTTAAAACAATTTTAAGGTTACGCAACCAGTCAGAAAAATTTGGTCCAGTCAATTTGTTTGCATCCGTGATGCTCCTCAGGGACAAATTCGTACTCATTTTCAAAAATTGATTCGTCAAATATATATATATATTAGTTTATGCCATAAAACTAAATAAATAAGGACTTTTAAAATTTTGGTTACTTCCACTATTTTAAACAACTATTAATTCGAGAAATTATCAAATAATTTCCTAATGGACTAAGATCCCATTTTAATTTAATTAATCTTGAGTTTTCTCAACAAACCAATTAAGTTAAATTAGGAAGATAACATTTTATCAATCACATCCTATGTGATTCCTAGATCCGTTAGGAGACAACTGTTTGTCATAAACATATCTAATAATATTATCTTAACCTTGCCTCTAAATTAGTATGATCATGAGTTTACTCATCCAAATCATACAAATTTAGTTAAGTAAAACCCATCGTTATAAGACTAAACATGTTCGAGTTAAAGCGGCTTTGAGTTTACTCAACAAGCCTAACAATAAACAAAACATTGGTTTAATCCTATAATACTGGAAGTCATTATTCATGTTCTAAACATGTACTTAATATTTTAATGAGGGATTTAAAATAAAATAAAATCTCATTTGAAATAATATAATCTCATTATATTAATTTATTTGACATAATCTAATTATGAGAAATAAACTGAGATTTTTTAAAATTTTAATTTAATTAATCAACATTTGAAAAATTAAACTAAATATAAAAAATAAAAATAAGGCCTCACGGGGCTCGCCTTACGAAAGTTAAGCGCATCTCTGCGGATCTTGCAGATGCGTGTAGCGTCTTCTCCAGCCAACTTTTGCCATTTTTTTAAAAGAACATAATAACAACTTATTTTGTTAGCTCTACCTTCAAACTATCTTAAAGCACTCTACCCCATCTGTATCATTATAACGTACTTATAAATATACATAAAACTCTAGAGAGATAAAACTCTCTAGAGTCGGTGGTGGTTCTCTAACCACTAGTGGCTACTACTGCCTCTGGCAGTCCTGTGCTTCATCACTATGAAGCACAATATACTCATTAACCAATCCTTCATTAACATTAAATGAAGTAAAACTCAAGCATCTATTACGTATATAAACCTTGAATAACAGACATAAAAGTCACCTTAAAAGCTAATGCTTGAATAAATGAACAAAAATGCTACAGTAATAGAGCAAAACAAATTATCATAAATGCAACCGCTTGCAGTTATGAAACCAAGACTTAAGCATATGTTATGCAAAGATAACAGAGAAGACCATATATCTGTCGGTTTCATCATTCATTAATTACACATGCATGCAACTCTTCATCTGTAATAACGCACGCAACTCTTCATTTGTTTCGGAAACTTCACACAAGTGGAAAAACAAGTGTAACAAAGATCAAAATAAAACCATTTCCAGAAACATGTGAAACGTCTTCCACATTTCCAGAAACACAGGAAAAATTCCATAAACACATGCAAACGTTTACATCTTTTCTAGACATTTAAAACGCAAGCATTAACAATAGTCTACTAACATATAAAACATGTCCCATTTATTTCCATAAACACTTTTGGATAAACAGGAATAAGAAAATTAATTTTTTAGAAAATTATTAATCACATAAAACATTAACCAAACTGAACTGCAAAAAGCAGAAACACTGATCTATGCAGTATACGTGGAGAACCACAACAGCTTTCCAAAAATCACATTTTCAGATCACCAACACAAACAATTCAACGTAAAATATACAACATTTCCATATTATAACCAAATCAAAAATTAATCAAGCTTATGAATCAAAATTAAAACTAATAATGGTGGCTTTGATACCACTGTTGAAAAAATTACACAAGATCAAATCAGAGTAACACAACGGAAATAATATAATTTTTTTCCATAGAATCAACTTTAACAGAATTAAATTAGAAACATAAAATAGGAAATTGATAAAGCTATACTAACCTGTTCCGATTTCTTGATACAATTTCCTATTTCTTCGAAACTGTCAATTTTACGAGCTGTTTAATCGTTCGGCCTCTAACGGTATCCACAGATCTATTCAAAGAAAACTCAAATCAAATTTGAGAGGAAAAATTGTAAGAAGTGCTAGCTACAATTTTTTAATTTTTCCTTTATATGAAAATCTTATTTTCATATCCTTGATTTTATTAAAATTATAACTAAAGTTAAACTTTAATTATAATTATTAATTAATCCTTATAAGATCAAATATCACATATTGACCTTTAAATTTTCTACAACTTTCAATTAAGTCCAACTTAATTCAAATTTCATTTTCTTCTTTATAGACCTTTAAAATGTTGGCCATGATTATAAATTCTAATTTAATTCATAACTAGAATAAGATAAATTAAAACTCCTTTTAATTTATCTTTAATTCTCTAATTAAACAATTTATAATCATAAATCATGATTGATGTCTAGCAATATGTCATGACCACCCAAATATTAGGAATGTCAAAGTGGTTTGACTTAACCTATCTATGCATAGTTATCTTGTATAAATTAATCCTTTCGTCGTCTAATGTTCTAATTGGAATTAGAGTATGAAATTCGTGTCTACTCTAAATAATCCAATCATATTCATTCTTTCTAATTAGTAAAGGATTTATAATTAATATTTGAAAACAACTTTTTCAAATTTGTTGTTTTCAAATATCAATTTACTCTAGCCAGAGATTCCCAAGAATCATTACTAATCAAGATCAGCAAAACATTCTCCCTAATTACTTTAGGATAACGAATTCTTTATTGATTTAATCAACTATCTCAACATAGTCCATGCTATATCCAATAACTACCGAATTAAACTACTCCAGGAATAGAACATAAGTAGCATCAAAACATAGTAATTCCTACATAAGATAACTTTGGTAATCTCAAGTCTAAGGATTAATTATACAACCATCATAATGAGATAATCCACAGACACACAAGTAATGTTACATTCAGGATTTTCATAATTGAGATCAGTTCAATGAACTTATTCTCTAATAAGCACCTACATGTTTTTTTAAATATCTCTACACTTTAATTTATGAGATCGATTACTTTCTTCATAAGAAAGAAACAAATATGTGCTAGTCTAACCATTTCATCAATACCCTCTCTTGATGAAACTATGACTAGGAACATTTTATGTTGGGCCTCGAATTTTTTTCATTTATGTCATTAAGCACGAATTGTGTTAATTGTGTGATTATGTCTTAGTTTGATTTAATTGGGAGTGTTAGTGGATAATTAAGGTTTATTTGTGTTTAAGTGAGAATGAAAGGGTAAAAGTATATGAGGGCTTTTTGGGAAGATTACTTAAGTTGGATAGGTTAAGGCTTTGCATAGGAGGGTATTTTAGTCATTGTCCATTCCTTTAGGTTTTAAAGAAAGAATTAGAAAGAAAGAAGGAAAAAGTAAGAAGAGAGAAGAAGAAGGAAGAGTTATCGTGGGTGAGGAAGAAGAGAAGAGAAATTAGGGCTTTTGATTCCTAAGGTTTTCGACAGAGTTTGAAGCACATTACTGGTAAGTTTAGCTTCATTCCATTGTGTTGTGATGAGATTAAACCCTAGAATTGTTTTACATATGTTAGAATCGGTGGTTTAGGGTTTAAAGGCAAAAATGGATAGATTTCTTGGGTTGTTGGATTTGTGGCTGATTTTAAGGTTTGAATGAGTTAGAAATGTAGTTTTAGACTTGAATCAAGGTTTAGGTGTGTTGCATTTGCTTAAGGGAATGATTGAAGTGGGAAAATGCTGGAAAAATCGAGTTCGGAGACGTTCTCCAGGAGCACGCCGCGACGTGCGAGGAAGGTATGCACGTCGCGACATGCAAATTTGTGCACGTCGCGGCGAGCAGCAGGCCTTCGTCGCGACGTGTGAGAAGGTGCATGCCGCGGCGAGCACGTGCCGTTCGCCGAGGCGAGAGTGGCCCTCGTTGCTGCGAGCCCCCTTGTTTCCAGCAGCGATGAATTTTAGTATTTTGAGCATATCTTTTGTTATGGATGTCCAAATGAGGTAATTTTGGATTAGTTGTGAACTAGAGTTAGAGGGCTAGAAGTTTTATAAAGAAGGGAAGTTCAGAATTTGCCTCTTAGGATTCAGGATTTTGGTTGGAAGTCGAATGTAGCTTTTAGTGCTTTACTTTTGATTTTCAAGTTTTGAATATTGTTTGAATGGAAACTTGGTTTGTTTTAGGAAACCAAGCCGACCTGATCCAATCGTAAGATGAAGGACAATAGTGAGTTGGATTCTTGAACGATATTAGGTGGGTAATATATTTATGGTTGTTGTGTGTATGTGCAATATGTGTATGCTTGCTTGCATGTGTATGACAATGCTTGTGTTGAGTTATAAGAAATATTAAAAATGCATTGTGATCATGATTATGTACTGCCTTGATAGGCATTATGGCATTTTGCAAGAATAAAAAGAACGAAAAGTTTGAAAGCTTTGATAAAATGCTTTGAGCATGAAACGAGTTGTTATGTGCTTTATTTGGGTGAGAGAGTAACGGATCGTTAGTCACGTGCACGTCGACGTATAGCCTTTTCCCGGCTACCCGTTTGAGGCCATGAGATCCTGAGAAATCAGAGTCGGATAGTATACGGTATAAACTTCGATTTATCCCGATCGTTTTACGGAACTCTCGAGCCATTTGTGTGCATTCATTATTGATTTGTTGGGCATGATGCATGATGAATTGTTATATTGTGTAATCATATGACATATTCTTGTGAGGATTGTAAATTGATAGATTGATGACTTGCTATATGCTTGTATATATATATATATATATATGTATATGCTTGAATGTGTGGCTCGTTGTCAATGGCTATAAATGTATATGCCACTGAGCTTCGCAGCTCACCCCATTATCTCCCACTCCTCAGGTGCAGAACAAGGCATCGGAAACTCCAAGATAGTTAGGAGCTTTGTATTAAGTTAGTATTTTGGTTGGCCCTCCGAGCATATCATCATGGAGCATTTTCATGTATTTTGGATTTAGACTTTATTCTGTATTATGTATGGTTGAGAATACTTGTTGAATTTCTCCGAATGATAATGACAGGATGGCTTATGTAATTGGGATGATTAATGCATGTTTAGAATGTATGTGTAGAATGTGTGTATGTATGGGTATATGTTTGTGTGAATCGAAATTATATATGGATGTTGGGATCGGGTCTGAAGTTTTGGGGAGCTCGTCGCTGGCGCAGCCCGAGGGGCCACCTCGAGAATGGGGAATCGGGACCCGGGCCCAACATGTTTTGTATTAGAGCGCCTAGGTTTTGTGTCCTCAGCTTAGAATGCATAGTAGGATGAATGGTTTGATATATGGTTATGTGTTGCATTTGATTGATTGCATTAAGTGACATGCATATCATGCATACACGTAGGAATTTAGATTGACACGTAGCTAATCCTTAGTGTTTGGATTTGAAAGAGTACGATGCCACCTCGTAGAAGGACACGAGGAGTTCTACAAGGATTTGTTTTACCTGACTCTCCGACTGGAGAGGAGATGACTGATGAGTCGGTAGCCCCAGGAAATGCTAAGGCTTCTGTAGGGCTAGGTAATGAGCCCATGCCATCGCAGACGTAGGAGTCGCTGGTTATGCAGGAGCCAGTGCCTCCACTGGATCTGAGGTTGTTCTGCATTCACTGGCGCTTGTTCAAAGCTATGGGTCGATGCCACGCCTTCCGCTTCACCCCATTGACTAAGAAGGGGAGACGGTTAGACAAGTTGAGGAAGTATGGAGTAGTGGACTTCTACGAGACCACTGATCCTGAGGAAGCCGAGACATGGCTGAAAAAGAACGAGAGAGTCTTAGATCAGATGGAGTGTGAGGATGATGAGCCGGTTATTTATGCTGCAAGCTTGCTTCAGGGAGATGCTCTACATTGGTGGGAGACTGTGCCAGGGAGTCATATGAGACCAGCAGGGTTGGCATGACAGGACTTCCTTGCTGCTTTCAGGAAGAAATATCTGTCTGAGGTGTACATTCAGCAGAAGCAGAGGGAGTTCCTCAGTCTTACTCAGAGGGAGATGACAGTTAGTGAGTATGAGCGCTGGTTTACGCAGTTATCCCGGTATGCTTCGGATCTGATGCTGAGTGAGGCTGCTAGATGTCGCCGGTTTGAGTCGGGACTGCACTTAGCCATCAGAGAGAAAGTGATAGTGCAGAACTTTTGTGACTTTCAGCAGTTGGTTGAGGCAGCACTGAGGGTTGATAACATAGAGAATATCAAGAGTGCTGTGAACAAGAAGAGAAAAGGAAGAGAGCAGTTCAAGAGGGGAGGTAGTACTAGTACTCTATGCGCATGAAGTGCAGGAGCTTCCCTATGCAGTCTGAGGAGAGGAGCAGCGGTGCTAGCCGATCTCGACCTATGAAGACTCCTACTGTTTCTCACCAAGCCTCAACGGTGGGCGGCAGTAGAAGGGGAGATGGGGATAGGTCATTTATTCTGAAGTGTGAGCACTATGGGAGACCCCATAGAGGAGAGTGCTACAGATTGACAGGAGCTTGCTTTAACTGTGGGGAGAAGGGGCACATTGCTAGAGAGTGTCCTCAACCTCCACGACAAGAGAGAAGCTAGATGCAAGCTTCCAGGAGAACAGAGACTGTGGGACAAAAGACTTCTACAAAAGTGGGCAGTTCTGATGCAGCCAAGAGAGTGAGTCTTCCAGGTAGACCGAGGGGGCAGGCACCGGCTAGGGTGTTTGCGATGACTCGGGAGGATGCAGAGACCGCTTCGGATGTTGTCACTAGTATGGTTAGACTCTTTTCTGATGATGTGATTGCCTTGATTGATCCGGGTTCTACTCATTCGTTTGTTTCTTCGAGTATACCTGTGTGTGGTAGAGATTTGAGCCCTTTGGATACTCCGCTAATGGTGAGTACTCCAATCGGCCAGTATATTATTATCAGTCAAGTGTATAGAGGGTGTGAGATTTGTATTGGTGGAGAACTTCTGGTGGTGGATTTAATGCCACTGAAGATGGGAGGATTAGATGTGATTTTGGGTATGGACACGTTGGAGAGGTACAACGCCCGTCTGGATTGTAAGCAAAAGACGGTAGAATTTGAATTGGATGACGACAGAAGAGTGGTGTTTACAGGGGACAGAAAAGCAAGTCCGCCCAGAATTGTTTCAGCTTTGACAGCAGAGAAGATGATGAGGAAGGGATGTAAGGCATTGTTGGCCTACGTGGTAGACACAAGAGCGGATAGAGGGAAGCTTGAGAATATTCTAGTAGTCAGGGAATTCTCGGATGTTTTTTCCGACGAATTGCCAGGACTACCGTCAGCTAGGGAATTGAGTTTCTCATTGAGCTTCTTTCAGGTACGGCGCCAATTTCAATTCCGCCTTACCGGATGGCTCCGGCGGAATTGAAAGAGCTTAAGGAGTAGTTGGAGAAGGGGTTTATAAGGCCAAGCTCTTCACCTTGGGGAGCTCCGGTCCTTTTTGTAAAGAAGAAAGATGGATCGTTGAGGATGTGTGTAGACTACCGGAAGCTTAATCAGGTCACTGTGAAGAACCGATATCCGCTTCCTCGCATTGATGATCTGTTTGATCAATTGCAATGGGCGAAAGTCTTCTCCAAGATAGACTTGAGATCGGGTTGTTATCAGTTGAGGATAAAGGAGTCGGATGTGCCAAAGACTGCTTTTAGGAAACGGTATGGGCATTTTGAGTTTTTGGTTATGCCTTTCAGATTGACGAATGCCCCTGCAGCCTTTATGGATTTGATGAATCGGGTCTTTAAGCCTTTCTTGGACCAATTTATCATTGTCTTTATTGATGATATATTGGTTTATTCCAAGAGTGATAAGGAGCATTTGAGGATTTCTTTGGAGACATTGAGGAGAAACGAGTTGTATGCCAAATTCTATAAATGCAAATTTTGGCTTAGGGAAGTTGCATTTCTTGGACATGTGATCTCAGAGCAAGGAGTGCATGTGGATCCAAAGAAAATAGAAGTTGTGGTGAACTGGGAAGTGCCGAAGAATGTAGCAGAGGTGAGGAGTTTTTTGGGTTTGGCAGGTTACTATAGGAGATTTGTGGAGGGATTCTCTATGATATCCGCTCCGATGACTAAGTTATTAAGGAAAAATTAGAAGTTTATCTGGAGTGATGAATGCCAGAAGAGCTTTGAGGAGTTCAAGCGCAGATTGACAAGTGCTCCGATTTTGATTCTGCCTTCTGGAGATGAGGGTTATACCGTGTATAGTGATGCTTCGAGGAAGGGTCTTGGTTGTGTTTTGATGCAGGGAGATAGGGTGATTGCTTATGCTTCGAGGCAGTTGAAGCTATATGAGTTGAACTATCCGACACATGATTTGGAGTTGGCAGCAGTGATCTTTGCCTTGAAGATTTGGAGGCATTATCTGTATAGAGTTCAGACAAGGATCTTTACCGATCATAAGAGTCTCAAGTACTTGTTGAGCCAGAAGGAACTGAATTTGAGACAGAGAAGGTGGATCGAGTTGCTTAAGGATTATGATTTGCTGATTGAGTATCACCCAGGTAAGGCCAATGTAGTGGCAGATGCCTTGAGTAGGAAGTCTTCGATTACTCATGTTCAGACGGTTTATCTTCCTTTATTGGAAGAGATGGCCAAGCTTAAGATAAGCTTGAGGCAAGAGGAGCCAGATTACCTTCTAGCTAACTTCCGAGTGAGACCGATACTCAGGGAGAAAGTTAGGGAATTGCAGGCATAAGATGCGGATTTGAGCAAGCTTCGAGATGAAATTCGAAATGGTAAGATTTCTGAAGTGGTAGTGAGTGATGACGGACTTATGACAGTAGGGAACAGGTTTTGTATCCCAGATGTACAGGAGGTTAGGGATGAGATTTTGGATGAGGCACACAATGCGCCTTATGTCATGCATCCAGGTAGTACCAAGATGTACAAGGATTTGAGAGAGCATTTTTGGTGGAAAGGCATGAAGAGGGATGTAGCAGAGTTTGTGGGTAAGTGTCTAGTATGTCAGGAAGTCAAGGCTGAACACCAGGCACCTTCAGGCAAGTTGAGGCCATTGTCCATCCCAGAATGGAAGTGGAAAAGGGTGACCATGGACTTTCTGATGGGTTTGCCTAAGACCAGTAGGAAGCATGATGCAATTTGGGTTATTGTGGATCGGTTGACGAAGTCAGCTCACTTTTTGGCAATTAAGCAGACTGATTCTTTGCATTTGCTAGCAAAGAAGTAAATTGATGAGATAGTGAGATTGCACGGGATCCCAGATTCGATTGTGTCTGATAGAGACCCTCGGTTTACTTCAAAATTTTGGGGCAGTTTGCAGGAAGCTTTAGGGACTAAGCTGAATTTTAGTATGGCTTTTCACCCTCATACGGATGGTCAATCAGAGAGGACAATTCGGACGCTTGAGGGAATGCTCAGGGCATGTGTGATGGATTTCAGAGGAGCTTGGGATGAGCATTTGCCATTGGTCGAATTTGCTTATAATAATTCGTACCATTCAAGCATTCAGATGGCTCCATATGAGGCTTTGTATGGGAGGAAATGTAGAACTCCGATTTGTTGGGATGAAGAAGGAGAGAGGAAACTGGTAGGACCAGAATTGATTCAGACAACAGTTGAGAAAGTCAATCTGGTTAAGCAACGACTTAAGGCAGCAAAGGATAGGATGAAGAGCTACATTGATGCACACCGAAAGGAGATGGAGTTCGAAGTCGGTGAGAAAGTGTTCCTTAAGACGTCTCCTTAGAAAGGAGTAATGAGGTTTGGCAAAAAGGGCAAGTTGAGTCCGAGGTATGTGGGTCCTTATGAGATCCTTGAGAGGATTGGACCACTCGCCTATAAGTTGGCGTTACCTCCGGAATTGTCTCAGATTCATGACGTTTTCCATGTTTCCATGCTGAGCAGGTATAGATCGGATCCTTCTCATATTATTCAGACTAGTGAGGTTCAATTGAGAGATGATTTGAGTTATGAGGAGCTTCAGTGGAGATTTTGGATACAAAGGACAAGGTCCTCAGGAATAAGACAGTTCAGCTAGTCAAAGTCCTGTGGAGGAATCATTCGATAGAGGAGGCTACTTGGGAGCCATTGGAAGCCATGAAGGAGAAGTATCCATATCTCTTCGATGATCCAGGTAATAATTTGGAGGACAAAAATTTTTTTTAGAGGGGTAGAAACGTTGGGCCCCGAATTTTTTTCATTTATGTCATTAAGCACGAATTGTGTTAATTGTGTGATTATGTCTTAGTTTGATTTAATTGGGAGTGTTAGTGGATAATTAAGGTTTATTTGTGTTTAAGTGAGAATGAAAGGGTAAAAGTATATGAGGGCTTTTTGGGAAGATTACTTAAGTTGGATAGGTTAAGGCTTTGCATAGGAGGGTATTTTAGTCATTGTCCATTCCTTTAGGTTTAAAAGAAAGAATTAGAAAGAAAGAAGGAAAAAGTAAGAAGAGAGAAGAAGAAGGAAGAGTTATCGTGGGTGAGGAAGAAGAGAAGAGAAATTAGGGCTTTTGATTCCTAAGGTTTTCGACAAAGTTTGAAGCACATTACTGGTAAGTTTAGCTTCATTCCATTGTGTTGTGATGAGATTAAACCCTAGAATTGTTTTGCATATGTTAGAATCGGTGGTTTAGGGTTTAAAGGCAAAAATGGATAGATTTCTTGAGTTGTTGGATTTGTGGCTAATTTTAAGGTTTGAATGAGTTAGAAATGTAGTTTTAGACTTGAATCAAAGTTTAGGTGTGTTGCATTTGCTTAAGGGAAGGATTGAAGTGGGAAAATGCTGGAAAAATCGGGTTCGGAGACGTTCTCTAGACCCGCACATCGCGACGTGCTCATGAGCATGCCGCGACGTGCGAGGAAGGTATGCATGTCGCAATGTGCGAATTTGTGCACATCGTGGCGAGCAGCAGGCCTTCGTTGCGACGTACGAGAAAGAGCACGCCACGACGTGCGAGGAAATGGTGCACGCCGCGGCGAGCACGGGCCGTTTGCCGCGGCGAGCGTGGCCCTCGTCGCGACGAGGCCCCTTGTTTCCAGCAACGATGAATTTTAGTATTTTGAGCATATCTTTTGCTGTGGATGTCTAAATGAGATGATTTTGGATTCGTTGTGAACTAGAGTTAGAGGGCTACAAGTTTTATAAAGAAGGGAAGTTCGGAATTTTCCTCTTAGGATTCGGGATTTTGGTTGGAAGTCGAATGTAGACTTTTAGTGCTTTACTTTTGATTTTCAAGTTTTGAATATTGTTTGAATGGAAACTTGGTTTGTTTTAGGAAACCAAGCGGACCTAATCCTATCGCAAGAGGAAGGACAACAGTGAGTTAGATTCTCGAGCGATATTAGGTGGGTAATATATTTATGGTTGTTGTGTGTATGGGCAATATGTGTATGCTTGCTTGCATGTGTGTGGCACTGCTTGTGTTGAATTATAAGAAATATTGAAAATGCATTGTGATCATGATTATGTACTGTCTTGATAGGCATTATGGCATTTTGCAAGAATGAAAAGAACGAAAAGTATGAAAGCTTTGATAAAATGCTTTGAACATGAAACGAGTTGTTATGTGCTTTGTTTGGGTGAGAGAGTAACAGATCGTTAGTCACGTGCACGTCGACGTATAGCCTTTTCTTGGCTGCCCGCTTGAAACCACAATATCCTGAAAAATCGGACTCGGATAGTTTACGATATAAACTTCGATTTATCCAGATCGTTTTACGGAACTCTCGAGCCATTTGTGTGCATTCATTATTGATTTGTTGGGCATGGTGCATGATGAATTGTTATATTGTGTAATCATATGGCATATTCTTGTGAGTATTGTAAATTGATAGATTGATGACTTGCTATATGCTTGTATATATATATATATATATATATATATATATATATATATATATATATATATATGTATATGCTTAAATGTGTGACTCGTTGCCAATGGCTATAAATGTATATGCCACTGAGCTTCGCAGCTCACCCCATTATCTCCCACTCCTCAGGTGCAGAACGAGACGATCGTTGATCTTGCAAGGCATCGGAAACTCCAAGATAGTTAGGAGCTTTGTATTAAGTTAGTATTTTGGTTGGCCCTCCGAGCATATCATCATGGAGCATTTTCATGTATTTTGGATTTAGACTTTATTTTGTATTATGTATGGTTGAGAATACTTGTTGAATTTCTCCGAATGATAATGACATGATGGCTTATGTAATTGGGATGATTAATGCATGTTTAGAATGCATGTGTAGAATGTGTGTATGTATGGGTATATGTTTGTGTGAATCGAAATTATGTATAGATGTTGGGATCGGGTCTGAAGTTTTAGGGAGCTCGTCGCTGGCACAGCCCGAGGGGCCACCTGGGGAATGGGGAATCGGGAGCCGGGCCCAACATTTTAGGAATAATACAAAAATGCTTTTGGAATCTCATACTTATAATCACATTATAATTTCTAATAGCATAATAATTATTCCAGGGATTTTTTCTTTATGATTAATATTTAAATAATTAAAAATACACAGAGATAAAGAATGCCTTTTATTGAATAAAACAAAATTTATACAAAAATATACAACCAAAATTGGCTGCAAGGGCATAAACCAACAGAAGGGTGGGAGATCTCATAGACCTATTAACCCCATATCAGTTTCTTTTATTACCGACGTGAGACAATTAGATCGTAACATCCCACCATGCTTCACAGCCCAGGCACTGGTAGGCTAGCTGTCCACTAGACCTTTTCTAACCCTAGGCGAACACTGCTATACTGACGTCACCACCCACATACCCACGCTAGATTTTTTCTAGACCCAGACGAACACTGTAATGTCGATGTCACCACCCGTAGGCGTGGCACAAGGACTTGAAGGAGTGGTGTTAGCTCTGATATCAATTGTTACAGGTCTTATGAGAGAACCAACCCCAAAAGCTAGCTTAAAGGGTGGGAGAGCCCATAAGCCTATAAATCCCATATCGGTTTCTTTTATTACCGATGTGGGACAATTAGATCGTAACATCCCACCATGCTTCACAGCCCAGGCACCAGCAGGCTGGCTATGCGCTAGATCCCTTTTAGCCCCAGCGAACACTACTATACTGGCGTCCCTACCCACGTACCTACTGGTTGGCTGTGCGCTAGACTTTTTCTAGCCTCGGGCGAACACTACAATGTTGGCGTCACCACCCATAAACGAGGCACAAGGACTTGAAGGAGTGGTGTTAGCTCTGATACCAATTGTTACAGGTCTTATAAAAGAACCAACCTCGAAAGCTAGCTTAAACAGTGAGAGAGTCCATAAGCCTATAAACCCCAAGTCAACCTCTTTTATTACTGATGTGGGATAATTAGACCGTAACATCTTCCTTTATAGTTCCGGTGAACTTCCTTCTTGACCTAAACCCTCCTTTGTACTTCGAAAGGAATAATGGGTTTAGGATTCAAAGGACAATCATTCGCTTTATGCCCAAATTTTGAGCATGTCTTATATTGCCAAGGCTCCATTCATACTTCACTTCTTACACTAGCTTGTTTCCATCTAGCCCTTCATGAGTTACTTCATTCTTTGACGAGTGGGAAGAATTCTCCTCAATTAATATTTCGTGCATAGGACAATCTTTCCTTTCTAGAGGTTAACTTATCTGCATAATACCCACAATACTAGCAATTCTACCGAGCATTCAAGGAGACCATAATTGTAAATCTAATCCAAGAAAAGTCACCCAAACTGGAATAAATTCAAGGCATGTAGGGTCAATTTTTAGTCCACATTTCGAAATTCTCAAAATTATAATAGGATTTTGCCCTTGAACAACCACGGTCCAATTTCAAGAATACAGTTCGTATCATCAACTGAACTGAATCTATAAACATAGATTCTATTTTCATTCAAGAAAATTTTTGGTTTAGCAACCGTATTCCACCTTGCTGTCAAATATTTCTCCATGACTGTGGAAGGAACCCTCATTCTCATCACGGCACCAACTAGAGAGGATTTCCAGTGAAAAATGTCAAATTCAACCTCCTTTGAAAAGTTCAGGACATCGGAATCATCCGGGGTCACAAAGTCAAGATTTAGGCAATTAGAAAGGGTTGATTACCTTGAAGCACCTGATTCTAAGCCTAATGGTGTGTTTCATCGAGAGTTTTATAATGGAATAAAATAGAACGTAACATAGTTCTCTCATTTTGAAAGAAGTTTTATAATAGAATGGAATAAAATATGATAGAAGTGGAGAGTTTTATATTATGATCCATTTCATCTTAAACAGTAAAAATGATTAAATTCGGAGGTTTAGGATGGAATGCAAGTTAATAAATATATACTACTTAATATACTCTCAATAATTTTCATCATAGCAATTATTTCTTATTTTACCTTAATAACGACCAACACAACATAATAATATTTTTATATAATAAACAATAAATTGTATATAATTAATAATAAAATAATAAATTTTTTATTAATAAAATAGAAAAATATATAAAAACTTATTTTAATTATTTGTCATAGTATGACATATTTTAGTAAGTCACAAATATATTTTTATATGAATAAAAATATAAATAAATTATTTTAATATAAATCAAATAGAATAGAATAATATTTAATATAATAAATTTTATTAAATAATTAATAATAATATTTTTATATAATTAATAATAAATTATATATAATTAATAATAAAATAATAAAATATTAATAAAATAATATATATATATATATATATATATATATATATATATATATAATTATTGTTCAAGTTACAATCGTGATTTTAATTGTTTGTCACAATTATTGTGACTTGTTCTTCGTAAGTGATATATTTTTGCTGTTTTAAAATTATAGAATTCGCGTATTTTTGTGTTTTTAGTTTTAGATTATAATTTAAATATTTTATCTTATTTTATCCATTTTTCAAAATACATTTTATTGACTCTTCCATCCCTATAAAAATCATTTCATTACATTGAACATCCCTCTTACACAACTTTTCCCTTTTCCCTGTATTACATTTTATTTCGTTATAAACCTTTCCCATACATACTATTCCTATCAAGGCTTCCACAAATATTTCTTCATGACTATGGAAGGAACTCTTATTCTCATCACGACAGCAACTAGAGAGGATTCCTAGTAAGAAACCTCATATTCAACCACCTTCTTTGAGAAGTTCAGGACATCGGAATCATCAAGGTTCACAAAGTCAAGACCTAGGCAATTAAAAGGTTCTGATTACCTTGAACCATCTGATTCCAAGCCTTAGATTGCCGCAATGTTACCTCATCTACCTCCATCTCTGTAACATCCCGTCTCTATAATCCCGTCTCTATATTAAGAATTAGAACCCAGATTTCAATAATTGAGAAAATAGCAATGTAAGAGTTAGAAAAATTTGCATTTCATGCTTAACATAATGTCAGCATACATGCATGTGAATTTGAATTTTTACACATATGAAAATAATTGTACATGCACTCATTGACATTCTAGGTTTATTGAATTGTAATGGGATATGTTGAGAATTATGGTTATAGTGAATGAGCTAAATGAAATAGAGTAGAAGGATTAGAAATAAAAAAAAAATTGAAGTGTTGGATTATAGTGAATAGAAGTCATCTAAAAAGTTATTGGGAATGAATAGTTAACGGAATTAAATTTGATCTAAAACTTCCACGAATAAACTGTACTAATCTAGATGGATTTTGACAAAATTATTTTCATGGAAGTTGTAGATCTTTTTCTTAGCTTTCCATTGATATAAAGTTTGCAATTTTTGAATATCAAAGTAAAAAGTTATAATCCTTATAAGTGAAGATGATCAGGAGTATAGGATGTATTGTCTGGTGAGGACGCATCGTTTGGTGAGGACGTATCGCCTGATGAGGACGCTTCGTCTGGTGAGGATGTATCGTCTAGTGAGAACGCTTCGTCTAGTGAAAACGTATCGTCTGGTGAGAACGCTTCGTCTGGTGAAAATGTATCATCTGGTAATGACGTATCGTCCAGTGAGGTCATATCGTCTAATGACATCATATCGTCTGATGCACTGTTCATCTTGTATTGTCTAATCCAATTCTGATCCTTTAGATGACAAAATCTCATTTCTATGTCTTCATGAAAGATGTAGATATTGAAATCCTCTTTCAAACTATTTAAAGAGCACCTTAATCCGATATCTCCAGAGAAAGCTATGCTAATTGTAAGATATCTTCTATATACTATTCATAACCTTCTTTTGATCACTATTCATCTGGTATAGTCTGGTCCAATTTTGATCCTTTAGATGACAAAATCTCACTTCAATGTCTTCATGAAAGATGCAGATATTGAAGTCTTCTTTCGAACCCTTCAAGAATGACCTTGATCTGATATCCCTAGAGCAAGTTATGTCATTTGTCCCGAAATAGGTTCAATATGATTAAGAACGGAACCTTGTTTGATTTCCTTCGGCCAATCTTTGTTATCCGACTTCTAAATGAAATGATTCTTGAAGGAATAGATCCCAACACACATTGTACTATCTCTCCACAAAAATTGGCAGCATTTCGAATTGAGTGGAAAAAAAAGGTTTTGATTAAAGGAAAGTAAAAGAATCTGTTGGAATAGTATGAACTGATATTATTTTAATGAACATACTTCGACATTTTTGATTATATCTGAAACTATAGGGTTCTAAATGAGATGATTTTTAATTTAGAGTAAACTATAAATATATGACTACAAATCATCTTAAGAAATCAAATTGTGATTCAGTTTCTAAAATGTTCAATTTCTGGATGAAAGTTGTGCTTAGTATATTGTTTTGAACAAGAGCATTCCAAAATTATTTGAAGCATATCTTTCAAATCACTGATGAACCAAATTGGATGATTTTGATATCAATGAAAACATAAGACATAGAGGAACATGTTTCTAAAAGAAAGTGATAACATAACTTCAATATAGGGGTCAAAAAGAATATGTAAAGTTGAACCGAAATGATTTTTTTATGAAAAAAATTTGAAAGTGAGTATGGCACCACAAGTAAATGTCTCAAAACGAGTTACTCACTCACTCACAGGTTTATGAAATGAAAGTTTTACCAAATCTATGAAATATACTCCACGATTAGTTTCATCAGCACAAACATAAGACGCAGTTGTAATTGAATGTAAGGTACAGTCAAATTTTATTCTCTACTGTTCTTTGACGAAACAGATCACATTCAGGTGGTCAAGATAGTAAGTATCATGGGCTTGGATTTGGGCGAGTTCGGATTCATCCTATCCATGTCTTCCATAAGGCAGATGAAAAACCTTTGGACTTTTAAGTTGGAACTTTCTGCATACAGAATCAATATCATAAAGTTAGCATACAGATTAACTTATTGACTGTTTTTTGAGTTCAAGTTTTGATCCAGTAACTTCACCAAGAACTAAGTTGACAAAGATATCAGCAAATGATGTACCTTTGTGGAACTCTGGTTAGAGGAAGAGCAGCATTCCTTGGCTTGGTTGTGGGAATTCATGTCAGAAATATTATTGGATGGCTCTGAAACACTCGATTGAAACATTGGGGGGACATAACACAGGCTTTCCAGCTGACGAGCAGCAGCAACTTGTGCTGAAGGGAGCTCCGGTGGATTGTACTCTAAATGGACTCCAAAAAGCATGTACCTGCTACCACCGTTTGTAGGAGCTAGAGGAACTTCATTTGCATCTTTCAGTTCCAAAACTCTGCAGTCCTGCGATCCGGAAGTGCGAGAGTTGATATTCTGAATTGGCAAGTTTCTGTTTCTTGCATTATTTTCATGGATTCCGTAAGAGCTGTGTGTTGGACACCAACTAGTAGGAATATCCAGTCTTGCTATTTTTCCATCAGGAAACGATTCAGTGCAACCGGGACACAGATAAAATGGACCGTTCATAGGAATGTGAGGCTGGTGTTTTGGTCCCAGTGATATGCATGGAATATCAACATTTGGTGAGGAATTCAAACACGACATTGTTGGTGACTTAAGTTCACCCAATTCACTAACACCTCTGTCACTATCTTCTTGACCTTGCAAGACCTCCGAGTGACTTTGAGGTGCATCATCAACTGGCCTAGCTAATGGGCCTGGTAATAAAGGAAACATAGTTCAAGTCAAAGTGAGTACTTTCTAGAAACACAGGTTGATGATTGTTTTTAATTTCCTATGCAGCCACTATTGTTTAGAAGAGAAGCACTGACCATCCTTGAACATGTTACGAAACTCAGGTAGTGATAAGTTTAATGTCCTTCGCCTTTTAGATGGTTGTAGAAGAGAAGTGTTCTTTCGAATACTCTCTATTGGCTCAATATCCCAAGGAAAAACTCGCTTAGGGCACACAAATCCATTCGATTTGATATCCCATTTTACCTGAAAGAGATCATAAATTCTTAAAATAGATTGATTAGAAGTTATCATAATGATCCAAAAAGGTCCAAAGTCACAGAGGGAGTTTGCACCTTTAGACTTCTCCAATCTGAATTGGGCCACCGAATGGGATCAATGTCTTGAGTATCAACAATAGTGCCCTCAAATCTGCATATTATAATTGCAGCTCTTGTAATGGTGCTAGTGCAAGTTATGCTTTCTAAAAATGAACTCAATTGCAGTAATTATTACCTTTCCTGTACACATTCGTCATTTTCAAACTGCAATCTAAATCTTGTGCCAATGGAGAAGTCAATCTCTTCCGATTTCATGTAACGATCGTAAGGAATGATAAATCCAGCAGGATTTGTCCTGAAAGTGATACAACATGGTTCCTTGTTTAAAACTTAGCACTTCAGGCTGCTAAAAAACTTAAGTTCTAGGCATCAATAACGCCAGAAAAATATTGAGATACTTTTCAAACTTTCACTAAATATATTTGAAACTTTATAGACATGCATTGCATTGACAATATTTGCTTCCATTACCTTTTTCTTTTTTAGGAAAAGGACCCCTGCTCTTTTGTTTTTAATGATTGCGTGCTTGTCAATAATACAACTTTCAACCTTAAAGAAAAGAATATGCATGCACTTGATTTACCACTAAAAGACAGCAGTACCACACACTTCCTTCCATGCCAGTGGGCATGTTCCCCTATGCGTCCCAATGACACTTAAATGGTAAGATATCTAACAACGCAAGCAATTTACTATCTTAAAAGTGAAAGTTACTTCTAAGACTATACCAAGGATGATAGAAGACAGTAAACGTTGTTTCCGTAGAAAGGGCATAATAAGCACTGGCAAGGATTCCATGCTGTATGCTTGGTCCAGATATGACATTTGATGCCACATTGCTGTGCAGTTTCATTGCCCGTCGGATCCCGACACGCAGTTCTCCATTTTTTCCTCTATATAAAACATTTGTGATTATGCATCCAACAAAGAAAAGACACCTCTGAAAGTGAATGTTGGGATGTTCTGATAGTTTATACTGTTTTACTCTGAATTGGAACATGGACCAGATTCATGTAAGGAGAGAACACAAACACTCACACACTCACAGAGAGAGAGAGACAGAGAGAGAGAACCTAAGCAAGATAAATGCATCCCCAGCAACAAGCTTTTTTGACGATACAAAAGTGCTCCATCCGCTTGTAAGGAGGTGCCTCTTTGGCTGACCTATAATACAAGCTACTCCAATTGGATTGAGAAGGAAAATGAAAAACTAGAAGCAAGTCCACTGGTATTTCATCTAACTCTTTCCTTCTTTCTTCAACACCATGTTAAGAAGATAGCAACTTGCATTGCCTCAAAAAAAACAGTCATGAAGTACATAACGATCATGCTATGTTTAATCTTAGTAGTAAATGATTCCCTTGTGGATACTGCAGACATTATAAACAATGTTAAACATTTTGAGATTTAAATTTCATTGGGATATACAGCAAGAGAAAAATCACCCCGAAAAATATGCCGAAAGTGCCATTCACACCCATGTAAGTCCTTTGCAATGAGGTCCTGGAGTGGAGGCAATCGAGTCATGTCCTGCACAAACGAAGTGAAAACAATCAACTTGCAAGATCCAAGACAAAACATAAAATGTAAAACATGTATGCAAGTAAGCATGCCTTAGAATCCCTTGGACTGTTGGTTACAGCCACTGGATTCGATAATTTATGCAGTACTTTTATTAGACAACTATGAAAAAAATACAGGTATTTAAGGTACATCCATCATGTTGTTATGCAATGAATTAGAGCAAAGAATATTAACCAAAGGTGGAAGGCACTCCTCAGCATGGCGCCTGGGAAAGGAGAATCCACCATGTGTACTTGTATCAGAAGGGGTCAGCTTCTTACAAAAGGACTGCGTACAAGCAATCTGAGGCAAAGACTGGGAAGTTCCGTCATCTTCTGACCTCGGCCCTTTTGGCTGCAGAGAAACAACTCATAAGCTGTTCAAATTAATGAAACATAAATGAAGAATTGAATTAAGCCATCTGCATATGCATGCCAACAAACAGGGAAAAATGGCCCTGTATAATTGAGAATTATTAAGATACAATTAAGCAGCATCTCTGTAGCATACCTTAGCAACTGGGAGCAAAGTTATCTGTGCGAACACCTCGTCTGTTCCAGCATCAGCCTGAATATTGACAAAAAATGATAAGAAATAGCATGTAAGCAAATTGTTCGAATGCCTGATAGAGGTTTCTGAGTACTGAGAAGCTCCATATATTTAAGAAATAGCAGTATATAGAGAATTCAGGTGACCTATCGTTAATCTCCAACCAAGGGCTTACCTTTAACTGAACATGGATAACCTTGCAGAGGATTTTGGAAGGTAGGTCATAGGCGGGCATTTTCATTGTACCATCTTGATCAGTATATGCCTCAATCTACAAGAGAAGAAGGTGTCTCTAAATTAAACTCAAACCTATTCCTAACCGCAGTAACGCCAAATGTTCGTTGGCACAAAAATTAGATATTTGTAGTGCTGTTTCAGGCGGGTAAATTATTACCATCCTAATTGGATTTCCTGCTATTTCCATGTAAAAGAAAAGGGGAGTAGCTTCGATTCAATTGAAAAAACGAAGAGTTCAAACCCAGCTTACAAGATATTATAGGATACGAAGAGTTACTGGACCAATAATCCAATGGTGAAGTTTCATAATTTGGTAAAACATTACAAAAACATAATAAGGGACAGAACCTGTTCCATATGACCTTGGGGGAAGTAGAAAACCAACTCTCCCGCTCCCGGAATGTAAACCTGAGAGCCCGCACAAGCACGCCATAGCTCAACGTATAGATCGTCTAGGTTCCCTGAGACAAATTTCCCAAAATCCCATAAACCAAGAACAGGAAAAGATTGCAATGATTACCTCTGAGATTGAATTAGAAAAAATAATATCCATTCTAGAATAAAAAATTACACAAATATCAATCACGATGGAAGATGTAAACACAAAATAAATAAACTCCAGGTTTATTGAACTTAACCATGAACTTGTCTGGACATAAAACATAACAAAAGCGGATCAAATTAAACAGACAGTAAGAAATAAAGCTTGATTTTACCTCCTCTGTTGTCAGGAGGCTCCGAGCGATTGTTAACAAGTTCTCTGGTTTTATCACCAACCCTGCTCGTTGATCCCTCCACTTTCTTACCTAATACACCGTTCTTACCCATACTCTCTCTTTATAGTTAAACACAAAAGCTCCCGCTCTCTTTTCCTCTCCGCAGTCTGATAGTTCGAATGTATAAGAGACGGGATATGGTAGGTGTAGTTTGTGAACTTAACAACCAGCGAAAGGGACAGAGAACCTCTACAAAAATCAGGTGATCATGGCACATACACCCCACTGAACGCGCAATGGGAGAGAACTACTCAAACTTCCACGCACGTCCAACACGCCAACCCAGTATCATTCTATCTCCGTGACAAAATCCCATAGTCACTTCTTTTACACGGGGTTGGTTCCTTGCAAAACCGAAACGTAACGAAGGACATCGTAACAATGGGAAGGAGGGACTTGGCAGCGACGACGGTGCTGGTGTGTGATAGTGAGTGCTTTGGCCCAAACTAAACTACTAAACTCATCGCCACCTTTTTCTCTCTTTGTTTCAGAGGTTTGTAGACAGTGGGTAGGACTTAGGAGGCAACGTGCAGCATCTCTTTATGTGGCGGGGTGAGTTTTGGCAGTATTGGTTGATAACGTGGCCGATTATCTCTATGCGGCTTTACTTTCCCTCATTCTACGAACTTTCATCTCTTCTTTGTCTTTCACTCTAATGTCCTTTCAAGGCATCAGCTATGGAGCTGTCCGCCCTGTGTTTTGTTATGCCTACGTCATCCCCTCCCCTCACAAGGTCACTTGCACTCCTAGCCTAGGAGAGGTCCGCCTAATTGTCATTTGATGTTGTTTTGTTGCCATCACTCTAGCTGTATATTCCACACAATTAAACATTTTCTTTTGTTAATTAATATATAAAATTTTAAATTACATATTACATGAAATTACAAATTTGTAATAATTTCAATAAATAAAATTCTGATTAAGACATCCCAAAACTTAATTAGAGGATAATTATATTTTTAGACAACATAATTATTATTATTATTATTATTAATAATTACAGTAACAGATAATTTACAGTTTAGGTTAACATTTGAACTAAATAAATGTTTAAGGTAAATCTTACATATTATTTAGTGAATTATTTAGAAATAGCTTCTCAATTAATTAAGAATAACGTCGTGTATTATTAGACTTTCTTAGATCTTACACCTTAGCAAAATTCTCGTTGTATGTTATTATTATTATTATTGTTGTACGTAACGAGAAACTAATTAAGGACTAAATTAGTTTGGCAGCTAAAGTTACATACCATGACTTCAATGTTAATGATTTGGATGGAGTATCTTCTTCAATGGACTCTGGATTTTGTAAACTAATTCCGTATTTTGTCTGAAATGGCGGCATTTATCCAACAAAAACAAACAATACCTATTTGCCACTACAAAATTATCAGATGATGTCTCATTATTTTCAATCCAAACTGAATTTTGTCTTACCGAGGATGTAATTCGCCTGTTATTTAAGTTAAGAGTTAGCAAAAGTGGGAAAGCAAAAAAAAACCATAATCGAATTCATGTATGAAATATCTTGTGGTGAATAATTATATTTATGTAAGAATGTTAATAAAAGAAAAGGGTGCTGTCGAGTGTCGACGCTTACTATGTTGTATTCGTTGTCGTGTAGGAAAGATTGGTTATAGGACAAATCAACGCCCAATTTCCAGTCCCCAGCTGGCTGAGGTGAAAACTACCCGTTGTCTTGGTTGTTAATGTTTCAGTTTTAAGCGTCAAATGTTTCTTTTGTTTCACAATATGGAGTTTCCTCTATCTGAATTCCAGTCATTTATTGATCCTTTTAAATTATAAATTCATAATTATTATTTTTAAATATACGTTACATAAGATATAAAATACATAATAATTCATCAATTACATGCTTTAAATAAAGAGTTGGGTAAAAAGTATAAATTTAACATAATAATTTTGCTAAAATATAAGTTAGATTGTAACATTTTAAAGTATTTAAAATAAATTATAAAATTTGAAAAACATTCAAAGTAGGTCATGAATGAAATTTGGAGAAAACTAAGCATTCATTTGTGGCAATAATGTGACTTTAATTTATTTAAAAACTATTATATTTACTTTTTGTAACTGAAAGATTACATGTTTAAATTATCATAATAGTCTCTCCAATTTAAAAATTGATATCGAAATATTATATCTTTGACAACTTCTCTCTGACTTTCTTCAAACTTTCTGAAAATCATTTCTCTGTGCGTGATTTGGAGGTGACATTCATATACAGCGAGAAGTGCTATGATGGAACAACCTTTCACGGAGGCTTCCCCGACGCTCCGGTGATTGACGAACATTTTGTAGTTCGCATCCCCAATTGTCTTCTTCTCTACAAAGGTGCTCCTCTTCTTTGCCTAGGTGTTATAGCGTATAGACCCTTGAAACATTACGGACTCAAAAAACCACGAATTCACTTGGGGTGTGATTGGACTTATTGGATTGAGCCATACGGTTGGGAAATTTGCCAAGACAACACGAGTTGGAGCCCATTCCAATTGCTTGGATCGTGATTGTTAATGTTACTATAACTTGGAGTAACGACAAATCTTCTCTACTAGTAAGAGTGTTCCAGCTTTATTCCAGTTAATTTTATCCATACATTTATATAACTTTGATATATACGGGATGAAGCCGGACATGTATTCATAGAGGCCCAAGCCATCAAAAGGAGATGGCAGAGGTACTTCCATGGCTTGTATAACGAAGAGTTAGTGGGTAACATAGAGTTAGGAGAACCCTCTATGGCAGGGCATGCTCATGATAGGGGCACAGGGGTAAGGATTACGAAGGGTGAAATTACTAAAGTGATGAGAGAGATGTAGTACGGTAGGGTCATAGGGCCAAACGAGATCCCTATAGAGGTATGGAAACGGATAAGAGTTGTCGGTAGTACATGGTTAGTTTAACTCTTGAATGTGATTTTAGAGTCAGCCAAGATGCCGGATGAATGGAAATTAAGTAGGTTAATCTCCTTATACAAAGCCAAAGGAGATATCCAACAATGTCACAACTATAGAGGTATCAAACTGATAAGTCATACCTTGAAGTTGTGGGAGAAGGTAATCGAGAAGAGGATCAGCAGGGTTGCTTCTGTATCGATCAACCAATTCGGATTTATGCCTGGTAGGTCCACAACAAAAGCGATACACCTACTCCATAGACTTATTGAATGCTACAGGGAACGTAAACGGGATTTGCATATAGTTTTTATTGACTTGGAGAAGGCATATGACAGGGTTCCTAGAGACCTCTTATGGAGATGTTTGGAAGCTAAGGGCATTCCTATCACCTATATTAACGTAATTAGGGATATGTATGAAGGCGCACTAACTAGCGTTAGGACGGTAGGTGGGGACACGGAAGCGTTCTCTATCAGTATGGGTCTCCACCAAGGATCAACATTAAGTCCTTTGTTGTTTACATTAGTGTTAGATGAGATTACCAAACATACTCAAGGAGAGGTACCTTGGTGTATGTTATTTGCGGACGATATTGTCCTAGTGGATGAGACCAAGGAAGGAGTCAATGCCAAGTTAGATTGTTGGAGAGAAGTGTTAGAATCGAAAGGTTTTAAGATGAGAAGGTCTAAGATGGAGTATTTAGAATGTAACTTTTCAGGAAGCCAAGTGGAGCATGAAGTGACAGTTGCAATCGGTACCGATGTCATACCACAGAGGACGAGTTTTAAGTATCTCGGGTCTGTCATTCAAAGTGATGGTAATATCGATGATGATATTGTACATCGTATTAGATCAGGCTAGGCCAAATGGCGAAGTGCATCATGGGTTTTATGTGACAAGAAGATCCCTTTAAAACTTAAAGGGAAGTTTTATAAAACGATAATTTGTCCGACTATGTTATATCGGACGGAGTGTTGGCCTACTAAACGTAGACATATAAGACAGTTGTTGGTAGCCGAAATGCGTATGCTTAGGTGGATGTGTGGTTTTTTCAGGAGAGATAAAGTTAGGAACTGGATGGTGAGAGAGAAACTACGGGTAGCCAGCTTTGTAGACAAGTTGAGAGAGATTAGGCTTCGGTGGTATGGGCATGTGCGGAGGAGGCCCTCCGACGCTCTGGTTCGGAGCTGTGAGGGCATAACCCTTAGTGGCAATAAGAGGAGGAGAGGGACGACGTACAAGAATTGGCGGGAAGTGATCAAGGCGGATATGTCAGAGTTATCCCTTAATGCAGTAGTTGCTCAGAATAGAAAAGTTTGGCATGATCGGATAAGGGTAAAGGATTAACTGTTCCAGTTACCCAATCCCCTTAATTGGTGAGTGACAAAAAGAGAGATGGACTTTATATAATACTAGGTTCTCGCAGATTTGTACTCCTTTAGGTACTCCCCATCTTTTTCTTTTTATTGTTTCTGTATACCGCATCATTCTTATATTGTCTCATTTGCATGCGGGTCCATTGAAAACAGCCTCTCTACTATGTAGGGATAAGGCTGCATACTATCGGACCTCCCCAGACCCTGCTTCATTGCGAGATTTCAGACTGAGTGATGATGATGATGATGATGATGATGATAGTAAGAACTAGTTTAAGGAAATAAAGGATCTAATCCCAATTAGGATTATAATAGCATCACCATTAGAATTACTAAAAAACTGATAGTTTATGTTTTTGTAGTCAATTGATTGGTTACAATTTCATGTATGATATTATTATTTTAGTTAATAAAGATGTTATTTATCTCTTTATATTTTGTTAATTACATTTGATATTTTAATACTAAAGGTTAAATCAGTAGAATAATTACTATGAAATTAAAATTATGAGTAATATCATAATTATTATATTCAATTTATATTAATGTATTATTCCTAAATCATTTCTAGTCATAGTTTCATCAACATAAGATAATGATGAAACACTAAAACTAACACATGTTATGTTTCTTTTTATAAAGAAAGAAATTGATCTTATAAATTTAAATGTGGAAATATTTAAACAAACATGTAGGTTCTTATTAAACAATCATGAACTGACCTAATTATGAGGATCCCAAATGAAATGTTACTTCTATATCTGTAGATTTCCTCATTATAATGGTTGCATAATTGATACTTCAATTTTATATTACCAGAGTATCTCATATGAAAATTAATGTGTTTTGATGCTAATTATGACATATTCCAATTAAGGTAGCTATTTAGTTAGTGCCTCGATACAATATGAACCATATGGATATGATTAAGTTAATGAAGGATTGTCACTTTAAAGTAATTAAAGACAATGTACACTATTCTTAATTAGTACATTTTACTAATTATCTTGTCAAAGTGAATTGAGAGTTAAAAAGATATTTTCAAATATCAATTATAAATCAATTACTAATTAGCAAGAGCAAACATGATTGTATTTACAAGAGTAGTCATTGTCCATACCCTATATCGAATTAGAACATTGGATGACAAAAGGCTAACATTATATATTATATCCATGCATAGATAAGTTGAATGAAACCACTTTGATATTTTAAATATTTAAATGATCATAATATATTCCTAGATGTCAATCTTGATTTATGGTTATAAATTATTTAATTGGAGCATTAATGATTCTAATTATAAATTATAGTTATAATTTATATTCATTATCAACATATTAAAAACCTAATGGGTCACACAAAAGAGTAGTTAAAAGACAAAATATCAATTTAAATTAAGTTGAACTTAATTGTGAAGTTTGAAAACTTCAGGGATCAAATATAAGATATTTGATTTTTATTAAAATTAAATTAAATAATAATTAGTGTTTTACTTTAATTATAATTAGAATATTTATGATGTGTCATAATTATACCTTATTTCAACATTCAAATTCTTCCATAATCTATCTTGATATGTTCAAAATTCAGCATTTTGTTTATTTTTGCAAGATAAGGTATGGAGATACTATTTGAGTGGAAAAAGAATTGATTCTTAATCCAAATTCAAATACTTAAATGGAGGAACAATTTCGATAATAATTAAAGGTGAGTTAAGGAGATATGAGCTAATAAAACATTTTATTTTGTAGATTGGGATCGGATTGTGGTAATTAAGTGAAATATAGAAAAATAGTCTAGCGAGATCTTAGGTATAGGCACACTCTGTGAAAACTGCAATTTTCATACTTCGAATATGCAAAAGGAAAAACGTGTTAAAAAGTGGTTCAAAACTTTATCTTAGCCAGATCTGGGTGAAAATCAATAGAGTTATGATTTGGGGACCACAATCATGACTACAAGATTTTCACATGTGTTTTGAAGGCTATAAATACAGCTAAGGTATGAAGGAGCAATTTATTTCTTAAAGCTATTGTTTAATTAAAATTTGGATCGTATCTAAGGTTGTTAAGTAATAAGAGTTAATTGAATTATGTATTTTCAATTGATTAATCTTAAGGAAAATGAATGTTAGTATTACAACGAATATATGATTGACGAAATAATTATTTTGTGTTAATGATCAATCTTAGTTCTAAAGGGTTAAAACAATTATAAACCAAGGTTTGTTTTATTGAAAACTCTCATTTTGTTACTTCCTTTATTTTCTTTATTAAAAATTTTACAACCCTATTTTATTAATTATTTGTTTTCATAATAAGTGAGCTAGAATTTCTCGTGGGATCAACTCTTACTTCCCTATATTATGTATGTTTAATTGTAGGAATCTAGGAATTAATTTGGGATACCTACGATAGTTCCACCAAATTTTTGCATGTTCGAAATGAGATCTTCAAAAGGAGCATATTTACAATATAATATGAAGATCGAAAACATTGAAAAAAAGCTAAGGAAAGAATCAAAAATTCAAAAATAACACATCGTTATAATTGGTGAAACGAAGGAAAATATGGCTAATAACTAAACCTTATGAGAACTCGCCGAGCCAGATTTGAACCAACAACCTCACCGCATAACTTTTCCTAATTTTGATGCAAATTCTACTTTTGAATTAAAATACGGGTTAATTCATCTATTGCCAGCTTTTTGTGGTACTATAAGTGAGGATCCATATGAGCATCTTCAAGAATTTCATGTCATATGCATAAGATGAAACTTAATGGTATCAAATCAAATTGTGGGCTTTCCTATTCTCTTTAAAAGATAATACGCAAGATTGGTTAGATTATTTGCCATTCGCTAGTGTCACCATATGGAATGAAATGAATAAGCAATTTTTGGAAAAATTCTTTCCAACTTCAAGAGCCGATAACATTTGAGAGGAGAATTGTGGCAATTGACAACATATCTGAGAGTTGTTGTATGAATATCATAAGCATTTTAAAAAGCTATGTGTCAGTTATCTACACCATCAAATTGTCGAACAACTTGTGACTTAGTGTTTTTATGAAGGATTATTATGTACTAAAAAGAGTATCATCGACAATGTCAGTGGAGGAAAACTTATTAACAAAACCTCGAGGAGATGCACTTGTTGATCATTAATATGACATCCAACTCCCAATAGTTTAGTGCCAAGAAAGACTATTCAACTTAATGAGTTAACAAGGTAAATGTTTCTTCTCTCAAAAAATGTATGGATGATCTTACTACATTTGTTCATCAATTGGACATAGACAAAATGGAAGCATCTAAGTTATATAGGATTTGTTCAATTATAAGGAACCCAATCGACATGTTTCCGACACTTTAAGATGACTCCACAGAGAAAGTTAATAAGACAGATTTTTGGGACAACCCCAACAATATTGTAATCCCTTTTCAAACACAGGTAACGTCGGTTGGAGAAACCATCCAAACTTGAGGTGGGAGGATACACCAATAAGCGTATCAACTACATATAATTAGCTATATCAGCCTTGTTTTCAGTCCAACTAGCCAAGAACTTTCACTTCTAACTCAAGTTTCAAATTCAGGTACATCTTTTAAAGAAATATATAAAAACTTTGTTATTAATACTTTAAAATTTCAATAAGAAACTTAGTCAGGTATTAAAAAATTTAAAGACTTAAACAGTACAAATGGTGGCTGCTATTAGTCGTATAAAAGCCTAAAACAACATAAAATTGCCATCCCAAATAGTGATGAATCCTGGAGAAAGTGTAAGTTCCATAATGTTAAGAAGTGGAAAGGAGGTAGGTCAAAAATAAGATGCAATCTGCACCAAAATAGATCAAACGATGCTAAAAAAATCAATTTCTAGCACCTGATTTAGTTAAACCAAAATCTAAGGATGATTCATATACTCCTCCCTTAGCTATACCTCCTCTTTTTTTGAAAGCATTAAAAGATAACTAAAGATAGGAGCGTAATGCTAATTTATATGGGAAATTTAAAATATGTGAAGTGAATATTTCTCTTTTCGATGTGAATAAACAAATACATAGATATGTTAAATTCTTAAAGGAACTTTGTACAATGAAAAACTAATTGAGAAAATTAAAGTGAATGAAAATGTTTTAGTAATTATTCAAAAAAATCTTTAACAGAAGTGCAAAGATTAGGGTATATTTTTCATCCCTTTGAGCAAATTGTGTTAAATAAAAGGCCTTTTAGGAGGCACCTTAAGTTTATCTTTCATTCTACTTAATGTAATTCATATTTGGATCTTTATAATTTTCTTGGTTTTTATTTCCTTTAAGAATAAAAGAAGCAAAAAATTAGGGAAAATCGAGGGAAAAAAAGATTGTAGATATTCTTAACAGACACATCCATGTGGAACTTTATACTATCGTGTAGGTACTAGACATAGCCATGTTTGAGGGTCGTGTACCTAACTGTAGACGTGTGGAATTGGAAGACCTACCTTGCAAAGATACACAGTCGTATGAGACATAGCACACTTATGTAAGTAGCCACACATACTCATGTAATCTACTTGTGTACCTAACTATAAACATGTGGAGATGAAGTGGTTAATTCACAAAGATACATGTAACATCCCGTTCCCATACTAAGGGTTGGAGCTCTAGATTTCGATAATGGATAAAATAGCAATGAGAGATTAGAAGAAAGTGCATTTCATGCTCATGCTTAATGTAGTGTATGCACATACGTGAATAATAAATTTTGCATATAAAAATGACCGTACATGCATTCATTGACATTTTCGGGTATAATTGTTTTTAAATGTGATTTTATTGGAAATTGTGGTTTGATTGTATTGAAAATTTGATTTGTAGATTATAATTTTTGATTTAGAATTCTTGAAAGTTTTGGGAATTTTTTTTGAAATTTCTGAGTATTCTTAGACTAGGAAAAAATTGCCAAGAGGTAAAACGATTGTTAAATGGTAGTAGAAAAATGACAATGGGAATTTTTATATATGATGACTTATGTCATTGAAAATTAGGAGACAATTGTAGAAATTGGAGACAAAATGGACTAGTCATTAAAGTGGACCAATTGGAACCATGGGGAAGTGACATGTGTCACTTACCGCACCACTTGATGAAACACATTTTTATAAAGTGAAAGACCATATTTCAGTCTGTCTTTCATTTGCCAAAAACAACATCTCCCTTGTTCTCCATCTTCTTCATTTCTCATCTTCTCCATTCTTCTTCTTCTTCATTTACGACACTCCCTTCTCCAACACACAAGTTGAACCTTGCTTTCTTCCATCACTAGCCATTTTATTTTCTTCATTTTTTACTAAAGACTTAACCTTACCACCCTTTCTTGGTGATGCACGTGTGAGAGAAGAAAGCTAGGGTTAAGTGAGAGCTTGAAGAGTTTGAAGTTAAGAGTTAAATGTTCATAAAATGAGGATGGGTTCATGATGAAACGTGGATGAGAAATGGGGATAGATTCATGTCTTACTTTTGTTTTTTGATGGATAATAGATTAGGGAATGGCATAATGTTGGATTGAGTGAGTGAATCTTGTTTAATAGGTGCTGGAAAAATGTTGGCTATAACAATTTCCATCTAATTATGCTTCAGTTCTTTAGCCATATCTTTTTCTCTCGTTATCCAAATGAGATGATTCTTTATTTGAGTAAACTAGAGACATATGGTTACATTTTTTGTGAAGAAGTCAAATTCAAATTCTGTTTATAAAGTCTCTAAATCTGACCTGAAGTTGAAAAACTGGGTATGCATCTATGGAAGTTCACGACAACTTTTGGAATTCACCGCGGTGAACTTGAAGGTTAGCTAAGACTTGTTTCGGCAAACTTGCAAAAATTTCGCGAGAATTCCTCTCGGGAAAAGTTTATCACGACGAACTTTTCTCGACACTAAACATATATCAGTAGTTTATGAATATCTTCTTCTGTAGTTATCCAAATGGACTAATTCTTAATTTAGAATCAACTAGAGACATAGGGCTACAAATTATCTGAAGAAATTAAATTCTGAATTGGACTCTAAGAATTTCAATTTCTGGGTGGAAGTTGAGTATAGGGCACTTTCTTAGAATAAAAACAATCCAAAAATATTTGGAGTATAACTTTCACACTACTGAACCAAATTGAATGATTTTAGTATAATTAGAAGTTTATGACATAGAAGGATAATTTTCAAAGACAAAGTGTTCCCAAATTACTTCATTTTCATTGTCTAAATGATTAAGAACAATATACCCGAAAGTCAATGTTTGGAGACAAATCTGAAATGATTTGTTGGGTTATGAAATTAGATTCTAATGATTTTATTGAGGAATAAACCATAAGTATAAATGGTACTTATATGAGTTTGGGAATATGAATGTTTAAGTGATGTGAATGATAGAGCGATACCTGAGATTATCGTGAATATGCATCGTACATATTCTATATACGCATGTGTGCATAAACGAATGCTTATAATTGTGCAAATATTAATATGTGTGTGCATTATGTGTATTGTATAATTTTGATGTGCAAGATAAACGTCTGCATTCAAATGTTTCCAGATCATTGAAGCTAGTGCTAATATGGAGTATACTCTGAGTAACTTAAGGGGTTACTCTCAATTAATTGTTTGCTTTAAAAATATGTTTTAAATGATGATATGAATGCGGATTGATTTTATGTTGATGTTGGACAATGAAGGTCCGAGATTTGATGCATGTGTGTGATATTGAAGTGCTACTTGTATGTGAATTTGATGAAATGCATGATACATGATTTGATTGTTAAATGCCAGACTTAGTTCTGAAAGAAAATTGTGAAAATGCATATGAATGTAATAGTGATATTCAACATTATATTGAATGCCGGACCACGGTCTGAAGATGAATGTGAATCCGAAAGCATATGATAGACTGAAATTACGTGAATGTGATGTATTCCATTACATGAATGTATGAAACATAAAGGCAGTTGTGGCTATAGTCGCCACTAAAAAAGAACTTAAAACTCAGAATGTGAAAAAGAGCCTAAAGCTCAAAAAGTGTATAAGAGCCAAAGGCTCACTATGTAAAATGAGTCCTATATCTCCAACGGATAAGGGACAGTTATAAATGAGCCTGGTATCTACAATGGATACGGGACAGTTAGGCACTCAATCACAACAACGTAATAATTAGAAAAGAGTCACATAATCATTTCATACACATTTTAAATAAGTATGTTTGTTTGTTTGAAATGTGAAATTACCTCACTTGTAAGTGAGAATGTGACAGATGATGAATTATTCTAAATGCAAAGATGTAAATTACATGTTACGTGTATTAAAGTATTACATGAATTGAGTGAATCATTGATGATGGTTACCTCATTGAGTTCACAAAACTCACCCAAAATTTGCAATATTTTTTTTAGAACTTGAAGGGTTACCTCGTTAGATAAATGTGAGTATACACAGCAATCGAGTTATGAATTGAGTTGTTTGAAACTACTCTACTTTATAGAGATGACTGTGTCTCTTAGTGAAGCTATAGTTGTTTTGTACAGTTATGAATTGAGAAGGAAGACAAAGAAAGAACATACAAATGGAGCAATAGAAGCTTTGGTGGTCAAAAGCCATTTGCAGAGCCAGATTAAAGGAAAGAATGGGAGATTGAAGTCGAGCCCCAAATTGAACAAAGATGAATGTGTCTTTTATCGGTAAAAAGGGCACTGAAAAAAGGATTGTCCAAAGTTAAATAAAAAAAAACCTAATAAGGGAAAGTCTGTTGCAAATTTGAATTTAGCTGAGAGTAAAGATGTAAACTCAAATCTTTCATTGGTTGTTACATCCTTAATAAACCATTATAGTCTATGGTTGTTAGATTCAGGTTGTAGCCCATCATATGTGTCCCAATTGAGATTAGTCCTCTAATTTTAAAGAGCTAGAAGGTGGAGTTATCTATACAAAATTGACAATCCCTGCACAACAAATGGGATTGGTTCAATTTTCTTGAGGAATCATAATGAAACTACTAGGACTCTAGCAGATGTCAGATACGTGCCAAGTTTGATGAAGAATCTCATTTTTGTGGGAGTCTTATAATCAAACAGCTTTACTATAAATGTAGTAATTAAAGTTATCTTTGGTGCACTTTTGGTAATGAAGGAATTCGAAGAAATATTAACTTATATTATTACCAAGATAATGCAGTTATTGGAACAACAACAGTAGCTTCTAATGATGATCAAGAGCTAGAAGCAATCAGGTTGTGGCATATGCACTTGGGATATGTAAGTGAAAAATCCTTGAAGATATTAGTAAATCAATGATTGTTAAAAGAAGTTCGAGCCTGCAAATTGGACTTATATGAGCATTGTGTCAAAGGGAAGCAGACAATAGTGAAATTCAACATTGCAATCTATGATATGAAGGATAATTTGGATTATGTTCACTCTGATGTGTGGGGACATTGCAAATAGCTTCTTTGGGAGGAAAACACTATTATGTGACCTTTGTTGATGATTTTTTTTGGAGAGTATGAGTGTATACTATGAATTCTAAGGATGAAGTGCTTGGAGTTTTCCTCAAATGGAAAAAGGTAAAAGGATCAAACATCCATTGCTGGAGAAAGTTTGATGTATGCCATCCAATGTTAGTTTGAGTAGAGAATTTTAGATTGAGGCTGTTACATATGCATGCTATCTCATCAATCACCTTCCATCAACTGCTATTGGTGGTAAAGAACCTTTGGAAAACCTGCTACAGATTATGATTCCTTACATGTGTTTGGTTCCACTACATAGTATCTATTAAGGAGTCAAAGTTAGATTCACGTGTAAAGAAAACAATTTTTATAGGAATCACCTCTGGTGTGAAAGGATATTATCTTTGGTGCCCCAAGTCAAAGAAAATAATTTTCAACAGGAATGTTACCTTTGAAGAATCTACCATATTAAGAAAGGTGACAACTGAAAATATTGAGTTGTTAAATGGTGCTCTAAAAAACATAAGTTTGAAGGAAGAATTGTTACCCTAACAAATGATGAAGTAGACGCAAAAATCCTATAGTAGAAGAGGAGCTAGATTAAGAGGAGGTTCCAACCCAAGAATCTCTACAATAACAATTACTAATTGCATTGAGAAAGCTAAAAAGGAACATTCAAGCACCTGCTCATTATATTAATATGGTCCCTTATACATCTCTAATTGAAATTGTTGACATTCCTACTACTTATAAGGAAGCAGATTGAAGTTTAGAAGAAAATAAGTGGAAGATAGCCATGAATGAAGAAATACATTCTCTTTATAAGAATCAGACATGGAAGCTAGATAGTCTCCCAAAGGGAAAGAAGACAATTGGATGCAAATAGGTAAATGCAAAGGAAGATGGATATCTTGACAAGAATAATACTCGTTACAAAGTAAGGCTAGTGGACAAAGGCTAAGCTCAGACGGAGGGAGTTGATTATAATGAAGTTTTTTCTCTAGCTGTAAAACAGTACTCCATTCAAATTTTTGTGGTTTTGGGAGCACAGTTTTATATGGAACTAGTTCAATTGGATATAAAAACTGCATTTACATGGAGACTTAGAAGAGGAAATCTATACAACTCTGCTCGAAGGTTTTAAAGTTGATGGAAAAAAGAATTGTAAGGATTAAAGGAATCTTTCAAGAAATGGTACAAGTAATTTGAGAAGTTTATGATGGAACAAAAGTACACAAGAATCAAATATGATCACTATGAGTATTTTCGCAAGTTACAAGGTGGATCCTACATCTATCTTCTCCTGTATGATGACAATTTGCTGATAGTTTCAAAGAAACTAAGAGAAATTGAGAGATTGAAGATTCAGTTGAATCAAGTGTTTGAAATGAAGGATCTAGGTGAAGCTAAGTAGATTCTCAACATGGAGATAAACAATGATAAGGAATTAGGGAGACTTTGTTTGACTCAGAAACAATATCTAAGAAAGGTACTAAAATGTTTGGCTTGAATGTAAATTCAAAGTTTGTTAATACTCCGCTCACACTTTATTTCAAGCTCAGTGCGTCTTTGTCTTTAAAGAATGATGCATAATGGGAATACATGTCAAAGTATCGCATGTAAATGTTATTAGTAGCTTAATGTATGCTATGGTATGTACAAAGCCCGACATTTCACAAGTAGTTAGGGTTGTGCGCAAGGGCACGCATAATCCTGGAAAGGAACATTGGCAAGCTATGAAATGGATTATATGGTATATTCTGAACACTATAAAAATTGGTTTGGTATTTCAGTAGGACAAGTAAGACGGTCAATATGTAGTTAGATATTGTGATGTCGACTATGTCGGTGATTTGGACTCGCATCAATCAACTATTGGATATGTGTTTACTCTTGCGAAAGCACCAGTCAATTGAAGGTCTACCTTACAGTCAACAATTGCTTTGTCGACTACATAGGTAGAGTATATAGCAGCTTTCGAGGCTGTAAAGGAGGAAATTTGGTTTGAAAAATTGCTTAGTGAATTAGGGTTCGACAAAAACACATCAAAGTGTATTATGATAGTCAGAGCGTTATCCTTTTAACAAAGAATCAAGTTTACCATACAAGGACAAATAAGATCGACGTTCATTATCATTTTGTACGAGAGGTTTTGGAAGAAGGTGAAGTAGCAATCTAGAAGGTTAATACCACTGAGAATCCTGCTGATATGTTGACAAAAGTGGTGACAGTAGTCAATTTTTAAAATTGTTTGGACTTGATCAATATTGGCAAAAATTGAAGATTAACGCTGTGAAGCTCATTTGAAGACATTACTAAAGATGAGTTTTGTGATAGATTTAAAGACATGAAATATGTCAGAGTGGAGATGTTACATTCCCTTTATAGGGTTCTACCCCCTAACATGGGATATTATATTCCCTTTCTACCATGACATGAAACTTCTAAAAAAATTCAGATACTTGACTATTGGCCTTTAGCATATATACCTAAGTCTTCTTTAAAGCAACATCAATGAATGTAACAAAATATTTGTTACCTCCTAGTGACTCTTCCTCAATAGGGCTATAGAGATATGAATGCACCAACTTTAATAACTCTTTCTTCTTTGTAGATCATCACTTGAAAAAGACTCTATGCAACTTTCCGGCTAAAAATGATCGTAAAGATTAAGCGGGTTAATTTTTTTTGACCAAAATAAGGGATTTAATAGCCAATAACTTTATTCCTTTCTCACTTATGCGCCTTAATCGTTGATGTCACATATTTAAAGAAGTTTCCTCTTCAACTATGTATGCCTCTCCACTACCACACACCTTCAAGTGTGTCTTGTACAATGTGCAATATTACTCTCCTCAAGCAATAGTCACTGCTCCCTAAGATAGCTTCCACTTCCTATCCCTGAAAGTGTGTTTGAATCCTTCTCGAGCTAATAGATTTGGTGATAACAAATTTAGCCTGAAATCGGGAATGTGTCATACATCTCTTAAGGTTAGCAAATATCTAATGTTTGTTTGAACTTGGATATCACCTATACCAACAATCTTAGAGAAATTTTGATAACCCATCTTTACACTCTCAAAACCTCTGCTTTTATAGTTTAAGAAGTACTCCACTTTTGGAACCCAAGATACAACATTCCTATGTCAATTAGTTACTCACAACCTGAATCACTTACATGGAAGCATTCACTTGTCGTACAGACTAAGGACCCCTCATCATTCATGCTTAAAATAGTAACTATACTCTTATCATCTCCATCATTCTAATGATCTTGCTTTTTTTATCTCCTTTTCACTTGTAGCAGAACCTCTTTATGTGTCTTGGCTTGTCGCAATAGTGGCATGTCTTCACGTCTTTGTCACCTTTGGACTTTAATTGACTCTTAGACTTGCCACTCCCTTTGGGACCCCTTTTCCTGTTCCTTCCTTTGCTTTCTGCCAAGAAAGCCTGCACAACGTCAACTCCCATCTCTTTTCTTCTGATTTCTTCATTGAACTTGCTCTCTTTGATTACATCTAAAGATCACACCTTTAGGAGTTGAATTGTAATTGTTACCACTAGAGTCTCCCAACTATCCAGTAATGAACTCAACTATTAGTCTCACCTCACAACTATAAGTTATTTCATAAAGTTTTAGGATTGAAACTAAAGTTAATGTGCCGATCAACAAACTTTTAAACATAATCCCAAAATAATCAAACAAAGATGAGAATTCTACATTACTTGCTCTCTCTCTCTCTCTCTCTTTTTCTTCCCTTTTGGGTGTTTTGGCCACCTCCCAATGATTGAACCTATGTCTTTTCCTCTTTTATATCCTAAAATAGGTTTTTTGCATCATACATAGTTACATACACAATAGCGTAAGTGACTGTTCCTTTTTCAATGTCACTTAAGTTGCAGATGTACATAGTTAAAGAGAGCTACACAGTTGTCACACACACTTATGTATGACATGCACTTAGGCATGTACATGATCGTGTATACCTTCATCTTACACATGTTCTGCACACGATTCCAGAGACTTACATGATTGATCCATAGGGTTGTGTAAGTTAAGGACATAGACATGTACCATTGTATACGATAGTGTCTTCCCTAAAAGAGCTTCATAAATTCATCATTCATCTTGTCTTTACTCGTTCATCATTCTTATGAACTACAAAAGCATCGATGATCATTGAAAGTCTTTAAATAAAGTTTGATACTCAACAATAAATGAATTTTAATGAACTAAAATAACAAATCTTCTAAAAATGAGAGTGTATCTTAGAGTGGTTAAGTGATTACTTTTATGAAGTGACGATGCATTTTAAGATTAATTGAAGTTCTTATAAAGTTATAGTTCATTTAAGTGTACTTACTTTTTATGCAATCATTTTAGAGTACTTGATGACTATTCTTATAGCAGGTTGGATTTTCCTTTTGTTCAAAAGTCTTTGAAAAGATAAGTTTTTGCTATTTGGAGCAAGAAAGGTGTTGGACCCCGATCTTTGAGTAAAATTAGAAATAATAAAAAATATGAAATAAGTATGTTTGAATATGAATTATGAAATAGCTATGGTTATGTTTTAAGAAAATTGATGAAAAAAAAGGAATTGATGGATTTTGATGAATTTGAGATTTTAGTATAATTGTATAGGTTATGAAAGTTTAAGTGAATGAGTGGATTGAAAATTTAGTTGAAAATCAAGAAAGAAAGAGAAAAAGTGTGAGAATACGAAAAATTAAAAAGTTTGACTTTTTGGCCATAGAGAGTTGACTTTTTGATTTAGGCAGAATTTGAGAAAATGATCAACATAAAACTTGTAGCTTATGTTGAGAGCTTTCTGTCGCCATAAAGTTTGATATTTTTCGATATCGGAAGTGAAAGTTATGAACGGTCAAAGTTATGTATTAGTTTTGCTTTGGTTTGGGTTGACAATTATTTGGCAGAAACTTTGTTTGTGTTTTTGATCCTTTTAGGGTTTGAATTAGATTGGGAGGTATTCTTGAAGATTGTAGCACATGTTTAGATCTTTCTAATGGTGTATAATGTGCCTTATTTAGAGTTAGGAGTAAAAACTAATGGGGGTTAGACCTAGTTTAGTTACTGTTCATTTGACAGATTTGTGCAGAACCTTTGGAAGGGTTTCTACCCCCTTAGAGCTTGATTTGATTTTTTCATCCTTCATAGAAAACATAAATTATCCTTCTATCTTTCCAATGATGTATAATATGAACTTTTTGGAGTTAGAAGCAAAAAGTTATGAGGTTTGGAAGATTGCAGATACTGTTCATTTGGTCCATTTACTGTTCCATTGGCCATTGTATAGGCAGAAACTTTGAGAGTGTTTTTACCTCTATTAATGACTGATTTGATTTTTCTACCCTCCATGAAAATTTTGGATCATCTATTTATCTTTTCAATGAGGTCAAATGTGACATTTTTAGGCTTGTGTGTTAAAAGATATGAATTTTCAAACTTTTGGTATAGTGTAGGAATTTTTCAAATTTAGCAAAAACTTTGAAGCAACTTTTGACCCCCTTAAAGGCCAAAATAGTTTTTAAATCCTTCAAGGAAGTTGTAGAGATTCCTTTAAGATTTCTTTTGATACCAAATTTGTCAGATTTGGAGTTCAGAATCAATAGTTATGAATTTTGAAAAAAATTATGTTCTATGATGTCGTTTCTGCTTGCTTCACATTTTGCTTCTTCCTTCCAAATCCGACCCTTTTGCAATTTTTTGCTTATATCTTTTCCGTCCGACATCCATTTGACTTGATTTTTAAAGCGTTGGATTCCTAAGACAATTATTTACATCCTCAGGGAAAAATTGTGATTTTATGAGATTAAATTGAGGTTGATTAATTTAATCAAAGTGAGTTAGATAATTTTCTAAACATGGTTCAATCTTTGGAGAAATTCGGGATCTGTGAAGATCCGATTGAAGTGTTTCTTGAGGAAAAATAAAATTAATACATGGGGCTATAAGTCATATGAAGAAATTAAATTTCAATTTAGCCCCTAAGATTGTCAATTTCTGACTTGAAGTTCAGATTAGTGTTCAGTCTTGGATTAGAGAAACCCGAATGTATTTTGGTCATAACTTTTGCTCTAGTAATCCAAATGAGGTGATTCTTGATTTGGATTAAACTAGAGAAATAGGGATACAATTGTTATGAAGACATCGAGTTTCAATTTTGTGTTTAAGAATGTCAATTTTTGGATGGAAATAACGTGCTGAAAAATGATTTAGCATAAGACATGTCTAAACTATTTGGAACATAAATTTTGGTGTAGTGCGCCAAATTAAATGATTGTAGTGGCGTTATGAAATTAAGAAAATGAGGACGATTTCTCTAGAAGGAAGTTTTGAAAAATTCCTTTAAATTGATGATTAGAAAATTGTCCTAAAGTAAGCATTCATGAGAACAAAGTTTAGGGGCAATTATGGAACATCACTTAAAGAATTAAGACTTTAGGCTTAAGTGTAAGGGCATATGGGTCATTATACCCTCATTTAATGACATGGCATGTATAAGGGAAGGAGTTGTCGTTTGGAGAAGGAGCAACCCATGAAATTGAGAGGAAATAAAACAAGAGAAAGAAGAGGTGAAGAGAAGATAGGTTTCAGCTATGGAGAAAAGAGGGGAAGCCAAGAGTTTTCGATTTTTCCAATCTTCCAAGAAGAGTTTTGAGTTGATTCAAAGGAAAAAATAGGGAAGAGGATGAAAGCTTTCCATGGAGCTTTAAAAATCCAAATTTGGAGAGGAAAAGAGGTAAGAGAAAAGTTTTAAGCTTTGAGTTTTTCTTGAATTTTTGGTTTAGAATAATGGAAAATAATATGGGTTTGTTAATTCCATGATTAATTGTGGAGATTACATGTTTAAATTGATTCAATTTTGGATTTATGTGAGTTAGGGTTTAGGTCAATTTTGTGATTTGGAGATTTTAGAAATTCTTGCTTTAGATAGCTTGGAAACATGATGATTTTGGGATTCCTATAGTTAATTTTGAGGATTATGCTATTTATGATGTTGAATTTGGATGATTTTGGTTTAGGGAATTTTAGATTTGAGGAAAGAAGAAGGACTTTGGAGAATTGATGATTGGGACAAGTTCCAAGCATGGATATGAGGTGGGCAATATGTTTATAATTTGAATTATAAGCTACTATGTGTTCTTGAAAAATAAGGAAAGTGAAAAGAGTTTTTAAATGTTTATTTTGATTGAGAAAAATCCCTTGCCTTTGGGAAATGATTTAAGATAGTGAAATTTTAATCGAATTCGTTATTTTTTCGAAATATTTGAATAAGTTGAGAAATTGCCTTTAATTGATGATGATATTGTTTTTGAGCAAAAAGGTGAAATTGTTACATTAATTATGGATAATGATTGTGCATCCGTGAATTTGATATTGTTTGAATTATGATTTGAAGAAATTACTTCGATTTATGCATTCTTTGTGTTTGAGTGATTAAGATTTTCGATATGTGAAACTATATGATACGATGTTCGATTATGACATAACATGAAAAATTTCATTTCCGAAATATGCCTTCAGGAATTTGATTTTCAAGCATGAATATGTGTTATATGGGTTTGGTTAGGTCCCCTAAGTGAGTCAATGCACTGTCTCTTTTTAATTAAAGCCTTTTTCCGGCTGCCCGCTAGTGGCACTGGAGTTTCGATTTCGGACTCCCATAAGTCATGGCTACACCGGACCGCTAAGCGGGAAGGTGTAGTACGTTCCATCCACGGCTGCACATGACCGGTATGCGGGAATGTGCAGTATGTTCTGTTTTGGACCGACCCAAACTATTTTGATATGATATGTGTTTTGATTTGTGTTTATGTGTGTTGCATTCATGTTTTTGAACTTTGCCTATGATTTGTGAAAATTTTGTGAAATTGTGAAAGGAGAAAATGAATTTTTCAATCATGATTTTTTGGGAAACTGCTTATGAATGAATTTGAAAGGTTGGAAAGTTTCAGAAAAGCTTTTGATAAATCCTTTATTGTGAAATTTTAATAAAATGGAAAATGAGCTTTGCAAAATGTTTTTACTTATTGTTCATTTTATAATCATATTATCCACGAGCTATCTAGCTCACCCCCCTTTCATCCCCATCTTTAGGTATTCGAACAGGAGATCGGATGAAAGACGGTCAAGACGTCGGATCGACTTTTGCATGTTTTCGTAATTTGTATAAGTTAGATTTTGAGTAACTTAGATTTTATTGTTGATTTGTATATGGCTTGAAATGCCATTTATGCTTACGAATATTTAGTTCATGATGTATATAAATTTGAGCATGGAAATGAGTTATGGGATTCGTAAATGAATTCTAGACTTGTGTATGGATTGGAGAAATAAAACTTGTGTGATTATAGAATATGACTTGTGATTGTATTTAGATATGATTGATTTTTGGGTTTGGATTGATTGAATTAGGAATTTGTATAAAGACTTGGATTATGACATTATGTATGATAAATTATGATTTGTATATTGGATTGAGGATTTTATATGAATTGGATTTTTGGATGATGTGTTTTGGGAATTGTTTTCTGAGTTTGATTGAGGATTTTTAAAGTACTAGGTATATGATTGCGTTTGTATGTGCTACGATCCCGGACGGAGGGTCCGGTGGATTTTGATAATTGTGTGATCGATTGAGAATTATAGAAGTGTATTTAAGTTAATTGCAGGTTTGGGTTTGTTCAAGTGCAGCCGTTATGCTGCCGAATTTTTGATAAAATTGGTGTATAAATGAGATTTGGGATTTAGCTTAACATATAAGAACATGACTAAGAATTGAGTTTTGCATGAGGTTAAATTTCCAAAAGTAGGAATTATTTGTTTTGATTTGAATAAGATCGAATAAAGAATAAAGAAGCGAGTAAGAAAGAAAGAAAAAAATAAAAAAATTATACCGATTAGTCTTAGGTTTCCAACGCGTTAGTCTGTTTAAGATGTATGTTATCGGATGTCGAATCCGTTTTCGTTTTGTCTCCATTTTGTGATTCGATTTCGTTTACGATTCACTTTCGATACTTTCGTTTTGTTATTCCTCTTTCGTTCCGTTTTCGCGTTTTGTGTTTTTGCTTTCGTTTCGATTCGCTTCGCTTTTGATTTCACTAATTTTTTTGTTTCGCTTCCGATACGTTTGCATTTGCATTCATCCGCTTTGTTTCGCTTTTCGATTTTGGTTATGTTTTTCCGCTTCTCCAGTTGGGATCCGGTCTTCGGATCGGGTTCCAACAAAAGGAGTTTGTATCTTATCAAGCATGTCATTGGGTGGTCGTTAAATTGTTACAACTCTCAAGGATTGTTAGTTTCACACTTCTAAATGTTTCTTTCTTTATTATCCCCTTTTGCTCTTGTGGCCATAACACAATCAAGATGTTGATAATGAATTCCCTATTAAGTAACCTTTAGATTGGCATTAGCTTCAACCATCATATCTATGTACATAAAAAACTTATTCCAAAATCATTAATACAAGGTAAAAGACTCTAATTATTCCAAATTGAGCTTCACAATTATAATCAATTTAGTCAACACATATTGCAGCTTTATTGTTTTACTATTACTGTAATTGTCACTGATTAAAAAACTCACTTGGTTTGGTCGATTTAATTGTAAAATACTTGAACCATTCAACTTTAGGTTAAGTTTTTAACTTTTTGGTTTGACTTAAATTTTCAATTCGATTCACATAAATTGTTAAGAATTTAAATTAGCAAAAAAGTTAAAACAATTTGGAAATTTTTAATCTTATTCCAAATGAATATTCAATAATTAAAATTTAAATCTAATATGGCAAAATTTGAAATTACCATATTATGGTAAGTTTTGGAATTGATAAGATAAGTTTGAAAATATAAAATTAATACCATAAGTTTTGAAAATTCAAAGCTAATATTGTAAGTTTTGAAGTAATATGGTAAATTTTGAAATTTTAAAATAAATATAGTAAGTTCTAAGAATGTTAATTTTTGTTTACATTTCAAGGAAAAAAATGTTAAGTTTATTATGGGCAACAACTTTTTTTTCAATAAGTGGTTTATTGCCTTCTTTTTTCTTTCATTAGATGTAGATGTGGATGTGGTCTATGAAAAATTACCAAAGTCATGTGATTAAAGAAATAGAAAGTTATTGGGTTTGATACTTTTGTCTTTTATTATATGACGACGAGCAGTAAAAAATAATGATGATGAATTGTAGAGAAGAAGAACAAAACAACGAGCAACGAAGAAGTAAGAAAGTGACAAGCAATACAGAAGAAGAAAAACAAATGATAAATAAGAGGAAGAAGAAAGCAAATGATAAAGATAAAGAAGAAAACAATGAGCCAAGAAGAAGAATAAAAGGACTAGAGACAAGTGAGGAATGATTTAGGATTTAGGGTAAGGTTTTTAAAATTTTTGTCTTCAAATCTTTTTAATTTTTCAATCTAATCTCGTTGCTTACCAATATTAGTTGTATTGCCAATACTAGCTAAAATGACCAGTCCTTTAACCCAATAAATTAAATAGATTTAGAGTACCATTATCCAACTAGTATGAAGTGTTTCAGCTAGAACGATATAATACTCTAATAACCTTCTCATTTTTATATTGATTGGAGTGAAAAACTTGTTTTATGAAATTGTTAAATCTTAAGATTTCATGAATAAATAGATATTAGCTAGTTAATATGGAGTCCATGGTTCCCAGGGACTTCTATAGTTATAGATCATATATTAAAAAAATAATAAAGATTAACTTGAATTTGAGGTATTATTTAATGGTCTGTACAAGGTGACAACGTAGCTTAATTGGATCAATCTATTCCTTATGTGTTCTTAAATTATGCTCCCAACTATGAAGAATATTGTTGTCTTGATCCTTTTACTAATAAATTTTATATTTCTTGTCCTATTCAATTCCTCAAAACTCAATTTTCTTAAGCCTTTCTCTCCTTTTCCCTCACTTCTTTAGTCTCTTTCCTTTTAACTAATTGTACTGTCTCCATCACTATAAATCCTAACATCTCTTCATCACTTGTTATTTTAGCTTCAAGATCACTTACTCCTTCAGAATTAACTCACTTATCACCACCACTATTAAATCTACCATTTCCATCACCTTCGTACTCAATGGTCATTCATCCTCGTGATCGCACTCATAAACTAACCATATTACTTATAGTACCACCTTTCAATCATCTTATAAACTTAATCTAGCTTTTTTTTTCTCAAGCAAATATATTTGTTCATTTTAACATCAAGTTATCCTTGATGAGTTCAAAGCTTTTCATTACAACAAAACTTGGTTTCTTATCCCTCCTTCTCTTGATGGCATATATTGGGTATAAATGTGTTTTCCAAATACAATATAAACTTGATGGCTATATTTATAGCTGTAGAGTTCATCTTGTTTGCCAAAGGTTACCATTAATCTCCTGAATTTGACTACACTGATACTTTTGGTTCAATCATTAAACAAACACTATTTGTATCATTCTTGCTCTTGCTCTAACTAACAATTGATGTATTCATTAGCTCGATGCTAGCGATGTATTTCTCTATAAAAATCTTCAATAACCTATTTTCATGCTTTAACCTCCTAGTTTCACTGATTCTCATTGTCTTCACCATGAATGCAATCTTTGTAAGGAATTTTATGGTATCAAATAGGCTCTTAGGATATGGTTTCATAGATTAAGTAAAAAATATAACAACCTTGATTTTTTAGCTCCAAAGTTGATACCTCTCTTTTTATTCACTCTACTTTTACTCATACCACTTTTTCTTCTTATTTATATGGATGATATCATGGTTATAAGTTATTTATAAGACTTTATCTAGACCATTATTCATGACCTCAACACTAACTTTAGCATTAAAGACCTTAGCACCATTTTATTATTTCCTTGGAATTAAGGCTACATCTACTCTCACTGGTCTTTTTCTCACACAATCTAAATATACTTGTAATCTTCTTTTATCAAATCCATCTTAATTCCTCAAAACCTATTTCCAACCCCATAAACCCAATCTTTCCTCTCTTTAGAAACCGAACATCCCTTTTTTAATCCTAATGAATATCATAGTATTATCAAAGCCTTTCAATATCTCTGGCACAATTTACTAGACATTTAATTTTTTGTTAACAAAGTTTCTCATTTTTTGCACTCTTATACCAATTTCTAATTCTCTATTGTTAAACAAATTCTATGATACCTTTAATCCATATCTTCATATGGTTTTCATTTAACTAAACTTACTCAATTGATCTTACATATTTACTTTCATGTTGATTGGATCGATTGTATTAATGATCACCAATCTACCTTTGGTTGTTATATTTTCCTAGGTCCTGCTCTAATCTCTTGGAGTGCCAAAAAACAATCCAATGTTGTCAAGTCTAGCATTAAAGTTGAATATAAAACTATCTCTTATTACTCTCATGGTTTGCTGGATCACTTCTCTTTTTGGTGAAATAGATTTATAAGACATGAAGCCTCTCTTGTGGTGTGATAATGTAACATCCCATTCTCATACTAAAGGTTAGAACCCTAGATTTCTATAATTGAGAAAATAGCAATGAGAGATTAGAAAAATGCATTTCTTGCTCATTTATAATGTTAGCATACACACATGTGAATTTGATTATTGTACATATTACAATGAATTGTTTTCATGAACTCATTTGACATTTTCGAGATATAAATGATTATTTTAATTTGATTATAATGTGAATTATGGATTATATGTCTTCAAAATTGAGTTGTGTGTATAAGTATGAATTAAAATTTTTGGTAAAATATGAAATTTTTTCAAAATTTAAGGGTATTTTTGGATTAGAAAAATGCCAAGTAGCAGAATAATTGATGAATCGTTGTATAAATAAGAGTCAAATGACAGTAGAAATTTTGATATGTGACATTAACATTTAATGAAAAGTGTCATTGAAAATTGGGACAAAATTAGGTTAAAAATTGGAAACAAATGGACTAGTAAATTAAAAGACCAAAAGAGGATCATGAGAAAGTGACATGTGGCAAGTGACAAGTGTCACTTTCCACACCACTTGTTTAAATCACGATTTTTATTAAGTGAAAGACCATATTTTGGTCTTTCACTTGCTAAGTATGATACATACTTCTTTCATCTCCATCTTCTTCATTTTCTTCATCTTTCTCTCCTTCATTCATAACCGTCCAACCTTACCCTCATCATTTTGATTTTTGTTCAACTCTTTCACTTTGTTTCTTCAAGATTCATTGTCTTCTCTATCTTATCACTAAAAGACCCAACCTATTCCACCTTAAAAGGGTGATGGTCGTATATGTTGGAGAAGCTAGACTTTCATGGTGATTGAAGAAGCTTAGGGTAAATCAAGTAACTTATTAATCTTCATGGATTTTATGAATGAAGCATATTTAATGATAGCTAGAGGTTAAATGTTCATAAAATGAGGATGGGCACATGCTAAAACATGAATGTCTAAGTGGTGGATTAATTTTTTGCTTTGGTGTTTTGATGGCTAATAGATCATGGAACGATATAATGTTGGATTAATTGAGTAAATGGTGTTAGCAATAACATTTTACACTAATTATGCATCTGTAATTTAGCCAAAACTTGTTTTGTATATATCTAAATGATATGATTTTTTATTTGATTAAATTAGATACATATGGCTACATTTTTTATGAAGACATTGAATTCAAATTCTATCTTGAAGAGTTTCACATTTTGACTTGAAATTGAGTACTGTGTTCAGTAAATTGATGGATGAATACATGTGTTTGTATTCTGTTTTGAGAGTATGAAAACCATGAGTGATGAGTTATTAAGTAGATGTTATGAGTTGAGAATTAAGGGTATAATGAAATAAAGTATGTTAACCAAGATGTTAAGTTATGCTCTTAAAATGAGATGAATTAGGGTTATTGCTAGAAGTGAAATGAAAGTGGAAATGAAGTTGAATATGTGCAGAAAATTGATGATGAATATATATGTATGTGTTCCATTTTTAGTGTTCATGATCAATCATAGACTATAATTTGTTTATGGATGATATTTAGTTGAAATGGAATTAGAATAATGGGGGGAATTATGAGTATTAAAGTAGAAATGACAGACTAAGCATAAGGTGTTGAATGTTGTAAGTAAAGAGTTAGAATCTAGAAACTAAGGATGCAATTTGATATATGTTGGGGAAAGAAGCATAACTTTTTCTGTAGAACTCAGATTGAGTTCATTTAAGTATACTCTAGAAGAAGACTTTGAGTTCTACAACTTCTATGAAGACCCAAAGAAGAGATTTTGATGTCTAAAGGGTTGAAACTTCAAATTCCTATAAGAGACCTGTGGAAGTCCGCCCAGCATACATTCGTTGACCATTTGGTCTTACTTTAGGCTAGAATGGGGCTTGTATTAAACCTAGAATGATTCCTGAATTAAGTGACTAATGTGTGATATGTTTGAAGCAATATTGAAGGTTATAACTTAGTGAATAAACAGATGATATCAAAGTACCAAAGGCATGAATACAATGGGAATGAAGATGTTCATATGATTATAGTTATAATTCGAAGGAGTTAAGTAATATGTATTAAATGATTAAATGTGATTGAGAATTGGGTATTATGAGAGCATATAATGTTAGAAAAGGAATGACAAGAAATTGAGTTATAATATTATAATAAACAAGTGTTATAGAAATATAGGTCGAAGAATAAGCTAGACACATATAAAGGATAAGGATTGAATGGTGAATTTAGAATGATCATGTAAAAATGAATTGTAAACCTAAGTTCAATTAGACATATATAAATTATGAAATGAGAATGAGCATAAGATGTGAATTTAGACATATACCTGGGATTGCCATTGAGTATCTATTATACACAACACATATACATATGTATGTGATTGAGTATTCATAAGATTGTGCAATTAATAATGTGTGTGTAATATGTGCTTTTCATAATGATGATACAAGATAGAACGTTCACATCTAGACATTTTTGAATCATGGAAGCTAATGCTAATCTGGAGCATACTGTGAGTCGATCTAGATGGTTTTACTTTAAATGATTGTTTTGTTTAAATTATGCATTGAATGATTATATGAATGTGATTATACTGATTTTGGAAATTGAAGGTCCGAGGCATTTGATGCATGAATATCATATTGGAAGTGCTCATTGTATATGAATTTGCAGAAATAAGTGATACTCAACTTGATTATTGAATGTTGGACCAAGTTTTGAGGACAAATGTGAATATGTATGTAAATAAAATAAGTGATTCTCAACTTAAATGTTGAATGTCAGACCAAGGTCTGATGACATGTGTAAAGTGAAATAAAGTGGCTTATTGATCTTATGTGACTGATGTATTTCATTACATGAATGCGTGATAACATAAAGGTTGTTGTGATGTTGTGATCAGATTAGTCATTGAAAAAGAGTTTAAAGCTTAGAATGTAATTAAGAGACAAAGGATCACTATGTATAATGAGCTTGGTATCCCCAACGAATACGGGGCAGTTATTAATGAGCCCGATATCCACAATGGATACAAGACATTTGTAGGCACTCGGTCGCAATAATAACAATTGAAAGTGAGTCTTATGGGCACTGCATATGCATATGATATGTATGATTTAAATGGTTGAAATGAATAGTTTGATTGATTTATGAACGTGACATATGATTTAAGTGAATATTAAGTGTATGTGACACAACATGTTGAATTGATATGAATTATGCAATTATATAAATTGATGTGCAATGTATTTGAGTGAGCCATCGAGGATGGTCCACTCACTGAGTTCGCAAAACTCAACCCAAAATTTGCAATATTTTTCAGATTTAGAAAATATCTCCAGTTAGACAAATTGGAATCTAGCCACTACATTCGAGTAAGAGATATAGGTCAAGATCAGTTCTCGCCTGCATATATATTTCTTTACTTTTTATCAAATTGTGTATTCCGTAATCATTGTATCTTATGTAATTAGATAATTCTATTTGTAATAACTTTCCAAATTGGAAATGTTTGTAAATGAGATTGATCAATGAGTGTATTAACACTTACAATGAAAGTGTTTACGAATAAAGTGGGCCTGATTTGTTTATTGATTTTCCACATATGCGTGCATTGTTTTGAAAATTTTGTAATGAATTCGACTGTTGACTGTTCTAACATGCCACCATTGTAGAATATGTTCTTGAATACCATTGGTATGTTTGGGTATATGCCCTATGAGAGTGGGGTGCCACAATTTGATACTAGAGCCCAAATTTAGTATCTTACATGGACATTTTTTGAAATATATGTCAAGTTATATGCGATAACTGATCCCTAGTATGAGTCACATTTATATGAGTCACACGCATGAGCATTTATTAAGAGTTTGAGCTAATAGAGATAGTGAGAAGAATGATGATGTAACATCCCATCTCCCATAGGAAGGGTTTATTGGTAATTTGGGACGGGTTAGAAGTATTAAATTATATCTCGGCATGCACATACAGCATATAGCCTCTATGATTGATGGTTTGTTGCACTTGCACATGGTATACATGCATTCATGACATTTTCCGGCTTAGGTTTCAAATTGAGATCTTTTGTGAAATTTATGGGATAATTGTATTTGAAAAATTATTTGGAGTGCGCCAGTGAGTGTTTTACATTTTTAGGGATTTATGAAAAAAAATTTGGAATTTTTCGAGGTTCTTGCCCGGACCGGAAAATTCCAACTGACTGATTGAGTGAGCCTTTTTGTACTGAAAAGGGGTTGCCTAATGGCATTAGATTATTGGCTAAATGGTGTTAGGGAATTATTTTAGTGTCATGATTAGAGTTTAATTGGGATTAGTGCTTAAATTAACTAAGATTAACTAGTTTTTGTCTTTTCTTATTTTAAAGAGCCATGTTTCCCTTTTAATTAATGAATTTTGTCATATTATATCCATCACCATCGACTTTTCTCCCTATTATCTTTAAAAACTCATTTGGAAAGCTTTGGAAGGCCATTCTTCCACCTCCCATCCGAAACTTGCTTCATCTTCTTAGAGTGTTTCTTTTTTCTCCTTCAAATTTGCTTCTACTTATTCCATACAAGAAGGTCTTCTTTGGAGCTTTGCTTGGTTCTTCCTTGCACACCTAAGACCAAGTTGAAGCCTTGTGAAGGTGATGATATATGCATGGTTGGTGTGATAGCCGTGGGTTTTGGGAGAGGTTGAGAGGTGTGTGTGAACTTGGAGATTTGAAAGCTTGAACTTGTTTAAGGTGAGATTTGATGTTTGTTTTTATGCTTTTGGTAGTTAGAAGCCATTATGGGAATCACTTATACATTTATTTCATGATGATAAGGGTAGGTTTGAATGGGTGTAAATGTATGCTTGAGTATGGATGAATGAATGATTATAGTTCCATTGATTTTGGCTTGGTTTGGATTGAGTTTTGCAAGGTTAGGTGAATGGAAAACTTAGGAAGATAATATGTGTAGGTGCTGCCACTTATGCTCTATTATATAAGTATATGTTGTGATGAAATTGTGGTTGATTTAGAGGTATAAATGGATTCTTAGTGATGTGTTAGTGATGTTAGAAGTGATAGGAGTTTGGTTGTTGATGTAAGCTGGAAAATTGTTATTGACCCTATTGCAATGTTTTGATCATAACTAATTGTGTAGGTGTGCAAATGAGGTGAAGTTTGTGCCCAATGAAACTTTGGGATGTTGGCTTCAACTTTGTGTGAAATAGGTGGTGTTAAATTGTAATGTTAGAAGGGTTAATTTTTGCATGGAAAGTTTCTGTTTGTAGGGTCTGTGAACAGTACCCGCATATATGACCTGATTACTTTGTTGATTTTTCTAAATTAATTGAGATGGAATTAAGGAAAATGGTCTTCATGAGAGTTGAAGCCTACGTTGTTAGCTTTCCATTTCCACTGATCTTGTAATTTTTCGATCAGTATATTGGGAGTTATGCATTGTGGCATGTTGACTGATTTTCTGTCATTTGAGGAAACCTAGCCTAATTGTCGATTTTGTGAACATGCGGATTAGAAGCAATTTTTAGAAATTTATGTGGACTGAATTGGTTTGAGTGATCTTCTGAAAAGTTGTAAAGAAAGAAATTATCTTGAAAATGATATATGGCATGTAATTTTTGAAGGTCAGATTTGGGAGTTATGATTTTGCAAAAACTGAACCTAAACTAGGTTGTGAATGGCTGATCATGACAGTAGCTTCCATAACAGTTTTGAAATTGTTAAAAATCGAATTGGAGTTTGAGTTCTTCATGAAAATTGAAGTTTGAGATCTTATCTTTTCAGGGATATAAGGTAGTGAATTTTGTGACTTTTGTGCTAAGAGAATTACTGTTTGGAAAATTACTGTCCAGATTGGTTGATTTCAGTAGGAAGATTCTTTGTGGAATTGTTTCACCTTGTTAACAAGTGAATTTGATTTTGGGTTGTTCATGAAAGTTGTAGATAACATTGTGATCCTACTTCCTTAATTATTGTGTAATTGTTTACTGAAGAATCAGAGAGTTATTGAATTTACAATGTACTGCCCTGTGTTGATAGGTTTTGAGTAGGCAGTAGGTTTGATAGGATTTTTGACACCCTTAGGGGTGAAATTAATTTTTATGGTCTTCTTGAGAATTGTAGAGGGTTTCATGATCTTTCCAATGAGATATAGTTGGTAATTTTCCGAATTGTGTGCAATGAGTTATTGGTGTTGAAAGTTGGCTTGAAATCAGGAAAATAAAGAAGGGAATAAGGGGTTATGTATATATAGATATTAATTGTTTAATTTGAATTTTGGTTTCTTTTGTCAATTTCTTTTCCGTCCGACGTCCGATTGACCTGATTCTTGAGGCATCGGATTTGTGACATATTGAATTTCATTTTGTGAGAAATTGGGAATTTTTTAGACGGAAATTGACGTGGACCCGGGTAATTGTTCTATGATCACTGTTTTATTTATTTTTGGACCGATTGAGGTCCAAATTGGGTGCTGTCAGTGGCTATAGTTTTCTAATTTTAGATGGAATTTTTATTATGGGAAAATTTTGGATTAGGGCTGGGAATGCCATGAACATGCATTATACACGCTTTAATTATCTCATGTGCATTGGTTGATATTTCTAACTATCCAGTTGGTAACGTGTCTTTATTTTAATTGTTATAGAGGCACAGTTGGAACGTCATCCCACGGACGTTGCAGAGACTTCTCGGCATTAGCTCGGAAGTTATTAGGTGAGTAACGTAGATGGTTCCTCGATTAGTAAGTGTTCATAATTCTGCACTTATAACTCTGTGGAGAATAATGGAGGGACGATTGTGTTTGTTTGTGCTTGGATTGCGGACCGGAGGTCCGACGGATTGGTAGATTCTGACATAGAAGTGCTATATGTGATTTTCATGTGGTTACTTGTGAGGGACTTGTGTGAATATGTTGAATTGGGATCGGTTATGATGTTGGTTTTGTTTTATTTGGACATTTGCATTCATGCATAATTGCATGATCAGTAATTGGCAGTTGTGACCAGAACAGCCAACGAGAGCTTTAAGCTCAACGTGATTGGGCCTTGAGCCCACAGTGATTCAGAGCTTAAGGCTCACCGTTTAATGCACCCTTAATGGGACAGTTTCAGGCGCTCGTTCACAACAACGTAATAAATTGGAAAAGTGTCACATACGCATTTCATGTGCATTTGAATTGGTTCTTTTGACTGATATCGTAATAATCATGTGGTACTTCTGAATGTGTCTTAGTGAAATAACTGTATGTATCTGTGATATACTGTGTATATGCATGAATTGGGTGAACCATCGATGATGGTTCCTCACTGAGTTCGCAAACTCACCCAACATTGCAATTATTTTTCAGGAATTGAAGAGTACCCCGTTAGTAAAACGGGAGTATGTTTGCAGGATTCAAGTGAAGGTCAAAAGTCAGGATCAGTTCGTGTCTGCATTACATGTCTTTATTTTTGTAATAAAGTGTTTATTTGTATTTGTGAAATTGACCTCAGTGGCTTTTGAAAATGTGTGTATTGCAATTGGATGTGATTGAATGAGTACCCAATTTGGGTATGGAATTCCGCACATGTGTTTTAAAAAAGAATAATGTACCAATTTCTGAATGAGTGGTTAGCACGCCACCCTCGCGGGGCACAGACTCGGATATCACCATCGATATCGGGTTCGGGTCTTGCGGGAGTGGGGTGTTACAGATGATCTGTCAGAATATGAGAAAATGAAAGTTTGGGGATATCTAGAAATGAGAAGTAGTCTATGATTACATATGACAGATAAAGATTCAACACATTTGTATTGATGGATGTATTATTGAATATAACATCAATATTGTACTATAGTAATATATCCCCGAATGTGATATAGGTGTGAATGCATTATCTGGATTATTTGAGGAAAATAGAGATATAAGTAGAAATGATGAGATTAAAGTATACAAGCAGAATGTAATGAAAACAAAATTTATTATGACCTTAAGAAGAAATTGGAATTGAAATGGTTGTATGATTAATTTGATAAGAGTTATGATTTAGCATAAGAATATGTCTGTGAAATTGATATTAGAATTTTAGGATGATTATGTATATATAATTTCGAACTGACTATGAACATACGTATGTATGACGATATAATGGTAATTAAAAGGTGAGATAATAATAGCGATATATGTAAAAGTTGTCAAGGTTAAGTCTTATGAGTACATATCTACTAATGGGATCATCATAACAAGTGAGAATATTAATCACATATGTATTATATGTGTGGAGATGAAATAGGAAGCAATCTATGACTTATTTAATATTTGTTAGCCATAGTTCCCATAGTTCAAAGTCTAAAATGAATTAGAGTAATATATGAAAGTGCTTATAGTGATCAATCGGGGATATTTTGAGATTGTTAATGATGTTACTATGTATAATGAATTTGAGGAAAAAGAAGAAAGGCATAATCGTGACATAGTCCTCATGATCGAGGACAGACATAAAAGGAGAAGTGTTGTCCAGAATCAAATAAGATTAAGGTATCATTAGCGTGAGTTATTAATTGGTGAATTATCATAAATACATCTTTAGATAAGATGTAATGATATTGATGGTATATACCAAAGTATGATAGTAAATGAATATGTTGAATGCTTTACTAAGCCTTATTATAAAGGATATTATGATCATATAAGTTATGACAGAAATTGATCTTATTGAGATATTATTAATAGTTAAAATCGATCGTCTTGAGGTACTAAGAATGGCTGATAAGCAATGATGAAGATAGTTGATTGATAAGGATTACGTGAACAGTATAGATAACAGTAGTAAGAAATCTTCTCTCGAAGAAGAATTTCACCAAATTAGGTTAAGTAGACCAAATGGTTTATTTTTGAAAATGATTAATTAAGGAACAAATCATAAATGAATATTTAATTAATCCAAATTGAATATTAGAGCCCTATTCCTAATGGAGACTTAAGGATAAAAGGTTGGATATGCTACAAAGAGTACATGTAATTTGTTGATGAAAAGTAACTCAATTATATTAATAGGTTCATAAAATTGAGATGATATTATTGCTATTGCTAAAGGAACTTAGGTCTACCCTATATTCTATGTAAATATGTTCAGGGGGATACAAGTTAGATTTGATGAATGTGTTACCAACATAGGAAGTTAAGATTGCAAATAAATTGAAATGTGTGGAGAAACTAGTATGAATGAATAGACATTAGAATAAATCAATGTGAAATAAGAGGAAATTGAATGAAAGTAGCAAATTATTCAAGAAAAGAAGTCAATTGGGAAACCAAAAATAACATGAGATAATATTACCTCATTGAGGAATTAGTTACTTAAGAAATTATGAGAACTAATCATGGGCACATAGAGTTTTGGCAATATCTGTTTAAGTTAACAAATGCCCCTAATAATATTATGGTATTGGAGAATAAAGTGTCTCAGTTTTTCTTAGATCAGTTAGTGACTATAATTATAGATGATATATTGAATGTATTCAACAGGTTGAGAAGAATATTTTGAATACTTAAGGTAAATCTTACATATCATGAAGGTAGAAACAATTATATGCCAAGTTCAATAAGAGTGAATCTTAGCCTGATTAAATAAAATGTTGGGTCTTATAGTATCTAAACATGGCATATTAAGAGATCCAAAGAAAGTAGAGATAATGATGAAGTGAGAAACTCTAAGGAATATATGAGTGATCTGGAGTTTTCTAAAACTAGTTGTATATTGGACATTGCCAGAAGTTGTTAAGGGTTTTTACTGATCTTAGCCTTTTGACAAAAATGTTTGCGGAAAAATGTGTAAATTGTATGACTGATGAATGTAAAGAGAATTTTGAGGAATTATAACACCGATATTAATATATCATTTGGATTTGGAGATTTTGTAGTATACAATGATGTTTCACAATAGAGATTAAGATGAAAACTAATGCAGCGTAATAAAGTGATTTCATATGCATAGAGACAATAAGAGTCTCATGAGTGGAATTATTAGGAATATGATTTAGAATTTGCTAAAATAGTGATGCTTTAAAGGCTTCAAGACAATGTATGTACAATGAACCATTTTGGATATTGTTAAGTTATCAATTTGTGCTTATTTTGTACTTAATTCCCTTTAATGTGTTGAAATTATTATTCAAAATTAATGGAGTTTTCTTATAATTGTTTGCAAATGATTTTCAACACCTTAGAGATGAAATTGAATCAAAAATATGAAAAAGAAACGAAGAAAAATCGAAATTCCAAGTCTGGCAGCAATTCAGTCACTAAGCGTGAGCACATGCAAGGATGAAATTAATTTCCATATCTACTTTCAAAATATGAATTTGATTCTTTCGAGATTTACATAATCTTTTAAGATCAAATTGATGGAGATTCACCATCTGAACATGTTAGAAATGCGATTTGCAAGAGAGGAGGGAAAAGGAAGGGATCGGGAGGCTTTAAAAGTCAAAAACGTTATTGTTCACATCATCCCCTTAGAGAGTTAGAATAGTTAGGTTTCTGCAGTTTTTCTGGTGGAGTCTTTTACGTTTTCTACACTTCTTCCTTCAATATTTTTGTATTCTTCAGTCAAGGACCAGGGATGGAGACTATATGTTTTGTTATTTCTTTTTTTTTCAATTCTATTATGAGTAGCTAAACTTATTTTCTTGGTTGAGGGAATCCATGTTATCCGTTATTATATGTGAGATGTTTCAATAAAGTTTGTTTCATTGATGAATATTGAATATCTTCTGATTTACTTTTTTTTAATTAAATTGATTGATTTCTAGGTGCGCAACTAGGGATTGATTCATTCAATAGCTATATTAATGAAATATGATGTTCAATTTCATTAATCACAAGTAGCAATTAGGATTATTTTTTTATGTTAGAATTGAAAATTTTAAGAAGATATTTGCTTAATTGATTGCATGTCGTACATGTATTTCTCTTGTTCATTGGTTTCTTGATTTGTAAAGCTATTATTCAATTGAACCTACAATCGTATCAAGGTTGTTGTTTAATAAGAATGCTAGGATACATATTTCTAGTCATTACACTTAAGAGAAAACTTCACCAATGAATGTTTATTAATGACTGAAATTTTATATCGAAGAATCTATTTTAGTGTGATAACATTAGTGACCCGAAACCAAGGTTTGTCTCTTAAATTTTCAAATCTAATTATTTTTGTTAATTTGTGATTTTTTATTTCTAATTTCTTAAATTTCGTGAACCAAACCCCCTATTTGTTTTAGTTTTAAACTCGCTAAACTTTACCGTTAAAAATTTGTTGTAGGAATGATCCCTAATTTTCACTAGTACATTATTTTGTATTGATAGAAGTTCGTTTCTTTTTAAATTTGGTTGCAGGGGACAACAGTATCAAATTTTGGCGCTGTTGCCAGAGATTTTCTTAACGATTTTTGTTAGTGATGTTTTTTTTTTGGTTTCGTTGCTCTTAGTTATCTTGTCTTCTGTTTGTTTTAGTTTCACTACTCTTTCTGATTTTTTGATCTTTTAACGGCATAGCTCACTATCAGTGTGCTTTTGATTTTGATTTTTCATATTATCATTATTATGATAATGAGTTTCCATTTGTTGCTACTTCCAGGTTTGACCATCAAGTTGCAGATTTCACACCCTTAGCTACGTAAGTACCAGGGATGACCAACAAGCTAAGGAATGTAAAGTTTTTTCATTTTTGGATTATTCTTTTTATACGTGTCCTATTTTGTAGGATACATAATACAGATTCACTTCTCCACCGAGCCATTATCAAGAGCAATCGTACTTCGAGCCAGAGCCTTCGTCTCCACCACCACCATAAGCTAACAAAATGTCTTTAGAGGAGATCATAATGAGTGTGGCGACGAGCACTCTTCAATTCTAGCAAGTAACGAGGAGTAGCTTGAAGACCTTGGAAGATCAATTAAGCCACTTAGTGGAGAGAATGGAATACCTAATGTCTGTAAGAATTTTTAGCCAATAGGAGAGTGATGCAGAGGAGTTGTTCATTCCTTCAAAGAGTGTAGATCATTTAGCGAACCCAAAAGCAATAAAGGAAGAGCAAGCGGAGTTAGGAGAGGAAGAGGTTATAGTTTGAGAAAAGATGGAGGATGTGCAACTCCCTAAGGTAAGCGAAGCAGTTCATGTTATCGCTAATCGAATTTTGTTTCTTTTTCTTACTTGTTTATAGGTAGAAGAAGAAGATGAACAGGAAGAGCCGTAAGAAGTGCAATTTTTAGAAGAGCTGTGGGCAAGCGAGCTGAAGACCAAAGGTGACAAACAGGATGTTGAGTCTCCATAACCATTGGCGTTACTTTTATAGAGACTATCCTGGTGTGAAAAGGGCGATGCCCGAAAAGACGAGTGGACATTAGAGTATGATGGTGAAGCGATGAAGTTCCACTCATCAGAAGTCGTGGAACATCGTGCTGACAAAGAGCCTACTTCAAGGGAAGGTGGTCCAGGCTCCTCACAGAGTTTGAGCATGCTTCCTGTTAGACTCAAGAATCTATTTGATAATGGATGATGTACACATGCCAAGGGTCAACCTTATGACCTTTGATAAGTGCTTAATGGGAGGCACCCCTTTCGTATCCCTTTCTTTTATGTGTTTTTTTGACAATTTTTTGTCTTTTTCATTTTTAGATTTAATTCAGTTTAGTTAGGAATTTAATTTAATATTTTCAATTCTGCAATTTTAATTTTTTTCTTTTAATTTTTTTAAAAAATGAATAAAATGAAAATTTTCATGCTTTCCACCGCCCTCTTTCTTTTCCCACTTCTTTTTTCATTGAGCTTTTCTCTCGTTATTGGCAACTGCAGCTGCCGCACATCAATACTCAACTCTTGGGCATTAAATCACACTGACCATCCATTAAACAATTTCTATCCTAGTGTTTATCGACAACCCACCTACCAACCCTAACTTGTGATTTCGTCGATTGCGTTGTTGTCTTGTGCCATTGTAGGTTTGTTTCAAAACTTCAACACAATGTCAAGGAAATATAGCCACTCCTGCAGGTTAGCCACTCCAATATGTTTTGTTGCAGACTTCACTCTTCCACCACAACCCACGTCAACCACTGAACAACCTCCTGCGACAACACACGCGTAAACAGCAGCACAAACAACACCTTAATTTCAGTACTTCCATAATAGAAAAGCTTTCTTTAACCCTTTCCTTTATATTTATGCTTCTTTAACATTGAGGGCAATGTTAGTTTAAGTGTGGGGAAAAGGATTGGAGTTTGGTGTGTGACTATTTTTCGATTGTTGTGTAGTTTTTGTTGATTTTTCCATGATTGGTGTGTGTTAAACCATGAAACTTTGTCATATTAGTTTGGATGAGACTGGGTATATGCATGAAATTAAATTGGGCTAAGTGAGTTTTAAGGTGAAGCATGCTGATTGATTATAATAACTGATCTTGTAGACTTAGTCGAAATTTTGACATTTGAGTGATGAGGAATATGTGGAATTGAAGTGAATTCTTAAGTTAAACCAATGATTGAAATTTGAGCCTAAATGACATCATGTTTATGTCATGCTATTTCTTTGAATTGTGTGAAGCTCCTCTATTCATGTTGCCTTTAGAACTTACACGGAACCGGTTTAAATTTGTTTGATTACATAGGATATAGAAATGATTAAGACCTTCCTTGTTTTTAAACCCTTTAGCTTAAAAATGACCCACCTAATTATTTTCCCGTTACAAACCTTTTTAAGCCTTTATCCTTGTTTTTCAATCAATCACCGTATTTTTAAACCCAAAAACCCCATTAGCCTTACCCCATCACAAGTTGAATGAAACAATGATTAATTTGAGACTTTTATTTTATATTTTATTCTGAGATACTTTTATAAGTGCTTCTACCAATGTGTTTATTAAATTTGGTTTCCAGTAATTTCTCTTATTTTTTTTTATTATTTTCCCTTGTGTTTAACGTTATTCAAATTGATTAAAAAATAGAAAAGAAAAGAAAAAAAGGAAAAAGAAAAAATCAGAAAAAAGAAAGGATAAAGAAGAATAAAGCATAGTAGTAATAGTTAGTAATAAGTAGTTGTAGTCCTTTTTATTCATGTTTATCTCAGAATTTTAATTTGAGTATCCCTTTTACTTGATACTTTGTGAATGTTTGTGATTAATCTTTTACCATTTTTAGCTCATCTGTGAACATAGCCCCATTACAACCCTGAATAAAATCCTTATGATCTATTAATTCATATCATCCGAATGAATGATAACTGGTGAATTTGCAAGCCTATGGTAGTGCAATATGTTAGAGAGAGATTTGAGAGAAACACTTTGCCTTCAAACACTTGAGTGTAAGAGCGAAATCCGTGAGAAGAATTCATTTTGATTTCATATTTGCCTTTGAACAAAGATGTCTTATTTTGACTTCGTTTATTTGCATTGGTGAAAAACGATTATGATATTTGTTTCAACATAAGTTTTATTGGCCCAGGTTAATGGATTGTCTGCACTTGATCTAATGAAGGATGAATTGATTGGGTGTAGTGGTTTGACATGTTTGTTCAAGGGCGAGCAAAGGTTTGGTGTGAGGGAATTTGTTAAGTTATCAATTTGCACATATTTTTGTACTTAATTCCCTTTAATGAGTTGAAATTATTATTTAAAATTAATGGAATTGTCTTATAATTGTTTGCAAATGATGTTCAACACCCTATAGATGAAATTGAATCAAGAAGATGAAAAAGAAACAAAGAAAATTTGAAATTCCAAGTCTGGCAGCAATTCAGTCATTAAGCATGGGCACGTGCAAGGATGAAATTAATTTGCAGATCTATTTTCAAAATCTGAATTTGATTCTTTCGATATTTACATAATCTTTTAAGATCGGATTGATGAAGATTCACAATCTGAACATGTGAGAAATGTAATCTGCAAAAAAGGAGGGAAAAGGAAAGGATCGGGAGGCATTAAAAATAAAAAATGTTACTGTTCACATCATCCCTTGGAGAGTTAGAATAGTTAGGTTTCTGTAGTTTTTCTGGTGGAGTCTTTTACGTTTTCTACGCTTCTTCCTTCAGTATTTTCGTATTCTTCAGTAAAGGACCAGGGATGAAGACTATATGCTTTGTTATTTCTTTTGTTTTCAATTCTATTATGAGTAGCTAAACTTATTTTCTTGGTTGAGGTAATCCATGTTATCCGTTATTATGTGTGAGATGTTTCAATAAAGTTTGTTTCATTGATGAATATTGAATATCTTTTTATTTACTTTTTCTAATTGAATTGATTGATTTCTAAGCGCGTAATTAGGGATTGATTCGTTTAATAGCTAGATTAATGAAATATGACGTTCAGTTTTGTTAATCACAAGTAGCAATTAGGATTACCTTCTTTATGTTAGAGTCGAAAATTCTAAGAAGATATTTGCTTGATTGATTGCATGTCATACATGTATTTCTCTTGCTCATTAGTTTCTTGATTCGTAAAGCTATTATTCAATTGAACCTACGATTATTTCTAGGTTGTTGTTTAATAAGAATGCTAGGATACATGTTTCTAGTCATTACACTTAAGAGAAAACTTCACCAATAAATGTTTATTAATGACTGATATTTTATATCAAGGATCCATTTTAGCATGATAACATCGATGACCCGAAACTAAGGTTTGTCTCCTAAATTTTCATATCCAATTATTTTTGTTAATTTGAGATTTTTGTTATTTTTAATTTCTTAAATTTCGTGAACCAAATCCCCTATTTGTTTTAGTTTTAAGCTCGCTAAACTTTACTGTTAAAATTTCTCATGGGAACGATCCCTACTTCCCACTAGTGCATTATTTTGTATTGAAGGAAGTTGGTTTCTTTTTAAATTTAGTTACAGGCGACAGCAGTACCAGATATATATAAATATACAGATCATTTAAGTTTAAGGTAATTATTGAGTTTGAAAGAACTGAATACGATACTAAGACAATGGATAGAGTGAGTATTTCCTATTAAAGCTAGTGTTGTAATCTAATACATTGAACCAAAAATTCAATAGCAGTGTAGCACAAATTTAGATATTGAGGTTACCAAATCTAGTGCAATGAAGAGCATAGAACGTCGAGTTAAATTTTGGGCAAATCAAAGTACTATTAACTATTGAATTTAAGATCAATTTCAACATGAAAAGATTAGCAAAGCCCAAATTGAAGATTTAGAATTTGTGAATCTTACTGAGAAATTGAAAATGAATACGATTTTGAGTTTGAATAGGAAAAATGATATTTTGTGATTGTAGTAAAAAGTATGTGTACCCGATAAAGCTAATTGAGCAAAGAGATTATTAGAGAAAACACAAATAACAACCTAAGCTATACATCCTAGTAGGAATACGTCGAAACAACATTTAACGGCTAAGAATGTAGAATCAAGTGATTGAATATTCGAATTGCCAATAGTCTTAACTGTTGGAGATATGCTTTAAGCCTATATTTTGGAGCTCATAGGAACATGAGGCAATGTACAGTTCTAATTGAATTTAAGCATAATAATCATTATCACAGTGATATCATTAAAATACTGTATGAGGCGTTATATGACAAAAAGAGTCGTCTGCCTTTATATTGTGATGAATAAGGCCAAAAAAATGGTTGAAGGCTAAAATTGATTCAAAAAAGATAAATGAATACTGTTGATAAGTGAAATGAATCTGTAATAGAAATTAAATGATTCAAGAAAGATAAGTGAATTAGATGGATCAACACCAAAGGTATGGAATATAGTGAGATGGACATAAGAGTTAAGTGTATTAACACTATAGAAATGTGAATTATCAAGCAAAAGATTAAATATTTCAGAGAGTATCACTTTAGCAAGGTGTGCTCAGGTTAAGAAAAAGGGGGTGCTAAGCCTGACATAAATTGGTCCCTATGAAATTATTGTGAAAATAGGACCATTGACTTATGAGTTAGTATTACCAATAAAAGATGTTTTAGATTCACATAGTGTTACATGGATATGTTTAAGAAATATCATTATGATCTGATACATGTGTTATTCATACCATAACTGAAATTGTGAGTAATTTGAAATACATTAAGGAAACATTTAAGATAGTGTGATATCTAAATAAGGAATTGGAAGACCGAGTGATTTCACTTCCTTTAGTGAATTGGAAGAAATTATTCAATTGATGACATTTAAATGGGAAACGGAGGAACATACGAGGAGATAATACCCTTGCCTTTTTTATCAATCAGATAAGAATTTCAAGGACGAAATTTAATAAGGGGAAAATTGTAACATCCCGTTCCCATAATATTAGAACCTTATATTTTTGTAATTGAAAAAATAACAATGAAAAATTAGAAAAAATAGCAATGAGAGATTAGAAAATGCATTTCATGCTCATGTATATTGTTAGCATATACATATGTAAATTTGATTATTTCACACATTACAATGAATTTTTCATGCACTCATTTGACATTTTTGGGGTATAAATGATTGTTTTAATGTGATTATAATGCAAATTATGGATTATGTGTCTTAAAAATTGAGTTCGAGTGTACAAATAGTGAATTAAAATTTGTGGTGAAATATGAAAATTTGCCAGAATTTAAGGATATTTTTGGACTAGGAAAAATCCCAAGTGGTAGAACAATTGATGAATAATAGTAGAAATAAGAGTCAAATGATAGTAGAAATTTTGATATGTGACATTAATATTTAATGACAAGTGTAATTGAAAATTGGGAAAATTTTGAGTTGAAAATTAGAAATAAACGGACTAGTAGATTAAAAAACCAAAAGAGGACCATGAGAAAGTGACATGTGGCAATGTCACTTGCCACACCACTTGTTTAAATCACGATTTTTATTATGATACATACTTTTTTCATCTCCATCTTCTTCGTTTTCTTCATCTTTCTCTCCTTCATTCACGACCATCCCACCTCACCCTCATCATTTTAATTTTTGCTCAACTCTTTCAATTTGTTTCTTCAAGATTCATTGTTTTCTCCATCTTGTCACTAAAAGACCCAACCTATTCCACCTTAAAAGGATGATGATTGTATATGTCATAGGAGCAAAGGTTTCATGGTGATTGAGGAACCTTTGGGTAAATCAAGTAAGTAACTTATTAATCTTCATGGCTTTGATGAATGAAGCACATTTGATGATAGTTAGAGGTTAAATGTTCATAAAATGAGGAAGGGTATATGCTAAAACGTGAATGATTAATGTGGTCGATTAATTTGTTACTTTATTGTTTTGATGGGTAATAGATTATGGAATGATATCATGTTGGATTAATTGAGTAAATGGTGTTTAAAGTATGCTGGAAAAATATTAGCTATAACATTTTCCACTGATTGTGCATTTGTAATCTAGCCATAACTTGTTTTTATAGATATCCAAATGAGATGATTTTTATTTAGATTAAATTAGAGACATATGGTTGCATTTTTCATGAAGACATTGAATTCAAATTCTGTCCTTAAGAGTTTCAAATTTTTACTTGAAGTTGAGTACTGGGTGTAGTAAATTGATGGATGAATACAAATGTTTGTGTTCTATTTTGAGAGTATGAAAGCCATGAGTGATGAGTTGGTATGTAGATGTTATGAGTTGTGAATTAAGGGTATAATGAAAGTGAAAGTTATGTTAACCAAGATGTTAAGTTATGCTCTTGAAATGAGATGAATTAGTGTGATAGTTAGAAGTGAAATGAAAGTGGAAATAAAGTTGAATATATGCAAAAAGTTTATGATGAATATATATATGTATGTGTTTTGTTTTGTGTTCATGATCAATCGTGGACTATAATTTATTTATGGATGATATTAAGTTGAAATGGAATTAGAATAATGGGAAAATGATGAGTATTAAACTAGAAATCATAGAGTAAGCATAAGGTGTTGAATGTTGAAAATAAAGAGTTAGAACCTAAAAACTAAGGATGCAATTAGATATATGTTGGGGCAAAAGGCATAACATATTTTGTATAACTGGGATTGAGGTCATTTAAGTATGCTCTCAAAGGGGAATTCGAGTTCTACAACTTATATGAAGACCACCAAAAAGAGATTTTGATGTCTAGAGGTCAAATTTTCAAATTTTTGTAAGTGACCCATGAAAGTCCGCTTAGCAGACATAGAATTACACCCAGCGGATATTCATTGGCCATTTGGTCTTACTTTATTCTATAATGGGGCTTAAATTGAACCTAGAATGATGTTTGAATTAAGTGACTAATGTGTGATATGTTTAAAGTGATAATGGAGGTTATAACTTAGTGAATGAACAAATGATATCAAAGTACCAAAGGCATGAGTATAATGGGAATGAAGATGTTCATATAATTGTAGCTATGATTCAAAGGAGTTGAGTAATATGTATTAAGTGATTAAATGTGAATGAGAATTGGGTATTATGAGAGCATATAATGTTAGAAAAGGAATGATGAGAAATTGAGTTATGATATTAGAATAACCAAGTGTTCTTGATGTATAAGCCTAAGAATAAGCTAGACACATATAAAGGATACGGATTGAATGGTGAACTTAGAATGATCATGTACAAATGAAATGTAAACCTAATTTCAATTAGACATATATGAATTATGAAATGAGAATGAGTATAAGATGTGAATTTAGACAATATACCCAGGATTGCCATTGAGTAAGCATTATCCACAACACATATACATATGTATGTGATTGAGTATTTGTAAGATTAAGCAACTAATAATGTGTATGCAATATGTGTTTTGCATAATGATGATACAAGATAGAACATCCGTAACCAAATTTTTTTGGATTACAGAAGCTAATGTTAATTTGGAACATATTGTGAGTTGACTTAGATGGTCTTACTTTAAATGATTATTCTATTTAAATTCTGTATTGAATGATTATATGAATGCGATTGTACTAGTTCTGAACATTGAATTTTTGAGACATTTGTTGTATGAATATCATATTGGAAGTGCTCATTATATGTGAATTTGATGAAACAAGTGATACTCAACTTGATTTTTGAATGTCGGACCAAGTTTCGAAAAAAAAAGTGAATATGCATATGATTGAAATAAGTGATTATGAAATTAAATGTTAAATGCTAGACCAAGGTCTGATGACATGTTTAAAGTGAAATGAAGTGACTGATTGATCTTATGCGATTGATACATTTTATTACATGAATGCATAATGACATAAAGGTTGTTGTGACCGGAATACCCACCGAAAAAGAGCTTAAAACTCAAAAAGTGAAAAAGAACTTAAAGCTCATAATATGATTACGAGCCAAAGGCTTATTATGTATAATGAGTTCGGTATCCCCAACAGTAACGGGGCAATTATTAATGAGCCTGGTATCCACAATAGATACAGCACATTTATAGGCACTCGGTCACAATAATAACAATTAAAAGTGAGTCTTATAAGCACTGCATATGTATATGATATGTATTATTTAAATGGTTGAAATGAATAGTTTGACTGATTTCTGAATGTGATATATGATTTAAATGAATATGAAGTGTATGTGACACAATATGTTGAATTGATGTGAATTATGAAATTATATGAATTGACGTGTGATATGTTTGAGTGAGCCATCGAAGATGCTCCACTTACTAAGTTCACAAAACTCAACCCAAAACTTGCAACATTTTTTAGGCTTAAAGAAGATCTCCAGTTTGATAAATTGGAGTATAGCCACTGCATTCGAGTAAGAGATAGAGGTCAGGATCAGTTCACACCTGCATATGTATTTCTTTATTTTTATGTCAAATTGTGTATTCCGCAATTATTGTATCATGTGTCTTTGAATAATTCTATTTATAATAACTTTCCAAATTGAAAATGTTTGTAAATGAGATTGATCAATGAGTGTATTAACACTTACAATGAAAGTGTTTACGAATAAAGTGGGCCCGATTTGTTTATTCATTTTCCACATATATTGTTTTGAAAAAATTGTAATGAGTTCGATTGTTGATTGTTCTAACTTTTTAATTTTGGAACTACTTTCCTTGTTCAAGATTATGTCTCTCATGCTCGCACCAAATATAAGGAAATTAACATTCATTGTGTTAAGTTGCTAAGAAGTCACGTTTCATTTGTTACATACCTACTTCTGAATAGCTTATTGATGTCATAATACAGGTTTTAAGATCTATTACTTTTTTTAGTTATATGACAAGCTTATTTCAATTTTGTATATAAAAAAAAACCTATCATTAAACTCCTTGTTAATGGTTTTGACATAGCTAGTCAAATCAGCTAGCTTTTTTAACATATATGACACATATATTATTCAAGGTGTGACAAACGTTTGCAGCACACTAGGTATAAGCAGAATTTTACAACTTATCAAGTATATTTGTCGAATTATTTTTTAATTACATTTTTCATAAACTAGTATCAACTAATCTATTATTATTATTATTATTATTATTATTATTATTATTATTATTATTATTATTATTATTATTATTATTATTATTATTATTATTATTTTAATCTCCATGTTATCTTTTGTTTTGAGGTACATCTTTTGGTTATATTTTATTTTTTATTTATTTACATATTTATTGTAATTTTATTTACATAATAATTTAGCGTGTCGGTTTTACTTATTTACTCTTTAATCTGCATCACTCTTTTATTGTCACATCTGCGTGCGAGTCTACCAGAAACAACCTCTTTATTATATCAGGGTAAGGTTGCATACTATCAGACCTCTCCAGATCTTGCTTTATTGCGGGACTTCGGACTAGATGTGATAATGATGATATTATTCAATGTGTGAAAATTAATTTTTAAAAATAATAAAAATTAAATATAAAATTATTAAATAACCTACGCAACTCCATCGTTTCTGAAATTTTTTCACTATTTTGTGCCTTTCCATATCTCTCCTTTTCGCTATTTTGTGCATTATTTATGTAACCTTCATTCATGTTATTTGAAATATCAACCAAGCACCCATGTGATAGATTATCCCCTAGATCAATATCATTTGCTTTGGCAGTATCTACAATTTTATTAGATGAATTCAATTTAGAACCCCCTCCCCATTGTTGAGTAAATTGAAGCTCTTGATATGAGGTGGTTCAAGAAATCACATTGTTTTAGTTGATTGAATTCTAAACTTGATTTGAAGATGATTTAACAGGAGATATGAAAGTCTTTTAGATATATTTGTTCTTCAAAGCCATTGGATAAGTATAAGTATAAGCACTGCTGCAAATAGCCTCTCCTGTGTTTAGCAATAGATTAATAGATTTACTTCCATTTGAAATTGAAATATTAAGACTAAAAATTCACTCTGGTTAAAGAAATTCGCTATTTCCAAATCCCTAAGAAAGCTCCTTTTAAATAGATAAGATCCTTCTCTTATAGTATGGAACTTAAAAGGTGTTCTTGGACCAAGACTATACATCTTCTTCTGCAATTGTTTCAGACTGGCCTTCATTATTGATTTACTTCCTAAAGTATCATTAGTACCTAGCCTTAAAACAAATGAAGAATGAGAACTAGTCCTATCCTCTTCCCTAACCACCTTCATATTTTTCAAATGCATGGGGCTGAGTAAGTAATTTAAGGTTTTTGATATTTTTGGTATTCAGTTTTTATTTTTATTTGAAAAATTAATCTCACACATAATATTTAATAATACATTTGTCACACATATAGTGAAAAAGTTAATTGTTTTGGCTAGCTACGTCAACATCATTAATAGGGAGTCTAGTGACAGACTATTTTTGGTATTACAAAATTGAGTAAAATTGAGGTTTTTTTTAACAATTGACCCTAAAATTTTATACTTTAATTATAGTGTATCTAATTATCTACTCATCATCATTTGAAATAGCATCTCCTATAAGTCTTCATTTTCTCTAAGATTCACTTTGTAACATTATTTTAAATTTATAATATGTATAAATCATAAAGATTTTATCTCAATTAAATGAACAAAGTAAATAGAATAGCAAGTTAAAGCTAAAATGTACTCCAACAATTATTTGACAAAAATTAGAATAGTTAGATGACTTGGTAAAATTTTAATGAATTATCAACTTGTTCTCAAATCAACTTTTGATTAAAAAATATTTATATTCTAACATTTTCATTTTCTTTATATTTAAGAAAGTAAAAGCTTAAAAAACTTAAACATTAGATTGTCACATTCATTTAATTGAATTTTCTAGCTAAGAACTAAGCCATAAAGCTTATTTTATCCTCAATAAATTGTTATGGTGTTATTTTCCAAGATTTGTGTTGTAATAAGAAGTTTTAGGTTAAATGTTAGATGATTCAAACTTAATATTTAATTTTAAACCATCAATTTATTAAATTTTATAAATTATTATATGTATTTAAAAAATTTCTAACGTGTACTAAATAGAGTACATGTAATCATAATATTGTATTGTGTTTTCTAATATTGTTATGTACAATGAATAACCATTAATATACAATGTGTGAGGTACATGATAAGTGTAAATAATGTATAATATAAGGATGAATAAAATATACAAGACTTAGAACATATGTAAAATGTTGGAAAACTAAACGATATTAGTAGTTGAGATATTGAGATTGGATTTATTTGTTATCATCCGCTTTTAAGCTAACAAGTGGAAGATATCATAAGGTTGTCTTGAAGTTAATGGATGTTGAAAAAGGAACAAGTTAGTCATTATATCATCAATCTGATCAGAGGAAGAGAAGTGCCTTATGAAGAGAGCCTTGTTGGTAACCAGATCCTGAACAAAATGAATATCCATCCCAATATGCTTGGTAAGAGCATAAGATACTAGGTATGAAGCAAGAAATGTAGTACCAAGATTGTAACACCACAAGGTAGGTTTAAGGTAAGACAATCTTAATTCACCAAAAGAGAAGTAATCCAACATAACTTTGTAGAGGTGAGAGCAATACTCATGTTTTCAGCTTCAACACTAAAGAAAGCAATAAAGGAACAATGAATGTTAGTAGGAAATTAAAGGAATTGAGAGACTTTATTAACAGAAGTTAGATGTTAAGTTAGGTGAGACAAAGATATTGGTGAGCACTAACAATTCTACGATATTTAGTAAGGTTAGTGATAGGCTTGGATTTGTCAAAGTCAGTGTAAAGAAGGAGGTCTTTAGTGTACTATGTTTGAGTAAGAAGAAGGTGAAATATTAGGGCTTTGATACTAAGGAAGTGATAAATTGGGCTAAAGTCGTTTATAGTAAAGGTAGAGTTGAGATTATCAATAAATGTGGTAATGAAGGGTGAAGAACCTATGACCAAGATATTATCTAGATAAACTAAAAGGAAGGTTGAGTGAGAGGATATGTTATGAATGAAGAGAGATGTATTAAATTTAGAAGGGGTAAATTGAAGATTAAGAAGTTTTCAACTCAAATGATGAAACCAAGTTTTAGAAGCTTGTTTGAGACTATATAGGGCTTTATGTAGTCTACAAAAATAATAAGGGTGGCAAAGGTTTATAAATCTAGGAGGTTGTGACATATAAATTGATTCCTTTAGGTAATGGTGAAGAAAGGCATTATTGACATTAGGTTTACAAATAAACCAAATTTAAGACAATGCTAAAGTGAGAATGATGCAAATGGTAGTAAGTTTGACAATAGGGATGAAGATGGCAGTATAATCAACTCTTAGGATTAAATGATAGCCTCTGGCAATGAGGTGAGCTTAATAATGCTTAAGAGAAACATCAGGATTTTTTGTGTGTGCAAAGGACCCATGTATAACCAACAATATTTATGTTTAGTAGAGCAGGAACAAGGGTCTATGGGTTATTGTAATAAAGAGCACTAAACTGATCAACCATGGGTTGGTGCTAGTGAGAAAATTTATTGACATAAGTGAAGAATATGATGGTATAGTAGGTGATATAATCAGAAAATGTACAAGGAGTACAAGTATGATCACGTGTTCATATGATTATAAGGTGAGTAGTTGGATATGATGAGGTAGTAGTAAGGACTGAGCAAGGGGGTGAGGGTAAGTGGAAGAGGTAACGGTAAGGAAATGGGAGATGAGGAAATTGAACAAGAATAAGGTACAAGAAGAGTTGTATAGGGAAAGATATGTTCAAGAAAGCGAACATGGTGAGATATGTAAAGTTTTGAAGTAATATGATCAAAGCTCTAATAACCTTTATATTGGAAGGCATAGCCAACAAAGACATATTGGATAGATTCTGTTGTAAGTTTATCGGTATGAGTAGGGCCTAGATAGGGAAGATAGGCATAACCAAAAACTTGATGATGAGTAAGGTTAGGTTTGCTGTGGAATAGAAGTTCAGTGGAGATTTGCATTAAAGAATGAGAGTGGGTAACAAATTGATAAGATAACAATAATAACGAATGCTTTGAACTAAAGGAACTTAGGAAGCGAGGCATGAAGGAGAAGGATGGGACTTGTTTTAGTAATATGATGAATTTTACACTTAATAAAAACAGTTTATTGGGGTGTATAAGGACAAGAGAAACGAAGGGTGATGTCATGAGAAAGAAGGTAGTGAGTAAAGGCGCATTTGGTAAGTTCAAGAGCTTTATCATATTGAAAAACTTTGATTGTAGTGGATAAAATATTTGCAATAATGGTTTTTAAGGTTTAAAAATGAAGCAAAGCATGATTTTATGTTGGGACCCGATCCAAAAACCGGACCCCAACTGAAAAAACGGAAACAAAAAAAGGAATCAAAGAGGCAGAACAAACAAAAGCAGAGCGAATAACAAATCAGATTATGAAGCGAACATAGAAAAACAGAATCATACATCGCAAAACAAAGCGGAGCAAAACGGAAAGCATAACGGAATGCGAATCAAATGACGTGGAAACGAAAGCAACCAAAACGGTTCAATCAAATCATAAAGCGGAACAATTCAAAAGCGGAAACATAAACAAATCGGATACGAATCAAATTACAAATCGTAAGCAAATGGATCGAAAGCGGAAACATAAATCGAAACACAAAGCGAACGAAACGAATCAAATAAATTTACAAAACGGATTGAAGCAAATCAAATATTGAGACAAACAAAAACATATCCGACAGCCGATAACATACATCTTTAAAAAAACGTCACGTTGGAAACCCTAAGACATTCCAAATCCAATAAAAATTCATCTTTTAAAATCAATGCTTATCTTATTATACCTTTATTTCTACGAAAATTTCGACAGCATAACGGCTGCCTTATATTAAACCCAAAACTTGCAAAGGTTTAAAAACACTTCTATAATCCCAATCAAAATTCAGAATCATCAGACTCTCCCGTCCGGAATCCAAAACACCAGCAAACGCAAATATATACCTAACACTTCCATAATCCTCAATTCAATATACCAATCTCATAATCCAATCTAATTCCCACATCAATCATAAATATATATTCCAAAATCATACACAATTTCATATACAAATTCCAAAATCTATCCGTACATAATTTCCTCATTCATATACATCAACTCAATTATAGACAAATTCATAACTCTCATACATTCTGAAATGACTGCTTGTCATACATTAATGGGAAATTACAAACTCATACAAAACGATACAAAACTCCCAAATTACACAAAATACAGACGATACAAAAGCGAACAACACATCTTGACATCCTTTCACCCGATCTCCTGCTCGAATACCTGGAGGTGGGGATGAAAGGGGGGTGAGCACAAAGCTTGTGGATAATATGTTTATAAATTAAAAAATAAGAGAAAACATATTTGCAAAAACCTTTGCCATTTTATTTCAGAAGTTTTGCGTTAGAAAGATTTGGCAAATCCATTATTTCTCAAACTTTTCAAAGCATTGCCAAACAATTACGATAAATTTTCGGCTAAAAATCCACAATAGTTTATTTCTCAAAATTTTCACATTTCTTTCACATTTCATGAACAAAGTCGATATTTCTTAAACATTTTCAAAATATGCAATGCATTACACTTAGAAACAAAAACAAAACACATAACACATCAAATGATGTGGTTCGGTCCAAAACAGAATGTGTTGCACATTCCTGCATAGCGGTCCTGTGCAGCCGTGAACGGAACGTACTACACCTTCCCACATAACGGTCCGGTGTAGCCGTGACTTATGGGAATCCGAGATCGGAACTCCAATGCCACTAGCGGGCAGCCGGGAGAAGGCTTAAAATAGACAAGTGCGCACTCGTCCCACTTATGGGACCTGACCAAACCCACATAACACATAAGCGAAAATGAAAATTCGAATTGCTCAAAGGCACTTTTCGAAAATCTTGATTTTCACATTTTCATATCACAATCACATATCCAAACATGAAATCGTATAGTAATTCACATTCAATCTAAATTCATCAATTTAATCACATATCAATCAAATTCATAACTATGAATGCAATTTATTTCTTGAAAACATATATCAAACATATATATATTCATAATGCATTTTCTTCAAATTTGTCAAATAATTCAAAAACCATGAATTTCTTAAATCTTGTAATTTCTTGAAAGCATTTCTAAAATAAGGAATTTAATCCTTCGAAATCATAATTTTTCAAACATTTACATAAACAATAATTTTTCAAACTCACATGCTTATGCTTAAAATTCAATAATAAACATACTACCCATCTCGAATCGATGCTAGAAGCTCGTCCTTAGCTTCAATTTGACCAATGCTTCTTTCTTTCTTCCAATTTAACATTACCTAAGCCATAATCATCCAAATTCAACATTATAATTGTTAAGTCAAAATGACTTTACATATATATGATTTTGATGAATAACAAAGAAGAAAATAAAAAGCAGACGTAAAATAGAAAAGACAGAGGAAGAAAATAAAAAGCAGACGAAGATGAGGAAAGCAGACGCAAAAATTAGTTCGAGTTAGTTACAGAACTCAACTGATTAACCGTTTCTTTCAAGACTTAAGATTCAAGATTCAAGATTCAAGAAGCAGTTACAGACGAAGACTATAAATATAAGTCGAAGTCGAAGATTGCAAAGTTAACAAAAATCGAGTGAATTGATTTACGTACGCGAACGAAAAAAAACTTGTTTGTAAGACAATTGTGCAAATTAGTTGAGAGCTAATTTTACTGTAACAAGTTTCAAATACTTTTGTAAGAAAGTAGTGCAGATAGCCTACAAAGGCTAAAAGTGAAAGAATACTGAGTGTAGAAACCTGAAGAGGCTCAGGAAAGAATACTTGTAAACGTTTGAAGAGATAGTGAAATCTCAGAAAGGCTTCTGAGGACTGGACGTAGCCCACGGTTTGGGGTGAACCAGTATAAAATCGCTGTGTCATCTTCTCTCTACCCTATTTCTCTTAAAGTTCAAAGTTTAATTATCACTTAAATTTTGAAACAAGTTTTCAAAGTTTTTGATTAATTCGAATTCACTGAAGTTTCTGTAAAAGAACTTGTTCTTTAAACAAAACCATTTTGAAAGGGTTTTCAAAAAGGGAAATACACAATTCAACCCCCCTTCTCGTGTATTCGTTATCGTTCTATAAGTACTGTACTAACATGTGATTTACTTCAATTGGTATCAGAGCTCGGTATCCAAGGATCACTGTAGCAAAGTGTGGATTAAAGATAATGACAGAATCATATATGTACATTGCAGAAGGTGCCTCTATCACGAGACCTCCAGCATTCAATGGAGAAGACTATCACTACTGGAAAGATAGAATGCGGTTGTTCATAGAATCCACTCATGTTGACCTTTAGGATGTCATAGAGAATGGACCATTTACACCAGTAGACGAAGATGGAAATCTTATTCCACGGACTAAATGGACGGCTGACCAGAAGGTGAGAATTTAGCTCAATTCTAAAGCGAAGTTTTTCTTGACATCTGCCCTGAGCAGGAGTGAATATGACAAAGTTCACGGATGCGACACTGCGAAGGAGATGTGGGACACACTGTCCATCGCTCATGAAGGCACAAGTCAAGTCAAAGAATCCAAGATAAGCATTCTTGTGCACCAGTACGAGCTTTCCAAGATGAAGGATGAAGAATCTATTGATCAAATGTTTGGAAGATTTCAAACAATTATCAATGGATTGAAAGCCCATGGAAGAACGTACAACAACCAAGATCACATACGGAAGATCTTAAGAAGTCTACCAAAGAGGTGGAGACCAAAAGTGACGGCAGTGCAGGAAGCGAAGGATTTGAGCGTGCTGAAGCTTGACGAGCTGCTTGGATCACTAAAGATTCATGAAGTAGAGCTTGATACTGAAGACAAGCCTAAACGAGAAAAGTCAATAGCACTGAAGGCCGGACAAAAGAACCACAAGACTCAAAGAAGGAGAAAGTGATCAAAACCACTAAAGATAGAAGAATCGAAGAATGATGACTCAAGCGAATCAGAACAAGAGTCAAGTGATGAAGATGACGAATTATCATTCATTTCCCGCAAGCTGAGATGGATGTGGAAGAAGAAGTCCAAAGGAAGTCAATTCTTCAAGAAGAATAGCAAAGATGATGGTAAAACAGAAAAGGCGTCCATCATATGCTATGAGTGTAATCAACCTGGACATTACAAGTCCGAATGTCCTACTCTAAAAAAGAAACCAAAAAAGAGTAGAGAAGGCAAGAAAAGCATGATGGCAACGTGGGAAGATCTAGATTCATCAGAATCAGACACAAACTCCAAGACATCTGAACATGCTAATATCTGCCTAGTAGCCGAGGAGGAAAGTGATGAGGAGGTAACTTTTGAATACGATAACTTGCATGAAGCTTATTCAGAACTATTGGAGGATTCTCATACTATTTTGAAACAGTACAAACTGTTAAAGAAGAAGTATGTAGAAAACTTTAAACATACAGAAGAAATAGAGAGAGAAAATGTTTGTTTAAAGAAACAACTAGAAGAGAAAAAGAAAGTGGTAGATAAAACTGATGAGATAAATCAGTTGAAGCTCAGAATTAAAAGTATCTCATCTGATTTAGCTACATTCACTGAAAGTACTAAGAGAATGAATGAGATGCTAGGAAAATGTAGACACCCGAGTGATAAAACTGGATTAGGATTTACGGGTAACAAGTCTCATTCTCATATAAAGTCTTATTCTCAAAATAAAGGGTATCACCAAACACGTTTTCATCAACATTTTAGTAAAAAGGATCAAAGAACTCATTATATGCATATTACTAACCAGAAAGGACCCAAGAAAATATGGGTACCAAAGAATAAAATAGTTTCTCCTGCAGATATCCTTCCTTGGAAGATGCGACAAGCATCGTTCGTATTTAGACAGTGGTTGCTCGCGACACATGACGGGAAGAAGGTCTATGTTCCTAGATCTTCAGTATAAGAAGGGAGGATCGGTGACTTTCGGAGACAACCAGCAGGGCAAGATAATTGGAATCGGTAAGATAGATAAAGATTCCTTTGCATGCATAGATAATGTACTGCTTGTTGACGGTCTAAAGTACAATTTGATTAGTGTAAGTCAATTGTGTGATTCTGCTTTCATAGTGATATTCAATCAAAATCTTTGTGAAGTTAGAAACAAAGATGGGTCTATATTCTTTTCTGCCAAGAGAAGAAATAATCTTTATAAAATTGACTTAGAATATTTTCAAGTTCAAAATGTTTCATGTTTTCTATCTTCTGAAGAAGAAAGACTAATTTGGCATAAAAAGCTAGGTCATGTCTCTTTTAAACACATTTCAAAGTTGGCAAAATTTGATTTGGTAAGAGGTTTACCAAAAATGAGTTTTGACAAAGAATTTTTATGTGAAAATTGTTTGAAAGGAAAACAAGTTAAAACATCGTTTTCTTTTAAAAATATTGTAACATCTTCTAGACCTTTAGAGTTGTTACATATGAATTTATTTCGTCCAACTAGGACAATAAGTCTCGGCGAAAAGAAATATGAACTTGTTATTGTTGATGACTTTACTAGATTTTGTTGGATATTGTTTTTATCACGCAAAGATGAATCTTTTAAGTGTTTTAGGACCCTTTCTAGAAAGTTACAGATTGAAAAAGGAGTGCCTATAGCCAATATCAGGAGTGATCATGGTGGAGAGTTTGAAAATGAGAAGTTTAGATTATTCTGTGAGGAGAATGGAATTTCCCACAATTTCTCTGCTCCTAGAACTCCACAACAGAATGGAGTTGTAGAAAGGAAGAACAGGACGATTCAAGAGATGGCAAGGACTATGCTATGTGAGATGAATCTTCCTAAGTACTTCTGGGCAGAAGCTGTGAATACAACGTGTTATATTCAGAACAGGATACTGTTGCAATCATTGTTGAAGAAGACTCCTTATGAGTTATGAAATGGAAGGAGACCTAACATATCTTACTTTCATCCATTCGGTTACAAGTGCTCTATTCTGAATACAAAGGAATTGTTGGATAAGTTCGATTCAAAGACCTATTCAGGAATCTTTCTAGGCTACTCATCATCATCTAAGGCGTTTCGGGGGTATAACCCTATCTCAAAGACAGTTGAGGAAACCATCCATGTCAGGTTTGATGATAGTTTTCAACCCCATAGGAAAGACGACATGGAGAATGAAGATACTTCAAAGAGCTTAGATGATACAACAGAAACTCCATCATCAGGAACTCAAGTAGATAAGGTTGAGGATATTCCAGAAACTATAGGATTAAAAAGAGATTGGAAATATAGGAGTTCTCATCCAGAAGAGCTAATTATCGGGGAGACCTCAGAAGGAGTTAGGACAATGTCCAAATTCAGAAGAGAAGCTAATATGGCTTTCATTTCTGAAATAGAACCTAAGAAGATTGAGGAAGCCCTTTAGGACGAAGCTTGGTTTTTAGCCATGCAAGAGGAGCTGAATCAGTTTACTAGGAATAATGTTTGGTCCTTAGTTCCGAAACCCCAGAAGAAATCCATTATAGGAACCAGATGAGTTCTTAAGAATAAGTTAGACGAATCAGATAGAGTGAGTCGGAATAAAGCTAGGTTAGTAGCGCAAGGCTATAATCAGCAAGAAGGAATAGACTACAATGAGACATATGCTCCAGTAGCAAGACTTGAAGCTATTAGGATTTTGATGGCATATGCTGTTTGTCATAATATAAAGCTTTTTCAGATGGACGTGAAGAGCGTCTTTTTGAATGGTTTTATAGACAAAGAAGTGTATGTGAAGCAACCTCCTGGCTTTGAGGATGTTAAAAATCCAGAATATGTCTATAGACTTCATAAAACTTTATACGGCTTGAAGCAAGCTCCTAGAACTTGGTATGATCGTCTAAGTAATTTTCTCTTGGAGAATGGGTTTACTAGAGGGCAAGTTGATAAGACGCTTTTTAGAAAGAATTATGAGAATGATTTTTTCTTAGTACAGATCTACGTTGACGATATTATATTTGGTGCTACTTCAAAGAAGTTGTGTATGAGTTTTGAGAGTCTGGTGAAAAATGAATTTGAAATGAGTATGATGGGTAAGTTAAAGTTCTTTCTTGGGTTACAAGTTAAGCAAACCGAAGAAAAAAAATTTATTCATCAACAAAAGTATGTGAAAGAATTGCTGTGTAAATTTGACATGAATGAGGTGAAGCCTATGGCGACTCCGATGCATCCTTCGAACCTTTTGTCGAAAGATGAACTTGGTAAGAAGGTGGATCAAACCACATATAGAGGATGATCGGCTCTTTCTCGTATCTTCTGACAAGTAGACCTGATATTACATTTAGTGTATGCTTGTGTGCAAGGTTTCAGGCCGATCCTAGAGAGTCTCATTTTATTGCTGTTAAGAGGATTATGAGATATCTCGCAGGTACTACTGATCTTTGCTTAATGTTTAAGAAAGGTAAAGATTTTAGGTTAATCGGATATTGCGATGCGGACTATGCCGGAGATAGAATTGAAAGGAAGAGCACTAGTGGAAGATGTCACTTTCTTGGCTTAAACCTAGTTTTCTGGTCAAGCAAAAGACAAAGCTCGATCTCTCTATCAACTGCCGAAGCCGAGTACATGTCTGCAGCAAGCTGTTGTTCACAAACATTGTGGATCAAATATCAACTGGAAGATTATTCAGTTCAAGAAGAGGAGATTCCAATCTATTGCGACAACACCAGTGCCATCAATCTGTCGAAGAATCCAATACAGCATTCGAGAGTAAAACATATCGAAGTCAGACACCATTTCTTGAGAGACTACACTCAGAGAAAGGTGGTGCGACTACAGTTCGTTGAAACAGAGTATCAATGGGCATACATCTTTACTAAACCATTGAGTGAAGAACGGTTCAAGGAAATCAGACAGAACCTTAACATGGTTATGTTAAATGATCAGTCAAGCTAAAAGATTGTCAAAATTAACAGCGTCAGAAACAGTGCTTTACAGCTGGTAACTTCTCTCACAAGGAAGTTGTGGAGGGAAAATCTCATAGTCTTGAGGATCCCAATGATTCTAGAACCAACCGGATAAGACCCCTATAAGTAGACTGAAGTTAAAATCATTACGGTTACTCTCAAAGCACAAACGCTTCATTTCTCTCGAACACTCTTGAAATCAACTTTACTTTTGAAGAAAACCTTTCCAGAATCAGTTTCTATTCAAAGATCAATGGAGCCAATTATGATGTATGGAAGGCATGTGGACTTTGAATCTCTGAGGGTAGACAACATGGATGTTGAACAAGAATCGTAGAAGCTGGGTGGAGAAAATTCTTCCAGGTGCGAGAACCGATGTATACCGATGAAGTATATGACTTCTGGAAGAATGCGCAACTGGTGGCTGAAACCATTGTCTCTATAATAGACGGAATCTCTGTTATTGTGACAAAGGAGCTAGTTGAAAAGGTAACTGAATGCTCATCGATTGGAGAAACCCTTTCAAACAAAGCCAGATGTCAGAAGACAGTTATATGGCGTTAATGACCCATGGGAGAGGAAGACCTCGAGTCTGGTCCCGAAGGCTAGGGTTCTACATGCGATTTTGTTTAATTGCATCTTACTAAGAGCCGGGTCAAGACATCTTGTTATTACCTTGGATGAGCAATGTTTGTTCTTTTTGTTGAATCGTCGTCAAATAGACCTACAATTTTTTATTTTTCATTATATGGTTAAGGGGATGAAGGATACCAACAGTTATCCTTACGACATGTTACTTACAAGGATTTTTAAGGAATCCAGAGTTTTTCTTCATAGAGGAGTAAGAAGGATGATATCGGTCAAGAGTTCTATTAACTCTGATACGATAAGAAGAATGAGCTTGAAGATAAAAGAAGAAATAGAGACTACGACGAAAGCAAGAACTAAGAGGGAGCGTTTATTGAATAAGTCTCCCGCTATAAGTTCTAAGTCTCAAGTGGGTACGAGTATGCCCATAGAAGAAAGAAGAAAGTTGTCTGGAAGACCTTTGATCAAACAGGCAAGCCTTCGAAGAGAGCAGAGCCTAGTTCGGAGGACAGAAGAAGGTGCACAAAAGAGAAAAGGAGAGAATCTTTTGGGTGAGATTTCCAAAAAGGCAAGGAGATCACCTAGGATTCGCACTCTGCGACAACAGGAGGAGAAGAGAAACAGAGAGCAGAGTGAGGCAGAAGTGTCTGGATCTCGCGTACCAAAAATGACAAGATCTCTAGTCTCAATTTTAAAAGAAGACTCAGCCAAACAAACTAAGGCGACTGAGAAGAAGAGAAAGTCAGAGTTTGAGAAGGAAAAGTCTCAAGTTCAGAAAACTCCGAGACTGACTGAAGCAGAAGAAAAGACTAAGAAGATTAGTCGAAAGAAGAGTGTGACCACTGCTGAGGAAGTTAGTCAAAAGAAGCATAGCAAAATTCAGGAAACTCCGATTGTTATCCAACAGGAGGAACCAGTGGAGCCTAGCCTGGTTCAATCTATTCCCTGCATAGATCAACAAGAGGCATTAGCAGAATTAAACTTGGTTCAGGTACCTCAGAAGAAATCTGATGAACCTGGTCTGATTGTATTCAACTATTCTAAAGTTTTAAGAAGATACAAGTTGAAGATCATAATGGTTGAAGTTGTTACCAAGAGGAGGACTGCAATCACCATCTGTGATCAACCAAGGAAGAAGGTAATAGCTATCGTACAAACTATCTTGATAAATAGCGAGACATGGCATATACTGAATGAAGATGAAAAGCATTTTTATGATGTCTTGAGGGATGCCGCTACAAAGCCATACCCTACAGAGATGACCAGAAGATCATGTACAATTTATCCAATCTTAGAGAAGACAGTAATAAAGGTTGTACTAGATATTCAGCCGAGATATCCTTTGGATTTGAATAAAGGGAAAATGAAGCTATTTCCGGAAGAAACAAGTGATGATCTGTCCGCAGATCAAATTACAGAAGAAATGCGTAGAATTGATGCTGCATGCGCTTCAAAAGAGAATACAAACGGAGCTAGTTGCAGTTTTTCAGATAAAAATGAACACTGTTCAGTAGGGGGAAGACTGTTTACAGTAACTTTCATTGAATCTCTTATACAGACAGTATTACGTATTAGACCACTTTCTGATACACTGTCTTTAAAAGATGAAGCCACACCCCTACAAGGAAGACAGTTGTTCATGCTACCTGCCCCGTATGATTTAGATCTTCCTGAATCTAATACATTTGTTCATCCACCAACTATTGAGATTGATGAAGACTACATTCCATCCTCGGACGCATATGCTACAACAAATGCGTTCGCAGAACCCTCTGCAGATAATGATCAACCCTCCTCACTGTTTGACTCTCAAGCTGAAATCAGCCAACTACGTGGTGAAGTCAACGAAATAAAGGAAATGATGAATGAGATGAAGAAGATGATGACAGAAATGCTGAAGAGTCATCGTCGTTGATCATTTTTTATTATAACAAATTGGGGGAGAAGAGAATGGAAGGCAGCAGAAGAAAATGGAAGGATCTCAAAGGGTGTGACTGAAGGAGTTGAAGAAGAAGAAGAAAGACGGAAGAGGAAGTTTTTGTTGAAGATAAGATTTTTTTTCTTTTCTTCTTAATCATTGTATTTTTATTTTCTTTTATGTATATAATTTGTTATCATAAAAAAGGGGGAGATTGTTAAGTCAAAATGAATTTACATATATATGATTTTGATGAATAACAAAGAAAAAAATAAAAAAAAGACGTAAAATAGAAAAGATAGACGAAGAAAATAAAAAGCAACCGAAGATGAGAAAAGTAGACGCAGATGGAGAAACACAGACGCAGAAGTTGAAAAACAGACGAGACGTAGAAGTTGAAACACAACGCAGACGTAGATAACAAAAACACAGACGCAGACGCGGAATAACAACACAAACCCAAAAACACAGACTCAGACGCAGAAAAACAGACGCAAAGATATAGACGGAGAAATGCAGACGCAGGAAAGCAGACGCAAGAATCAGTTCGAGTTAGTTACAGAACTCAACTGATTAACCGTTTCTTTCAAGATTCAAGATTCAAGATTCAAGAATCAAGAAGCAGTTACAGACGAAGACTATAAATATAAGTCAAAGTCGAAGATTGCAAAGTTAGCAAAAATCAAGTGAATTGATTTACGTACGCGAACGAAACAAAAACTTGTCTGTAAGACAATTGTGCAAATTAGCTGAGAGCTAATTTTACTGTACCAAGTTTCAAATACTTTTGAAAGAAAGTAGTGCAGATAGCCTGCAGAGGCTAAGAGTGAAAGAATACTGAGTGTAGAGACCTGAAGAGGCTCAGGAAAGAATACTTGTAAGCGTTTGAAGAGATAGTGAAATCTCAGAAAGGCTTCTGAGGACTGGACGTAGCCCACGGTTTGGGGTGAACCAGTATAAAATCGTTGTGTCATCTTCTCTCTACCCTATTTCTCTTAAAGTTCAAAGTTTTGTTATCACTTAAATTTCGAAACAAGATTTCAAAGTTTTTGATTAATTCGAATTCACTGAAGTTTCTGTAAAAGAACTTGTTCTTTAAACAAAACAGTTTTGAAAGAGTTTTCAAAAAGGGGAATACACAATTCAACCCCCCTTCTCGTGTATTCGTTATCGTTCTATAAGTACTGTACTAACGTGTGATTTACTTCAATAATTAGCATAATCCTCAAAATTAACTATAAGAAACCCAAAATCATCATTTTTCCAAGCTTTTTAAAACAAAAATTTCTAAAATCTCCAATTCACAAAAATTGACATAAACCCTAATTACTTGTCATCCAAAATTGATCCAATTAAAACATGTAATCTCCAAAATTGAGCTCATCAATCACAAACCCATGTCATTTCTAAGGTTTCTAACCTAAAATTTCAAGAAAAACTCAAAACTAAAAATTCATCTCTTACCTCATTTCTCCACCATTTTCAAATTTTATAGGCTTGGAAGGAAGTTCTTGAGCTCCTCCACCTTTTTCCTCTTGAATAAACACGAAAATTCATCTTGGAGGACCCAAAATTTCGAAACCCCAAGCTTCTCCCTTTCTTCTCTCTTCTTTTCTTCTCCACGGCAACACTCTTCCTTTTCTCTCTTATTTGTTTCCTTCTTTCCTCTTAAGGTCATGATTCTCCTTCCATAAACGACAGTCCATCCATTTTTATAGTGCCATGTCATTTAATAAGGGATAAATGACCAAATTGCCCTTCCACTTAAGCCTAAACCCTTAATTCTTTAAGTGATGTTCCACATTTACCCCTAAAAGTCATGCTTACTTTAGGACAATTTTCTCACCACCAAATTGAAGGAATTTGCCAAAACTTCCTTCTAGATAATTGTTCCTTACTGTCTTAATTTCATAATGACACCAAAATCATTTAATTTGGTGGACTACACCAAAAGTTATGCCCCAAATAGTTTAGACATGTCTTATGCTAAATCATTTTCCAGCACGTTATTTCCATCCAAAAATTGACATTCTTAAGGACAACATTGAACCTCGATTTCTTCATAATAATTCCCTATTTCTCTAGTTTAATCCAAATTAAGAATAACCTCATTTGGATTTCTAGATCAAAAGTTATAGCTAAAATACGTTCAGATGTTCCTAATCCAAGACTGCACACGAATCTGAACTTCAATTCAGAAATTGAAAGTCTTATGGGCTAAATTGAAATTTAATTTTTTCATATAATTTGTAGCCCCATGTCTCAATCTTATTTTGCCTTAAGAATCAAGTCAATTGAATCTCCACAGATCCCGAATTTCACAAAAGACTGAACCATGTTCATAAAATTATCCAACTCACTTTGATTTATTTAATCACCCTCAACTTAATCTCATAAAAATACAAATTTCCCCTAAGAATGTATATAATTGTCTTAGGAATCCAACGCTTCGAAAACTAAGTCAATCGGATGTCGAACGGAAAAGATATAAGCGAAGGCGAGGTCTTCACAGGGCGGGGCGCCTGCGGGGTGAAATTCAAAGATCAGGCATGGGTACGCCTAAGGAATTCAAAGATCAGGCATGGGCACGCCTAAGGAATTCAAAGACTAGGCATGGGCACGCCTAAGGATGGAATCTGGAGCTGCAGAAAATTTTAGAATTTTCAAATCATATCTTTTTCTCTCGAACTCCAAAATTAACAAATTTGGTATTAATAGAAAGCTTAAAGGAATTTCTACAACTTCCATGTAGAACTCAAAAATCAATTTTGTCTCTAAAGGGGTCAAAAATCCAATCAAAGGTACTACCCCAATTTAATGTATCCCTAAACAAATGCCAACTTTGAAAATTCCTATCTTTCCAACCCAAAGTCCAAACATAGCATATTTTATATCAATGCGAAGATCAGAAAGTCACCTACAACTTTCATGAAGGACAGAAAAAATCAATTTGACTTCTAAGGAAGTCAATTTTCTAATCAAAAGTTCTATCCTCTCATAATCATGCTAAAAAAATAACAAAAACTTGTAAAAATCATAACTTATTATTCCATGATCCAATAATTCTATACTTTATATCAAAATAAAGATCAAAACAAAATCTTCAACTTTCATGAAGAACTTAAAAGCTAATTCAACCTCTAATTAGGTAAATTTTTCAGTCAAAGATTCTGTCATAACCTAGGTCAACCTATAACACATCCAAACTTTCAAATTTTATAACTTTCAATGCTCACATCCACAAATTGCATAATATACATTATTATCAAGCTTGGAAAATCTTCTATGACTTTCATGAAGACCACTTCACTCAATTCAAACCACATCAATCCGACGATTTGCCTCAAAGCACAGCATACCCAATCCTATATTTACAAACATTCTCAAAGTCAAAGTAAAATAACCCTAACTTTGACCTATCATAACTTTCACTCCCGATATCGAAAAATTGCAAACTTTATGGTGACAGAAAGCTTTCAACATAAGCTACAAGTTTCCTGAAGATCATTTTCTCAAATTGTACCTACATCAAAAAAGTCAACTCTCTATGACTAAAAGTCAAACTTTCTATATCCAAAAGTCAACTTTCTTAAATCTTCAATTTTGCACACTTTTTCTATTTAATTCATGCTTTTTAACTTTATTTCAATCAACTCATCCACTTGAACTTTCATAAACTGTACAAATCTCCACAATAATCAAAATTATCAAAACCCAATAATTCTTTTTTCATGAATTTCCTCAAAGTATAAATACTTCTATTTCACAATACATATATAAAACCACTCATTTGATTTCACTTAATATTTCTAAATTTCACTCAAAAATCGAAGTCCAACATTTTAGGTTGGGAGAAATATCCATATAAAATCAATAAAGTCATCCATAAAGACAATATAGTAACAATAACCAAAAAAAGAAAGAGATGGGAAGGTCTCCAAAATATCATAATGAATAAGTTATAAAGGTTTGATAGAAATATAAGAAGACAATAGAAATGAAAGATGAATACTGTTGCCTTGAAGACAAAAAGTTCGAGGATTTGGAACATTGGATTTAATAGGTAAAATAGATGTAAGCTAGATAATATGGATCAATATGGATGATTAAGATTTTGATGCGATAAATTAATTAAAGTAAGAGCCAATTTGAAAGCAATATGATTAATGAACTGCAAATGAATCTCCATTAGTTGACATTATTGTCTAAGGAGTGATATCTTAGATTTAGGGTCCTTCACATATAATTAAATAGATTACATTCCATGAGACAAGAGTTATTAGTAACAAATTTTGCTACAAACAAAAGATTAGTAGTAAGGTTGAAAACAATTAAAATATCATGAAGATGAAGAGTATGAAGGTAAGTAGAAATAGTTAGGTTACCTATTGATGAAATAGAGAGAGTGTGTTTATTACCAACAATCATTTGGGTTGATCCTTTATATGGTGTGACAGATTCTACAATATAGGAATTAAGAATCATATGATTAATGCATCAATATTCGATAACCATTTAGTAACAATGCTGGTGTTAAAGGGAGTGAAGTTATAATTAGGTTGAATATTCATGTCAGAGAAGGTATAGCAATATTATTGGTAGTATAATGGGAGCCATTTAGTTGATTATAGGATTCAAGATATCAAAAATGATAGTGAGTAGCAATATGTCCCCATTTCTAATAAATTTGGCATTATGTTGGTGGTTTATTAATGTAATTAGGCTTGGAATAGGATAGGATAGTTATCCATTGCCAGAAGAGGTTTTTCCTCTTTGAGTTTTGTTCACCTCTGCCATTTGTGTCATGTGAGGAGTGATTAGCGTTGGACAAGGCGATAAAGGTCGAGTCCAATGGTGGTGGAGAGTTGAAACAGAACAACCAATGTTTATGGAGAAATAGTTTGACCTTTAGCTTAACAAACTTGATGGAGGTTTTGCACTTCTCGATGACGAAGATAAAGGATTCAAATCTAGCTAGTAATTTGTTAAGGTAAAAAGGACAAGATCTTCATTCAATATCTTGTCTCTAACAGCAACAAGTTCATCTGCAATGGTGTAAACAATAAAGAGGAATTCAATGATGGCATTGGATCCCTTCTTTAGAGTATGAAGCTTCCAGTGGAGGAAAGAATATCGAGTAGCCATTGGTGCATAAAATATTCTTCAAGGCCTACGAAGAGAGCACGAGCAGCGTGGTGACTGAGTGCAAGCTGAGCAATTGAGCTTGAGAGTGAAGTGGTAAGGAATAATAAACTAATTGATCAAGTTTTTTTCATTTGAAAATTTTGATTGATTGGTAGTCCAAACTTAAGGTGTCATTTTGTGGTAGAATAGTACCATCAACATAACCAATGAAATTTAAAGTGATAAGATAGCTTGAATTTGATTTCTCTATATAAGGAAATTTGTATGATATAATGGCGTAGTGAGGAAGTTTGTGACTTGTTTAAATAAGAGTATGGGCAAATTGGTTTTTACAGATGTCTATTTTTATGAAATTATTGTTAATTTTTTCATAATGTTGTTATTGACTGTTCTAAACAAAGTTCCTAATATGAGCAATTATTTTGTTGGTGGATGATTAAGTGTTGTTTGTGGTAATGATTAATGGATGTGGGAAAAAATTATATATAGTGATAGCTACTATTTGGTAAATGGTTGATAAGTTATTTTTGGAGGATTGATAGGTATTTGACTATTTAACCATGTCAAACTGCTGATAATCATACTTGGTAATCAGCTGATTGGGTTGGCAGGTTCAATTCAATCTGTTGTTTTTGAAAACATTCCTATTAAGAGCGTTTTGCTCCAGTGACTGAGAAATTAAGGGATGAAAAGACGATTGTATCCAAAAGTTATTGCAAATTACTCAAGCTATAAGAGATAGAGATAGAGAGAAAGAACGATACAAAATAGATAAGCACAAAGTGTGATTTAAAAATTAAACCAAGTTGGAAATTTTTTTCTTTAATAAAATTTGTGCTTTTTGGTAACATTATTTTTAAAATTATTCCATTTTAACAAAACAAAATAAGTATAATTAGATTTGAAATTGTACAATACAAAACCGCTACTAAATTGTTTTATATCAACCAAAATTTTCTATAATTTTAGATTTGAAGATTGAGTTAAGCGAGGAAAGTTTGAGTTGCATTCATTGTACTTATTAATAATTGGACTAAATTTTGCAATTAAGAATAATCAAATCATTAAATTAAAATATAATTTTATGTTTAAATGTTTTTAAACATAAAAATGTTTCTATAAGTTGTTATTATGTTCAAATTTTATTTTAATAGATAAATTTATTAAAAACGTCTTTTTAGTTTTAGTTATAAGATAAGACTAATTTTATTTAAGAGATTACATTTTATATAATTAAAAATTAGTTTTATGCTCATTAACTATTACATCTTTCAGTTTAGTTTCTAACATTAATTTAAATAATTATTTTTATTTTGAACATAGGTAAATAGGTTTTAATTTATTTAATTTTATTTGGTTGACTTAAGCAAATTGAAATGTAAACATAAAATTAGGGTTGAACCAATAATTTCCAATTCTAATTCAACATTGTAATTATTTTGTAGGAATACATTCATAATGAAAGAAAAAAGATTTTTTAAAGGATTTCAATTTCTTTTTAAAGATATATTAAGAAAAATCAAATGACGTTCATTAAATTCATTTACTAATCTTAAAAATTCAATTAATGGTTGTCGATTAGTAGCATTGAAGCAAACAAGTTGATGTTACACTCCCGGTGAAGATCTCTTTTTTTTTGCAATATCCTAACACCACTATACTATGAAATTAATTCCCAAACTATTTTCAAACAACAAATTAATGTTTCCACATAAAATTTAGAAACTATTAGTTCCAATTAATTAGCATACATTAAAGTTATTTTCTGCATAAAATATTAACATAATCAATTAAATCTACATAAGTTGATACCAAATAATAGACAAAGAGTATATAACTATAAACATATGTAGTTAGCATAGGCAATAAACCTTGCATGACTTCCCATCTAACAGGAGAACTATAGAAGTTTTTAATCAAACTCATTCATCATTGAGAAGTACCATTAAGAGAGCTTTCAATGTTCTTAAGGCTCGATGAAAGATATTTGAGAAAAAGTTTAAGTATTGATTGATGGATCAAAATAGAACAATTTGTGTAGCTTTTGCATTCCATGACTATATTAGAAGAAGCACAACTAGCAATCCGACTTTTAACATCATTGATTAATATTCTGAATTTATACCTCCGAATGTATTTAAAGATGCTGAAGTTAACTTTACACAATAAGGCATTGAAGAACCGGGAACTCAAAATATAATTACTATTCGTGATAATGCTACTTCTAGTTTAATGGTAGTTAGACGTCGTTTTTACATCATTATAAACCTTTACTTTAAATGATGATGTTGACTTCTTTTGCTCTATCTAAATTCTTATGAGAATATTCAAAAAAATATTAAAATATAATATGCAAGTCCTTATAAAATATTTTTTAAAATTATGTCCTCATAAGTCATTTACATATAAGCAGTTAATACTAAGCAGTTAATTTTACTAAATATCTTTAAATAAACAATTGATATTATCATTGGTTATATAAGTTATATTAACCCGTTGTCACTAAGCGCTCATAAAATCAACTAAGAGCTAATACAATATGTTAGTTGTCTAACAAGGTCATAGTGTAGAAGTGTTTGAGTTTAGATGTGAGCTTGATGAAGTATTTGTAATATTGAAAGTATCTTGTATTTTGTTGTATTAATATGTAGGATAAATAACCCTTAATATACAATTGTGTGAGGCACATGATAAGTGTAAATAATGTAAAAGATAAGGATGAATAAAATATTCAAGATTTAGACTATATGTAAAATGATGGAAAACTAAACAACATTAGTAGTTGAGATATTGAGATTGGATTTGTTTGTTATCAGTATTAAAGAGAAACTTAATATCAATCTGTCATACCAATATTCGTAACGAAATGAGCCTGAAGAATTTGGTACTAGTTAACGGTGGCGGTGATGTCTAACTTAGACTCAAAGGGGAGGTTGCAGACAGAAAATGGAATCTATTAGGGTGAGCTGTGAAATGGTAATAACAACTGAACGTTGATAGCTTCTGTCAGCCTCTCGTTTGGCCAGTATTTAACGATCACTAGCAGGTAATAAATGTTTCCTATTCATAATTCATCATGATTGGCATTTTATATTATGGACAAAAGCTACAGAAAAAAGGAGGGTTTTAAAAATTGAAAGAGGATATCATTCTTTTCAAGTACGAAAACTTCACAAAAACTTAGTACTAGGAAGAACTAGTATTAGTAGCGTTTTTACCTCTAGTCATGACCTCTGGTTCCAATTCTTGTCTCTGTCATAATAATTGTTTTTAAAAAGACAGCAGCATGAAAATTCCCATGTTGTGATTCACACGTGCAAATGCAATGCCATCAAAATCCACTCCAATAGTTGTGGATTCTATTTATATCTGTAATTTCTACACAAATATCATCAAGCACATGTTACCTTTATAGTTCCTACTTCTTTTCTTAGGCACCAGTGCAGAGAAAGTGAGAGTACCAGAATTCTGAAAAAAAAAAAGTGCATAGAAAGTGAAAAGAGTCCTAGAATTCTGAAAAGTTTCTTTCTTGGGTAGATCGAAACTGCAAGATGGTTCCTGACCTGGGTAAATTATAAACTAGCATGGAAACCAAAAACCACCTTGAGTAAATATCATGCAACCATTGTACATGTGCCTGAAATTTGTTTTAATCTGCCGAGCTCACTTCACGGGTCAGGAAAAGATAAAAGACACCCATCTTTTATGTGATCCAACTGATAATCGAATAGCAAATCTTGTCCGTTCAACTAGAACACATATCCGTATTTTGGAATCAGTCTCCAGCAAGATTAAGTTTGCCTTCTAGCTAAGCACTCGACCCCACCAACCACTTTCTACCGACTGTCAGAACTTGAACCTTTTGAGCCTTAATCATATGAACAATATCCACAATCTCTCATAATTCATCTCTTTCCTTCTTTCCTCTCTTTGTAGACACATTTATCGTTAGGTTCAGAATAGCTGAATCGTTTCCATCATCATTAGAAATGGAATGGCTTCTTTTTGCTCATTCTTATCTATGCTCATGATCTTCATGGCAACTTTCTCTTCACTGCCTTTGACATGTCATCAAGTACATGCGCAGTTCTCTACTATAGCAGCATCTCCCACGTTCTTGCCTCACGCTCCATTGTCATCTCCTCCCAGTTTGGCACCAGCTATGGAGCCATTATTCCCTACTCCTGGAGCTGACGCACCTTCTCCAGCAGATTCCTCAATGCCTACTATTCCTGCAAGTCCAAGCCCTCCAAATCCTGATGTTGCGTTAGCTCCGGGACCTGAGATGGCGATTTCACCAACAGGGCTTTTACCGACTTCTTCCTCAGTATCTCTATCTTTATGTGGACCGGTAAACTTGGCTGTCTTCTGGGGTTTGGTGGTTTTTTCTATAATGCAACTCTTCAGTGTGTAAGGTACTTCAACTATTGTCTAGTGTTCCCACTTTCTCTCTTTTTCTATATTTTCTGTTTATGGAAATATTCTTATGAGTTTATAATAGGATGATATTTGAGAAATTTTATTTTTCTGACCTAGCTTTCAATTTTGTTTTTAATTTTTGTTTCTATTTTTCTTTTAAATGAAATCAAAAACTTATTATTATTCATGTTGTTATATTTTATCAGTAATAATAATTACATATTAGATAAAATTTCAAGAGAAGTTATTTTAATTAAATAAATTTATGTAATCTTTTATATAATATTTATTTTGATATTATATTATTTTAACAAGATAAATAATTTAAAATTAAAATTTTATTTAAAAGTTAATATTTATTTGAAATATATTTTAATTATTAAATCAAATTTTATTTGAATATTTATATATTTTAAATTTAATTATATTTATTAAAATTTAATTGCATATAATTTAATTATAAAATTAAATATAATGAAATTATTCATAATTTTATTAAAATTTAAATAATTAAATGATAGTTAATCAGATTATGAAAAAAGAAACAAAAACAAAAACTTTTTCTATAGTTTTCATAATTTTAAAAATTAAAAGAATCCAAAACTAAAACATAAACAAAAAACTCAAATAAACATTTTTATTGAATTTGAAATCAAAATCAAAATCCAAAATAAAAATAAAACAAAACACCCCTATGTATTAGATATTGTGTTTTCTCGTTCTTATACCTCACTTTCTTTAAAATGTTACTTCTTTCTGGTTGCCTACTCTGTTTTTAATATACTGTTCAATGAATTTTTTTTCAGAATTAGTATCTGACGTATTACAAGTAAAATAAACATTAGCATGTTGTCAGCTTCCTAAGGTGAGTTAAAGGGCATACCAAAATTTACAAACTATTGCTACGTATCGAACTGTGCCTGAAGATTTATGCATCTCGAGGCCTATCACATTGACCGAGACCCATTGGAAAGCTTCCCAAAAAAAAGCCTCCATCTTTATTCCTAGGAGACGCGCTTCCTCAGCTCCATACTCTGTGACTTCAGCACCTCCACTGCCAAGCTGAGCTGCCCACAATCACTTTCTCTTTTCGCTTCATCTTTCTGCAAAAGTTGATCTTTCGGCACCCGGTTCTCTTCATCGAGTCTTTCGAATTCGTCTCACAGTTTAATCATTTCATCCAAAATAACAATTGAATCTACATCATTTTTCATTTTAAAAACTCGGTTTTCTTCTTTTTACGGTTCTTCAATTCCCATTTCCTGATCAACCTGAACTTCATGTTCACGTTCGGGTTCGGGTTCGTTGACTTCTGACTCAGAAGAGCCATTAGGGTCATCTTAAGTGTCAGAGTGGATGCCATAGTTCTGATCTACCAATGTCATTAGTATTTTAGATTAAAATTTGTTTGAAAAAGGAGATCCAGAATTTGTCAGAATACGATGTCCAGGCTCAGACTTAATTTGATCGTATCGTTCTGCCAATGAACGTTAAGCCCTGTAAAAATTCTCAACCAGTTCAGGACTTTCTTGTAATACATGTCCGCACGCTGAGCAAAGGAATCTGCATCTTCGTCTGTTATTTTTAGCATTTCCTTTGTCTTCTCATCTAGCTCTGTCCCACCATTTATGAAATTAATAAACATTCCGTATGAATCAGATATCTGCCTTCATTGTCTGGAGCAGAGATCACCTGTCTAAGTATCCCTGTCTTACTCTGTCCAAGAGTAAGACTACATCGTTTTCGCATAATGTTTATAAACCACGCGTAGACAGGGATAGAGGAAGGACTGATGTAGATATATATATATATTTATTATCATCATCATCATCATCATCATCATCATCATCATCATCATCATCATCATCATCGTTATTATTATTTATTAATTTAATTCCATTATTATAATAAGTATTAAATATTATTATTAAACTACTTATTGTTATTACTAAATTTATTGTAGAGTAATTATATAATTTATTATAATTATTATTAAATTCCTTGTTAATAAATTTAGTATTCTTATTAATATAATCGTTAGTATAATTTTTATTTATTATTATTATTTTTCGTCTTTAGTTTATATACTTATTACTATATATATTATTTTTATCGATTATTATTATTATTATTATTATTATTAATGTTATTATTATTATTATTTAAATTTATTGCCATTATTATAATAACTATTAAATTACTTATTGTTATTATTAAATTTATTATAGAGTAATTATTAAATTAATTATAATTATTATTAAATTCGTTGTTAATAAAACCACACAAGTAAAATCACTGAGTGGATGTTTGGTACAAAGAAATAGGTATTCTATTCCCACCTTATTCCCAACATATTAGTAAACCTTTGTTTGGTTACAAAGCATACACAGAATAAAGATTCATCCGGAATTACTATTACTAAAATTTGTAGAATACCTAAAATTGGCCATTTCGCCAGGGCGAGCCTGGTGATGGCCATTAAATGACCATTTGCAAATGGCCATTCTAGTAGAATGGCCATTTGCAAATGGCGGTGAAATCAGGGCGAGGGCTCGCCCTGGTGATGACCATTAACGTCGAATGGCCATTTGCAAATGACCATTTACTTTTTATATATTATTAATAAATATATATGATATAATACCCTCGCCCTGGTAATGACCATTAACGTCGAATGGCCATTTGCAAATGACCATTTACTTTTATATATTATTAATAAATATATATGATATAATAATTATAATTATAATTATTATAATTATATATAATAATAATAAATTTGAATAAATTGTAATAACAAATTTGGATAATAATAAATAATAATTATATACTAATAATAATTATTATTCAAATTTATTAATGTTATTATTATTGTAATATAATTTGTATTTATTATTATTTAAAATTATTATTACAAAAATTATTATTATTATTAATTATTATAATTATTAACAATTATTATTGTTATTGTTATTTTAAATAATTATATTATTATTATTATTATTATTAATCTTTTTTCTATATTTATTATTATTATTATTAGTATTATAATTGTAATTATAATATTTTTTATGATTATTAGTATTATTATTATTATTATTGTTGTTGTTGTTATAATAACAACACACGTTCTCGTTTAAAGATAGCCTCATACGGGTTTTAGGTATTCTGCAAATTTTAGTAATAGTAATTCCGAATGAATCTTTATTCTGTGTATGCTTTGTAACCAAACAAAGGTTTACTAATATGTTGGGAATAAGGTGGGAATAGAATACCTATTTCTTTGTACCAAACATCCCCTAAGTGATTTTACTTGTGTGGTTTTATTAACAACGAATTTAATAATAATTATAATTAATTTAATAATTACTCTATAATAAATTTAATAATAACAATAAGTAATTTAATAGTTATTATAATAATGGCAATAAATTTAAATAATAATAATAATAACATTAATAATAATAATAATCTTGATAAAATAATATATATAGTAATAAGTATATAAACTAAAATTAAAAATAATAATAATAAATAAAAATTATACTAACGATTATATTAATAAGAATACTAAATTTATTAACAAGGAATTTAATAATAATTATAATAAATTATATAATTACTCTACAATAAATTTAGTAATAACAATAACTAGTTTAATAATAATATTTAATACTTATTATAATAATGGGAATTAAATTAATAAATAATAATAACGATGATGATGATGATGATGATAATATATATATATATATATATATATACACTTAATAATAATAACAAAAATAATAATAATACTAACGTTGATAATAAATATAATTAAAATTACTAAGATTTATAAAAATAAGTATATAAACTGAAAGTAGGAAATAATAATAACAATAATTAATAATTATAAGGAATATAAAATTAATCAGAATAATAAAATTAATAATAATAAGAAGAAAATGATGAATTATAACAATTTTTATTATAATAATAGACATTAAAATTATTAATTAAATTAATAATCATAAAGAATATTATAATTATAATTATAATACTAATAATAGTAATAATACATATAGCAAAAAGATTTATAAAATTATTAACAAGGAATTTAATAATAATTATAATTAATTTAATAATTACTCTAAAATAAATTTGATAATAACAATAGTAATTTAATAATAATATTTAATAGTTATTATAATATTGGAAATAAATTTAGATAATAAGAATAATTATAATAATGGAAATAAATTTTAATAATAATAATAATAATAACATTAATAATAATAATAATAATAATAATAATAATGCTAATAATAATATAATAAAATTACATAACTAAATAAATAAAGGTTACAACGTGGCTTTCAAACCTTTGGAGGCTTGGCTTCTACATCAGTCCTTCCTCTATCCCTGTCTACGCGTGGTTTATAAACATTCTGCGAAAACGACGTAGTCTTACTCTTGGATAGAGTAAGACAGGGATACTTAGACAGGTGATCTCTACTCCATTGTCTGTGTCAGTGTGAATCCAAAATCTCGAATTATACAAACTTGACCTTAGATTCCTGGCCCGAGGACATACATGTAAATTCACTATATTTCCAATCGTCACTTGCTATGACGACAACATAAACAGTGTGTATGACAATCTAAGATGTAAAGGAAACAAGAGTAAATTTAAATGAGGAAACGAAAGGAAAGGAAAAGAAGTTAAATTTAATTTCTTTCGTTTGGATTAGAGTTTCTTAAAATAAGTGAGAGGAAATAGAATTTCCATTATTTGGATATATAGATGGAAAAGAATGGAAATTAGGTAATAATATATAAATTTGACAAATCTGCCCATGCATATAACTGTTTGTAAAAATCCATATTTTTCGACACGTATGTGATTTTTGGTTAGAACATTCAAAGTCTTCAAGAGCATGCAAATCCAGTTCGCTATTTTTCAAATGAAATTTGAGCTCTATTTAACACCTAATTAGAAACCAATTTCGAACTCCTTGAAATAATGTTAATTTAGTTTGATATTGCCATGTTTATGTGGTTATATTTTTGGCACAAATAAGAAATACAAACAATTAAATAAATGTTGAACGTATATGATATGATCCGCAGGTCGGTCTGTGCTTCCCCCGTAATGTAATGGTAACTAATGGCATATCATCCCAGAACTTCACACCAAAAGCTTCGGTTTGATTCATCGAAACAAAATTCCAACTTTAGTCTAACAAAATTTAGTTTTTAAAAATGTTCAAAACAACATAAAATGCCTAAAAAAGTTTTGAGCATCGATCCAAAAAAAAAAACAAAGAAGTACTGAAAGTGCAAAAAATGCTAAAACATCATCCAACCAAAGCATCAATCATGTCTCCTCATGTACCGTACATCATGTGGAGTAAGTATTCCTTGCGCTCCTCCGTTGGGCAACCAAAAAAATTCCGCACCCTTGTAGTGTTTTCTGTGAGAAAATCATAAGCCTTGTAACGAAGATGAGATTCAATTCCGATATTCAATAACTCTGTATATACTTCTTATTCTGAGTACACGCGTGGACGAGTTCTTTCAGCAATCTGATTCCTTTTCTCAGCAATGACATTTCCAACATCAAGCATCTTTGCAACATTTTCAATTGCACCCTTTATCCCCTCGACACTCTTCTTCCTAGTCTTTCTTTTGTTTCCATTTGAATTAGCATTAGTGTTACTTTCAACCGGAGCTTGTGGCTGCTTTTGATTAGAAGGTTGATTAGCAAATTCATCAAGAGTAATGTCTTCGGAAGCCAATAGCCTATCAATATCCTCGATGGTAGTGGACTTCAAGCCTGTGCCATTGCTACTTCCATCATTATCCAAGCTTGTGCTACTGCTACTTCCATCATTATCCAAGCTTGTGCTACTGCTACTTCCATTGTCACCTTTATTGCTTGCCCAACGTTGTACTCTCTCTTTTGAGGTTTCAACGCCATCACCAGTTGCTCTATCTTTTGCAAAAAGGATCAATAACTTATCATAATGGCTGATTTTACTAGTCATCCATTTCTTTGCACTTTCATTAACCCATATGAGATTAAAAGATTAAAAGGATTAATAACTTATCAATGTATGATATCATAGTTATAACTACGTTAAGATTAAAAGAGCAAACCTTTGTAAGAGCATCCCATACTTCAGGCTCAGCATCAAACATTTTGGTTATTGGACTCCAAGCAAAGCCACTTGTATTCTTAAAAAGGTCATAGCACTCATTGAAATTGCTCTTCAGTGACTTCATTCGATTTTTCACCTTTTCTTTGTCAATTTGTGCGTTGTTAGTTTTTTCACGCACTTCTAGTACAACCTTGTTTAAGCCTTCTGTGGTGAAAACTCCATCGATTTTGTTTCCTATGGTTTGTTGGTGTATGAGAGCATCAATCAAAATTTCATCCATAGTTTCTGTCCAACGAAGCATATCTCGCTTGCTATCTCCCTTTCCAACACCTTTTCCTTTACCACGTCCCATTTCTATGTAATATATACAAATCACATGGTTAACAATACACTTTTAAAAGTTGAAAATAGGTTTGCAAGCAATAGAGAAATAAATTTCAAACAAGTTCATTAAAAAAATTTAAGAAACTAGCTATCTTCAACTTTAACCGACATGTCTAAAAGCAATAGAGAAAAAAAAAGCATGTCTTTAATGCAAAATAATCTAATGCACAACATCAAATTATGCTTGGCTAGCCAGGTAATCATGCCACATATCAGCTGCTATCCTATCTCGTATAGCAGCACCTTGTCTGGCATCTTCATTATCTTTGTCGCTAGATGGACACACCTCGGGCTCTGTGTTCAAGAGCTCTGAATCCACTTCAGCTATGAGTTCTTCATCAGGATCCACACCCATCGAAAAATTATGCAAGATGCAACAAGCTAAAATAATATCACATTGAACATCAAATGAGTATGCCTTTTCACTTGAGCTTTCGATAATTTTAAATCGCTTCTTTAACACTCCAAATGCTCTTTCTATTGCATTACGCAATGAAGCATGTCAATCGTTAAACAACTCCATAGCATTCTCTGGACCACGTTGTGAATATTCTTTCAGGTGATAACGTACACCTCTATAAGGGGCAATAAGTCCACTCCTAAGCATATAACCAGCATCCACAAGGTAGTATTTACCTAATACAAGCCAAGTTAATTAGCAAATATATTGTTATTGATATAAAATATATTAATTTCATGAATTTTAAAATTACCTTTAAGAATTTTCAAGTTATCTTTCCTAGTTAATGCGTTTTTTATTATTCTTGAATCAGACGCCGATCCTTCCCATCCAGGCAATACATAAGTAAACTTTAGATCAAAAGCACAAGCAGCTAAAACATTTTGTGTTGGATGTTCTTTTCTACCACAAAATCGTGGTGCATCAGCTTTTAGTACTTTTACTCGAATATGTGTTCCATCAAGTGAACCTACACAATCCTATCGGAAATATTTTCATGTCAATGTTAAATGGTAATTAATATTCTTAAAATTATTATAGCTAAAAAATAAATTCATGGTTACCTTAAAGTAGGGACAAAATCTACTACTCCCAAGAATTTGAGGAGGGACTTCACATCCATTTGGTTGTCTTAGATATTCATCCTCCAGCGATATTAATGCTCGTAACACTTCATGAAAGTGTCTATTTAAGGTTTCAAGTGAACGACGAAGAAAGAATGAAAGTGCACGTATTTTGAAAATTTGTGCCAAAAACATAAGACATGTAGCAAATTTTTCTTCAACTGAAGTTCGCCTACTATCTTTAAGACGGCCACTAATTCGAAGTTTATCGCATAAGCGATGAAAGGCAAGTGGTTTCATTCGAATTAAGTTATAGCAAGGTGTTGAGAAATTATTGACACGATCCATTATATAATGTCGAACTTTTTCTCCCTCATCTTCGACTATAGATTTATGTGTGATGGATCGAATAGAAGATCTTGAATGTAATTGACTACGTGTAATATTAAGTGCATAAATGACTTGACAAATAACTTGAATTACAGCTATTTGTCGTGTACGCTCCCATTCCACCCACTCATCATCTGAATCATCCGCTAAAATATCTTCCAAATTGTCGATATTATCCATGAACAACACTGAGAATATGATAGTTTAATTAGCAATAGTACATACAATCAAACAAAAAGGCTAGTAAGGCTAACCAAAAAAGGGATAGTATGTAATTGAAAAAAAGTAGCAGTCAATCAAACAAAAAAGGAATAAAAAAAATATTATTACTAAACCCACTAACCAAATAGTTCACCAAACCAATAAAGCATGCAATATAGGCAATCTTGTGGTGCAATATACGGCAACCATGTAAGTGCAATCATTCCCATCGAAAAAAAATAGAAGTGCAATCATGTACATGGCAATCAGTAATCGTTTGGTTATCTTCTGTCCAATAATTATCTTTTATGGCAATCGGCAATCGTTTTCTTTGTCAATTTCCCTCTTCAGCAATCATGAGTGCAATAATTGCTAGCTAAAAAAATATGTAAATTGAAGATCGAGATTGAGAACATACCTGGTGGCTGCGGGAGAAGAAAAAAATGTCGGGAGACTGCAGGAGAAAAAAAAAGTGGAAGACAATAGGGTAGGAGAAAAATAGTCTTTTATAAAGAGGTATTTTAAAAGGGTATTTTTGATAAAATTGTGTCAATTTTTTTAATTCCCTCCATTTCCATCCACTTTTGGACGGAAATTTTTGAGTTTTAATTTTCCTCTCTTTACTTTCCTTTCTTTTATTAATTAATTAGCCATACAAAGGAAATTTAATTAATTTCCTTTCCATTACTCCCAATTCCTTTCCATTCCCTTGAAACATACACAGTGAAAGAGTGAAAATAAAGTCGACTAGATTAAAAAGGCACTATAGTTGGCATAGGGAAATGTGAATAATTGGGACACTTGCTGACTATCTTTATTACTCCCTCCGATTCATAATAAGAGTCGTTTTAAAAAAATACACGTTTATTAAGAAAGCTAATAAAATTATAGATATACCCTTATTAATACTCCCATAAAATTACCTCGATAATCAGCATCTTAAATGAAATTGTGAGAGCAATTGCCTTGAAATTGTGATCTGTATAATTAAGATGAGAGAGAAATGAAATGTTAATTTTGGAAGAAAAGTTATAAACATGCATACAAAGTCAAGAATGACACTTATTTTGAATAATTAAAATGCATCTAAAATGACTCTTCTTATGAATCGGAGGGAGTACTTATTATGTAAGACTCCCAAAAGACAAGCCTTGAGAAATGATGCTTGTTGAGAGAAAGAACTTATTTCTTGGCCAACATACATAGAATTTACACTACATTCGTGCTTTGTTTGTCCCTCATCTTTAATGGCATCTGTTCATAAGCACGAGATCTAGTGTTTCCCATGGCCCTCTGTTCATAAGCATGACATCTAGTGTTTCTTTGGTGTTTCCCATGGCCCTCTAACCAAGGTTAGCCGGAGTGATATCAAAGTCATAAATGTTATTGACTGTGACAAGAGTATTCTTGATGAGAGTAAGGAAAGAGTCTTCCATAGTCATGAGTGAAAAATCTCTATATAGTGATCTTGTTCATCTTTCTTCTACCCTTTCTATTATCAGTCTTCCTTCTAGTGTGAAACATACCTTATCTAATCGTATTAAACACCTTATAGAAATAACTCATCTTCTTAAAGAAAGTCATATTTCAAATACTTCTTTACCTTTGCTTAGTCCCTACAGTATATATTTTCGTGATCGTTCTTAGACAAGAAGTTCTTGGACAAGAAGCATAAGAACTATCCTTTCCACACACCATCCAAAAGTAAAAAAATTATCCAAAGATTCCATCTAGAATAGTGTAGTCTAAAAGCTACTACCGTAAAGCAGTACATGAAGTTAGAAATTCCAAAAAAGCTTATTTCTCTTTGGAGAGAGCAAAACCATACACACCTTCATATTGGAGCTATTCGTCTTGTTCTTACCCTCTATGGAAAAAAGAGAATATCTGCTATAACTAGGATATCTCTTCTAGACACTGTCTACACTACGTACTAAAACGCCTTAATTGGAACTTTGTTGATAACCTTCAATAATGGAAGTATCATCCTCACTATTTCCCCTTATTTCAATATCAAGCTAGATGATCCTACTTTGTCTTAGAGACTACAAGTCCAGATCAAAATCATTACAGCATAAGCAAATCCTATAGCCATTATGGTCACTCTATACCATCAGATGATCTACCATTTGCAAAATCATGCTATAGAACTAAATTTTCCCAATTCTACTTCAAATTCCTTATACGTGGTAGCAGACAGAGATTATGACCAAACTACCATCATTCAAATTCCAAAGCAACTACCACCAATGGAGTTTGAAAAGCTAATGTCGGGATCACTAACTACCAAAAAATGTTCCATACTCACCATAGGCATTCCTTCCACATCATAATTCCTCCAATTCTTCAAACCCTTCGAGATGGCTCAGTCAGATCAATTTGCGCCAGGCTTACAAAAGATCAATTTAGACCCTCAACAACCTCTGATCCTATTCTGATGATTCAACCAATGTTCTCAAATACAAAAGGCAAAGATAGACCTTCAATCCATTATTTCAAATTGGATGGAGAACCTGTACACATTAGCCATCATCATGGACATTTTGATTGGGATATAGATCCCTCCATGTGTGGATCAGGCTATGAAATATGTCTAAACCCTTATTCAAACATTGATGATGATGAGTTGCATAATTGATGACGAAGGAAGAAGAAGAACAAAAGAAAGGAGATATATAATTGTCAACTTGCTCGACAATTCCACTATCAACATAAGGATTATAATGATGTTTTTTAACCTTGGATTAAGAATCGAACACCAAGACTCAGAAGCATTCAAGCATTGTTCAAGGCTGTTGATAAGCAACCTTTGTTCCATCTAGAGTCAATCTCCAATAGACCTTAGCCGATTATTTCATCTCTTGTTCCTACACCCTCTCTAATTCTGTGTATGTTGTTTAATTAATGTGAGGAAAATTTTCCTCCCCTAGAGAGACGTATAAATGATCAATAAAGGGTTATCTCTAAACCATATATTCGTGCCTCTAGCATGAGTGCTCATGGAACAATGGTTTCAAATCTATTGATGAAACTCTCAACTGGCAGTACTGACAATGCTTTGGCTTAAAACAAAGTCCTTCGACAATTTGATTCTAAACTTGATGGTTTAACTCAACACACCTAGGCTGCTCAAAGTGATTAGATGACATCTCTATTGAAGTTCGCAGCTTATATAAATCTTATAAAGCTCAACTGACCAAACTAGATTCAGATCTTTGTTCATAAATTGCTACTCAGTATTTTAGCCCTGAATTCACCACTAAAAAGCAAGAAATGAGAAAGGTGAAAGAAATCCTTCAAAGAATGGAAGTTGATATGCAAAAGGAATAGTCCAAGACTAACTATGAAGCCTATCCCACATCTTTTTTAGTTGTCCAACCTGTTTATCCTACTCCAACATACCCTGAAGCATCTGACTATGAAAAGGTATTCAAAATGAACTATCCTTTAATCAAACAACATATCAATCCTCAAGCACCAAAACCTAAATGTACCAAATCCAGGCCTTCATAACTTAAACTTGATCAGTCTTTTGAACCTACACCTTTATACATTAAACTTGCTGAACCCATTGGTGCATGGACAAAATCTTTGCAAATCAAAACTCCACTTATCTTTGTCACTGAGGTAGCGCATCGTAACACTACTCAAAATAAGTAGATCTACAATTATAGCAGTGGTAAATCTAGTTTGATCCCACAGAGAGTATCTGGTTAGCTTTTGTTATGAAAAGCTTTGGTGTTTAGGTTGGGGGTTTGTTTGATTTCAAATAAGAAAACAAAACAAAAAAATGAAAACAAATTAAAGAAAACATTCAAAAATGATGAAAAGTTATGAATGTGTTAAGGACCTGGTCATTTGTTCAATCTCAGCCTACATATGATTAAACATACCTCATTGACTTCTTATTCTTATACCTCTCCTAACAACTATGAATCGTAGGTTAACAACAAGCTCTGTTAACCCCAGTTTTCCTTTAAGTCGTGTTTAATTAAGAAGAGTTCGATAATTAAACATAGTTATCAAAAAAACATAGAGCAAGCTCTCTAGATTTAATTAGACAGTCGCATTACAAGTTTGGAAAACAGATTAATTAAGGTAACAACCACACAAGATCGTGTCATTTAACCTAGGTTATATTATCCCTAATGATTAAAAACCATTAGTTGCAACAAATGAATCAGAAATACGTATTGTATTCGATTCTAGCAATGAGTTCATACATAAAAACAATCAAATAGAGTATTCAATCATTCGTACATAATACCCAATTCAGTAAACACAAGATAACACAATCAATTCCTAAGAGAGAAAGAACAACAAACACAATGAAGAGAATGCTTAATTGGGTTCTTCAGTGTCTATATAACCTACTAATTGGCGTCGAGAGGCTAGTCCTCTATGAGTCTCCAAATAAATCGAGCTTTGCCCCTTCTCCTCTTCAAAATCGAGACCTCACAACTCCAAAACAATTCATGAAACCTTTCATAATGTTTCTACCGTCACATGTTCTTTTTATAATAAAAAAAAGGTTTTTGGGTGCCATGTGTGAAAGTTATGGGCGTGAATTGGTGTGTCATGCCCATAACCCACTTGTCGTAGGCGTGACATGAGTCTTATGGTTGTGAAAACATGCATCTTCAATTCTTTCGGCATTTTCTTGTCTTCTCTTGCTTTAATCCTTCTCCTTCTTATTCTATGAGCACAAGAACGTATGAATCTCAAACAAATGGCTTAAATATTATGCTTTTGGCTCACTTTAGCTCTTTTGTTTCCAAATTGTCCCTAAAACGAAATATCAACTAAAGTGAATGTCTTAAGCACTTCATAGAATTAATCACTAAGTGTTATGGAATAAATGTATAATCAATTAAGCACATATCAATCACCGAAGTTTCAACCTTCCCCATTTGTTGGAAAAGAAAAAGCTCCTCAAATAGAGTTCATAGTAACTCTTACACTAACATTTATTCCTAATATATCTGATGAAGAATGCCCCTTTGAGCATTCTAATATTTCTTAAGACACCCTTAATGAACAATCTTCCAAACTATCTAAACCATCTTCTGATGAGTCTGAACAATTAACTGATCTATCTGATCTAGCTCAGATCATGATGACCATATCTCAACCTATTGAATTTGAGTTAAAAATCAATAAAGTTGAGTCCATAGGAACTGAACCCTTCAAAACTTCACCTCCACCAGCACCAGCTTCATCAACCAAACCTACTTCAGGTCCCATGTTTACCTTTGATGATCTTCCTCTTAAAAAATGGAGAGAGTGCCTCCATGAATTTAGTGCATGGATTGAATTACAAATGAATCGACCAAATAATCCCTTAAGGGATATTTTGTCTAGGTTTACTTCTTGTTTTACTAGTACATTACTAAAATGGTGGAAAAGTCTTGATGATTATTGCAGACTTTAGTACATACAAGTCACATTTGCTAGCTTACTTCTTGGTGTAATTGAAAAGAATTCATTGGTGACTTTCATCTCGTTGACAAACAAGTCAGACAAGAATATTTGGAGATAAAGTGTTATTCTCTGGATAGAAGAGATCTACAAAAAAAAATTTAGCATATGACAGAATGTTATTATCTTTTCAATGGATTCAATGATGTTACTCTCCATTATACTTTTATTTCCTCTCTTCCAAAAGAATTACAACCTGAGTTATAAAAAACCATTGTTACACTTCGAAGAGATATGAAAGATATATCTTTTGGAGAAATGTACAAGTTCGCCTTACCTTCTCTTATCAAGCTATATGATTAACAGATGTTCTTCAAAAAATATGATTAAAGGCAATCCTTTACTAATGAAGGCGTGCAAAAAAACCTTATTTGACTATCAAGTGTACGGAGAAAAAGGACTATGAATGTCATACAAAAAAGAAACATTATTGCCACAAGTCTCCTACAAGAACTTCCACAAATCATACATGTCTCCTAAAGAAGGCTACAAGCCCTTCAAGAAAAAGAAATGACGACAATTTGTCAGGTTCTTCAAATGAAGATATCCTCAAGCCAATAAGGTAGATCACTGTTTTCTCTATGTAAAGTCAGGACATTTTACTTGTTAATGTCCTAATAAAAAACAGAGGGATATCAAACTTCTAGATTCCATTAAAGCTATTATACCCATTGATTGAGCCAAGTTTATACTATAAATTGACTGCATTTTCATAGCTACTTGTGCATGTGTTGACTCCTTATTGATGATTTTGGTGCTTAAATTGGTTCCTCATATCGAGTTATTTCAATTCCTAATTTGTCAGTAAATTGTCATGATTTGATACTTATTTTCCATAATTTTTATTGGGACAATTGATACTGCAAACTGTTGTTATTGTTTTATTGCAGGAACAAAGGAGTCAACGGCGAAGTCAACGATCATAGATCCTTCCGCACGTCGCGATGCATGGCATCTCACACGTCGCGGCGAGCACACTTCCGCACGTCGCGACGTACGGCAATCCACACGACGTGACGAGCAGGCGATTGCACACGTCGCGACGAATTTAAGTCATTTATTTTATTCGTCGCGACGTACGAACGAATATCCAACCCTCTTATGGAAAGTTTGTCTCACTGTTCCAACCCGAGCCCGTGACCCATCATATAAGAGCTTACTATTTTTAGGTCAAAAGAGGAGGAGATAGGCGTCTGCACGAAAATACAGAGAGCGAAGTCGGAGGCTTGGAACGCAGACTGGAAGCGAAGACCTTCACATTTTCATCATCATCTACAATCATCACCACCGTCAGCGTCTTCTGCAACATGAACATGGTTCATTCTCCAGTATTGGGATCGGCCGGAGTCATGCGTAGCTAAACCAACCTTCCTCTTGAAGATGTAGCAAGGGCTTGAGTTTACAGAGCTTCGAAGGGGAGTAATCACTTAGTATCTGAAGTCTAGTATATTTGTGTAAACTTCTGAGTTAGAGGATTGCATCGATATATTTAGATTAGCATTGTTATAGTTTAACCGTGTGTTGATACTATGTTGAGATTTGGACAAAGTAATATGTAGAACATTTTGATGCCTAATATATATGAAGTTTCATATATGTCATTGGAAATTACATTTACGGTTTTAATCTGCCTAGTTGTGTTTGATTGAGATTGTTGTGTTTATTCATTTGACCAATTGCATTTGCTTGTCCAATTTTCACACTAAGGTTTTTAACAAAGATTTAAATGATGGAGTTCATTGATTAAATCTTTGGACCTAAAGAGTCCTTTAGGGTTGATCTTTTGAAACTTAGTGGATTGTATCCCTGAAAACCATTTTTGAACTGTGATAGCCTGAGCCTCATTTTCAAGAGGATTTTATCAATTTGATTTTTATCTGATTCTTGTTTATTGCATTATTTAAAAAATCCCAAAAATATTCCTTTATACTTTTTATTCGATTTTGATTACTTTATCAGTTTTGACCAAAATACCAAACCCCCGTTTATCAACTTCAATTGCAATTTTTGACATTTAGGCTAGTTTATACCATTTTTATTTGGTTCCAATTAAGTGAGACGACCCGAGGTTGCATTCTATACAACAATCTTAGAATTTATTTTATTTGACCGGTTTCTAAGGATCGATCGTAAGATTGCATCGACAGAGCCGCGATCAAATTGGCGCCTTTGCCAGGGAACCAAGAAATTGGTTTACCATCGGATAGCCATTGTCATTCTTTTGACTTGTCGTTGATAATAGGAATCATTGTTTTTGCTTGCATTTAGTATAGTTTAATTTACACACTTGTTCATAGTATAGGTTTGAATCTCCTTCGCATAAGCATACTTCATACTTTAATTTTATCTCTTACTTTGCACATTTTCGACGCATACACTCTCATACATACACTTATACATTCATACTCTCACATTCATCGCATTTCACTTTTATCTGATTTTGTGTGACTGTGAGCATTTTGCTACCATTCTTTTGCTTTTGGATTGCTTTTTGGTGCATGCCCAGGAGAGGTAGACTTATTCAGTTCCATCCTGAAGTTGAGAGACATTTGAGGAGAATTAGAAAAGAGAGGAAAGAACAAGAGAGAAGGAGAATAGTAGAGAGAGATAGTGAGAATATGGCTGAGAACCCTAATATTTTCCCAAATCCTGATTATCCTGTTCACCAACCTAGAAATGGGACTAATGGAGGAAATGCTGAGCATGAGAGAGTAGGGGAAAATAATGAGAACCAGAGACGTAGGACAATTAGGGAAGCAACAACTTCTGATGTTCATTATGATCCATTTACTGCTGCTTGCCCTAATTTTGATGTTAATTTTGAGATTAAAGGCTTATTGATTAATTCTCTTCCTAAATTTCATGGCTTGGCAGGAGAGGATCCATATATACACCTACAGGCTTTGACAATGATCTGCCAGAGTATGAAGCCAGTGGGAGCTACCTTGGATCAAGTACTTTGGAAGGTGTTTCACTTGTCTTTGGAAGGAAAAGCAAGAGAGTGGTATATGAGTCTTCCGAGGCATGTGGCCAATGCTTACCATAGTTGGGCCAATCTGAGGAAGGCTTTTCTGGAGAAATACTTTCCAGCCTCCAGGACATCTTCTATGAGGAAGGAGATTTACTCAGCCCGCCAGGAATACGATGAGTCACTGTACGATTATTGGAATCGCTTCCAAGATCTTTTATCCAGATGTCCCCATCACCAGATTCCTGATGAGCAATTGGTGCAGTACTTTTATGATGGGTTGAAGAGCCAGGAGAAGGGTATGTTAGATGCTGCATCTGGAGGATCTTTGATTGACCTCACAGCCTTGGAAGCATGGGATCTGATTAAGAAGATGGCTTTAAACCATCAGCAGTACAGTGTCAGAGACCAAAGAGGAGTGCATGAGTTAGGAGCCTTGACGGCTCAAGCTAAAAGAATGGAAAGCCTAGAATCAAAAGTGGATTCTTTGGAAAATCGGATAACATCACAGCTGTCTTGCATCACGACCGAGCTGAAAAATTTGAATGGGCATCGTTCTACTACTTCAACAGAGCTTACCGCACCTAGTTGTGAAAATTGTGGGTCGGTAATGCATATTTGAGTGTTGCCGGGGCGTTATGAGGAAGTTTCGCAATGTATCAAGGCAGCGAGAATCGAAATGGGACCCATACTCCAACACATACAATGAAGGATGGAAGGCTAATCCTAGATTCAGTTGGAGGAATGAGGAGAACAGGGCACCTACCATATTTTCACAAGGGGGAGGAGCTGGCACTTCCACTAGCCAGTTCCCTAATCAACAGCAAGCCCTGGTAGTCCCACCAAAGGAGGATACCAATCAGTTGCTCCACAATATGATGACCTTGATGAAGGAAGAGAGGGATTCCAATGCTAACCAGTTTAATGCAATTGCTTCTTTGATTCAACGGATTCCTCAAAGACTGCTGCCAGATTCAATGCCTTGGAGAAGAGGATGGAGCAATGGGAGACCAAGGCGGAGAACATCAATTCCTATGTCACTCAGTTGTCTAACAACATGAGTGAAAATTAGGCAAAAAGCAGTGGGTCCATTCCTTCCAACACTGTGATGAACCCGAAGAGTTTAAATGCCATTGCCCTTAGGAGTGGAAAACAAGTGAGGTTCAAGCCTCAAGAAGATGATGAGATATGTGAGTATGAGATTGAGAGTGAGCCAGTACCTCCACCTAAGGAACAGAGTAAGAGATCAGAAAGTGTGAGGGAAGAAGAGCTTCTGAAAGAGAGAAAGCAAGCTTCAAGGAGCAAGGGAACTACTTTAGAGAGTTCCAATGATCAAGCAAGAGATGGAGAGTCAAGCAAGCAAGCAGGTAAAGGCAAGGAGGTAAGTATTCAAGACCTTCCATTTCCCAATTCATATTTGATGAGTAAGCGCTTAAATGAGAAACAACATGAGAAAGAAATCATTGATTTATTTGGGAAAGTTGAAGTGAATGTGCCTTTGCTAGATTTAGTGAAGAGAGTCCCGGCCTATGCAAAATATTTGAAGGATCTGTGTACAAACAAGAAGAAGTTTAGGCTGAATGAGAGGGTGCAAGTGAGTTCCAATGTGTCTGCATTGTTTAAGCCGCAGATACCTGTCAAGTGCCAAGACCCCGGATCTTTCACCATTCCTTGCACTTTAGGGAAAGTGACTATCGGTAGAGCATTATTAGATTTAGGGGCTGCCATTAATGTGATGCCTAAGTCAGTTTATGAGGCCTTAGGAGTGAAAAGTATTAAGCTTACATCTGTTGTCCTCCAGTTGGCTGATAGATCCTTTAGGCATCCAGTTGGTATCATTGAGGATATCTTAGTCCAGGTTAAAGAGTTAGTATTCCCTGCTGATTTTTATGTGCTTGATATGTCCTCTGAAGTTGTGCAGGATACTTCCTTAATACTTGGGCGACCTTTTTTGCGAACAGCAGGCACAATGATTAGTATGACAGAAGGAAAGATCACCATGGAGGTGGGTGACCAACATGTAAGCTTTAATATGTATGAGGCCATGAAGCACCCACATGAGGATTATTCACTTTTGGGTGTGAACATGATTGACTTAGTTGAGGAAAATGCCTGCCAAAAATATGGGTCACAAAAAGATTCTTTAAATTCTAGATTACATTCACTTGACCTTAGAAAAAGGCCTTCTGTTCATGTTTCAGGGAAGCAGGAGGGATTAGCCACGACCACCTACAAGGAGCCGAACTCAATGCCAGAAGAACGAGGGAGTGATCTCTTTTCTCTTGAACTTCATAAATTAACTCCTTCTATTGTGAAACCTCCTGAGCTTGAGCTCAAGCCTCTCCCTCCAACCCTAAAGTATGCTTTTCTTAAGTCTGATGAGCGATTACCTGTAATAATTTCTAGCACCTTGTCCCACACTGAAGAAGAGAGACTCATGAATGTTCTGAGGAAACACAAGAGAGCTATAGGGTGGACTTTAGCAGACATACCTGGCATTAGCCCAGCCATTTGCACACACAGGATCTTACTGAGTGAAGGGTCAAAATCGGTGAGGCAACCTCAAAGAAGACTTAACCCACTTATCTTAGATGTTGTGAAGAAAGAAATAACGAAGTTGTTGAGTGCAGGGATAATATATCCCATTTCTGATAGTGAGTGGGTTAGTCCAATTCATGTAGTGCCTAAAAAGAGTGGAATAACAGTGGTCAAAAATGATAGGGATGAGCTTATTCCTACCAGGGTGCAAAACTCGTGGCGTGTGTGCATAGATTACAGACGATTAAATGATGCCACCAGAAAAGACCATTTTCCTCTTCCCTTTATTGATCAAATGCTTGAGCGGCTTGCAGGTAAGTCACATTACTATTTTTTGGATGGTTTCTCTGGATACTTTCAAGTACCCATTGCACCAGAGGACCAAGACAAAACCACATTTACATGTCCTTTTGGCACCTTTGCATATCAAAGGATGCCTTTTGGTTTATGTAATGCTCCAGGAACTTTCCAACGTTGTGTGATGGCTGTTTTCTGTGAATTTTTGGAGGAATGTATGGAAGTGTTTATGGATGATTTCACTGTCTATGGTGATTCTTTTGATGCTTGCTTATCTAGTCTTGCAAAAGTTTTACACAGATGCATTGAAAAGAATTTGATTTTGAACTTTGAGAAATGTCATTTCATGGTCAGTGAAGGTATTGTGCTTGGTCATTTAATTTCTAGCAAGGGGATTGAGGTGGATAAAGCTAAGATTGAGGTTATATCTTCTTTGCCTTACTCTACTTGTATTCTTGACATACGTTCATTTTTGGGTCATGCAGGATTTTACAGGCGCTTCATTAAGGATTTCAGCAAAATTCCGTTGCCTCTTTCCAAGCTTTTGCAAAAAGTTGAAAAGTTTGACTTTGATGATTCTTGCAAGAGTGCTTTTAATATGCTGAAATCAAAACTCATTTCTCCACCTATTCTAGTTGCTACTGATTGGAATTTACCTTTTGAGCTTTCATGTGATGCATCTAATTGAGCTGTAGGGGCAATGATGGGTCAACGAGAGGAGAGATTGCCAAGAGTTATTGTATACGCCTCGAAGACACTGGATCCAGCCCAGATCAATTATACAACCATTGAAAAAGAGCTGTTTGCAGTAGTTTTTGGTTTAGAAAAATTTAGGCAATATCTGTTGAACTCACATGTAACCATTTTTACTGATCATGCAGCTGTTCGATATCTCCTCAAGAAACCACAATCAAAGCCTAAGTTGATACGGTGGGCATTGTTGCTCCAAGAATTTGATATCGAGATTAAGGATCGTGCGGGGGCAGCAAACCACGTGGCTGATCATTTGAGCAGGCTACCCAATGACACACAGGGAGTGGATTCTTATGACCTTACCTGTGATTCATTTCCTGATTCGGTCCTATGTGCTTCAATTGTTCAAGAACCTTGGTATGCTCATATTGTTAACTACCTAATATCTGGACTGGCTCCTCCTTTTATGTCTCAGGCACAAGCTCAGAAGCTTAAGAGTGAAGCTCGACATTACATTTGGGATGCCCCTTTTTTGTGGAGGATGTGCAGTGACCAAGTGATCAGAAGATGTGTTCCTCATGAAGAACATGATGAAATAATCTCGGCTTGTCATTCAATGGTTTGTGGTGGGCATTTTAGTGCAAGGAAAACATCTAGAAAATCCTCGAGTCTGGTTTTTATTGGCCTACACTTTTTAAAGATTCATTTAACTTTTGTCGGTCATGTGATAAATGTCAACGATTTGGAGGATTAGGTAAACGACATGAAATGCCACAACAACCTCTCTTATTTTGTGAAATCTTTGATGTTTGGGGAATCGATTTCATGGGCCCATTTCCTCCATCTTTTGGCTTTGTGTATATCCTTTTAGCTGTTGATTATGTGTCCAAGTGGATAGAGGCCATCCCCACTAGAAAAGATGATGCCCAAGCCGTGTCTAAATTTCTTAAGTCCAACATTTTTTGTCGTTTTGGTATACCAAGAGCTGTGGTGAGTGATAGGGGAACCCATTTTTGTAATAGAGTCATTGATAACTTATTTTTGAAATTTAGGGTCACTCACAAAGTCTCCACTGCATATCACCCACAAACCAATGGACAAGCTGAAGTTTCAAACAGAGAGGTAAAGCACATTTTGGAGAAAATTGTAAAGCCATCAAAGAAGGATTGGAGCCTTCACCTCGAGGAAGCACTTTGGGCATATCGGACGGCATATAAATCCCCAATAGGTATGTCCCCTTACTGTTTGATTTATGGAAAGGCTTGCCATTTACTGTAGAATTGGAGCACAAAGCATATTGGGCAATCAAACAATGCAACATGGACTTGGAATCTTCAGGAATGGAGAGGAAGTTGCAACTTCAAGAGCTTGAGGAATTAAGGTTGGAGGCATATGAGCATGCACGACTCTACAAAGAAAAATCCAAATTGATGCAGGACAAGATCATTCGTAGAAAAAGTTTCAAAGAGGGAGATAAAGTCCTGTTATTCAAAGCTCGCTTCACTTTCAAACATGGGACTTTTAATACTCGTTTGGAGGGACCATACTTGGTCACAAAGGTGTACAACTTTGGTATGGTAGAGCTTTTACATGAGGCAACTGGAACCCGACTTAAGGTCAATGGCCATCTTTTGAAGCTCTACTATGAGAACCAGAAATCACCGTGAATATCAGGTTTTTCCGTCTCCTTTGCTTGTTTCTTTACTTTTTATGTTTCGCACTTATTTTTTGTAGTCCTTGGTGTAACATCCCACCCCGGACAGGAAGGGTAAAATCGTAAATTTGGCATGGGATGAGATGGATTGGAATGACTGAGGACTGTTCATGCATAATAGGATTGGGACACAATATCATTTGTGCACATGAAATTACTGTACATGCATACATGACATTCCCGGTTTTTGTGCCTAAGGCAATTTTATTGTGATTAACGTGGTTACTGTGTTTGAAAAATTATTTTGGTGATCCAGTGTGTTTTATATTTTAAGGGAATTTTAGAAATTTTTCTGGATTTTTCCGGAGAAAATTCCCGGACCGGACAAATCGCCAAGTGGCGAACCGGTTGATTTTCGGTAGCGAAAATTTCTATCCAATGGCACTACAATATTGGGTATATTATTTTGGAATTGAAATGAGGGCCATTGGAATTGATTGGGTCAAATTTCATTAGGGTTTCTTAAGAAATCCTATTACATGTTTTGTCCTTTTCTTGTTTTTGTCTTTTTCTCTTATTAGGTGACTCATCTTTCATTCATTTAATGTTTCTCCATTCATCCACGACTCTTGCTTCTTGAAAGACTTAAAAAAACTCAGCATGAAAGTTAAAAAACTTCTTATCATCCGAAAGTGCTACTCTTCTCCATTTGTTCATCTCGCTTCTAAGAGTTTAACCTAGCTTTCCTTGCAAAGTGATGATGAGGGTTGTGAGCTTGTGAAGTCTAAGAGAGGGGAAGCTTGCTTAAGGTAAATCATATGTTTTTATGATGGATTTATAGTTACTTGTGATGTTACTTAAGGTTAATTGCATGGCTAAGTTGAACAAAAATGATGATTAACTTGAGTTGGGATGGTTTGAGATTGCAAAGACAGATTCGTGGCTCCAATTTTCTAATTTTTTTGAGCCCTTTAACGTTCGAATCTAAAGAAACTCAAAACATAGAAGTTGTAGAACTAGAGGTCTACTATCTCCATGAATATTTACACGATTTTAGGGTGAGCCAAATGAGAGTAATAGGCCCCTAATTGAATCGGGTTCAGAACACCAGCGAGATTGAACTAAGACCTGAAAGTTAATTGTTTGAGGACCTTAGAGTTGGAATTGGATGATGAGTTCTTACGAAATGTTCCAAAATGTGTCATTTAAGATCTGTATAAAGGAAATTTTAATTTGATAAGGATTCTACTAGTTATGTCCAAATAAGTGAAGATTGTTCCTAACCTTAGTGATACAGAAGAGAACATAAATAGGTCAGGTGTGTAAAAATCACAATAAATCCAATTTATATTATTTTCGAACCGGCTTTGGATATGTGATAGCCATATGAGTTTATGAAAAATGAAACTTTGAATCACCTTAATTGGATGTGAAATGAATGAGTTATAAGGTTTTTAGTCATACAGGGTCCAATCTGTGACTGCATGTTAAAGCTGATTGTTAATGGAAGATTTGAATGTCCTTAATGACCGAATTAGACCATGGTTATAAAAGAAGAAATGTAAAGTTATGTGTTAATTAGAGGTCTGGAAAGTTTGAAAAACATTTTCCCTATGTATAGGGAGTTATGAGTTGTTAACTATTGACTGATTTTGTACATTGTGGTGAAACCTAGCCTAAGTGTCAGATTTGTGAGCATTCTGATTGGAAGCAATTTTAGAAATTTCTTTGAATTGATTTAGCTTGAGTGATCTTCTGAAGAGTTGTAAAGGAAGAAATTATCTTGAAAATGGTATATAGCATGTGATTTTTGGAGATCAGATTTGGGAGTTATGAGTTTTCAAAAATGGAACCTGCATTAGGTTTTTAACTTCTTCCCTGATCAGTCACTTGTTTGGCAGTTTTGAATTGGTTAGATATGGAATTGGCTCTTAAGCTCTTCATGAAACTTGAAGTATGTGGTTTTATCTTTCCAGTGGTATAAGGTAGTGATTTTTTTGACTTGTGTACAGGTAGTTATGCTTGATATAACATTACTGTCCAGATTGAGTACTTTCAGGGGCAGCAGCATTCACTGAATTATTTGACCTAGTTAGCCATTGAATTTGATTTCATATTGTTCATGAAAGTTGTAGATCACATTGTGATCTTCCTGAGCATATTTATTGTGTAATTTTTGACTGAAGAGAATAAAGGTTACTGAATTTGTAAAGTACTGCACTGTTTTGAGAGGTTTTGAGTAGGCAGTGGCTTTGACTGGATTTTTGTCACCCTTAGGGGTGAAATTGATTTTTGTGTTCTACATGAAACTTGTTGAGTTTTTCTTAATCTTTCCAACGACATATGGTTTGTAATTTTCTGAATTGTGTGGGAAGAGTTATGAATGATTGAAGTTCGGTTTGGAAAAAGAAGAAAAGGGGAGAAAGCATTTGGAACCTCGCCTCATGAGGCGACGGCTCGCCCTCATGAGCGAGTAAGTCATAAACTTCATAAGGGCGACAGCTTGCCCTCGCGAGCCAAAAAGGAGAAATGTATATATATGTGATTTTTGTTTTAATTTTGGATTTCTGATTTCTTTGATGTATAACTTTTCCGTCCGACGTCCAATTGACCTGATTCTTGAGGCATCGAATTTGTAAAATGTTGAATTTCATTTTTTGAGAAATTGGGAACTTTTGGACGGGAAATTGACGTGGGTCCGGTTTATTATTTTCTGATCACTGTTTTATTTATTTTTGGATCTATAGAGGTCCGAATTGAGTACCGTCAGTGCCGATAAAATTCTAATTTTTAAACGGATTTTTGTGATTAAAAATTTGGATTTAGGGCCGGAAAAATTATGAACATGCATTGTACACATTTTAAGCGCTACATGTGCATTCTGAATAATTCTGATTTGGATTTTGGTAATCATTGCATCTCGGGCGGTATAGAGGCACATTTGGGCGTCGATCTACCGACGCCGTCCTTTGAGACTTCGGGTATTAGCTCGGAATGCGGTGAGTAACCTAGTTGGTTCCTCAATCTATATGTGATAAAAAAATATGTGGTTATGCCTTGTGGAGATAATGGAGGGCTTATGTGTGTTTGATTTTGATTGATTTCGGACCATAGGTGTTCGAAGTATTGAAAACTTGTTCTTGAAGTGCTATTTGTGTAATCGTTTGTGATTGATTACGTTTGAGATCTCGGACCAAAGGTCCGAGTGTTAATTGTCCGTGATTGAGAAACTTTTATGCTTTCAATGTGATAGTCCGTGACTGTGAATTATTGTGAATAATTGAGAATGAATTGTCTATTTCGATAAATTGGACTTGACTTCCAATGTGATATTGTAGAATTGTGATAAATGAATTCTATACCGGTTAATTGATAATGATCGGATCGAGGCGCCACCGAGAGCTATATGCTCAACGATTAATGAGCGAAAGGACGATTCGAGCTTTATGCTCAACGTTTAATGAGCCCGAAAGAGACAGTTCGAGCTTTATGCTCAACGCTTAATGAGCCCGAAAGGACGATCAGAGCCATAGGCCCATTGATTAATCGCCGGATTGGGACACGATCTGAGCGCCACTCACAACACGTAATCGAAATGGGAAATAATAGAAAAATGTTATGCATGTATTTGATTGTCTTGTGAATTGAGAAAAGTATTGAATCTTGAAATGAAATGGAAAATGTCATGTATTTAAGTAAGTATACCTTGAATTGACTTTGGATTAGGAAAGAGACAACATGCCTTGCATCTATGTGATACTGCTTTGAAATCTTTCTGATTATGCTTTTGTGAAAATCTATAAATTGCCATATGATATTCTGAATGTGCAATTGTGATAATCTGTACGCTATTCGCGTAATGCATGAATTGGGTGAACCATCGATGATGGTTCCTCACCGAGTTCATAAAACTCACCCAAAATTTGCATCTATTTTTCAAGTCTTGAAGAATACCCCGTTTGACACGGGAGTACTGTATGCAAGTGAAAGATAGAGGTCGGGATCAGTTCGTGTCTGCATTAGTATCTTATCGAATTGTATTCCGTAATCATTGTGCAATAATGCTTTGTATTATAATGAGCCCATTGTGATTTTATTGTTTTACATTGGTGATTGTAAATTATTATTGAATCACTGTAATAAATGAAAATAATTAATTGTGAACATGGGCTCAAGTTTCTTCTTTGTTTATGCGCGTTAATGAATGGTTCAAAAAAAGAGAGGAGAAAATTTTATCTTGAGTTTTGGACCGAGTGATGTAACACGTCACCCTCCCGAGGCACGAACTCAGATATCACCATCGATGTCGGGTTGGGTCTTGAGAGTGGGGTGTTACATTTAGGTGGTATCGAGCCAAAGAATCGATCAGATGTCGGGCACGATCTGAAACATAGGTCAAGTTGCATGCATTTGGGGTCGTGTCATTGCAGACCGTAGTAACTGATCCCCAGTCTGAGTCGCGCTAGTTGAAATCCTACGTGTGAACATGTGTTACGTGATTAAGTGTGAGAAAAGTGAGAAGGTATCAAAATGTGAACCCATGAAAGGGTATGAGCAATTGGGAATGGGAAAAAGGAAACATCGATAATGAGAATTAAAATGTACTGTGGTTAGAATGACTATATTGGCCTAGACTGATTAAGGAAAGAATTGATATCAAACTGAGTCCCCTGATTAATGTGGCAATATTACGGAGAAAGAAAACGAATATGTCTAGAACTTGGAGAGGTCCACTGGAGATATGAGAAACATACTGGTTATAGTAGGCCTATGTGAAAGTAAATGATGAAGTAATTAGAGCTCTGATTGTATATGCGATGAAATGAGAAACATTGGAACTGAGTAAAACGTAGATGGTCCGATCAGGCAGATATTGTTTCACTGCATTTGTGTTCGATATCAGTAGATATCAGAGATAGATGATGATAGTGAGATTGTAATAAGATCAATATTGTACCGTAACGATCTACCTAGAACTGAAAAAATAAACTGAAAAAGCAAAGTGCCTAGTAGGGTAAGAAAAAGTAGATATGGTGAGATAAAAGTGTATAGATAAACTGAAATGAACTCGTGAAACGAGAATGATTATGAGCGCATAAGCTTGAGAATGAAATGGTTATGCGAATATGGTGCTAAGAGTTTGGAGATCAGTATAATAAGATCGTAAGAGAAAAAGACAGACTGACAAGTTTTACTGATTGTGTATCGGGAAATTATGGATTGGTTGAAAAGATGTATTTGGATACAGAAATGGTAAATGGATGGGTAAATAGACAGAGATACACTATCATAGATTGTTTGAGGAAAATAAAGAGATACGTAGCAATAATGAGATGACATTGTATAAGCCAAGTGGCTATGACCTTAAAAGGTCAAGCTGACACATGAATGATATGGGAATAAAAATATGTGTAATGAAACGTAAGCGAAATATATTGGATAGTAAGTAAGTCGATCATGATTAATGAAACATATGTGGAAAATATACATGGGAATAAAAGAGAAAATGATCGGTGAGTGGTTAAATAAGTGCTATTCATAGTTTCTATAGTGTAAGGTTCATATGGGAGGAGATGAATAATGATTATGGCATACGTCCTCTATTTGAGGATTAGCATAAACGGAAGGGATTTTTGTGGAAGTCTGAATTGTATAGGTTACTAATTGGCTTCCGGATAAGATGAAATGATTTTTGGTGATATGTATATTAAAATATAAGGGTCAAAGAAAGTGTTGCGTGTTTCACAGCACCTTAGTGCAAGGAATGTTCTGATCTTTCCAATTATGGCATAAATTTTTTTTCGAATTGAGATAGTGCGTATAGTTGAGAATGATTGAAAAGCAATTAGGGACACTAATTGGCTGATGAGACTTTCGTGAACAGTATAATGACGGTAGTAAGATTAATGGTTATGACTGAAACAAATCGAAAACAAGTGAAATATCGATTGAGGTTATCGCATTGTGTACTGAAATGTAAAGTATCCAACGACATGAAGTGGAATTGATGGAGGTCCAATACGGATGATTAGGTATTAGCATATGTCGATGTGAATGATAGGAAATCAATGGAAAAGAAAATGAGTAGAGATAGAAGTCATAAAGGGAAACTGACAATGACTACTATACCGACAATTCTGAAATGAACAGACAATTCTGCCTACTAAATTCAAATAGTGAACAGATAATGTTGCAATGAACAGACCAATCACAGATATTGGGATTTCCAAAGAATGTCAAGTAGATTATGGGTAATTGTGAAGTGTTTCTGGAAAATTGAGATACTGGATAAAGGTAAGAAAGGTTAAGAGTGCAGGAGTTAAAGTGGTGAGTCCTATAAGGAGTCTGAATATGCGAGTGAAATCGGAAAAACAATATTGAATGATTCAAAGAAGAAGTATGTATACCCGACAAAAAGTGATAGAACAAGAAAGTGAACAGTCGAAGCTAGACATTCTAGTAAGTATATGCGACAAGTGAAATTGAATAACTATGGGTATAGAATGAAGTAATTAGATTCACGTGCGTAGAGATTTGAAGGTTCAATAGGAAAAGTGCTTAAGTGTTTGGACTGCAGAGGATTATATAATTATAACCTCATGATGTAGTTTTGACTGAATAATTATACAACTAATGGTGATCACAAGATGGAATTGTACACGCTTGTATTACACAAAAAAGCCTAACAAGAGGCAAAGACCAATATTGAGTCGAGATGCTTGTGATGAGTAAAACAAAGGATAGGACTTAGGAAAACTGCATGGGTTAGCTGAAGTGGATCAGGATCGGACATATGAAATAGAATTAAATGCATATAGAACAATGAAATGTCAAAAGAACACTGAATCTGGACTAAGAGTCAATGTAATAAGAGGGATAAATGCGTTAGATGGACTACCACCGATTATAGTGAAAAATGGAGATAAGTGCCACTGTGTCGGTACCAAAGGAAAGGGAAGCGTCGCAGGCGAGAGCGTGACTAAGTATACGCAGTATTGGCAAAAAGGGTATTAATGAAGTTATTGGAAGAAGTCTATGTAGTGAGAAAAAGGTATTGGAGGGTATAGTGAGAAAAAGATATTGATTTGATAAAACGTGATGAGTGAACAGGTTCGGAAATAATGAACTGAGTCACAGCATCAGAACGAAAGGTAGTGGCTACTCTGAAAATGGCAAGTGATATAGTTAAGATAGTGAGATCGCCAACTGACAGCCTTGTTGAGTCCGTCTACTGTGATGAGTAATAATGAGTTAGCAAAATAAGTGACTGAACAACTGACTTAGTGTGGTTACTGTGACCTTTCGGAAAATGAATCATTGAGTGGAAAAGTGTATGGGACATGTAGGGACATTTGATAACAGTCATAGTGAACCGTTAACTGAGAATTTCGAGGACGAAATTTTTATTAGGAGGGGGGAATTGTAACATCCCACCCCGACGGGAAGCGGTAAAATCGTAAATTTGGCATGGGATGAGATGGATTGGAATGGTGAGGACTGTTCATGCATAATAGGATTGGGACACGTGATCATTTGTGCACATGAAATTACAAAGACATGCATACATGACATTCCGGTTTTGTGCCTAAGGCAATTTTATTGTGATTAACGTGGTTCTGTGTTTGAAAAATTATTTTGGTGATCCAGAGTGTGTTTTATATTTTAAGAGATTTTAGGAATTTTTCTGGATTTTAGGAGAAAATTCTTGATCGACAAATCGCCAAGTGGCGAACCGGTTGATTTTGATGGAAAATTTCTATCCAATGGCACTACAATATTGGGTATATTATTTTGGGATTGAAATGAGGGCCATTGGAATTGATTGGGTCAAATTTCATTAGGGTTTCTTAAGAAATCCTATTACATGTTTTGTCCTTTTCTTGTTTTTGTCTTTTCTCTTATTAGGTGACTCATCTTTCATTCATTTAATGTTTCTCCATTCATCCACGACTCTTGCTTCTTGAAAGACTTAAAAAAACTCAGCATGAAAGTTAAAAAACTTCTTATCATCCGAAAGTGCTACTCTTCTCCATTTGTTCATCTCGCTTCTAAGAGTTTAACCTAGCTTTCCTTGCAAAGTGATGATGAGGGTTGTGAGCTTGTGAAGTCTAAGAGAGGGGAAGCTTGCTTAAGGTAAATCATATGTTTTTATGATGGATTTATAGTTACTTGTGATGTTACTTAAGGTTAATTGCATGGCTAAGTTGAACAAAAATGATGATTAACTTGAGTTGGGATGGTTTGAGATTGCAAAGACAGATTCGTGGCTCCACTTTTATAATTTTTTTGAGCCCTTTAACGTTCGAATCTGAAGAAACTCAAAACATAGAAGTTGTAGAACTAGAGGTCTACTATCTCCATGAATATTTACACGATTTTAGGGTGAGCCAAATGAGAGTAATAGGCCCCTAATTGAATCGGGTTCAGAACACCAACGAGATTAAACTAAGACCTGAAAGTTAATTGTTTGAGGACCTTAGAGTTAGAATTGGATGATGAGTTCTTCTTACGAAATGTTCCAAAATGTGTCATTTAAGATCTGTATAAAGGAAATTTTAATTTGATAAGGATTCTGCTAGTTATGTCCAAATAAGTGAAGATTGTTCCTAACCTTAGTGATACAGAAGAGAACAGAAATAGGTCAGGTGTGTAAAAATCACAATAAATCCAATTTATATTATTTTCGAACCGGCTTTGGATATGTGATAGCCATATGAGTTTATGAAAAATGAAACTTTGAATCACCTTAATTGGATGTGAAATGAATGAGTTATAAGGTTTTTAGTCATACAGGGTCCAATCTGTGACTGCATGTTAAAGCTGATTGTTAATGGAAGATTTGAATGTCCTTAATGACCGAATTAGACCATGGTTATAAAAGAAGAAATGTAAAGTTATGTGTTAATTAGAGGTCTGGAAAGTTTGAAAACATTTTCCTATGTATAGGGAGTTATGAGTTGTTAACTATTGACTGATTTTGTACATTGTGGTGAAACCTAGCCTAAGTGTCAGATTTGTGAGCATTCTGATTGGAAGCAATTTTAGAAATTTCTGTGAATTGATTTAGCTTAAGTGATCTTCTGAAGAGTTGTAAAGGAAGAAATTATCTTGAAAATGGTATATAGCATGTGATTTTTGGAGATCAGATTTGGGAGTTATGAGTTTTCAAAAATGAAACCTGCATTAGGTTTTTAACTTCTTCCCTGATCAGTCACTTGTTTGGCAGTTTTGAATTGGTTAGATATGGAATTGGCTCTTAAGCTCTTCATGAAACTTGAAGTATGTGGTTTTATCTTTCCAGTGGTATAAGGTAGTGATTTTTTTGACTTGTGTACAGGTAGTTATGCTTGATATAACATTACTGTCCAGATTGAGTACTTTCAGGGGCAGCAGCATTCACTGAATTATTTGACCTAGTTAGCCATTGAATTTGATTTCATATTGTTCATGAAAGTTGTAGATCACATTGTGATCTTCCTGAGCATGTTTATTGTGTAATTTTTGACTGAAGAGAATAAAGGTTACTGAATTTGTAAAGTACTGCACTGTTTTGAGAGGTTTTGAGTAGGCAGTGGCTTTGACTGGACTTTTGTCACCCTTAGGGGTGAAATTGATTTTTGTGTTCTACATGAAACTTGTTGAGTTTTTCTTAATCTTTCCAACGACATATGGTTTGTAATTTTCTGAATTGTGTGGGAAGAGTTATGAATGATTGAAGTCCGGTTTGGAAAAAGAAGAAAAGGGGAGAAAGCATTTGGAACCTCGCCCCTCGCGAGGGCGACGACTCGCCCTCGCGAAGCGAGGTAAGTCGCCAAACTCGCAAGGGCGACAGCTTGCCCTCGCGAGCCAAAAAGGAGAAATGTATATATATGTGATTTTTGTTTTAATTTTGGATTTTTGATTTCTTTGATGTATAACTTTTCCGTCCGACGTCCAATTGACCTGATTCTTGAGGCATCGAATTTGTAAAATATTGAATTTCATTTTTTGAGAAATTGGGAACTTTTGGACGGGAAATTGACGTGGGTCCGGTTTATTATTTTCTGATCACTGTTTTATTTATTTTTGGATCTATAGAGGTCCGAATTGAGTACCGTCAGTGCCGATAAAATTCTAATTTTTAAACGGATTTTTGTGATTAAAAATTTCGATTTAGGGCCGGAAAAATTATGAACATGCATTGTACACATTTTAAGCGCTACATGTGCATTCTGAAATAATTCTGATTTGGATTTTGGTAATCATTGCATACTGGAACTGGTATAGAGGCACATTTGGAGCGTCGATCTACCGACGTCACTGAGACTTCTAGGTATTAGCTCGAAAGTACCGGTGAGTAACCTAGTTGGTTCCTCAATCTATATGTGATAAAAAAATATGTGGTTATGCCTTGTGGAGATAATGGAGGGCTTATGTGTGTTTGATTTTGATTGATTTCGGACCATAGGTGTTCGAAGTATTGAAAACTTGTTACTGAAGTGCTATTTGTGTGTAACTGTTTGTGATTGATTACGTTTGAGATCTCGGACCAAAGGTCCGAGTGTTAATTGTCTGTGATTGAGAAACTTTTATGCTTTCAATGTGATAGTCCGTGACTGTGAATTATTGTGAATAATTGAGAATGAATTGTCTGTTTCGATAAATTGGACTTGACTTCCAATGTGATATTGTAGAATTGTGATAAATGAATTCTATACCTGGTTAATTGATAACAGTCGTGACGGGAGCTGCCACCGAGAGCTATATGCTCAACGATTAATGAGCCCAAAAGGGACAGTTCAGAGCTTTATGCTCAACGTTTAATGAGCCCGAAAGGGACAGCCAGTCGAGCTTTATGCTCAACGCTTAATGAGCCCGAAAAGGACGATTCAGAGCCATAGCTCCTCGATTAATCCGGATTGGGACAAGACTGCGCCACTCACAACACAGAATCGAAATGGGAAATAATAGAAAAATGTTATGCATGTATTTGATTGTACTGTGAATTGAGAAAAGTATTGAATCACTGAAATGAAATGGAAAATGTCATGTATTTAAGTAAGTATGCACTGAATTGACTTTGGATTAGGAAAGAGACAACATGCCTTGCATCTATGTGATACTGCTTCGAAATCTTTCTGATTATGCTTTTGTGAAAATCTATAAATTGCCATATGATATTCTGAATGTGCAATTGTGATAATCTGTACGCTATTCGCGTAATGCATGAATTGGGTGAACCATCGATGATGGTTCCTCACTGAGTTCGCAAAACTCACCCAAAATTTGCATCTATTTTTCAAGTCTTGAAGAATACCCCGTTTGACACGGGAGTACTGTATGCAAGTGAAAGATAGAGGTCGGGATCAGTTCGTGTCTGCATTAGTATCTTATCGAATTGTATTCCGTAATCATTGTGCAATAATGCTTTGTATTATAATGAGCCCATTGTGATTTTATTGCTTTACACATTGACTGATTGTAAATTATTATTGAATCACTGTAATAAATGAAAATAATTAATTGTGAACATGGGCTCAAGTTTCTTACTGTTTATGCCGCGTTAATGAATGGTTCAAAAAAAAAGAGAGGAGAAAATTTTATACTGAGTTTTTGGACTGAGTGATGTAGCACGTCACCCTCCCGAGGCACGGACTCGGATATCACCATCGATGTCGGGTTCGGGTCTTGCGGGAGTGGGGTGTTACACTTGGTTAGATAGCTTCCTTTATTTTCTTTTCATTTTCCTATCATCCTTTATGTCCCTTCATCAGTTTCTAAGAAATTGTGCTTCGGTTACATTTTCATTGAGGACAATGTGTGTTTCAAGTGTGGGGGAGTTGTTTCCCTATTTATTTTTCACATTGCATGACTGTTGATAGTATGCTGAATTGTTGACTAATTTGTGCGTTCTGCTGATAAACTTGGTGATTTTACATTCTGCTGTCATTCTGCACTTCTTCACTATGACGAGTGTCTATACGTCGCGGCGAAGCGTTCTTCAAATTTTGTATACGTCGTGACGTCATTCTTGCTACGTCTCGACGTCCATACATCTCGACGTCTGCTTCTGCACGTCGCGACGCCATTTTCATGCATGAATGATTCTGTGCTTAATTCTTCCACTCATTTCAAATTTGTCTTGCACTGGACTTTTGTGGCTTTTGTTTTTCAAAGCTTTTACTAGTTTCAAAACGATGCTTGAGTTATTGAAAACATCTTCCATCCTTTTAATGATAATTGGACTTGACAAAATCTTGCTTTCGACGTTTTCAATAGAAAGTGGATGGAAGCATGCTAATAAAGTGGCATTTTAAGTTTTTGGGACTTGAGATTGTTCATAGAGATCATACCCTTGTGGAAGGATATTTGAGCCAAACATTTTCATTCTATCGTTGTGTGTGCATCTTCTTATTTCATTCTTCTCCAGAACTTGTTTTAATTCTTACTTGAAGCTTAATGAATTGAAATTTTGTTGATATGATTGAGGCGTTTCTTTCTTACCCATTTTTCTAAACACTGTCCCTTACACATTTATCCCTCGCTAGCCCCTTTGAGCCTTCCTTTTATGAGCATTTGCATTCATATCTTTGTGGTGTCATTAGTTAGTTTGCTTATGTCGAAATATATTAAAAAAAATTGTGTATCCAGAACGAGACAATGTCTCTAAAATGTTCAAAATGTAAAAAAAAAAAAGAAGAAAAGAGAAAGAAAGAAAAGAATAATGTTGCATTCTGTTTATGCAATTGTTTAGTTTGAATTCTACTGTTGACATCAGTTCACATTTAGTGCATATGCTCATATTTTCTTTCTTCCACTTCATCCATTCATTTAGCCTTCCATACATTACAATCCTCAAAGTCCTCTTGATCTTCAAAATGATAGTTCTTGTGGTGGAGAAATAGAATTGACACAAGCTTATGGTAGGAGGTGACTTAAGTAGATTGAGAGAAAAATACCCTTAGACACAAGTGAGCTGAGCGCAAACACTATATCTTGAGTGTTTCTCTTCTGTTCAATCTCTTGTACTCGAATTCTTTCAGTGTTTGTTCTGTTAGCTTTCTTTTTTTTTGCTGCGGTTGAATTCTGAGAAAGTAACTTGCGTCAATTTCATTTTATTGTTTTGAGCATGGCTGCTATTTTCTTTTCCTCTTGTATTCTTTTCGACTCTTGTAAACTTTGTCCAGGAGTACAAAGGTTCAAGTGTGGGGGAATTTGATTGAGCCAAGTTTATACTATAAATTGACTGCATTTTCATAGCTACTTGTGCATGTGTTGACTCCTTATTGATGATTTTTGTGCTTAAATTGGTTCCTCATATCGAGTTATTTCAATTCCCAATTTGTCAGTAAATTGTCATGATTTGATACTTATTTTCCATAATTTTTATTGGGACAATTGATACTGCAAACTGTTGTTATTGTTTTATTGCAGGAACAAAGGAGTCAACGAAGGAAGTCAACAGTCATAGATCCTTCCGCACGTCGCGACGCATGGCATCTCACACGTCGCGGCGAGCACACTTCCGCACGTCGCGACGTACGGCAATCCACACGACGCGACGAGCAGGCAATTGCACACGTCGCGACGAATTTAAGTCATTTATTTTATTCGTCGCGACGTACGAACGGATATCCGACCCTCTTATGGAAAGTTTGTCTCACTGTTCCAACCCGAGCCCGTGACCCATCATATAAGAGCTTACTATTTTTAGGTCAAAAAAGAGGAGGGGAGATGGACTGATACAGAGGAAAATACACAGAGACGAAGTCGGAGGCTTGGAACGCAGACTCTGGAAGCAGAAGACCTTCACATTTTCATCATCATCTACGATCATCACCACCGTCAGCGTCTTCTGCAACATGAACATGGTTCATTCTCCAGTATTGGGATCGGCCAGAGTCATGCGTAGCTAAGCCAACCTTCCTCTTGAAGATGTAGCAAGGGCTTGAGTTTCTGAGCTTCAAGGGAGTAATCACTTAGTATCTGAAGTCTAGTATATTTGTGTAAACTTCTGAGTTAGAGGATTGCATCGATATATTTAGATTAGCATTGTTATAGTTTAACCGTGTGTTGATACTATGTTGAGATTTGGACAAAGTAATCTGTAGAACATTTTGATGCCTAATATATATGAAGTTTCATATATGTCATTGGAAATTACATTTACGATTTTAATCTGCCTAGTTGTGTTTGATTGAGATTGTTGTGTTTATTCATTTGACCAATTGCATTTGCTTGTCCAATTTTTACACTAAGGTTTTTAACAAAGATTTAAATGATGGAGTTCATTGATTAAATCTTTGGACCTAAAGAGTCCTTTAGGGTTGATCTTTTAAAACTTAGTGGATTGTATCCCTGAAAACCATTTTTTAACTGTGATAGCCTGAGCCTCATTTTCAAGAGGATTTTATCAATTTGATTTTTATCTGATTCTTGTTTATTGCATTATTTAAAAAATCCCAAAATATTCCTTTATACTTTTATTCAATTTTGATTACTTTATCGCTTTTGACCAAAATACCAAACCCCGCTTATCAACTTCAATTGCAATTTTGACATTTAGGCTAGTTTAGACCATTTTATTTGGTTCCAATTAAGTGAGACGACCGAGGTTGCATTCTATACAGCAATCTTGGAATTTATTTTATTTGACCGGTTTCCAAGGATCGATCGTAAGATCGCATCGACAGAGCCGCGATCACCCATTCATGATAATGGGAATATTGAAGATCTTATTAAAGAACAATCCAGTGAAGATGAAGAAACAAAATTTATTGTTCCTCTTGATTCCTCTAATGAGGATGATAACTCATCTGCTATCTCTAGTTCTAATGATGACGTGATCTATATATTACAACAATAGCAGCTATATATCAAGCTTGATCCCAAACCTATTCCTTGTCCCTATGTTCAAATGCAGTTATTGTTCCAAGACAAATGTGATAAACCCATTAAAGCAATTAGGTACATGGATACTGGATCCTACATAAGCATTATGTAGCCCAACATATTACCTCCTGATGCATGGAGTTCCCATCATGAATATTTTACTGCTACTAATGACAATTTTTTTAAGATTTGGCTTATTACTAAAAGGAAAATAGGGATTCATTTCTTCCTTGACGGTATAGTACAAACCAAGGTTCTTGACAGTAATCTACTTAGCCCAGATATGCTTATTGGAATGGATATCTATTGTAGGACATCTCTATTATGGATTTTACCCATAGGAATCAGATGTTGGGCCAACTTTAGTTCTTACATAGATCTTAGAAATGTGTTTGAACTTACTAAGGTTCCATCACCATATAAAGCCTTGAGAGATTAGGTTTTGGAATATTTCCCTGAGAATCATACACAGTTTTCTCATTCCAATCCTTTATGGAAAAATCATCATTTCTTTATTGGTCATCCTTTAAAAAAGAATGAAGACAGCAATCCTACTAAATATATTCATCTGGGTACGAACCCTAAAGATTAAAATGTGTGTAGGAAGAATGCGCTATTCTTCTTCAATAAGGATTAATTAAGCCTACTAAATCTGATTGGGCTTTTAAGACTTTTTATGTCAACAAAAGGTCTGATAAAAAATGAGGGAAAAGGGATTAGTCATTGACTATAAACCTCTCAATACTTTCTTACAAGATGATAAGCTCTCATTGTCGAAGATTAGTACTCAAGTACTATATCTCAAGGCAACTACCATCTTCTCCAAGTTTGACTTAAAAGCTAGATTTTGGTAACTTGGAATTGACCCTCCAGAAAGATACAGGACAACCTTTTGTATTCCAAATTCCTAATATCAGTGGAATGTCAGGCCATTTGGACTCAAGGTTGGCCCCTCACTATTTCAACGAGCTATGACAAAGATTTATGAACCTATTCTCTACAGTGCTTTGATCTATATTGATGACATCTTGTTATACTTTAAGACTCATGAAAAACATCATAACCTACTTTAATTCTTCCTGAATATCATAAAGCAACATGGAATTATGCTCTCAGTAAAAAGGAGCTATATTAGGATAACCCAAATATAATTTTTGGCATGCATCTCCATAATCAATTTTATTAGCCCGATCCACATATGGCCAGTAAATTATTGAACTTTCCTAATGACAATCTCACTATTAAACAAATACAAAAATTTCTTGGAATTTTCAATTATATAAGAGATTTCATCCCCTACGTGGCTGATTATACATCATCTTTATCAAAGTTATTGAAAAAGAATGCACCACAATAGAGTAAATAGTAAACCAAAGCCACACAACACTTAAAGTATGACTATAAGAATCCACCAATTTTGAAGTTTCCTAGAAAAGATCAATGCATCTTACAGATAGATGCAAATGACCATTATTGGGATGATATTCTCCTTAAAGAAATTAATGGAAACATCGCTATTATAGTCATGTCAGTGGACAGCTTAGAGAATCTAAAAAGCATTACCATGCAAGCTACAAAGAGATTATAGCAGTGAAAAAGGGAATTGAAAAGTTCAATTTCCACCTTAGCCTATATCACCTTTTCAACGAAATAGACAACACCTCTTTTTCCTAAATTTTTTAGCCTAAAAAGAAAACACTACCAGACGACCACCTCTGAGTCAACATTAGTTATGGGATATTCCCTTGGCAGATCAAAAAGCTTCTAATATCTTTATTATCCATCATCCTTATTGTTTAACCATATTTGGTTATCTTTGCGCTTTGAATCATGTTCAACGTTGGTTTAACTATATTAATTGACTTATCAAACACACTCAAATGATGATAGATTTGCATTCCTTCTTGGACTATCTAAATTAGTATACTCATACAACCATCTTTAAAATGCTTCTCTCTAGGACCGTATCTTAGAAATTTTACTCTTCCAGAGCCCATATCTCCTTTTAATGGATATTGGACTTCAATTAATCAATTTTCCTTTATTGGGTTTAATACTATGGTTGGAAAGTTACCATATCCTCCAAGACGTACTGTCCCATCTAGCCTATTTTAGAATACTCCAAGCCTATGGCCTCCAACTCGATCTGAAATAGAAAATGACCAATTTATCCAAACCATGGAAAAACTTGATGATGACATGACACTAACAGACGATTCTAATAATGAAAACAGTGACATACGTTCTCTCTCATCTCCTCTTTAAAGTATTTATGCTTATCTTGTAAAAGAATCTTTGGGACCCAATGTTTCTCAATTATTTTTCCTTTTATTATTGGATTTTTAAAGTTGTATGTATGATTGTACCTAAGGAATCTTTCCTTAAAGTTGTTTGTTTTTATTTCCTTGCTTCCTCTATAAAAATAAGGCTTCTTTATTGATGTATTCACATTGTATTAAGATCTTTGAATGAATATAATTTTATGTTTTTTCATCTTATGACTTCCTTCTAAGTTTCTCTCTCTTGAAAACTTGGTTCTTGAATAATGTTGTCATAGTCATATAGAAAGAAAAGTATGTTCTACACTTAACTCTTCATGAGAATCTTGTGTATCAAAAAGCCTTAGACCATAGATCCTATTTGAGGTCATTGTTAAACTGGTAAACAATGGGAGTGTAAGATTACTAAAAGGCAAGAATTGAGAATTGATACCTGTTGAGAGAAAAGGCTTGTGCCCGTTGAGAGAAAAGGCTTGTGTCTCAACCAGCATATCTGGAATCTATACTACAGCCTTGCTTTGTTTATGCCTAACAAGATCTGGTGTTTCTTTGGTGTTCCCCATTGCCCTATAACTAAGGGTAGCCTGAGTGATAGCACTTGTTGGTGTTGAAGTGCCCCACTTTCTTAGGAGATTTTTATCATGAGTCTAGTAAGAGAATATACTCTGAGCATTGACACAACACTCTAACCTAAATCCTTAAAGCATTAGGTTTATAAGTTCTTTCCACTTATATGTCCCTCACTAATTTTATTTCTTTCCAATGTGGGATTCTCCCTCACATTTGAAATCCCAATAATCTCCCCCTCAAGTGTGAACTTCCACATTGGGTTTGAGCTCTCCTTGATCGAAAGCCTGTTTTGCCTTTTTCCTCATAGCTCGAGTATATGGTTCCACCAGGAACGTTTCTACTCCATTGGTCTAGGTCCACTAGGAGTTTCCTTACTCTTTAACTTGGGGATTCATCGTTTAACAATGATCTCAAACAAAATTTATGGTCTAAGACTTTCTGATACACAGGATCTTTATGAAGAGGTAAGTGTAGAACATATTTATCTTTCTATATGACAACGATAATATTATTCAAGAATCAACCTTTTAAGAGAGAGAAACTTAAAAAGAAGTCATTAGATGAAAAACACACAAACTTCTATTAATTCAAAGATCTTAATACAACATGAGTACAATAATTAAAAAGCCTTGCTTTTATAGAGGAAGCAAGGGAATAAAAAAACAATTTTAAGGAAAATATTTCTTAGGTACAATCATACACACAACTTTTAAAAAACAAATAATACAAAGGAAGAATAATTGGGAAACACTAGGTCCCAAAGATTCTTTTACAAGATTAGCACAAATAATTTAAAGAGGAGTTGAGAGAGAATGTGGGCCACCTCTATCATTATCATAATCATCTATTAGTCTCATTTCTTCATCAAGTTTTTTCATAGCTTGGATAAATTGGTCAATTTCTATTTTAAACCAAGTTGGAGGCCGTAGGCTTAAAGTAACGGGCTAGATGGGGTAGTACATTTTGGAGGATATGGTAACTCTCCAGCCATAATATTAAATCTAATAAAGGAAAATTGGTCTATTGAAGTCCAATATCCATCAGAAGGACATATGGGTTCTAGAAGAGTAAAATTTCTAAGATAAGGTCCTAAAAAGGTGCATTTCGAAGATGGTGTTGTACGAGTATACTGATTTAGATTGTCTAATAAGGAATGCAAATCTATCATCATTTGATTGTGTTTGATAGGCCAATTAATACAGGTACGCTAATGTTGAACATGATTCAGAGTGCATAGCTAACCAGATGTGGTTAAACAATAGGGATGATGGATAATGAAGATATCATAAACTTTTTGATCTGCCAAAGGAATAACCTATAAATTCTGTTGACTCAAAATTTGAGACATCTGGATACGCCATTGTGACAGAGGTTGAAACCATTCAAGGAAGGTCCAATAGAGAAACTTGTTATTTGTAGGATTAGAGAGGTGTCTGTAGACATAAAGAGGAGAAAGAGATATTGAACAAGCTATTAGGTAGATGAGGCCTATAAATACCACAATGTTGGTTCAGAAAGTGTATCATAAAGATTATGCATAACACAGTATGGTGTAACATTGTTGGGACCCGATCCGGGAACCGGATCCCAATCGAAAAGCAGGCACGGATACGAAGAACGAGGCAAATTCAAATTGGATTTTAAGAAATGATTTTTGCTTATGGTTCAATTTATAAATATATTATCCACGAGCTTTCGAGCTCACCCCCCCTTTCATCCCCATCTCCAGGTTTCGAGCAGGAGATCGGATGAAAGAATGTGAAGATGTTTGGTCCGATTTTTGCATCGTCTGTATTGATATGTGAATTGAGATTTGAAATATTTTGTAATGGCTTGAATTGCCATTAAGGCTTTGTAAGTAAGCTTTTAAGATATGTATTGGTTTATGAAAGAGTATAAGGTTTGAGTTATTGTGTACGATGACGGGTTAGGGCTATGTATGAGAATTATGAAGTGCTTAAAACTAGGTTTGCGTTTGTTTCTGCTGAGATCTCGGACAGAGGATCCTGTGGATTTTGATGTTGTATGTTTGATTGGGAATTTTAGAAGTGTATTTTGAATACTTTGCAGGTTTGGGTTAGGATAAATGCAGCCGTTATGCTGCCGAAATTTCGATAAAATTGGGATTAAAATGTATTTTGGGATTTGTACGGATATATAAGAATATGAGCAAGTTTTGAGATATGTATGAGAATGATTATCCAATGGTGGAAATTGTTTGTTTTATTTGAATGAGGTTTCCTGAACATGTAAGAAATGAGTAAAAAAAAATATTCATACCGGATTTTGGAACGTCTTAGGGTTTCCAACGCGATTATGTTCATCTATTCATTGTTGTTCTTTGTTCTTTGGTTCTCTCAGATGTCGGAATTTGTGTCAATTGAATTGATTCGTTTGATTTCAGTTCAATTACTCCACTTGTATGTTTTGTATTCGATTCCGATTTGCTTTCGCTTTGTTATCCGCTTTGTTTGTCGTTATCGAATTCAATTTTTTCAATTTGAATTCACTCCGATTTGCTTCTTCCGATTCTGTATCCGCTTCGTCTTCGTTTCTGTTTTGGTTAGGATCCGGTTCTCGGATCGGGTCCCAACAAACATAATCAAAAGGGGAAGAATGAAGAGGAACATAAAGATCAATGAGGGTTAAATGGAGATAGTAGAACAAACTTTGACGGAGAAGAAATCAAATTTCTTCTAAGTATTCTGAGGATTTGAAGATAGAGGAGGAAAGGATTTGTGAGTTTTTGTATATTGAGGAAATTCCATAATTGGAAGGAGGAGAGGGATTGTGGTAAAGAGAAGAGGTTGGATTAACTAAAATGGTGTTTTAGGTCGAGAAAGGAAATATGCTAAGATGTTATGGTGCCTTTTGATATGGCGGATGATGAATTTATAATGTGAAAATCATTCTTGTCATCGAAGTAGTTAGCTGTCTGGTAGTGTTTTCTTTTTAGGCTCAAGAATTTTGGGAAAAAGCAACATTGCCCATTTTGATGACAAAATGATATAGGTTGAGGTGGAGTTTGAAATTTTTAATTCTCTTTTTCACCGTTAGAATCTCTTGTAGCCTATATGATAATAATTTTCAAATTCTTTAAACTTTCTACTGGCATTATCACAATAGTGATGTTTTCCATTAATTTCTACAAGGAGAATATCACCCTAATAATGGTCATTAGCATCTGTTCATAGGATGAGTTGGCCTTTATCAGGAATCTTCAAAATTGGTGGATTCTGACAGGCATGCTTTAGGTGATGTATGGCTCTAGTTTGCTCTTTACTCTATGGTGGTGAATTCTTTTTCAGCAACTTTGAAGTATAATCAGCCACGTGGGGATGAAATCTCTTATATAATTGACAATTCCAAGGAATATTTGTATCTTTTTACTAGTGAGATTGTCATTAGGAAAGTTCAATAATTCACTGGTGATATGTGGATCGGGCTGATAATATCCATTATGGAAATGCATACTAAAAAATTATATTTAGGTTATCCCAATGTAGTTCTTTTTTACTGAGAGCATAATTCCATGTTGCTTTGTGAGATCCAGGAAGGATTAAAGTAGGTTCTTATGTTCTTCATGGGTCTTATAATATAATAAGATGTCATCAATATAGACCAAAGCACTGTAGAGAATAGGCTCATAAATCTTGCTTTGTGAGATCTTGGAAGGATTAAAGTAGGTTTTTATGTTCTTCAATGGTCTTAGAGTATAATAAGATGTCATCAATGTAGACCAAAGCATTATAGAGAATGGGCTCATAAATCTTTGTCATAGCCCGTTGAAATAGTGAGGGGGTAAACTTGAGTCCAAATGGCTTGATAGTCCATTGATATTAAGGGTGCGAAATACAAAAGGATGTCTTGTATCTTTCTGAAGGGTCCATTCCAAGTTGTCAAAATCCAACTTTAAGTCAAACTTGGAGAAGATAGTAGCTTCCCTGAGAAATAGTACTTGGGTACTAATCTTCAGCAATGGGAACTTATTATCTTGTAGGAAAGTATTGGGAGATTTATAATCAATGACTAACCTCTTTTTTCCTTATTTCTATTCAGAACTTCTGTTGACATAAAAAGTTTGACAAGCCCAATCAGATTTAGTGAGCTCAATTTGTTGGACCCCGACCTTTTTTTGGAAGTTAGAAATATGAAATGAGAAATTATTGATTATTATTCATATGTAAAGAAAAGAAGAATTTTTTAATTTGAAATGAAGTAGAAAAGGTAGCTAGGACAAAATGTGTTGTATGTGAAATATTGGAAGTTATAAGTTGAAACATGTAACATCCCATCACCGATAGGAAGGGTATTTTAGTAAATTAGGACGGGTTAGGAGTATTGGATTATAACTCGACATGAACATACATCATATATCCTCTATGATTGATGGTTTGTAGCGCTTGCACATGGTATACATGCATTCATGACATTTTCCGGCTTAGGTTTCAAATTAAGATCTTTTGTGAAATTTATGGGATAATTGTATTTGAAAAATTATTTGGAGTGCGCCATTGAGTGTTTTACATTTTTAGGGATTTATGGAAATTTTTCTGGAATTTTTCGGGGTTCTTGATTTGGAAAATTCAACCGACCGATCGAGTGAGCCTTTTGTACTGAAAAGGATTGCCTAATGGCATGAGATTAGTGAATAAATAATTGTGGGAGTTGTTTTAGAATCATTAGCATAAGATGGATTAAGTTTTAATGAGGTTAGAGTTAGGATTAAATTATGCTAATTAAGTTCTTTTTGTCTTTTTCCATGTAACAAGCCAAGTGTCCCTTTTTCATTAATTAGTTTTGTCTTCTTTCATCCTTACCCACGACTTTCCTTCGCCATTTCATAGATAAAATCATTTGACAAGCTTGTTCTTCTTCTCTCATCCGAACCATTACTTCTTCTCCTTTGATGTCCTTCTTTTCTCCTTTGAATTTCTATCTTCTCATCCCTCACAAGAAGGGTTGCCTTGGTTCTTTGCTTGCTTCTTATTTGTACATACCTAAGACCAAGCTTGCTCCTTGAGAAGATGATTATATGCATGTGTAGTGATAAGAGTCGTGAGTGGTGATTGAGAAGTTACAAGTTGAAGTAGTTGTGGAGAATTGAAAAGCCTTGGAGAATTAATAGCTTGAACTTGTTTAAGGTGAGTATTAATGTTTGTTCTTATGCTTTTGGTAGTTAGAAGCATTTATGGGAAGCACTCATGCATTAATTTCATGATGATAAGGGTAGGTTTGAATGGGTGTAAATGTATGCTTGTGTAGGGATGAATGAATGACTATAAGTTCCATTGATTTTGGCTTTGTTTGGATTGAGTTTGTAAGGTTAGATGAATGAAAAACTTAGGAAGATAATATGTGTAGGTGCTGCCACTTATACTCTATTATATAAGTATATGTTGTGATGAAATTATGGTTGATTTAGAGGTATAAATGGGTGCCTAGTGATGTGTTATTGATGTTAGAAGTGATAAGAGTTAGGTTGTAGTTGAAAAGCTGGAAAATGCAATTTGACCTATTGTAATATTTTGATCATAACTTATTGTGTAGGTGTGAAAATGAGGTGAAGTTTGTTCCCAATGAAACTTTGGGATGTTGGCTTCAATTTTGTGTGAAATAGGTGGTGTTAAATTGTAATGTTAAAAGGGTGAATTTTTGCATGGAAAGTTTCTGTTTGTAGGGTCTGTGAACAGTACCCGCAGTTATGACCTGATTACTTTGTTGATTTTCTACATTAATTGATATGGAACTAGGAAAAATGGTCTGTATGAAAGTTGAGGCATATTGAGTTAGCTTTCCATTGCCACTGATCTTTCTAATTTTCGAGTTGTATATTGGGATATATGAACTGATTACTATTGACTGGTTTTGAGCATTTTGATGAAACCCAGCCTAAGTGTTGGTTTTGTGAGCAGTCTGTTTGGGAGCAATTTTAGCAATTTTTTTGGACTGAATTGGTGTGAGTGATCTTCTGTAAAGTTTTAGAGGAAGAAATTATCTTGAAAATTATATATGGTGTGTAATTTTTGGAGGTCAGAGTTGGGAGTTATGATTTTTCAAAAAACTGACCCTGCATTAGGTTGTGAATTGCTGATAATGGCAGTAACTTCCATAACAGTTTTGACATTGTTAGAAATCGAATTGGAAATTGAGTTCTTCATGAAACTTGAAGTTTGAGATCTTATCTTTTCAGGGATATAAGGTAGTGAATTGGGTGACATTTTTGCTAAGAGATATACTGTTGTGAAATGTACTGTTCAGATTGGGAAAATTCTGAGGTTTGATGCTTTGGTGAATTGTTTGACATAGTTACAAGTGAATCTGATTTTGGGTTGTTCATGAAAGTTGTATATAACATTGTGATATTACTGCCTTATTTATTGTGTAATTTTTGACTGAAGAATCAGAGAGTTATTGAATTTGCAATGTACTGCCCTGTGTTGATAGGTTTTGAGTAGGCAGTAGGTTTGATAGGATTTTTGACACCCTTAGGGGTGAAATTGATTTTTATGGTCTTCTTGAGAATTGTAGAGGGTTTCATGATCTTTCCAATGAGATATAGTTGGTAATTTTCCGAATTGTGTGCAATGAGTTATTGGTGTTGAAAGTTGGCTTGAAATCAAGAAAATAAAGAAGGGAATAAGGGTTATGTATATATAGATATTAATTGTTTAATTTGAATTTTGGTTTCTTTTGTCAAATTCTTTTCCGTCCGATGTCCGATTGACCTTATTCTTGAGGCATCGGATTCATAGAATATTGAATTTCATTTTCTGAGAGATTCGGGATTTTTGGATGGGAAATTGACGTGGCCCCTGTAATGAGCCTTTAATCTTTATTTTGTTTAATTGGGGACCTATAGAGGTCCGAATTGCGCACCGTCAGCGCCAATAGGTTTCTAATTTTTAGACGAATTTTTTATGATGGAAAAATTTTGGATTAGGGCCGGGAATTCCATGAACATGCATTATACACGTTTTAATTATCTCGTGTGCATTGGTTGATATTTCTAACTATCCAGTTGGTAACGTGTCCTTATTTTAATTGTTATAGAGGCACAGTTGGAACGTCATCCCACGGACTTTGCAGAGACTTCCCGGCATTAGCTCGGAAATTATTAGGTGAGTAACCTAGATGGTTCCTCGGTTAGTAAGTGTTTATAATTCTGCACTTAGAACCCCGTGGAGAATAATGGTGGGAAAATTGTGTTTGTTTGTGCTGGATCATGGACCGGAGGTCCGATGGATTGAGAATTCGACATAGAAGTGTCATATGTGATTTTCTTGCGATTACCTGTACGAGACTTATGTGTATATGTTGAATTGGGATCTGATATGATGTTGGTGTTGTTTTATTTGGACATATGCATGTCATGCATAATTGCATGATCGAGAATGGCGATTGTGACGAGAAAGTACCAACGAGAGCTTAAAGCTCAACGTGATTGGGCCTTGAGCCCATAGTGATTCGAGCCTATAGGTCACCGCTTAATGCGCCTTAATGGGACAAGCCAGCGCCACCACAACAACGTAATAAATTGAAAAGCGTCTCATACACATTCCATGTGCATTTGAATTGATTCTTTCGATTGGTATGAAAATTATGTGGTACTACTAAATGTGATTTGATGAGATAATTGTGCGTAGCTATGTTATGTATGTGTATATGCATGAATTGGGTGAACCATCGATGATGGTTCTCACCGAGTTCGCAAACTCACCCAAAATTGCAAATTATTTTTCAGGACCGAGAGAGTAGACTTATAGCTCGGAGGGACTTTTCCTGCCGTGTAGATTGAGTTGGTAAGAGAAGTCATGGCACATGTGTCGGTCGGTGGCACTTTTTAGGGATGACCTAGCTAGCCTTTTGTTTGATTTTCTTTTGGAGTAATGTATGAACATACCGGTTGTGTAAATTTATCGCTTTGAGGTTATGAAATGAGAATTTATGGTTTCAAAATTAGTGGATTTCATATTAATTCTTTATGATTTTGATGCCATGTGAAGTGTTAGTGGTTGTTCGTAGCGCACCCTTATCGTAGGGTGTGTGTCGGAATGACCTACGGGCGTCCCGATACATATCCTATGGTATGGGGGTGCTACAATTGGTGGTATCAGAGCATGGTTTGACATCTGTTGGGACTAGTACATAATTAGGCTTGAATTATTGTGAGAAATGCAGAAACTGATCAGAGTTCTTGTTTTGTTATAGGTCATCTGTTTTTGGTGATCAGATAGATCAACCAGCTGACCAGGGATCTGTTGGAGCTAGCAGAGAGTCCTCGGTGCCTCGATCTGAGGAGATACCTCCTAGAGTCCCCGTGAGACGGGAGAGGAGATATGATTTATCGCGTAAAGGTGGGGCTATAGACTTTATGGCAAGATGCACTTACCGAGGCCGAGGGATGGTTGGAGAGGACCGAGAGAGTCCTCGATCGGATGGATTGCGAACTGATGAGAGGTTCGACACGTGAGATCTCTTCGCAAGGCCCCGCTTATACATGGTGGAAGATCGTTCGGCGGTACCACCAGACCTTGCTTACTGACATGGGCAGATTTTCTGAGGGCTTTTAGAGACAATTATATGCCCAAGGTGTATCTGGAAATGAAGATGCAGGAGTTTTTGGAGCTGAGACAGGGTAGGATGTCGGTGTCCGAGTACGAGGTGCGGTTTAATGAGTTGATGGGATATGCTGCTACTTTGGTTTCTACTGAGACAGATAGGTGCCGAAGGTTTGAGATGGGGCTGAATCTGGAGATCCGTGCAGGATTGGCCCGATCTGATATGGGCTCCTTTATAGAGTTGAGAGCTGCTGCTGTGAGGGTAGAGCAGATTGTGAGGCAGAGACAGGCAGAGATGGGTCAAGGGTCTAGAAGAAAGAGAGTTAGTGACAGTCAGGGCAGCTCTGGTAGGAGTTTTAGCAGGCGCCAGAGCAGGACCTTCAGATCTTCAGGAGGATCCAGACAGTCGGGTTTTGTGAGAGGAGATTTTATGAATTGGCAGAAGATGGCGAGGTTTTGGGCATATTCCCCCAGTCTGTGAGCACTATGAGAAGAGGCACGTTAGAGAGTGCTGGCGATTGACTGGAGCTTACCTTAAATGCGGCTCCATGGATCATCAGATTCGGGATTGCCCAGCTACTTTGGGAGCTCAGTCTGCTGGTAGTGGTCGAGCCGGGAGTAGTACTACTGTACAGCAGAGCAGAGTGGGTGGATCCGGGCGTGGATCTGGACAGAGGGGCCGAGGTAGAGGCCGAGGTAGAGCTGAGGGATCCTTTGTGAGGACTGAGGGTCGGGCACCACCACGCCCCTGAGCGAGTATATGCCATGACGAGGCAGAGGCCCAGATTCCCGATGTTGTAGCTGGTATGCTCCTTATTTCTGATTTTGAGGCGTTTGCATTGCTGGATCCTGGATCCACACATTCTTTTATTGCACCTCATATGGCATGTAGATTGCATGGGGATCGGGAGATGTTACGGTATGGGCTAGAGGTGAGTACACCTCTAGGTACTACTACTGCATTGGGAGAGGTCTGCAGGGGATGCTCAATCCAGATTGATCAAGCAGTGTTGAGGGCAGACCTTATAGTGTTGCCTCTGCGAGAGATCGATGTGATTACGGGATGGACGGTGACGGCCCATAGGGCTATTATGGACTGCTATACCAAGGAGGTTGTTTTAGAGTCTCCTGGTCAGCCTAGAGCAGTGTTCAAAGGAGTTAGTCAAAATACCGGCCGGATGATCTCTTTCCTTAGTGCCCTGAGATTGATGCAGGAGGTCATGAGGCATATCTGGCTCATGTGGTTGACACCAGAGTTGAGCAGAGGCTTCAGGATATTCCGTAGTTAGGAAATTTCAGATGTGTTTCTGATGAGTTACTGGGTTTGCCACGGATCGGGAGACGAGTTCACTATTGACCTCGTTGTGCATCGCTCCTATATCTATACCTCCATATAGGATGGCACTGTGGAACCGAGGGAGCTTAAGGCTCGATTCAGGAGTTGTTGGAGAAGGGCTTTATCGGACCTAGTGTTTCACCATGGGAGCTCCAGCTTTGTTTGTGAAGAAAAGGATGGGACTTTGAGGTCGTGCATCGATTCTGAGCGATTGAATCGGGTGTGATGAAGAATAAGTATCCACCGCCTAGGATCGATGACTTATTTGATCATTGCGAGGAGCTCGGTGTTCACTAAGTTGGATCCGAGGTCGGTACTATCGATTGAAGATTGCAGAGGCCGATGTGCCTAAGAGTGCCTTGAGAGCAAATACGGCATTTTGAGTTTTTAGTGATGCCGTTTGGGTTGACTAATGCCCCGGCAGCCTTCATGGCCTTGATGAATAAGGTATTTCAGCCCTACCTGGATCAGTTTGTTATTGTGTTTATTGATGACATTTTAGTGTATTCGAGGAATGCATGTGAGCATAGTGAGCATTTGAGGATTGTGTTGCAGACCATGAGGGAGAGACAGTTGTATGCCAAATTCAGTAAATGTGAATTTTGGCTGGATCAGGTGATATTTTTGGGACATATAGTGACTGGAGAGGGTATCCAGGTGGATCCGAGTAAGGTTGAGGCAGTGCTGAAGTGGGAGGCTCCTAGGAATGTGCCGGAGATTCGAAGTTTCCTCGGATTGGCCGGTTATTACCGGAGATTTGTCGAGGGGTTTTCACTGATCTCAGCCCCTCTGACAAAACTTCTGAGGAAGAATGTACCATTCAGATGGAGTGAGGAGTGTCAGAGGAGCTTTGAGGAGTTGAAACATCGGTTGACTACTGCACCAGTGTTGGCTATTCCATCTGGGATTGGAGGATTTGTGGTATACAGTGATGCATCGCACCAGGGTTTGGGATGTGTTCTGATGCAACACGGTAGAGTCATTGCCTATGCCTCGAGACAGTTGAGGTCTCACGAGGTAAACTATCCTGTTCATGATTTGGAGTTAGCTGCAGTTGTGTTTGCTCTGAAGATTTGGAGGCATTACCTGTATGGTGAGACTTTCCAGATCTTCACTGACCATAAGAGTTTGAGATATTTACTGAGCCAGAGAGAGTTGAATTTGAGACAGAGGAGATGGCTTGAGTTGTTGAAGGACTATGACTGTACTATCGAGTATCACCCTGGGAAAGCTAATGTGGTGGCAGATGCTCTGAGTAGGAAGTCACATACTAGTACAGCTCAGATTCAGGCAATGAGGTTGCCTAATTTGATTCAGTTGAGAGCCTTAAATGTCCAGTTGAATCTGGAGCAGGATGGAGTCTTATTGGCTACTTTGAGACTGAGACCGATGCTACTAGACAGGATCAGGAGAGTTCAGGACAAGGATCCTGTTTTGGTGAGACTGATTGAGAAAGTAAAAGATGATTCGAGTTCTGAGTTTGATTGAGAAAGTAAAAGATGATTCAAGTTCTGAGTTTGAGTTGAGAGATGAGACTTTATGGATAGGGCAGAGGCTTTGTGTGCCTGATGTAGATGACTTGAGGAGAGAGATATTGGAGGAGGCTCATATGGCCACATATGCTATGCATCCTGGTACTACCAAGATGTATAACACTCTTAAGCAACATTTCTGGTGGCCTGGCATGAAAAAGCAAGTAGCGGAGTATGTATCTAGATGTTTGACGTGCCAGCAGGTTAAGGCTGAGCACCAGGCTCCAGTAGGAAAGCTTCATTCGTTGCCCATTCCGGAGTGGAAATGGGAACGAATTACCATGGATTTCATTATGGGATTGCCTAGGACGCCGAGACAGCATGATGCTATCTGGGTCATAGTAGACCGGTTGACTAAATCGGCCCATTTCTTGCCAGTGAGGGAGAACAATACCATGGATCAGTTGGCCCAGAAGTATGTGGCGGAGATAGTGAGACTGCATGGGGTCCCAGTGTTGATAGTGTCTGACAGAGATCCCAAATTTACTTCGAGGTTCTGGCAGAGTTTGCAGTCTGCTATGGGTACTAGGCTGAACTTCAATCTGACGCTTCACCCTCGCATGTATGGGCGAGTGAGAGGACGATTAAGACTGTTGAGGATATGCTTCGGGCTTGTGTATTGGAGTTCAGAGGAGCATGGGATCAGTATTTAGCTCTGATTGAGTTTGCATACAACAATCATTATCATAGTAGCATCGGGATGGCACCATATGAGGCACTGTATGGGAGACCGTGTAGATCGCCTTTGTATTGGGATGAAGAGGGTGTGAGGATGATTGAGGGTCCTGAGTTGATTCAGATCTGCTGATAAGGTGAAATCGATTTGAGTCGCATCAAGGCTCGGGATAGATGTAAGAGCTATGTGGATCAAAGATAGGAGGAGATGGAGTATGATGTGGGCGACAGAGTTTTCTTACGGGTGTCACCGTGGCGTGGTGTACTGAGATTCGGCAAGAAGGGTAAGTTAAGCCCTAGGTACATTGGCCCATATGAGATCACTGAGAGGATAGGACCTTTGGCCTACAGGCTAGCTTTACCGAGTGAGATGTCTCAGTTGCATGACGTCTTCCATGTGAGTATGCTCCGTAGATATCGGTCAGATCCGACACATGTGATTCCGGCTCAGGAGATTGAGGTGTCTAATAATCTGAGTTATGTAGAGGAGCCGATACAGATAGTCGGGACACAGGTGAAACAGTTGAGGAATAAGAGTATTCCACTGGTGAAGGTTCTCTGGAGGAACCACTCGACTGAGGAAACTACTTGGGAGACCAAGAAGCATATGAGGAGACAGTATCCTCATCTTTTCGATCAACCAGGTAAGAATTTCGAGGAAGAAATTTTTATTAGGAGGGGAGAATTGTAACATCCCATCACCGATAGGAAGGGTATTTTAGTAAATTAGGACGGGTTAGGAGTATTGGATTATAACTCGGCATGAACATACATCATATAGCCTCTATGATTGATGGTTTGTAGCGCTTGCACATGGTATACATGCATTCATGACATTTTTCGGCTTAGGTTTCAAATTAAGATCTTTTGTGAAATTTATGGGATAATTGTATTTGAAAAATTATTTGGAGTGCGCCATTGAGTGTTTTACATTTTTAGGGATTTATGGAAATTTTTCTGGAATTTTTCGGGGTTCTTGCCCGGACTGGAAAATTCCAACTGACTGGCTGAGTGAGCCTTTTTGTACTGAAAAGGATTGCCTAATGGCATGAGATTAGTGAATAAATAATTGTGGGAGTTGTTTTAGAATCATTAGCATAAGATGGATTAAGTTTTAATGAGGTTAGAGTTAGGATTAAATTATGCTAATTAAGTTCTTTTTGTCTTTTTCCATGTAACAAGCCAAGTGTCCCTTTTTCATTAATTAGTTTTGTCTTCTTTCATCCTTACCCATGACTTTCCTTGGCCATTTCATAGATAAAATCATTTGACAAGCTTGTTCTTCTTCTCTCATCCGAACCATTACTTCTTCTCCTTTGATGTCCTTCTTTTCTCCTTTGAATTTCTATCTTCTCATCCCTCACATGAAGGGTTGCCTTGGTTCTTTGCTTGCTTCTTATTTGTACATACCTAAGACCAAGCTTGCTCCTTGAGAAGATGATTATATGCATGTGTAGTGATAAGAGTCGTGAGTGGTGATTGAGAAGTTACAAGTTGAAGTAGTTGTGGAGAATTGAAAAGCCTTGGAGAATTAATAGCTTGAACTTGTTTAAGGTGAGTATTAATGTTTGTTCTTATGCTTTTGGTAGTTAGAAGCATTTATGGAAGCACTCATGCATTAATTTCATGATGATAAGGGTAGGTTTGAATGGGTGTAAATGTATGCTTGTGTAGGGATGAATGAATGACTATAAGTTCCATTGATTTTGGCTTTGTTTGGATTGAGTTTGTAAGGTTAGATGAATGGAAAACTTAGGAAGATAATATGTGTAGGTGCTGCCACTTATGCTCTATTATATAAGTATATGTTGTGATGAAATTATGGTTGATTTAGAGGTATAAATGGGTGCCTAGTGATGTGTTATTGATGTTATAAGTGATAAGAGTTAGGTTGTAGTTGAAAAGCTGGAAAATGCAATTTGACCTATTGTAATATTTTGATCATAACTTATTGTGTAGATGTGCAAATGAGGTGAAGTTTGTTCCCAATGAAACTTTGGGATGTTGGCTTCAATTTTGTGTGAAATAGGTGGTGTTAAATTGTAATGTTAAAAGGGTGAATTTTTGCATGGAAAGTTTCTGTTTGTAGGGTCTGTGAACAGTATCTGCAGTTATGACCTGATTACTTTGTTGATTTTCTACATTAATTGATATGGAACTAGGAAAAATGGTCTGTATGAAAGTTGAGGTATATTGAGTTAGCTTTCCATTTCCACTGATCTTTCTAATTTTCGAGTTGTATATTGGGAGATATGAATTGATTACTATTGACTGGTTTTGAGCATTTTGATGAAACCCAGCCTAAGTGTTGGTTTTGTGAGCAGTCTGTTTGGGAGCAATTTTAGCAATTTTTTTGGACTGAATTGGTGTGAGTGATCTTCTGTAAAGTTTTAGAGGAAGAAATTATCTTGAAAATTATATATGGTGTGTAATTTTTGGAGGTCAGAGTTGGGAGTTATGATTTTTCAAAAAACTGACCCTGCATTAGGTTGTGAATTGCTGATAATGGCAGTAACTTCCATAACAGTTTTGACATTGTTAGAAATCGAATTGGAAATTGAGTTCTTCATGAAACTTGAAGTTTGAGATCTTATCTTTTCAGGGATATAAGGTAGTGAATTGGGTGACATTTTTGCTAAGAGATATACTGTTGTGAAATGTGCTGTTCAGATTGGGAAAATTCTGAGGTTTGATGCTTTGGTGAATTGTTTGACATAGTTAGCAAGTGAATCTGATTTTGGGTTGTTCATGAAAGTTGTATATAACATTGTGATATTACTGCCTTATTTATTGTGTAATTTTTGACTGAAGAATCAGAGAGTTATTGAATTTGCAATGTACTGCCCTGTGTTGATAGGTTTTGAGTAGGCAGTAGGTTTGATAGGATTTTTGACACCCTTAGGGGTGAAATTGATTTTTATGGTCTTCTTGAGAATTGTAGAGGGTTTCATGATCTTTCCAATGAGATATAGTTGGTAATTTTCTGAATTGTGTGCAATGAGTTATTGGTGTTGAAAGTTGGCTTGAAATCAAGAAAATAAAGAAGGGAATAAGGGTTATGTATATATAGATATTAATTGTTTAATTTGAATTTTGGTTTCTTTTGTCAAATTCTTTTCCGTCCGATGTCCGATTGACCTTATTCTTGAGGCATCGGATTCATAGAATATTGAATTTCATTTTCTGAGAGATTCGGGATTTTTGGACGGGAAATTGACGTGGCCCCGGGTAACGGAGCCTTTAATCACTGTTTTGTTTAATTGGGGACCTATAGAGGTCCGAATTGCGCACCGTCAGCGCCAATAGGTTTCTAATTTTTAGACGAATTTTTTATAATGGAAAAATTTTGGATTAGGGCCGGGAATGCCATGAACATGCATTATACACGTTTTAATTATCTCGTGTGCATTGGTTGATATTTCTAACTATCCAGTTGGTAACGTGTCCTTATTTTAATTGTTATAGAGGCACAGTTGGAACGTCATCCCACGGACGTTGCAGAGACTTCCCAGAATTAGCTCGGAAATTATTAGGTGAGTAACCTAGATGGTTCCTCGGTTAGTAAGTGTTTATAATTCTGCACTTAGAACCCTGTGGAGAATAATGGTGGGAAAATTGTGTTTGTTTGGTTCGGATTACGGACCGGAGGTCCGATGGATTGGGGAATTCTGACATAGAAGTGTCATATGTGATTTTCTTGCAATTACCTGTACGAGACTTATGTGTATATGTTGAATTGGGATCTGATATGATGTTGGTGTTGTTTTATTTAGACATATGCACTTCATGCATAATTGCATGATCGAAGAATGCGCGCCAGACCAGAAGCAGCCAACGAGAGCTTAAAGCTCAACGTGATTGGGCCTTGAGCCCATAGTGATTCAGAGCCTATGGCTCACCATTTAATGCGCCCTTAATGAGACAAGCCAGCGCGATCACAAAGAACGTAATAAATTGAAAGCGCCTCATACACATTCCATGTGCATTTGAATTGATTCTTTGGATTGGTATGAAAATTATGTGGTACTACTAAATGTGATTTGATGAGATAATTGTGCGTAGCTGTGTTATGTATGTGTATATGCATGTGTATATGCATGAATTGGGTGAACCATCGATGATGGTTCCTCACTGAGTTCACAAACTCACCCAAAATTGTAAATTATTTTTCAGGACCGAGAGAGTAGACTTATAGCTCTAGAGGGACTTTTCCTGCCGTGTAGATTGAGTTGGCAAGAGAAGTCATGGCACACAGGTGGTCATTTGGCACTTTTGAGGGATGACCTAGCTAGCCTTTTGTTTGATTTTCTTTTGGAGTAATGTATGTAACATACCGGTTGTGTAAATTTATCGCTTGAGGTTATGAAATGAGAATTTATGGTTTCAAAATTAGTGGATTTCATATTAATTCTTTATGATTTTGATGCCATGTGGAGTGTTAGTGGTTGTTCAGAAGCGCACCCTTATCATAGGTGTGTGTCGGAATGACCTACGGGCGTCCCGATACATATCCTATGGTATGGGGGTGCTACAAAACATATTCATTGAGTATGCTTCAGTGTTTTAGACATAACTTTTTCTCTAGTTATCCAAATGAAATTATTTTTAATTTGAAGTAAACTAGAGACATAGTGCTACAAATGGTCTGATAAAATTTTGTTCTAATTTAGTCTCTAAAAATTTCAATTTTTGGATGGAGTTTGAGAACAGAATATTGTTTCAGTATAAGAATAGTTTGGAAATGTTTGTGATATAACTTTTAGATTATGGAACCAAATTGAATGATTTTGATGTCATTAGAAAATTGAGATAATGAGGAACATTTTTTTAGAAGGAAGTGTTACCAAATTCCTTCAATTACCTAATCAGAAAAGATCTTGATTTTTGGAAGAAGTTAGGCAATGACTTAAATGAATTTTGAGGTCTTAAATAGAGTATTTTGTGGAGTTAATTAGCAGGTTAATGTGAGTAAGGTTTTATGACATGGGTTAATTGAATTATAGTGTTAAGGTGGTAAGATTTCATAAAGGGTAAAATTGGCAAGTCACTTAAGCATTTAAGTTACAAGGAATATAAGGAAGAGTAGAAGGGTCTTTGTACAATCATTAGTGGTATAAAAGGGAGTAGACAAGAGTGTCTTGCAATTGAAAGAAGCAAGAATGAAATTGAGAGAGGACAAGAGAGAGAGAAGCACGAAAAAGAGAGAAAGAGGAGAGAAAGAAGAAGAGCAAGCTAGGTTTCAACTTTTCTTGGCTTTCAAGAAGGAATTTGTAGTTGTTCAAGAAGAGAAAAAGGAAAAGGAAGGTTAGAGCTTCCATTAGAGCCAAGAAATTTATTGTTTGGTAAAGATTCAAGGTAAGTTTGTGTTTTAATTTTTGGATTTTTGAGAGGGTTTTGGTTCATATAGCTTATGAAATGTATGGGTTTAGAGATTCTAGGGTCAATTTTAGTGAATATGTCTATGAGTTTCTCAATTGGAATGCCTATTGATTTGAGGATTTTTGTCAATGTTGAAGAAAATCAAAAGAGGCAAGAGGAGCAATAGTAAAGGCTTTTTGAGCAAGGTTTTCAAGTAAGGAAACTAAGGTGGGTACATGTTTATAATAGAGTAAATAAGCCACTTTTGTTTCTTTAGATTGAAGAAATTTAATGATTTAAACTGCATCATAAATGTTGCATTAATTGTGTCTTGAATGAATTGAGAAATTGCTACATGTGTGATATGTGAATTGTGTGATGATTTATGAAAATGATTTCTTTTGAAAAGATCGCATGTTATGGAATCATGTTTTCGGAAAGGGTTTTCAAAATATATCAAGTATATGAAATCAAGTTTTCGAAAAAATGCCATTTTGGACAACAAGTTTTGAAATACATGTTATATGGGTTTGGTATAATCCATCCAAGAATTGTCACGTGCACGTTGACCAAGTTAAGGCTTCTCCCGCCTACTCGCTAGTGGCACGGAGCTCCTTTATGGACTCCCTTAAGTTTACACCTACGCAAAACCACTATGTGGGATTGCGATAGTGCCTCAAGTTTACGACTACACAAGATTATTATGTGGAATTGTGTAGTTCATCATGTTTATGGATTTACCCAAACCATTCTAATGTGCTTATGTGCGTATGATATATGAACAAGTTTGATGCATTCATGTTTTGTGGTTTGTAAAATTGACTACATGATGAGAATTTGAGAAACAGGTATCTTATGGATTTCAACAGGAATTTTCTATGACAATGAACATTTTGAATGGTTTTGCTTATTTTTCAGTTATAAGTTGTTACTCACGAGCTTTCAAACTCACCCCACTTTCTGTCCCATCCTCAGGTGAAGAGAATGAGATCGAGCGAAAGTGAGTCAAGGCATCACTCTGAATTTGCATGTTTTGTTTTATTTTGGAGTAATTTATGTTAAACAAGGTTGTAGTTGCATTTTGAGGAATTACCATTCAAGTATCTTGTGTAATTTTGGGATTTTGGAATATTAATGTATTATGACTTGGAATGCCATTAAAGTTTTGTAAATTCTTATTTTGTTGTTAATGAATTATGAATGATATATGGATGATGATGATAAAGGTTGAGCATGAATGGTTGATATATACATACATATATATATATATATATATACATACATATATATATATATATACATATATATATATATATATATATATATATATATATATATATATATATATATATATACACACACATACACACACACACATCAGTGAGATGTTATGGAAAAGACACATAGAAATTATGAATGATGAGATGTAGCCAAATGTGACAAGTCAAATGAGCTGAGATTTAGGAATGGATGAAGAAAAGTTGGAATTTAAATGGTTATAAAATGAGGTGGAGCTGAAATATAAATTAATTAAGGATGAGGTTAAGTGAGAATTAGGTACACTTGAGGAAGTTACCAAATTGAGATGATAAATGTTGAATACAAATTGTTGTTACATATAAGTGAAATATATTATGGAAAAGGTAAGATAGGAATTGTGTTTGAATTTAGAGAAAAAAACTATACTGGTCTAGATGGAACTAGAAAAATTTATCTTCTGTAAAGTTGTAACTTATCCTCTTAGCTTTCTGACGCTATATAGTATGTAAATTTTGGGTTTGAGAGTTAAGTGATGTTGCTGTATAGGAGGTATGAATATGACAGCTATGGTGAATGATGAGAATTATTGTATGAGATGAATCATTTGAGTTAAGATTTAGGGGATTTATGAAATCAAATTGGTAATTGAATGTTTTAGAAGTGATATTATATTGGAATAAGTGAATTTGGGAAGATTATGAGTGAGTATGGTGTTAGAAAGGATGTTGGAAGCATTGGAGGAGTTTGGGAAACCCCAATGTCCGTTAAATGGACATGGATGTCTGTTAAATGGATCTTATCAGGTGAAAAAGGACCTCCTAGCTCACCAATGTCTATTAAATGGACATGGATGTCTGTTAAACGGACCTTCTTGGGTGAAAAATGGTTCCAAATCAGTCTATATTCGTTAAACGGACATGGATGTCCGTTAAACGGACATTCACGGGACAACTACCGTAAATTACGATTTTGGCTATTTTAGAGGTAGACTCTCGCTTTATGGTCTTCATAAAAGTTGTAGATATAGAAGTCTAATTTCAAATGGTCTAGGAACTAACTTAATCAAGCATATGTAACAAAATTTATGGCAATTTCTCCAAGACAGGTACAAAATGATTAGGGACATAAACATGTTGGATTCTTTTGGCCATAACTCCCTCATCCGACCTTCAAATGAAATGATTATTGTAGCAATAGATTCCTAAGACATTTTCCTACCTCTATATAAAAATTGGTGGCTTTTAGGTTTGGTATGAAAAATATTTATGGTGATAAAATGAGGAAATTGATTAGAAGAGCATGAATTGGTTGTTTACCAAATATACTTTGGGTTTTTAGGCATATCTTGAGCTATAGAGCTCCGAATGAGATTATTATTATTTCAAAGTAAACTAGATACATGGAGATAAAATTTTCATGAAAAATTCAAGGGGTTATTCAGGCATTTGATTGGTTTGGGCTCCCCCTTGTGGTTTGAGATGTTATGAGAATGAATGATGACTAAAGAGGGTTCATTGAAATAACCCTACAAGAAGACTCACTCAAGCTGTATGACTCCGGAATGATCGTTGGACTCCAGAATTGGGGTCCAACATGTTTAGTATCAGAGAAAGAAGATGAACCAATAATGTTTAAGGTGATTTTTTGGAATACACTCACGTTTTATGGTTCAAGAGTTGGGCTCCAAATCCCGAGACCCAACATGTATGGCAGCAGAGCAAAAGTTGGGTTCTGGAAATGATGCCCAACATTTGTGGTATCAGAGCATAAAGAGGAATCGATGATGGTTAAAGGAATTCCATTGGTTTAAGTTCACGTTTCATGATTGAAAGTTGGGCTCTAGAAGCGAAAGTCCAACACAATTAATCCTTGCTAAAGAAGGATAACACATTCTTCCTGCTCGAGTTTCAAATTATTATGGTTCATACCTAGATGAGTAGGCTTAGTAGGATTGATGTCTTCATTCTTCTTGAAAGGAAGACAAATGAAGAAATGAGGATTCTTCCATAAAGGATTGGAATGAGAGAATTGTGCATGATTCTTAGGGCAATATTCCAAAAACTGATCTCTTTAGTTTCATATGGTGATCGAACATTAGTAAATTCAAACACATTTGTAAGATCACTGTAAGAACTAAAGTTGACGCAACATTCAATTCTTGTAGGTAAAATCTGTAATGGAGATGCCTTAAAATAGACATCCATTCTAATAAGAATATTATTGTGTTGAGTTTCTATCGCTTTTAATTGCCTTCATATCTTGATTTCGGTTACAATTTCTTGTGTTTTGATCCAAATGTGAGATAAATTAAGTGGAAATGGTGTGAATATTGCATGAATGTTAATTGAATTTCTTTTTGAATTTTTTATGAAGGTTGAAGGGAAAGTTTATGTAAATTTTGCATGAAAGAAAAAAAAAGAAAAAGTGGTGACTTAACTTGTCACCGTAACAAGTGCCCTCACGAGGTGACTTGTAACCCCTATGACACATTTTTTTTAATTCATCAACTGATTGCGTGTCATATGCAGGAGGGATGGCACAAAAACCTAGATCTAAAACATACTACAAATAGAAAGAGTAAGGGAGGTGGTAATGTTGCCAACTTTAATAAAATATATGTAGTTAATGAAGAGTTGAGATTGTTCCCACGAAGAAAGTAAAACTAAAAAAAATTGGAGGTGTTTAAATAACATGATTCTAAGGAATTAAAATTGACAAAAATTAAAAATAAACAGAAATAATCAAATATGGAAAATTAATGAACAAACCTTAGTTTCAGGTAACCTACGTTATCAAACTAGTAGGATCATGGATACAAATTTAAATTAAATCCATTAACAAATATTCATTGAATGGTGTTCTCTCTTAGGATTAAATAAATAAAAACATGTATTCTAATCACTCTTATTAACTAACAACTTAGATATGATCTTAAGTTTAGTTAATTAATAGCTTTAAGAACTAAGAGAATCAATGAGCAAGACAATACACGTACGATATCTATTTAATCTAGATAAATATCTTTCTTAGAAGTTCTAATCCCTCACGTAAAAGATGGTACTCCTATTTGCCACTTTTGATTAGTAAAATTGAACGTCAAATCTTACTAATCTGGCTATAAATTAAATCAATCAATTCCTAGCTGTGCACCTTAGAGATCAATCAAGTCAATCATGAAAATTACCGTGAAAGACACTTAATATTAGTCAATGAAATAAACTTTTATTCAGAAAATCTCACACATACTAGATGATAAAGTTGGTTTCCTTCAACCAAGAAGAAGGATTTAGCTACTCATAACAGTGATGAAACTTGATAAAAAAAAATAGTAGAACGTCTGGTCTCCATATCTGCCTTTTTTCTAGAAAAATGAAGAAAAACTCTCTAAAAGAAATCAAGAACGTGAACGATGAGTTGTCAAAGGGGGAGTCATCCCCGCTTTTTAAAGTTATTTGATCAAATACACTCTCCCATAAAATCAAGTAATAAATCCCCACATAAGGAAAACAACTTAATTCCCAAAATAATTAGAATCCTAAGTCTATCGAAACTCCTTTCAAATCAGACTTTGGTGACAAACTTTTAGCTTGCATATGTCCACGCTTAGTCAAAAACTTTTCTACCAATTGGAAATTCGAATTGTTTTTGTTTTCTTATATCTTTTTTATTCAAATTCAACTCCCATGTGTTTAAAATCACCTGATAACAATAAAAACAATTCCATTAATTTTAAATAAAAGCAAGTCTAAAGTTAGCATAAAAATAACTTATCAAATTCCTTCACACTAGTCTTTTGCTCGTCCTCGATAAACTACACTTGCAATCAATTAGCAAGCTAATCAACTTTTTTTATTCCAAGTCTCATAACAATAAATAATGCACACTTCAAGAGCTAAACATTTTTTCGATTAATACCCCATAGTTAATAATTCAAGGAAATGTAAATAAAGTCAATTTAAGGCAATCATATTTCAAAAACTAGCATATAATTATAACAAACTCTCACATATCAGATTTTGCTCAAATCACTCAAGTGTTTATTAGTTTGATATTTCACTCAAATTCTTCTAATGTAAATTTCTACCATATGTTTGTTTTTTCACCAACTTTTACCACTTGAAATAAAAATATGCACAAATCAAAAGGGCTTTATTCAAAGTTGTATTGGACTATAGGTAAAAGTAAGGATTGATAAATGGAAAGGGCAAAAAATCATAAACATTAGAAAAGTATCTAACCACTTGTAGAGACACAAATTGAATCACAAAGGAATCAACAAGGTCATTCCGTATAGAGATAAATTACACTCCATAATTTGTTTTTCACTATTTTTTTTAGTCAATAATGAAATATACAGTTATTTAAGATCAGGAGACAATAGTATAACACATAATTTAAGTCTCAATCTCTTCAATTTCCTTTCGTCCTTTTTTTTCCTTGCTTTCCATATTTCTCCACAATAAGTTTTGACATAAATTGTGGTTAGAACGCCTACTTGCATTTATGATGGGTGAAGTTATTAAAGGTTTTAATTGTTCATTATGGGTTTATCAAGAAAATGGGTTCAGCTCAAAAGGTTTAACAAAGGATATTGAATTAGGTTGGTTTTTTAAACTAAAGGTTTAAAACAAAAAGGGCCTTTATCATTTTTATGAACGAATGTATAAATGTGATCTCAGGTCGGTTTCAAACAAGTTCTACAAAAAAATCACCTTAGAAAATAATCACATATCAAAGAAATACATATTGATATAAATGTTTCAATCTTTTTAGCCCAAAAATTCATAGGTTAATGCAGTTCATCATAATTATACACCATGTTTAATTATATGATTGCCAAAACTTGATGAAGTGTATACACTTATATTTCTTAACTAAGTGGCATATAATTATGTGCACTATTAAGTCAATAAAAATGGAACTGTAGAAAGTGTAGAAGTTGGCTAATCAATTGCAAACAAATCAATAAACATTCAAAAATTTTCAACATAGATTCCTAAATATCAGTTATATGGAACATACCTCACCTCCATTGTGCCCAATGTAATCATATAAAGTAAAAGAAGTTAAAATAGAAAAGACAAGAGGAAAGAAAGCTTCTCTGTAAGTTGATCATCCAAGTCATGGGGTTGGTGGGTAAGGAGGTTAGAATCCTTGGTGTGCCCAATATGCTGTAAAATTTGGCTCCATTTGGTGCATCTGTCGTTCAAGTCGAGCCAGATGAGCATCCAAGTTGGCTTGAGGAGGTTGGCTACTACTCAGCGTAAGTGAGACAACTCGACTTTTTATGGTTGGACATGGGTTGGAAGTGATAGACGGACCCAAATAAGTAAAGGATAATTGCCCATGACTCATCTCAACGATGCCCATCCTGTATAAACATTCCAAATCCAAAGGTTCTATGGCACAAGCCACAAGCATGTCAATATTTTTAAGATCCAATAAGTTCAAACTAACGGCCAATTGAGTGATATATGACCTTAATATTAATAGTTTGGATTTTTTGTTTAACATAGATTCAAATTGAGTAAGAAACCAAATACCCAAATCAACATGAATTTGTTTGTCCATATACCATAAAAAATAAAATTCAGCCTTAGAAAATGTACCAGTAGAATCTCGTTGCCCCAAAAAATTATACGCTAAGAGTCGATGTATGATTTTGAAAATAAAATTTTTAAATATGAACTTTTAGATGCACTGGCAGTATGTGGTTGAGGATCGATAGACCACTAAGTCCACAGTTCATAAGCATTAAAATTAGTATGATAATCACAACTGGAACTTACAAATGGTTCTTTCTTAATGTGATCAAATGATTAAAAAAAGCCCATAGCAACATTAAATTCACCAATATATAATGCAAATTCCTGGACCATAAGTCTAAATTCAACAATTCCCTTAGTAAACATGTCAAATTCTTCATGGGAATTAAATTGAAAGGTGCTAAAAATTGTCAACTCAACATAAGCAGGATAGTCAACTTTAACAAATGCATTCCAAAAAATTTACCCAACTAATTGTTTGAAGGAATTACGAATTTGTAAAGCAACAAGAATATCAGACAGAAAATACTTACATGGGTAAATTATTTTGGCTCAACTGTTGAAACCGCTGGTTGTCATCTGGCAGTGGAAAACAAGTGAAATCCCCACTTCATGAGTTATATTGGTTTCTCCTTTCGATTTTCTTACCTTTCCAAGTTTGATTTCGAGTTGTAAGACCAGGGGTCGGTTTGTTAATGGGAGGAATGGAGGGACTCAACATTGTAACTATGGTACCCAATGGAGGTGTGTGTTAACCAATGTAGGGATGGGTGAAGCTAACTGGTGTGAGTCATTCTTCTTGCATGGCATGGTCCCAAGCTTTGGAATTTTATAGACCTGAAATCACTAAAATAAGAGCACAAAGCCAACAAAAATTTGTACTAGTGGGTGGCCTCAATTGTGGTGTTAAGAAGGGTAAAAAATTTTGGGTTGTTGTTGGAATGGTGTGGGTGTTGGTGGAATTTGCAGCGAGTAGGTGAGATAATTTTTTGTGTTAATAATGAAATAGAATTGAAAATATTGACATGTGAAAATACTAAAAGGAATGGACTAAAATTGACAAACAAAAAAACAAATAAAATTAAAAAATTAAAAAAATGAGAAATGCTGAAAAATATAAATAAAATTGAACATGAAATTTTTTGGTTGCCCCCAAATGCACTTCTTTTAAGTCGTTACTTGGATGTGTTCATCAGTTTACCTAATCAAAAATAGATTGGGGCTGCTAGCTCTATCTCTTCCACATTCTTGATTGGAAAGCTCTCATAATATGGTTTCAGGCAGTGTCCATTAACCTTAAATACCTTGTAAGTGTCTAAACTTTGAATTTCTACCACACCATGGAAAATACATTAGTAACAGTAAATGGTTTGAGCCAGTGAGTCATAATTTTCCTAGAAATAACTTAAGCTTTGAATGATAAAGAAAATCTTTTTGTCCTACTGAAAATTACTTCCTTAAAATCATTTTATTATGAAAAGCTTTACTTTTGTCCTTACAAACTTTTGCATTTTCATAAGCTTCATCACAATTCTCTTCTAACTCTTACAATTACAACTTCATACTATTACCAACCTCTACCAAATCCATGTTTAACTGTTTCACAACCCAGTAGGCTCTATATTCTATTTCTACAGGCAAATGATAAGGTCTACTGAAAACTAACTTGTATGGTGACATGCCTATTGGAGTTTTATGAGCTGTCAGATACACTCATAAGGCATCATCCAAATGTAAGCTTCAATCTTTTCTGTTCAGATTCACCACTTTTTTAAAAAATGATTTAATTTCCCAATTGTAGACTTTAGCTAGCCTATTCGTCTGTGGATGATATGCAGTCAAAATACGATATGAAACACCATGTTTCTTCATCAATGTTCCAATAATTTTATTGCAAAAATGAGTTCTTATCCCATACCTGACAAAAATGTTAGATTTGACAAAATTGACTACAACCTTAGCATCATCTGTATGAGTATCTTTCGCTTTTATCCACTTCGATTATGTGTTAAAATGATATAAGCCTTTCCAAAAGATGAAGGAAAAGAACCTATAAAATCAATTACCCATATATCAAAATTTTCACATACGAAGATATTTGTAAGTGGAATTTGATCTCTTTATCCTAGACTACCTATTATTTAGCAACGATCACATGATTTACAAAACATGTAAGTATCATAAAATAATTTAGACCAAAATACATCACATTTGAGAATTTTATGAGTTGTTCTTTGAGGGACAAAATGTCCCCCACATACAAATGAATGGTAAAAATTTAACATGGAAGGAATTTCATCATCTACAACGCACCTTCTAATAATTTTATTAACACAAAATTTTCAAAGATGAGGTTCATCCCATATGTGACATTTGGCCTCTTGTCTAATTTTATACTTTTCAGCTTTAGATAAATCACTAGGTAAGGACTTAGTCACTAAGAAATTTACTATGTTGGCATACCATGGAATTATCTGTTGGATTGCAAAGAGACATTCATCTGGAAATTTATCTTGGAAAACATAAGATGTATTGGTTAGAGTGATCCAGTTGAGATGATCGGCCACCAAATTTTAGCTCCCTTCTTGTCGCATATTTCCAACTTAAATTCTTGTAGGAGTAAGATCCACCGAATTAACCTTAGTTTTGTTTCTTTCTTAGTCACCAAATATTTCAGAGCTATATGGTATGAATAAATGATCGCTCGTGTGCTCCATAAGTAAGACCAAAAATTTTTCAACCCAAAAACTACAGCCAAGAATTCTTTCTTAATCGTGGAATAATTCTTCTAAGCATTGTTAAGTGTCATAGAGATATAGTAAATGACATGAGGTACTTTATCCACTTTTTGACACAAAACTATTCCAACTGTATAATCCGATGCATCGCACATTAATTTGAAGGGAATGCCCTAATTCGGTGGCTGAATTATGGGGTTGTAGTGAGTCGTTTCTTTAGTTCATGAAATGTAATTTTGCATGGCTCATCAAAATCAAAATTCACATCTTTTTGGAGTAGTCTATACAAGGGTTGAGCAATCTTCAAAAAATCTTTATTAAATCGCCAATAGAATCCTGCATGACTAAGAAAAGAGCAAACTTTTCTTATAGTCACATGGTAAGGTAAAGATCTTATAACATCTATCTTAGCCTTATCAACCTTAATTTCCTTATAAAAGACTGCATGACCCAAAATTATGCCTTGATCAACCATAAAATAACATTTTTCATAATTTAAAATTAAATTAGTCTCAACGCAACGTTTAAACACTTTCTCAAAGTTGATAATGCATGTTTTAAAAGATTCTTCATAAATCGTAAAGTAATCCATAAAAACTTCCATACAATCTTCCATAAGTACCATACACCTTTGAAATATTGCTGGTGCATTACATAAGCCAAATGGCATTCTTCGATAGGCAAAGGTGTCGAATAGACCCATGAAAGTTGTTTTCTCCTAGTCCTTTGGTGCAACCAAAAGTTGATGATAACTTGAATAACCATCTAGACAACAATAGTGAGATTTACTTACAAGTCTTTCAAGCATTTAATCAATAAATGGAAACAAAAAATGATTCTTTCTAGCAACTGAATTTAGCTTCCTATATCTATCCAAACTCTCCACCCGTTTTGAACACGAATGGGCATCAACTCACCATCACTACTTTCTATTACAGTTACCTCAATTTTCTTTGGAACTACTTGGTGTGGACTTACCCAATTTCTATCTGAAATGTAATAGATAACCCCATAATTAAGAAGCTTTAAGATTTCCTTTTTCACCATCTCCATTATGGGTGGATTTAAATGATGTTGGGGTTGCCTTACCTCCTTGGCTTCATTTTCAATCAAAATTCAATGCATACAAATGGTGGGACTAATGCCTTTAAAATCAACTATTATCTACCTAATGGCTTGTTTATGTCGTCTTAGCACCTAATCAGTTGTTATTTTTACAAAGGAGTGAGTTTATTTGAGATAATGATAGGTAAAGTACTTCGCTCACTAAAAAATATATATTTTAGATGGTTAGGAAAATTTTTCAGCTCCAATTTAGGCAGTTGAATCAACGAAGGCAATAATTTTGAATTGTTTCGGAACAACTCCACTTAAACTAATTGCTTCACCATTTTCTTGGTTTTCTCCAATTTACAAAACATGGCTTTAAGTTCGTTATTGGTCACCAACATCTCTATAAGAAACTACCACTACAATGCATCTCCAATTTCAAGATTTGTCTCAAGTTCATCTTTTCCATTGAAGGAAGAATTCTGTTTTCCCCCAAGTGTCAATGAAATCCACATAAACAATGAATTTTTTATCATCTAAAATTTCATAGCATTGTATATATTGAATTTAATTAATTCACTATCAAATTTCGTAGTCAACGATCCATCATGAACATCAATTTTTGTTCTAGTAGTTTTCAAGAATAGTCTTCCAAATAAAATTGGAGTTGAAGAGGATACATCCTCACTACCCATCTGTAAAATGTAAAAATCAACTAGAAAAAGCATTTCACCTACTTGATCCAAGATATCCTCTAACATGCCCTTTGGATAAGCATTCGAACAATCTACTACTTGAACCACTACATTAGTCTCTTTGAGGGTCCCATGTTTAAGGACTTGTAAACATCATAAGGCATGACATTTATTGAGGCACCTAAATCAACATAGCTTTTTCAATTCTTAAATCACCAATTTTACAGGGGATAGTGAACATACTTAGGTCCTGACATTTAGATGGTAGTTTTTTTTTCTGAAGTATTGTAGATACATTCTCTCCCAATTGTACTTTCTCATCTTTTTCAATTTTTCATTTTGAAGTGCAGAGCTTCTTTAGAAATTTAACATAACGAGGAATTTTCTTAATGGCATTAAGAAAAGGAATATTTACCTAGACTTTTCGGAATGTCTCCAATATCTCTTTCATTTGCTCCTCTTTCTTTGCTTTAACGAATCAACTAGCAAAAGGGGGCAGTATAACAAATTTCTGCATATTTGAATTTGTTTTTGCTACTTTTTTATTTTCTAGCTAGTTGGGTATTTCTTTTCCTTCTTCTTCTTTGATTTCCCTCTTGGAGATTTTTAGAGAACGTTCCTTCAATTCTTTACTATGTCGCAATATGACAACTTTGACACTTTGCTTGGGATTGATTTCTGTTTGAGCAGGAAATTTTCTAAAATTTTGCTCCTCTAATTGATTAATGGCCGTTGTCATTTAGCTCAATTGATTTTCAAGATTTTGAATACTAGCTTGAGTATCTTGATGAAATGTCATGGTGTTAGTGGCCAAAGATTTAACTATATATTTTAAAGATGACTTACCTTCTACATTGGGTGTCATTTGTTGATGTTATCCGGGGACATAAGGTTGCCTATATTGCTGGAAATTTGATATAACTTGTTGTCCTTGAGAGTTCTCATAACGCAAATTTAAATGGTCACACCAACCCGAATTATAGGTGTTCAAGAATGGATCATATTTCCTTTGTGTTTCCCCAGCAAATCCTCCCATAGTGTTGACTTGATCTGCACTTTCCTCTTGCGAAATTGAGTATACATCATTAGAGTGTCCCAAAATTAAACATATTCCACGTACCTTTTCTTCTTCTTTCTTTGTGACCACGAGTTGCCACACCAAAGATGTAAGATCGTCTAATCTCTTCTCCATTGCTGACACATTCACCTCATTCACTTGTTTTGAACTATAGCCAGAACATATCCCAAATTGTTATGTATTCGAAGCTATATTTGTTATCAAATCTCTTACGGTTGCCAGTGTTTTGTCAACCAAAGCTCCACCACTTACAACATTGATCATACTCCCGTCTATCAGCAAAAGACCTTCATAGAAGTATTGAATCAACAGTTGATCGTTTATTTGGTGATGAGACCAGCTTGCACACAGCTTTTTGAATCTTTCACAATATTCATATAGTGTCTCAGCCGTGTGATGTCAAATGCCACAAATTTCTTTTCTAATATTAGCAACTCTTGACGCTAGAAAATATTTTTCAAAGAATAGTCTCTTCATTTCAGCCTATGTCGGCACATTTTCACCAGTAAAGTAATACAACAGCTCTTAATTTGATTTGCTCCTCAATCATATTTGTTGGCTTCATGCCCTTACAAACTAAATCAAATTCCTTCAAATGCTTATAGGGATCTTCTCCCGGTAGACCTTGAAAACTTGGCAATGTGTGAATCAGCCTCAACTTCAATTTAAAGGTATTATTGTCCCCCAAATTCGAACAATTGCTGCAATGAGTGTTGAGCGTTTGTAGGGCAGCTAATTCACGAAGGGTACTATTTGTATCCATCTTTTCTTTTTTCTGCACTTGTTGTCTTTATTTTGTCTTCTTCTATAATTTCTTAGTTGTCTTTCCTATCTTTGAATTGAATGGCAACTATGTGGTTTTGTCTACTTATGTAACATACATATACCATCAAAAGTTTCTTGACAACAATACCAAAATTTGGTACTGTTGTCATCTACAATCAAATTAATATCAACTCTAATAATAATATATGAAGTTAGTGAAGAGTTGAGATAGTTCCCATGAGGAATCTATTGGTAAGTGTTTCACGAGTGAAAACTAAACCAAATTGGGGGAGGGGTCTAAATAACATGATTTTAAAGAATTAAAATTGACAAAAATTAGAAATAAACATAAATAATCAATTTGAAAAATTAATGAACAAATCTTAGTTTCGGGTCACCAACATTGTCAAACTAGTATGGATCATCGATACAAATTTAAATTAAATCCATTAATAAATACTCATTGAATGGTGTTCTCTCTTAGGATTAAATGAACAAAAACATGTATTCTAATTACTCTTATTAACCAACAACTTAGATACGATCTTAAGTTTAATTAAATAATAGCTTTAAGAACTAAGAGAATCAATGAGCAAGACAATAAATATCGATATGTATTTAATCTAGATAAATATCTTTCTTAAAATTTTCAATCCCTAAGGAAAATACGGTAATCCCTTTTTATGAAAGGTAAATTAGTATTAAACTAAAAAATTATATACAAGGTCTTTTGGGCAAACCCTGACCAAGAGAAGAAGATCAAAAATGTAAAAAAAAAATCTAACTACACCAATAACCTCAAAAAGTGATCAAAGTTTCAAGATATATTCTCTACAAAATCTTATAAATTATAGTCTTTATATTAAAAACTACATCAAAGCACATCAAAGAAGTAGAATCTAAAATAATTGTGTTTCTTATCTTCCACAAAGTGTAGATGGCGCAATAAAACGCCAGTCTTGTAGCCTTGCTTCTCACTCATACTCCAGTGTAGGCCTTATGGATCCATTTAATAGCACTAGTCAATGTAGACATCCCCTATGCTATTACTAGCCATCCTCAAACTATATCCCATACTATACCTATAAATGAAAATCTAATAAACAAATGGGCCACTCTACATGTTCGATCTATGTCTAGAAACATCAAATTATCTTTGGTTGGCAATCTATTATGCAAACCAAGCTAAGTAATAAAGGAGAACTTTAGGGGAATGTAGTTCTTCCAAATAAATGGCATCCACGATCTTTTTATCTGCTTCATATGTAATAACTCATACACCTTCCTTGAAGAAATTCTTTCATTTATACACATCTTCTAAAGTCCCAACACCATCATTTCCCTTCCACCAAGTTTCTCCATCAAAAAATCTCTTATAAATGCAAACATTTTCATCAAAGGTGAATCTCTAGTCGAAGGTTTCCAATCCTAAATCGATTTCCCCCTTAAAAACACCTCATGTATCCATCGAACCCAAAGTGTATCAGCTTTGGAATGAATATTCCAAAGAACCTTTGATAATAGTGCAGCATTCCAAACTCTACAATTTTTAAAACCCAAGCCACCTTCTTCCCTTGGCAAACAAATATCTTCTCAGACCACTTTATAATGTTTCCCATCCCACAAGAACAACCTACACATAGAAATGATTATGTTCAAAATGATGATAGGTATTGGAAACGCTTGGAGCAAGAATTATTGTACTATTTGTATTGTTGCCCTAATCAACTCAAGGCGTCCATCATAAAAGAGCGTTCTAGCATTCCAATTATTAATATATCCTTCAATAGTATCAATTATAGAGGAGTATTAGGCCACTGAAACTTTCAACGGAGCCAATGGAATGCTCAAATACCCAATTGGGAATGTTCCAATTAAAAAGTCAGCCAATTCTATGATATCCTCATGGTCTCTACCATACACTCCTGCAAGATACATATTAGATTTGGAAGGGTTAATCTTCAATCCTGACACCCCTTACAAATCTCTAGGAACATCCATAAAAATTTTAATAGATATAAAATCTCCTCTCGAGAACAACGTAAGATCATCAGCAAAGGCAATGTGTGTAATACCAAGTTTATTACACTTTGGGTGGTAGTTAAAATGAGAGTTTGTGGTTCTCGTCTTAAGCAACCTAGAAAGGTGTTCCAAACACATAATAAATAAAGTAGGGGACATGGGATCACCTTGTCTCAAACCTCGTTATCCTCTGAACATACCATGCAAAACCCCATTAATGTATATAGAGAATGATGTCGTAGTGACACATTTTATAATCCATCCCACAAATTGTAATGGGAAACCCAATCCAATCAACATATCTTCAAGAAAGGTCCAAGAAACAATATCATACGCTTTAATAATGTCTAGTTTGATCATGCATCTTAGAGAAACTCTCTTCCTAGTGTAGCCTCTAACTAATTTTTATGTTAAAAAGACATTATCCACTATTGTTCTTCCCGAGACAAAAACGGCTTAGGCCAGATCAACCAAAGATCTAAGTAAAGGAGTAATTCTTTCAACTAGTATTTTTGTAATCACCTTGTATATAACATTTGTGCAAGCAATAAGCTTAAAATCCTTCACCGTTGAGTCATTTTTGGTTTTGGGTATTAAGGCAATGATGGTATGATTTATTTGCTTAAGAAGTTTACCATTTTAAAAGACTCCTTGATTGTTACAATAAAGTCCGTTCCTATAATATGTCATTGCTTTTTGAAAAAAGTAGACGTAAAACCATCCGGACCCGGTGCTTTATCATTCCAATGTCAAAAAGTGCCCTTTTGATTTCATCCTCCAAAATTGGAGCAACCAAAGCCTCACAAATAGAAACATCAACTTTTGGCCTATTTAATAGTACATCCCTTTCAATTTTGTTATAAGTAACCAAGGTACAAAATAGCCCTTTAAAGAAATCCACTAAACAGGCAACAACTTCTTCAATCGAATTAGTTAGAGTGCCATCCTCTCTAATTGAATTTTCAGTCCCTTTCTCTTTGCCACCGCATGAAAGAATCTAGTGCACTTATCAGAATCTATAATATGAGTACACTTTGATTTTTGTTGGTAGAAATGTTAGTCCACTTCCAACAAAAAATTTGCCTCTTTTCTCTTCTTTTTAACAAGCTCCATAAGACCCAAATCAGTAGGATTGTTAAGGGAAGCCTTATAAACTAATTTAAAGCTTACCTTAGCATCTTTAGCTCTCAAAGAAATATGGCCAAAATCATTGGAGTTAAGCCTTTTCAAAGGATACTTAAGAGATTTCAACTTCGAATACAAAATATATTGAGCACACCCATCAACACCTTTATCCCAAGTACCAGCAATGATAGTCTCAAAGTTTGGGTGAGCAATCCATATATTTTAAAAACTTAAAAGGCTTAGTACCTCTATAATTAGACCAAATAAAATCCACCATAATTGGACAATGATCAGATTCTATGGTCATATCTAGGAAGTTTGCATTGTAAAATAAACTAGTATTCCCTCAATTCTGATTAATAAGAACTCGATCAAGCTTAGCCCAAAGATTATTCTTATGCTAAATGAAGAATTCCCCCTAGAAGGTGCATCCTATAACCTAAGTGTAATCCGAAAGTCAAGTAAATCCTTAAGCAGATAAACTGATGGTGGTTTACAACCAAGTCTCTCACTTGTCGAGCAAACACAGTTGAAATCTCCTATGATGACCTATAGCAAAGTCATGGTCTCTCTAAAGCCCATCAAATGTTACCACCACTCTCTCCTTTTGGGGACACTATACAATCTATAAACAAATGTTGAGATAAATACCATCTGCGATACAAGGCAGTAAATACGACAATGTATATGTTGTTCTACAACATCTAACATATCACATCAAATAAATAAGGAGTTCCAAATAATTATCATCCTTCCCCTAGCTATAGCATCAAAATTGTGAGAATGGTTCCACCAGGGAACCTATTCTTCATAACCAAATTTGGTCTATCCGAAGACAATTTTGTTTCAATAACATAACAAAAATGAGAATTGTGTTATCTAAGAAGGTCAACAATACATTTTTGACTTGATGCCTTATTAAAACCCGCACATTCCAATATAAGAACCTCATTTATCTCCTATGGAGGATTAGTCTCCTCCAAGCCTTTTACCTCTATCCATGTTTTTGTTTCCTTGGGTATTTTCATGAATAACCACACCTTGATTCTGTATAACATGAATACCAAAACTGATCTTTTGCTTCAAAAGTTTGTTAGTAAATAACATACATTCTTTACCTTTATTATTTTTCACACTCCTACAGTTGCTCATCATCTGCCATTGGTTTTCCTTAGCCACATCGCCCTCTTGTTCATTTACTTTCTCATCACTGCCCTGGAAAGCTGTAGTGTCGATCTATGATTTGCTAGTAGTGGGTTGCTCTATTCCTATACTTGTGCTGGAGTGCATGTAATGTTACTCACCCTTGCCTGCACTATTGTCCCAATAGCTCTTGGACGCACTACTTCCTTGTCTGCTCTCGCATGGTGTACTAGTCCCTCACTCGTACTCATCTGCAATGTTGCCTTACCTGTGCTTATGAACATCTCACCCTCTTCTGATTGCCCCTGTTTCCCTCTTGAGTGTGATCTAGCATCACCTATTTTCATGTGTTGCTAGACCATCCCCATAACATCCTCCACTACTTTTTCTAGCCCAACAGTCTACGCTTCCTCCTGTTGGAATTATGTAAATATAGTGCCCTGGAAAGCAAGTGTATTTACATGTAACTTTATCTTCTTCAGTTACAGTTTTGTAATGAAAATATTTATTATTAATAAAACAAAAGAGTTTGGTTTTATCTGTATGAGCATTATATATCTGGTCATAAGGTACCAAGATTCATTTGTAAGTAATATACATATACATGGAGATGTATGGGAAACATGTATATTATTAGAATCTGAATTAATTGATTCACAGTTGAATAATCAAGTTGGTCGTTTGATTATGGTTTAGACTGTAGTGTTGCGATTTATCTCCATATAAGTAAAGGAGTTTACTTAAAGGGAATGATGAGTTTCATATCATGATAGTAGTAGACTATCGATAATGGAACTATTAAATGAATCTGGAATCAAATATGTTTTCAAGAATAAAGTGGGCCGTTATTTTAATCTTAAAACATACAACTTAAGCATTCGCTTATTATGAACCACAATCTTGATGAGTGGTGAACTCATATGTGTTTCATTATAATTCTTGATATGATCGGAATGGATTTTTACAGGGTATTAATCCAGTGTCTGCATGTTGGAATTATTAATTGAAACATATATCAGGGAACATTCACTCAAATAAAGAGTTTATAGTGTTATCATCTCTTCTAGATGTTTTAAGGAGATTTGGTGATTAAACTAGCGCCAGTAGTTTGATGGACTAGCTACCCATCAAGTCTTAACACTAAGATGAGATCTTATGTGTTAATCACCATATAAAGTAAAATGAGAGATCTAGAAGGAAAAACCAACATAAGGGCAAAACGGTAATTTTACCCTTTGTTGTGCGGATGGCTATAATAAGGTTCTAAATAGGGTTTGCAATTGGACATATTCTCATAATATTTAATAATTCAAGAGTTCAACTAATTGTCTTTAGTGGAATGACATTTAGTTAATAAGCTAGAATTAATTCCAATGAGATTGAATTATTTCTGGGCTTATTGGAGCTTGAATTATCAAAGTCCAATAAGATTCCCCACTTGGCTTTAAGGAAGGTTATCAAGCTAAGTAAGAAGTAGTTTGGAGGCTTTAGAAGTCCATAATTGAATGATGGGCTTATACTAATTAATGGTTAATTGGAAGCCCATATGTTCATTTAGAAATGGGCTTGTTTTGGTTTAATGTAATTGATTAGATTAATTATATTAAAACAATTTTTTAAATGGAGAAGAAGCAATTTCGAAATTGTGTTAGGTTAGATGTGTAACCACATTTGACATTAAAATACTAAATAAAGATGGTCTTTATTATGGTTCATCATTATTAAATGGAGTTATGAACTTACCATTAAATGGTTTAATGGTTGGCTTTTAATGTTGGCATGTAACCTATTTGCATTCATTAGATTAAAGATGAAAGATGTGCATTAGATGGACCTTCTTCCTTCTTTCTTCTTTCCAAAACCGAAATGGGTATTCAATTATAGGTTATGGTCTTTTCAAATAGCCATTTTAAAGATAAATGAAGTAAGTCTCATTTATTGGCTATTTGATGAGTGATTAATGTAAGAAGTGATGCATTGGATGCCTCTCACTCTTTCCATTTATGCATATTTCGAAATTGAGAGGTAAAAAAAGGGTTCTTGCATGTTTTTTAGACATTCTCTCTTTTCATGCAAGAGAGAACCGAAATTCCTAAGTGAAAGAATTGAAAGAGTTTCAATTTTGGTTCTTCTTCTTCTAAGAAAATCTCCTCCAAATATTTCTTCTCCTTTCCCACCAAAGGATTTTGTTAACATAGTTGTCCTTGAAGAACAAGTGGTAAATCTAATTGGTAGAGGATACTACTACAACGAAGAAGATAGATTGCTTAAGGAAAAGACTCAAAGGCAAAGGATTTGGATACAAGAAGGAGAGGATAGCGCAGCGAGGATTTAAAGCTGTAGCGAAGGAGTCGGTAATTCCTTTTATCTTGTTCTTGGTTTTATTATCCTTATACCATATCATGTATGGGTTAGCATATTGATTTGGATATATTGCTTCCGCTGTAAGATGATTTCTTAAAAAGTTTTGAAATCTATCGTTTCTCCAAACTAAGCATGCTTTCTTTTTCCGATCTAACAATTGGTATCAGAGCCGATTTTTCATGCATGATTTCGGTTCCTATATGGTGGATGCATGGGTTGGTAATATTTTTATGTATACTGCATATTTTTATGTGATAGAAATATATATGGTGTATGTTGCTCTTTTGGTTGTCCATAGAAGTTAAATTTTATCTTGTAAGATTTCTTCATTTGGTTGTAACAAGGAGGGTGGTCTATCATCACCATGTTTCCTCCTTGGTTTCTTTTTTCTATTTTATTTGATTTTGTAATGTACAAATTGATGTAATGATGAAGAAGGAGCAGCCATGGATTGAAGAAATGGAAAGGTAAAATTCTCGGTGTATCCTTTTGTGTTTTGGCATAAGTTTTGTGAAAACTAAGTTGCTGGAATTTTTTTGTTTCAAAGAATCCAATTTCGGTTTTGCTAAAATACTAAGTGCTGTGTTTAATTTTCATGAAATGAGTTTCGGTTTAATAAAACAAGTGCTGGAATTTTTGTCAAAACAAAGATTTGGTTTTCTAAAATCTAGTGCTGGAATTTTATTTTTCAAAATGACAAAATTCTAATTTCATAAATGCCATTACATTTTGTTTACCGAATGGGCGGATCATGTTAGCGAAGAGTTCAAGCGGAAGATGCAAGATGAAGAAGCATATTTTGGGCCTAAAAGGCTTGTAATTATTTTATGTTTCTAGGATGGACAATCAAAAGTGGCTTTATTAGTTCATGTGATGAATGGAGAAATGAATGCTTGTAATATGTGATATTATGTGATTGCATGTCATTTAGAAAATTGCCAACCCTAGGCCTTGCCATGCATTCATTATGTATGAGATATATAATGAAACAATATAAGATGGGTAATAAATTGCATCTAGACAAGATGGTATTTAAAACTTAAAGCCCAAAAAGATTGAGTGGGAGAGGATGCTCCTGTGAGAGTCCACGGTCTCCAAATGATGGCCCGTTTGCATGTGGTAAAGTGTTACTCCCCATCGGAGGGCATGGATCCTAGATCTTGCATGGTTTGGGTCTCCTTAAGGATAAGTCCACTTAATGATAGCAAATATGACCTCCCACCGAGGCTTGATTTGTAGGTATCTTTAGTGAATGAATCAAATGGTTATACACTCAACATTTTTTATCAATAAACTGCCCACCGTAGCTCTGTTGCTAAAAGTATGAACCAAATTAAGACGCTTCTTAAAAAATTGAGCATGAGATGCTTGGTAGTTTTTTGAGTGGGAGGGTCCCAATTTTTCTTTTAATAGATAAGATGGCCCACCGTCACTTAGTCTGTTATAGATAAGAAAAATAACCGTCGTATAATGTTTTAATTTTTTAAGTTTTGTTAAATCTATCATCATGCATACATGCATCATGATTTTACACAAAGTTTCATAAATTGTTGACTAGTATGCTCATGTTTTAATAATTTATATTTTTAGACATAATCAACCACAAAATGAATCCACTCACCCTGCTCTTGACTAATAACAAATTGGAAAATGGAGACAAGTTTAATGAATGGAGACGTAACCTTGACATTGTTCTTCAATATAAACGTATTTCATGGGTGTTAACTGAAAATGAGCCTACACCTCTAAGTGGAGATGCAACTCCTGAGCAAGTCCAACAACATGAGCGTTGGCAGAATGCTGACAAGACTACTAAGTGTTATATTCTGGCTTATGTCAGCGGCATGTTGCAAAAGCAAATTGCTTGTATGAAAACTGCTAGTGCAATGGTCCATCTCCTGCATGAGATGTTTGGTGTGAGGACTAGGTCTGCAAGAGTGGAAGCTATCCAAACCTTTCATAATCTCGCATGTAAACACCGTGAACCGGTGGGATTACATGATGAAGGTAATCTCTGCGATCACCGAGGTGAGATGCTTAGGCGGATATGGATGCGGACACGCAGATGATTATGATCATCAATAGCTTAAACTCTTCTTTTCAACAGTTTAAGTTGGACTATGAGCTCAACAGCAAGGATTACACTTTGAGTGAGTTGATGAATACCCTCCAGAGCACGGAGGAAATATTGAATATTAAGGCTCATGGGCCAGAAGCTAATGTAGCTTCTTCTTCTAAGCCCAAGGGTAAGGGCAAGGAAAATAAGAAGGGTCCAATGAAAAAGAAGGCCCAAATAGGGGTCAAGGCCAAACCCGTGAAAAAGAAGGCCAAAGAGAACATCAAAGGAAAGTGTTTCCACTATGATGAGATAGGCCACTGGAAAAGAAACTGTCCAGTCTACCTAGAGTCCCTCAAAAGCAAACAAGGTATGGGCTTCCTAAGTTTGTTAGGAACTAGAAATGTGGCAGATTTATCTACTTCTTGGATATTAGATTCAGGAGCCACTAACCATGTTTGTAATTCTTTGCAGGGGTTCCAGCAAAGGAAAAGACTTCCTAAAGGCCAGTTTCAAGTTAAGATAGCAGATGGTTCCTATGTTTCAGCAGAATCAGTGGGAGTAGTTATCTTGGACTTTCCTAGTGGTCATAGGTTATATTTGGAAGATGTTTATTACATGCCAATGATTGTAAGGAACATGATTTTTGTTTTTTGTCTAATAAAATCTGGCTATTCCTTATATTTTGAAAAGGTTGTTTCAATATATGAGAATAAGGATTTTATTTGTGAAGCGATAATTAAACAGGGATTGTTTTTTATAGAACCTATGAAAGGCTCACTAAACACCACAGAATTGATAAAACCAAGACAATCCAATATCTCTAGCATTAATTCAAAGTATCTATGGCATCTAAGGATGGGTCATATCAATCAGAAAAGACTTGACAAAGCTAGTAAAGGATGGGATCCTTATGGGCTTGGATAGTGATCCATTACCCACTGTGAATCTTGTATTGAAGGAAAATCACAAAGCCTCATTTCCTTCTAAAGGAAACAGATTTGAATCCACATTGGACATGGTACATCTTGATGTGTGTGGGCCCATGAATGTACAAGCTAGAGGAGGTTATGAATATTTCATAACTTTTATAGATGATTACTCAAGACATGGATATTTGTATTTGATGCATAAAAGAGTGAATCTTTTGAAAAGTTCAAATAATTCAAAGTCAAGTTGAGAAGCAACTTGGCAAGCCATTAAAACAACTTCGATCGGATCGAGGTGGTGAGTATTTATCCGGAGAGTTCCAGCAATATTTAATTGACAATGGAATTGTTTCCAATTTGTCACTCCTTGTACACCTCAATGTAATGGTGTAGCAGAGGAGAAATAGAACTCTATTGGAAATGGTAAGATCAATGATGTCCTATGCTAGCCTTCCAAAATCGTTACGGGATATGCCATACAAACGGCAACATATCTTCTTAACTTTGCTCCATCCAAATCGGTGCCTAAAATACCTAGGGAGTTGTGGATCGCCGAGTGCCTTCATTGAGGCACTTGAGGACTTGGGGCTGTCCACTCATGTTCTAAAGCCCTGAATCCACAAAGATGGAACCAAGGTCGAAGTATGTTTGTTTGTAGGATATCCTACGGAACTCAAGGGTACTATTTTACAAATCCTCATGATAGGAAGGTATTTGTGTCGACAAATGCAAACTTCTTAGAGGAAGAGTTTGTGAGAAATCACAAAGGAAGAAGTGAAGTAGTACTAAGGAGTTAGCATCCAAACCAAGAGTTGTTTTGGATATGATGTAACAAGATGTCGAAATGGATTCAAGAGTTGAATCGAAGTGCAACCTGAACATCAAGATGTGCCTAGACATAGTGGGAGGGTTGTGAGACAACCAGATAGGTATTCGGTTTAGGAGAAGGCTTAATTGCCATCTCGCACCAAGAAGAAACAAATCCGTTACGTATACACGGCTATTAATGATGTTGATGCAGAAAATGGCTCAAGGCAATGGAATCGAAATAGATTCTATGTATACTAATGAAGTCAGGTCCTTGTAGATCTACTACCAGTCTAAAACCATAGGGTGTGAATGGATCTACAAAAGGAAAAGGGATCGGATGGAAAGGTAGAGACCTTTAAAGCTAGATTGGTAGCTAAAGGCTATACTCAAAAGGAGGGTATAGACTACGAGGAGACTTTTCTCCGGTTGCCATGCTTAAGTCCATCAGATTCTTTTGGCCATAAGACCTATTTCGATTATGAAATATGGCAAATGGATGTCAAGACCGTATTTCTGAATGGAGATCTTAAGGAGACCATTTATATGGCCCAACCAGAAGGATTCATTTAGCTAGGTAATTAGCATAAGGTTTGTAAGTTGCAAAGGTCCATTTATGGACTTAAGCAAGCATCTAGGTCTTGGAACATTAGGTTTGATAAGGCTATCAAAACCTATCGGTTCATACAAAACCTAGATGAGCCTTGTGTTTACAAAAGAATACAAGAAGGTAAGGTTACTTTCCTAATCCTGTATGTTGATGACATTCTGCTCATTGGGAATGATGTGGGAATGTTATCTGCGGTTAAGGGATGGTTGAATGAACAGTTTTCAATGACGGATTTGGGAGAGGCTACCTATGTTCTAGGGATCAAACTTATAAGGGATCGTAAGGACAAGAAGATAGTTTTGTCTCAACTAACTTAAATTGAGAATATGCTCAATAAGTTCGTCATGCAAGATTCCAAGAGGGGTTTCACTCCTACTAGACATGGAATCAAACTTTCAAAGGAACAAGCACCTAAAACCCAAGAGGAGGTTGAACGCGCGTAACATTCCATATGCTTGGTAGTTGGTAGTTTGATGTATGCAATCTTTGCACTAGACCGGATATCATTACGCATGGGACCGGTAGCGATTTCAGTCCAATCCAGAATAGAACATTGGATGCGGTTAAGTGTATATTTAAGTATCTTCGTAGGACGAAGAACTTAATGCTTGTTTACTCTGGAAGTAATCTTATTCGACGGGATATACGGATTCGATTTCAATCGATGTTGATTTAAGGAAATCAACTTCGGTTCTATATTTACTTTAGGAGGTGGAGCCATAGTTTGGAGGAGTGTCAAGCAATCTTATATTGCTGATTCGACTATGGAGGTTGAGTATGTTGCTGCTTGTGAAGCAAAGAAAGGAAGCGATCACCGCTCGAAAGTTCCTAAATGATTTGGAGGTAGTTCCAGAGGCGTAAAAGCCATTACACTTTATTTTGATAATAGTGGGCGGTGGCTAATTCTAAAGAACCTCGGAACCACAAAGTCGCCAAACACATTGAGTAAAGTATCATCTCATAAGGAGATAATACAACGTGGAGAAGTGGATGTGGTAAAGATTCCTGAGCAAAACCTTGCGATCTGTTCACAAAAACATTGACTCAAAAGAGCTTTGAGGGTCACCTAGAAGGGATGGGAATGAAGGATATGTCAAACTTGCTTTAGGGAAAGTGGGAGATAGTTGGAGTTATGTAAATATAGTGCCCTGGAAAGCAAGTGTATTTACATGTAACTTTATCTTCTTGATTCATAGCTTTGTAATGAAAATATTTATTATTAATAAAACAAAAGAGTTTGGTTTTATCTGTATGAGCATTATATATCTGGTCATAAGGTACCAAGATTCATTTGTAAGTAATATACATATACATAGAGATGTATGGGAAACATGTATATTATTAGAATCTGAATTAATTGATTCACAGTTGAATAATCAAGTTGGTCGTTTGATTATGGTTTAGATTGTAGTGTTGCGATTTATCTCCATATAAGTAAAGGAGTTTACTTAAAGGGAATGATGAGTTTCATATCATGATAGTAGTAGACTATCGATAATGGCACTATTAAATGAATCTGGAATCAAGTATGTTTTCAAGAATAAAGTGGGCCGTTACTTTAATCTTAAAACATACAACTTAAGCATTCACTTATTATGAACCACAATCTTGATGAGTGGTGAACTCATATGTGTTTCATTATAATTCTTGATATGATCGGAATGGATTTTTACAGGGTATTAATCCAGTGTCTGTATGTTGGAATTATTAATTGAAACATGTATCAGGGAACATTCACTCAAACAAAGAGTTTATAGTGTTATCATCTCTTCTAGATGTTTTAAGGAGATTTGGTGATTAAACTAGCGCCAGTAGTTTGATGGACTAGCTACCCATCAAGTCTTAACACTAAGATGAGATCTTATGTGTTAATCACCATATAAAGTAAAATGAGAGATCTAGAAGGAAAAACCAACATAAGGGCAAAACGGTAATTTTACCCTTTGTTGTGCGGATGGCTATAATAAGGTTCTAAATAGGGTTTGCAATTGGACATATTCTCATAATATTTAATAATTCAAGAGTTCAACTAATTGTCTTTAGTGGAATGACATTTAGTTAATAAGCTAGAATTAATTCCAATGAGATTGAATTATTTCGGGCTTATCGGAGCTTGAATTATCAAAGTCCAATAAGATTCCCCACTTGGCTTTAAGGAAGGTTATCAAGCTAAGTAAGAAGTAGTTTGGAGGCTTTAGAAGTCCATAATTGAATGATGGGCTTATACTAATTAATGGTTAATTGGAAGCCCATATGTTCATTTAGAAATGGGCTTGTTTTGGTTTAATGTAATTGATTAGATTAATTATATTAAAATAATTTTTTAAATGGAGAAGAAGCAATTTGAAATTGTGTTAGGTTAGATGTGTAACCACACATTTGACATTAAAATACTAAATAAAGATGGTCTTTATTATGGTTCATCATTATTAAATGGAGTTATGAACTTACCATTAAATGGTTTAATGGTTGGCTTTTAATGTTGGCATGTAACCTATTTGCATTCATTAGATTAAAGATGAAAGATGTGCATTAGATGGACCATCTTCCTTCTTTCTTCTTGCCAAAACCGAAATGGGTATTCAATTATAGGTTATGGTCTTTTCAAATAGCCATTTTAAAGAAAAATGAAGTAAGTCTCATTTATTGGCTATTTGATGAGTGATTAATGTAAGTGATGCATTGGATGCCTCTCACTCTTTCCATTTATGCATATTTCGAAATTGAGAGGTAAAAAAAGGGTTCTTGCATGTTTTTTAGACATTCTCTCTTTTCATGCAAGAGAGAACCGAAATTCCTAAGTGAAAGAATTGAAAGAGTTTCAATTTTGGTTCTTCTTCTTCTAAGAAAATCTCCTCCAAATATTTCTTCTCCTTTCCCACCAAAGGATTTTGTTAACCTAGTTGTCCTTGAAGAACAAGTGGTAAATCTAATTGGTAGAGGATACTACTACAACGAAGAAGATAGATTGCTAAAGGAAAAGACTCAAAGGCAAAGGATTTGGATACAAGAAGGAGAGGATAGCGCAGCGAGGATTTAAAGCTGTAGCGAAGGAGTCGGTAATTCCTTTTATCTTGTTCTTGGTTTTATTATCCTTATACCATATCATGTATGGATTAGCATATTGATTTGGATATATTGCTTCCGCTGCAAGATGATTTCTTAAAAAGTTTTGAAATCTATCGTTTCTCCAAACTAAGCATGCTTTCTTTTTCCGATCCAACACCTCCATGTTCACCCCTTGCTTGTCGCCCTCATTTCTAGCATTCTTCATTTCCTTCCTCTTTTCCTTTGTAATAGTCGTACAATTAAAGGGATTATGTCCAAATTTTTTGCATGAGTAGCAATAGTTTGGAAAGGTCTCATACACCACCTTCTGCAAATAGCATATTCCTCCTAGTAATTCAACTTCAAACAATGTCAGAGGTATTTTTTATACATTGTGTTCTACAAGGATTCTCGCAAAACCAATCTAGGACCTCATACTTGTGACTTTGTTCATACATATTGTTTTTCCAACACGTGATCCCAATTTTCCCAATCCCTTAACATTCCATAATTCAAGAGGAACATTTGGCAATTGCACCCAAATTAGTACCTCCACAAAGTCCTTATAATCAAAGGAAAATCCATGTGGTAGCCATTTAAGCAAGAGTACACAAACACTATGTATGGTCCTCCCGCAAGCACATTGGTATGGTCTTCATAATTGTCAAATTGGAAATGATCCACCCTCGATTATGTGGTAATATTTTACACTTGACATTCTATTTAGTTATCAATCCTTTTATCGCTTTCAACCCCGAGAATCTACCTGTAAAACAACCTACAAGGCAAAGCCCCACTCTTTCTCAATAGGTACGATATCATCAAGATATAGTCACTTTATCACCAACCTCCACAAATTTCAATTGAATCCCTTGCTTCAACTCATGGTTATTCTTAAACAAACTAACGAATAATGGTTTTGAAGGGTTTGAATTCTCCTCCACCACCTTATGTGTATCACTTTTTTGTAGGTCTACCATTTTATCAATCACCTTCCTTACACTACTATCTTTCTCTCCCTTCCCTTCCAAAGATGTTTGATCCATCGGTTACAGATTCAGACATAGCATCATCACCATCCTCCATGGAAGTAGTATCTTCCTCCACCAAATCCTCGCCTATTCCCACTATTGCCCTACCACCCACACCGATGCCCCCTCTAGCCCCAATAGTTCCTTCTTCACCAGTATACATACCCTTACCTTCTGCAGATTCTGTTTTAGCTTATGAACTCGTAGCTTCATTGTTCATTCCCAATCCCATTTCTACCTTAACCAGCACTGCACCACCTTCACCCACAGACATGCCCCCTTTACCAAATATATACATGATTCTGCCTCTAACCCCTCCATCCTCTCTTGGCTTTTTCCTTGCATTTCAGAGTCTATTTCCAAACCTTTTCTTTGCCCCTTACGATGTCTCCACTTGTATATCATTTATTTCCAATTTAGTAGTGACTAAATCCCTCAATAAAATTTTCCAAATCTGCTGAAACTCCACAATACTCAAAGCCTAGATGATGGATTAGCCAAACAAAATTCAATAGATGAAACCAAGATGAGGAGTAAAAGAGTCAAGAAGAATTCTGATGAATCGGTTAGATGTGCAAGGTGCCTAGTGAGAGCGTAATCTCCCTTAGGTTGAGAGAAACCCACAGCCTTGCATTTTTTGTTAGCAAAATTGAACCTCAAATCTTACTAATCTGGCTATAAATTAAATCAGTCAATTCCTAGTTGCACACCCCAGAGATCAATCAATTCAATCATAAAAAGTGATGTGAAAGACACTTAATATTAGTCAATGAAATAAACTTTATTCAGAAAATATCACATATACTATATGATAACGATGGTTTCCTTCAACCTAGACGAAGGATTTAGCTACTCGTAATAGTGATGAAACTTGACAAAACAATAGCAAAATGTATGGTCTCCATATCTATCTTTTTTCTTAAAAATGAAAAAAACCCTAAAAGAAAACAAGAACGTGAACGATGGGTTGTCCGGGGGGGAGGGAGGCAGGGGTGTCGTCCTTCCTTTTTAAAGTTATTTGATCATATGCACTCCCCCATGAAATTAGGTAGCAGCTACATAAGGAAAACAACTTAATCCCCCAAAATAATTAGAATCCTAAATTTATCGAATCTCCTTTCAAATCAAACTCTAGATATAAACTTTTCTCTTGTATGTGTCCACGCTTAATCAAAAACTTTTTTGCCAGCTGGAAATTTTAATTGCCTTTGCCTTTCTTGCATCTTTTTTATTCAAATTCAACTCTCATGTGTTCAAAATCACTTGATGATAATTAAGAAACAAGTCCATTAATTGTAAATAAAAATTTCAACACTTTAAAGAGATTTATATCCAAACTTAGCCCAAAAATAATAACTTATTAGGAGGTGGCAACACATTTGGCATTCTATCATACACATTTTTCACACCATACAGACTAATTGGGGGAAAATAGAAAGAAAGAAGACGGAGAAGAGAGAAACATAGTAGAGAGATGTAAGCTTGGAACAGAGGCGAAAAGTGAGAGCTAAAGCTAAATCCTAATAGTGCACTTAAGAAATCATTTGATTGAGTGATAATCAAGTAGAAGCAGAACGCAAGAGTCAATGCAGGAAGAGAGTAGCAGGACATCACTTCATTTGATCACTCATTTGCTGAATTAGTTTATTATTTCTTTGTTGTTTTACTGAACTCTGTTAGTTAATAGACTCATACTTTGTTAGCTTTTAAGAGCTCAGTTTGATTATTGACTTGGTTTATTGCTTTAATACTTCTCTTATACTAATTACTATGGGATTGAAGTATTTGAATATAATAACTATTGTTATTTTCATGATGAGCTGATCTCTTTTTCTTAAGGATTAATGTAGTTATTTTAGTCAAATATGCATGATTGAGAGACTGTGTTATTGTCTTATGTGTAGCTATAGTATCTAAACTAAATGGATGTAATAGCATGATCAAACTTTGCATCATTTTGGAATTAAACGAAGGATCGAGAGAAGAAGTTTAATACATAATGAGAAATTATAGATGCTTAGGTTAAGAACTATAAATATATTAACCTAAGTGGTAATTAGTAGTCGGGTTTCCTTAATTAATTCGGATAATAACTTATTGAATATGAAAGTTAGTTAATTATTCGAGTTGATCTTAGAACCCAACTGTTAATTTTAGTAAGACGACTATCCAATCATTTTCCCTTATTCATGCATAGGAGATTAAATTAGTGAAATTAACTCTCAAGAGTTTTCCACTTCATTTAATCTATTCATTTTTTTCCTAGTTAATTACGTTTACTTTTCAGTTTAATTTTGTGATTTCTTTTAAAGTTTTTCCTCAACAAATCATGATAGAGTGTTTAGGATTGCTTTGTTTTTAGTTTTGTCAAGGTTACTTTAAGTGAACCAATTTCACCCCATGGGAGATGACCGTGGGTAATCAACTACAACTACATCGTATACTTGTGAGTAGGATAGCCTAGGTTTTTTTAGAAGTTATTTTAGGCACAACAAGTTTTTGACGTCGTTGTCGAGGAGGTGTTTAGTGTTTGCATTTAATTTAATTTTGATTTTTTTCGATTATTTTGTCTATTCACACATACATTTTTGTTGGGTTATTTCATTGAGTTGTTTTAGTAATTTTCTTATTAATTCACTATGGTTTTTATTTGGTTTATGTGAGGAAAGAGGTCTTAGGAAGGCAAACTTGCTCTCTTTATTGACAACGTACATCAGATAAGAGGTGTTGGACCCCAATCTTTAAGTGAAATTTTAGAATTATTAAATAAAATTTAATGAGTGTTTTTGAATATGTATTGTGTTATAGAAGTAATTATACTAAAAGGAAATTGATGAGAAAAGAATTGATTGAATTTGATAACTTTGGGATTTGAATAGATTTGTATAGGTTATGAAAGTTAAAGTGAATGAGTTGATGGAAATGGAGTTGAAAAAGCAAGAAATGATTAGTGAAAGTGTTAAATTTCATAAAATTACAAGTTTGACTTTTGTGGATGAAATAGCATAGAGAGTTGACTTTTTGATTTAGGCAAATTTTGAGAAAATGATCTTTATGAAACTTGTAGCATATGTTGAAATCTTTTTGTCGCCATAAAGTATGACATTTTTGGATGTCGAAATTGAAATTTATAATCTTCCGAAGTTAAGGTTATTTTACTTTGTTTTTGAAAATGCTCTTAAGGGTATGATTGTGTATGCTGTGCTTTTTGGCTAATTTTAGTACTGATGTGGTTTAAATTAGAGTAAGCGGTCTACATGAAAGTCATATAAGATTTTCCTAGCTTCTCATTGATGTATAATATGTTATTTGTGGATGTGAGAATTGGAAGATATGAAATTTGGAAGTTTGAATGTGGTATAGGATGACCAATATTCTGGCAGAATTTTTGACTGAAAAATTGACCTAGTTAGGGGTTGAGATTGCTTTTAAGTTCTTCATGAAAGTTTTAGATTTTGTTTTGATATTTCCATTGATGTGAAGTATGCAATTTTTGGACTATGGGATGTGAAGTTATGATTTTTACAAGTTTCTGTTACTATTTTAGCATGATTATTAGTGGACAGAACTTTTGATTGGAAATTTGACTTCCTTAGAATCCAAATTGATTTTTCTGTCCTTCAGGAAAGTTGTAGGTTTCTTTCTGATCTTTGCATTGATATAAAATATTACATGTTTGGACTTTGGAGTTGAAAGATAGAAATTTTCAAAGTTGAGTTATTGTTTAGAGATTTATTAATTGGGCAGAATCTTTGATTAGAAATTTGACCCTTTTAGAAATGGAATTGATTTTCGAGTTCTTCATAGAAGTTGTAGAACTTCCTTGGAGATTTCTATTGATACCAAATTTGTCAAATTTGGAGTTCTGGACCAAGAGTTATGAGTTATGGAAATTTCGGTTATATATATATATCTATATATATATGAAAAATCCTTTTGTTTTTGCTATTCTCCTCTCCTAATCCGACCCTTGTTCAATCTTTTGTTTATAACTTTTCCATCCGACATCCGATTGATTTAGTTTTTGAAGCGTTGGATTTCTAAGACAATTACCTTCATCAAAATGGAAAATTTTATAATTTTTGAGATTTAATTGAAAGAGATTGATTTAATCAAAGTGAGTTAGATATTTTTAGGAACATGGTTTAGTCTTTTGAGAAATTATTGACCTGTGGAGATCCAATTGAGTTTGTTGTTATGGAAAATTAAAATAGAGTCATGGGGCTACAAGTCTTATGAAGGAATTGAATTTCAATTTATCCCTTAAGACTTCCAATTTCTGAATGGAAGTCGGGTTTAGTGTGCAGTCTTGAATTAGAAAAATTTGAAAGTATTTTAGCCATAACTTTTGCTATGGTAATCCAAATAAAGTGATTCTTAATTTGGATTAAACTAAAAAGATAAGGCTACAATTTGTCTTGAGGAAGTGAATTTTAATTCAGTCTCTAAGAATGTCAATTTTTGGATGGAAGTAAATTGTTGGAAAATATTTTAGCATAAGACAAGTCCAAAATGTTTAGAGTATAACTTTTGGTGTAGTGCACCAAATTAAATGATTTTGGTGGTGTTATGAAATTAAGACAACAAAAAACATTTCTCTAGAAGGAAGTTTTAGCAAATTCCTTCAATTTGATAGTTAGAAAAATGTCCTAAAGTAAGCTTGAATTAAAAAGAATTTAAGGGGCAATTTTGGAAGTTTACTTAAAGAGTTAAGTTAGTAAGCTTACATGGAGGGGAAATTAGGTCATTTGGCTTTCATTAAATGGATTTTAAGTGGGCTGTCGTTTTTCATAAAGAGAGGCATGATACTTACAAGGAAAGGAACAAAACAAAAGAAGAAAGAGGGGAGAAGAAGGTGCCTTCGGTGATGGAGAAGAAGAAAAGAGAAAGGAATGCTAGGTTTCGAATTTGTGAGCTTCCAAGGAGGATTTCGATGTTGCTTCAAGAGGAAAAAGGTGGAAGAGCTTGAGAGCTTCCTAAAGAACCAAGAAATTTCGAAAATGGTGGAGATTAAGGTAAGAGGTGATTTTTGAGCTTTAAATTTTTAATGAGTTTTTGGTTTAGATAGCTTGCAAATGTGATGGGTTTGTGAATTATAAAGTCAATTTTGATGATTACATGGTTTAATTGGTTTAATTTTGGATAGTTATGAATTAGGGTTTATGTCTTGAATTAGGGAATTGAAGTGAGGAATGGAGAAATTGAAGCTTTGGACAAGTTTCAAGCATGGAATTGAGGTGGGTAACGTGTTTATATTTTGAATTATAAGCTAATTGTGTATTTTCAAAAAATAAAGAAAGAAAAAAATGCTTATAAATTATTGTTTTCGAATGATGGAATTAATTGATTTGGGAATGATTTACAAATTGTTAAATTCATTGTTTTCGAATTATTGGAAAAATTACTACAATTGTTTTGGATGCTTTTGATAAAATCGATGCAATTGTTACTTTCTTTGTTTTGAATGATTTTGCTATGATTTTATTTAATTCCGAATGTTCTTGAAAAATTGTTCCAAGTCTTAAATGTTTTGATAAATTAAGGAAATTTTTGAAATTCTTTATTTATTGGATTTTTGAAAAATCAAGTATGCATAAAGGTTTGAAAATTATTATTTTTTGAATGCTTAAATTCTTTGATTTTGTAAGGATTTGAGAAATTGATCCAATCGTCAAATTGATTGCTTTCGAATGATTGGATAAATTGTTAAAATTCGCTTCGGATGATTTGATAAAAATCAATACAATCATTACATTCATTTGTTTTGAATGATTTTGCTAATTATGGAAAGTTTGCATTCAAGAAGTGAATTGTTTTGAAAATTTATTGTTTATATTTTTGAAAAGTCAAGAAGAAGATTAAAATGTTTCAAAATTATTGTTTTCGAATGATTTGAATAATTACCAAATTGTTTTGGACAATTTAATATAATGATTCAATTGTTACATTCAATGGTTTTGAATCTTTTGAAAATTTGTTACAAGTTTTAAATGTTTTGATAAATTAAGAAAATTTCAGAAATTATGAAAATTGTTACTTTCATTGGTTTTGTAATGACTTAAGAAATTGTTACAATTGTTAATTTGATTATTTTCGAATGATTGTAGCATTCTTTAGTTTTGAATGATTGAAGAATTACTATGTGATTTCGTTTTGTTATGTGAATTTTGATTACTGCTAAAATCGTTGCATTCTTGAATGATTGTGATTATGTTATGTGTATTTGATTGGTTTTGTGAAATTGTGAAAGTTATTGTGTTGAGTGTGACATGATCATGAAAAGAATTAAGTTTTGAAATATGCCTTCAGGCGTTCCGATTTTCAAGTGTGAATTATGTGTTATGTGGGTTTGGTTAGGTCTCATACGTTTGAGTCAAGTACACTTGTCTCCTTTTTAAAGGCTTCACCCGCCTGCCCGCTAGAGGCATTGAAGCTCCAATTTCGGACTCCCATAAGTGCACGGCTATACTAGACCGCTATGCGGAAAAGTGTAGTACGTTATGTTCACGGCTACACAGGACTGTTATGCAGAAATATGCAATATGTTCCGTTTTGGACCGACCCAAACCGTTTTGATGTGTTATGTGATTTTGATTTTGTTTATATGTGTGATGCATTTATGATGTGATGTGATTATGTGTTTTTGATTTGTTTATAATGTGATACATTTATATTTGTGATACATTCATGCTTTGAATTTGTTTATCCATTGTGAGAAATTTGAAAAATGAGAAAGTGAGTTTTCAACCATGAAATTTTGGAAATTGTTTATGATTGATTTTGAAAAGTTAAAAAGATTGAGAAATAAGCTTTGAAGAATTTCTATTGTAAAATTGCTAGAAAATAGCAAATGTTTTGAAAAAGATGATTTTTGCTTATCTTTCGATTTATAAACATGTTATCCATGAGCTGTAAAGCTCACCCCCTTTCATCCCCATCTCCAGGTTTCAAGAAGGAGAACGGATGAAAGAAAGTCAAGACGTTCACCCGTTATGTTTGTTTATGATATGTTTTTGAAGCTAGATTTTTGTAAAGATAAGATTTTAGGCTTATGTTGTGTATTGTGTATTTGGGATTATTGATATTGGTATTGTTTATGGCTTGGAATGCCATTAAGATATTTTTGTAAGCATTAATTCATAAGGTGTATGAATTATGGATTTGTGTATTGATTTTGAGTTACAAAATTTGTGTATGATTATGGAATATGAATTGTGATTGTATATGAATATAATTGGTTTGGGTTTGGATTGATTTATGAAATTATAAATTGAATTGAGATTTGATTAAGACTTATTGAAGTGTTCTAGGTATAGGATTGTGTTTGTTTATGCTGGAATGCCGGACAGGAGGTCCGATAAATTGTGTTGCTGGATTGTGTATGACTTGTGTGGATTGGTATGATTTACAGAAGTGAGTTTAAACCTATTGCAGATTTTTGGGTTTAATGAAATACAGTCGTTATGCTGCCCAATTTTTGAAAAAAAAAAGATAATAAGATTTAGTTAAAAGATGAATTATGGGATATGTATGATTGTATAAGAAGAATCTTATGATTTGAGTTTTGGAATTGAGGATGAATTTCCAATTGGGAAAAATTAAGTTGCTTTGTATGAGTTTTTAATGAATGAAAGAGAAGAAAAGAAAAAACATTATACCGGAATTGATCGACTTAGATTAAATGTCTTATGATTTCCAATGCGATAGTTTTCTACGCTAATTGTTTTCGGATGTCGGAGTCAGTTTTTGTTCTTAAGCGATTGTTTCTTTTGTAAATTCGATTCGTTTTCGTAATCTTTCGCTTTGTGTTTCGCTTTGATTCCGATCCGATTTGTTGTCGTTCGCCTTTGATTTCGATTGAACAATTCGATTCCTTTCGTTTTCGCTTTCCGCCACTTCATTTTCCAGTTTGTATTTCCATTTTTCCGATTGGGGTCCGGTTTCGAGATCGGGTCCCAACAAGAGGACCTCTAAAGGACTTTAATGACAATCTCGAGGGACCCAAACCAAAAGATCAAGAGTGGGTGGCAGTCCCAATTCATGCATTCGTCTAGGAGAGGCAGATAAAAACTATGAATTGAAGATTATACACTACAATATGTTGTCATATTTTATGAGATTCCCAATGAAGACCCTTTAAACTTCATTTGAGAATTCTATACCACCCTCCAAACATTCCGGATGGATGGCCTAAATGAAGATCAACTTAGGGTGAGGTGCTTCCTATATACATTGAAGGATTGGGCCAAGGTATGGTTAATGACCCTTCTACCTGGTTCATTGACTACATGGGAGGAGATGTACAACAAATTTATGGGAAAGTTCTATTTCCATCAAATGACTTATGAATTGCAGAAGAAGATAGCAACCTTCACTCAAATGGAGGGGGATTCATTCCATGAGGCATGGGGATGCTTCAAACTCTTGCTCACTCAGTGTTCACACCATCATTTTCCACTCCACGTGTAGAACCAGTTCTTTTATGATGTGTTGACATAATAATGTTAGTACATCGTGGATAATGCAACAAAAGGAGCTGTAGGAGATGAGACTACCGAAGAAACATATGAAATCTTCAAAATGTTAGGGGCCAATTCTCAACAAAATATTGTGAGGGGAATAAGAGCTAGAATTCATGAAGTGAGCTCGAATCAAGAACTGGTTCTACAGTTAGTTGAGTTAACAAGGCATGTAAAGATGCTAACTATAAGACTAACCCAAAACGTTCCAAATCAAGAGATATATGGCATATGTGGAATTTATGGTCATGGAGCTAATGTTTGTTTGTATTCTTGTGAGCCTTTTGTGTATGGGGAAGAACAAGTGAACTCACTCAACAATTTTCACCCAAGGGAGCGAAATGATCCGTACTCAAACACTTATAACCCTGACTGGAAAACACCACCCTAATTTTTCATGGATGGCCAACAATCCACTAGCATAATCCTAACCACAATACCAAAATTTTTAGAGACCAAATTATTACCAAGGACAATCCTTACTTCAGAACCTACCAAGCAAGCCTTCTTTGAAGGAAAGCCTAAATGTGTTATTCAGGTCACAACTTAAAATAAAGAGATGAACAATAAGAGGTTCAATTCTTTAGAGGCATCTGTGAAGAGGATTGAGATCCAAGTAGGGCAACTCACTGCACAAAAACACAAAAATTAGAAAGAGAGGTTGTCCAGTCAACCTAAGCAAGCCCATGGCATCACAATTTTAAGAAGTGGTAAGGTAATTGATATAATCATATTGAGATCCCTTCTAATCTATTTGGTGCAGGTAATCAAGAGGAGGAGAGCCTTACCAACGAAAAAGGTGAGCAGAATGAAGAAAGCAATGGGCATGATAACCTTTCAAGGCATGTTCAAAAAGGTGAAAAATTAGGATATGTAACTAACTACAATGAAGACCCAACACTGCATAAGGCGATTAATCTTTATAGACCACTGATCCCATATCCGATCCACCTTAAGGAATCGAAATTTAAAAAAAAAACAATTTTTTGATCTATATAACATGTTTTCCGAAGTTAACATTAATCTTCCTTTATTAGGTGTGATCAGAAACATTCTAGCTTATGTGAAGTTCTTTAAGGAACTAAGTACCAAAAAATAAAATTTTGAGCCAAATGAGGAGGTGATAGTTTCATAAGTTGCAAGTGCAATACTACAGCAACAATTACCCCCAAATTAACCCAAGGAGTTTTCTTATTCAAGTATCCTTGGGTAAGGGTGATGTGGTTAAAGGTATACTTGACCTTGGGGTGAGTATAAACCTTATGCCTCAATCTATTTATAGAAAATTGGATTTAGGATAGTTAAGAACTATGAATATGTGTTTGCAATTAGCTGATAGGTTAATTCATTATCTGAAAAGAATAATGGAGGATGTGTTAGTGAAAGTTAGAGGATTAATTATTCTTGTAGACTTTGTGGTCTTAGACATGGGGAGGTTAAACAGTAAGGGAAGGAACACACCATACTGCTAGGGAGGCCTTTTATGGCCACTACCAAAACTTTGATTGATGTGAAGAATGGGAAACTAAGCATGACTGTTTTGGGAGAAATAGTAAAAAATTTTATCTTTAATTTGAACCTGTTTCTACTACTATTATTTCTAAAGATTATTCTTTTGTTGACCAAATTAACGCTGCAAATTTTGATTTTGCATTGCAGAAAGAAGAAGACAAAAAGTTAGACTTGTTGAAAGAAGTTAATAAGTTTTGTCAATAACTAATTGATGCAATTGAGGGAGAGGTTAGGAGATTCTTAGAGAAAAATCCCAATGAAGAGAAGAAAACAGTGGAGTCATTCACTTTGGGCAATCCACCTTGAGCTTAACAGATAAGGTGTCCAGCTAAAAGACATTAAAGAAATGCTGAATGGGAGGCAACCCATATAATCTTTGTTTTGTTTTTCAATTAGTTGTTTGTTATTTCTTTTTGGTGGACCTCGACTTAATTTGTTTACTTTGTGTGCACAAACTTACTTCTCAAATCTCTTTTATTGTCTTCATCGCAGTTGTTCATCGCTCCTCAATGTAGTACACCATGCTTATTGACATGCTTCACACCATATTGATGCAACCATCACCCACACCTTTGTATCATATTTCTATCTCTTTTTTATTATTTTTACTTCTTATTGGTTTAATGTCTTTTAGTTTTAATGATTTTCCTTGTTCATGTTATTTTGTGTCTTAGATCTCTCTTTTACTTTTTAATATCACATTAGGAACAATGTGATGTTTAAGTGGGGGGAGTATTAGTCTAAAAAAGTATTTATTACTTGTATGTTGTGTGTTTGTTTTCCCATTTAATAGTTAGAGATCCATAGTCATGACATAAACTCAATTGGGATTACAAATGCATAATATGAGTGAATGAGTATACTTGTCACCACTATGACAAGTGCCCTAACGGGGTGACTCAACTTGTCATCCCCGTGACTCATTTTTCCTTTAATTTTTCAGTTTATTACGTGTCATGTGTCAGGGGGGATGGCTCAAAAACCTAGACCTAAAACAAACTACATATAGAAAGAGTAAGGGAGGTGGCAACATATTTGACATTCAATCATACACATCTTTCACGCCACATAGACTGATTGAAGAAAAAAAGGGATAAAGAAAGAAGGCAAAGAAAAGAGAAACACAATAAAGAGGTGTAAGCGTGGGACAGAGGTAGAAAGAGAGACTTGAAGCTGAATCCCAATGGTGAACTTGAGTAACCATTCGGCTGGGTGACAACCAAGCAGAACAGAAGGTGAGAGCCAATGCAGGAAGCTTGAGGGCAAGACATCACAGTGACTCCTTCATCCAAACACTTGTTTGTTGATTTTGTTTATTATTTCTCTATTGTTTTACTAAATTCTGTTAGTTTATAGACTCATACTCTGTTAGCTTTTGATAATTCATTTCAATTATTGACTTGGTTTACTACTTTAATACTTCTCTTATACTAATTAAGATGGGATTGAGGTATTTGAATATGATAAATCTTATTATTTCTGTGATAGGATAATCTCTTTTTCTTGAGGATTAATGTAGTTATTTTAGTCAAATATGCATGATTGAGGGATTGTGTTATTGTCTTATGTGTTGCTATAGTTTATGAACTGAATGGATGTAATAGTATGATCAAACTTTGCATCATTTGGGTATTAAACAAAGGATCGAGGGAAGAAGTTTAATATAGAATGAGAAACTATAGATGCTTAGGTTAAGAACTAGAAATATATTAACCTAAGTAGTAATTAGTAGTCAAATTTCCTTAATTAATTCGGATAATAACTTATGGAATATAAAAGCTAGACTTAGTTTATTATTCGAGTTGATCTTAAAATCCAATTATTAATTCTAGTGAGACGACTACCCAATCATTTCCCCTTAGTCATACGTAGTTGATTAAATTAGTGAAATTAATTCTCATGAGTTTTCCACTTCGATTAATCTATTCATTTTTGTTCCCAGTTAATTTCATTTACTTTTCAGTTTAATTTTATAATAAATATTTCACTCAACAAATTGGGATAGAGTGTTTAGGATTGCATTTGTTTTTTATTTTTGTTCAAGGTTAATTTAAGTGAATCAATTTCACCTCCGTGGGAGATGACTATGGGTAATCAACTACAACTACCTCGTATACTTACGAGTATGATAGCCTAGGTATTTTTAGAACTTATTTTGGGTACAACAAATATCTGGGCCAGGTAGATCACTATTAAGAACCTTAGTTACTAGTCAAAGAAGAAACAAATCCCTATTTTCCTTTTAGTAATAAGCCCAATATTGAAGGAATTGTCATTAATAGCATTAAAACATTCATGATGGGGACCTCATGCATCAGGAGGTAATATGTTAAGCTTCATAATGCTTCTGTAGAATCCAGTAGCCATGTACCCAATAGCTTTAATAGGTTTATCATATTTGTCTTGGAATAGTAACTGGATTTTAATATAGGGACGAGGAATAGGTTTGGGATCAAGCTTGAAGCATAATTGTTGCTATTGTGACATATAGAGATAGCAGATGAGTTATCATCCTCATCAGAGGAATTAAGAGGAACAGTGAACTTTGTTTCTTCATTTTCACTGGATTGTTCTTAAATAAGATCTTCAATATTCCCATTATCATGAATTGGCATAATAGCTTCAATGGAATCCTAGAGTTTGATATCCCTTTATGTCTTGTTACAACATTAACAAGTAAAATGTCCTAACTTTCCACAGAGAAAACAGCAATTTGCCTTTTTGGTTTAAAGATGTCTTCGTTTGAAAATTCTGAAAAATCATTGTCGTTTCTTTTTCTTGAAGGGCTTGTAGCCTTCCTTAAAAGACACATAGGATATATGGAAGTTCTTGTAAGAGAACTTATGGTGATGATGTTTCTTTTTCGTATGACATTCACGGTCTTTTTTCTCCATACATTTGATCGTCAAATAAGACTTTTTTATACGCCTTCTTTAATAGAGAATCATCTTTAATAATATTTTGAAAAAAATTATTGATCATATAGCTTGTCAAAAGAAGCTAAGGTGAGCTAATAAATTTCTCCAAGAGATATGTTTTTCATATCTCTTCGAAGTGCAACAATGGTCCTTTGTAACTCAGGTTGTAATTCTTCCAAAAGAGAGGAAATAAAAGTATAACAGAGAATAACATCATTGAATCCATTGAGAAGATAATAATGTTCCATCATACACTGAAAATGTTTTTGTAGGTCTCTTATTCCAAGGAACAACACTTCATCTCAAAATACTATTGTCTGAATTGTTTGTCAATGAGCTGAAAGTCACTAAAGAATTCTTTTTGAATTACACCAAGAAGTAAGCCAGCAAATGTGACTTTATGTACAAAAGTATGCGATAATCATCAAGAATTTTCCACCATTTTCATAATATACCAATAAAATAAAAGGTAAATTTAGATAAAATATCCCTTAAAGGATTATTTGGTCGAGTCATTTGTAAGTCAATCCATGCACCGAATTCATAGAGGCGCTCTCCCCATTTTTTAAGAGGAAAATCATCGAATGTAGCACCCCACTCCCGTGAGACACATGCCCGATATCCTGAGTGATATCCGAGATTGTGCCCCCATGAGGGTGGCATACTAGAGCACTTAATCAGTCAAAACTGAGTATAAATTTTTTTAAAACCACAAATATAGTATGTGGAAATCAATCATCAAATAGAGCCCACTTTATTCCATAAACATTTTTCAAATCATCAGGGTTTCGTTAATCACTAGGGCCCATTCCAGAAACAAAATACTCATAATCATACTGTCAATACAACATGATTACATTCACATACACACTGTATAATAATTTTAGAATACATTCCTTTATACAAAATTTGCATAAAATACAATTCAGTACGAAAATAAAGGAATACAATGCAAACGCGAACTGATCTCAACCTCTATCCCTGTCTTACATGTAGGAGGTATACTTCTGTTTGCCTAACGGGGTATTCTTATGATCCTGAAAAATATTTGCAAATTTTAGGTGAGTTTTGCGAACTCAATGAGTGACCATCATTGATGGCTCACCCAGTCACATAACACATAATTTACATTCACTTCATTTAACATTTCACATTTAATACAATTTAATCGTTCATATTAAGCATATGTAGTGCACATGAGACTCACTTTCCATTTGTTACTTTGTTGTGACCGAGTTTCTAAACTGTCCCATATCCATTAGATACCGGGCTCATTACTAACTGTCCCTTATTCGCTTGGGGGATACAGGGATCATTTTACATAGTGAGCCTTAGGCTCTTAATCACTTTTGAGCTGAGTCTCTTTTCCACTCGTTGAGCTTTAAGCTCTAATCGATGGCTACTTTGATCATAACTTTCATTATGTTTCATGCATTCATGTAATGAAATGCATCACAATATTCAGTCAATTGAAAGTGCTCAATAACATACAATCATATTCACTATCACATCTCATTCACATTGTCATTGGACCTTAGTCCGACATTCATCACATAAGTCCAAAAAACACTTATTCTATCCAATTCACATTCAATGATCACTTCAATATTTTAGTCATACATCACATTCATCGGACCTCCTGTCTAGAAACCAACACAATCAATCATATTCATATAGTCATTCAGTAGTCAATCAATACAAAAATTTAAAACAAACAATGAGATGATACCATCTAAGTCTACTCACGGTATGCTCCCGAAGCTAAAGCTTGGAAGTGCCATCAAGGTCTGGAGGTTAACGTTTTAATTGCTCCTCTAAATCAAATAACATACACATATATCACAATTTGCACAATTATAAGTGTTTAACAAAGCACATGAATGAAATGAATTATGTACAATGCATGTTCATTACAATCCCAGGTATCTTTCTATCAATTTCATCACAAAATCATGCTCATATCAAATGTTAGACCCCACACCTGGGCTAGCATTTTCCACCCATGGCTCAATGGTAAGAGGCGTGCTTGTAAAAGCAACAAAACCTTGAGGTTGGGTGTTCGATTCCCACCAAAGAGGACAATACTGATTTGTGTTGGATGCGCAGATAACCATGAAACACACGCTGGGTGGGAAATGCTAGCCCAGGTGTGGGGTCCAACATTAAAAAGGCAATGTTGGGCCTCGATTCGCATTAAGCATGATTTATTTTATTTTGAGGTTTAGATTGATAATTCCTTTTAGCTAGATTAATTAATTTGGGAGTTAATAAAAATTAATTGGAGGGATTTAGTTAAAAGTTGAAATTTGATAAATTGTTAGAATTTAAAGACTTAAGATGGAGTTAGGATAAATTAGGAAGTTTGCTTAGGTTTGTAAGGCTTTGTTGGAGTTATGTAAATATAGTGCCCTGAAAGCAAGTGTATTTACATGTAACTTTATCTTCTTCGCCATGCTTTGTAATGAAAATATTTATTATTAATAAAACAAAAGAGTTTGGTTTTATCTCGTATGAGCATTATATATCTGGTCATAAGGTACCAAGATTCATTTGTAAGTAATATACATATACATAGAGATGTATGGAAAACATGTATATTATTAGAATCAATTAATTGATTCACAGTTGAATAATCAAGTTGGTCGTTTGATTATGGTTTAGATCGTAGTGTTGCGATTTATCTCCATATAAGTAAAGGAGTTTACTTAAAGGGAATGATGAGTTTCATATCATGATAGTAGTAGACTATCGATAATGGCACTATTAAATGAATTGAATCAAGTATGTTTTCAAGAATAAAGTGGCCGTTACTTTAATCTTAAAACATACAACTTAAGCATTCGCTTATTATGAACCACAATCTTGATGAGTGGTGAACTCATATGTGTTTCATTATAATTCTTGATATGATCGGAATAGATTTTTATAGGTATTAATCCGATTATGCATGTTGGAATTATTAATTGAAACATGTATCGTGGAACATTCACTCAAATAAAGAGTTTATAGTGTTATCATCTCTTCTAGATGTTTTAAGGAGATTTGGTGATTAAACTGGCGCGAGTAGTTTGATGGACTAGCTACCTATCAAGTCTTAACACTAAGATGAGATCTTATGTGTTAATCACCATATAAAGTAAAATGAGAGATCTAGAAGGAAAAACCAACATAAAGGTAAAACGGTAATTTTACCCTTTGTTGTGCGGATGGCTATAATAAGGTTCTAAATAGGGTTTGCAATTGGACATATTCTCATAATATTTAATAATTCAAGAGTTCAACTAATTGTCTTTAGTGGAATGACATTTAGTTAATAAGCTAGAATTAATTCCAATGAGATTGAATTATTTCTGGGCTTATTGGAGCTTGAATTATCAAAGTCCAATAAGATTCCCCACTTGGCTTTAAGGAAGGTTATCAAGCTAAGTAAGAAGTAGTTTGGAGGTTTTAGAAGTCCATAATTGAATGATGGGCTTATACTAATTAATGGTTAATTGGAAGCCCATACGTTCATTTAGAAATGGGCTTGTTTTGGTTTAATGTAATTGATTAGATTAATTATATTAAAACAATTTTTTTAAATGGAGAAGAAGCAATTTCGAAATTGTGTTAGGTTAGATGTGTAACCACACATTTGACATTAAAATACTAAATAAAGATGGTCTTTATTATGGTTCATCATTATTAAATGGAGTTATGAACTTACCATTAAATGGTTTAATGGTTGGCTTTTAATGTTAGCATGTAACCTATTTGCATTCATTAGATTAAAGATGAAAGATGTGCATTAGATGGACCATCTTCCTTCTTTCTTCTTTCCAAAACCAAAATGGGTATTCAATTATAGGTTATGGTCTTTTCAAATAGCCATTTTAAAGATAAATGAAGTAAGTCTCATTTATTGGCTATTTGATGAGTGATTAATGTAAGAAGTGATGCATTGGATTCCTCTCACTCTTTCCATTGATGCATATTTCGAAATTGAGTGGTAAGAAAGGGTTCTTGCATGTTTTTTAGACATTCTCTCTTTTCATGCAAGGGAAAACCGAAATTCCTAAGTGAAAGAATTGAAAGAGTTTCAATTTTGGTTCTTCTTCTTCTAAGAAAATCTCCTCCAAATTTTTTCTTCTCCTTTCCCACCAAAGGATTTTGTTAACCTAGTTGTCCTTGAAGAACAAGTGGTAAATCTAATTGGTAGAGGATACTACTACAAGGAAGAAGATAGATTGCTAAAGGAAAAGACTCAAAGGCAAAGGATTTGGATACCAAAAGGAGAGGATAGCGCAGCGAGGATTTAAAGTTGTAGCGAAGGAGTCGGTAATTCCTTTTATCTTGTTCTTGGTTTTATTATCCTTATACCATATCATGTATGGATTAGCATGTTGATTTGGATATATTGCTTCCGCTGCAAGATGATTTCTTAAAAAGTTTTGAAATCTATCGTTTCTCCAAACTAAGCATGCTTTTTTTCCGATCAAACAATTAGTATCGAGCCAGGTTTTCATGCATGATTTGGTTCCTATATGGTGGATGCATGGGTTGGCAATCTTTTATGTATACTGCATATTTTTATGTGATAGAAATATATATGGTGTATGTTGCTCTTTTGGTTGTCCATAGAAGTTAAATTTTATCTTGTAAGATTTCTTCATTTGGTTGTAACAAGGAGGGTGGTCTATCATCACCATGTTTCCGCTTGGTTTCTTTTTCTATTTTATTTGATTTTGTAATGTACAATTTGATGTAATGATGAAGAAGGAGAAGCCATGGATTGAAGAAATGGAAAGGTAAAATTTTGGTGTATCCTTTTGTGTTTTGGCATAAGTTTTGTGAAAACTAAGTTGCTGGAATTTTGTTTCAATGAATCATATTTCAGTTATGATTGGAAAACAAGTGCTGGTTTTTGTTTCAAAGAATCCAATTTCGGTTTTGCTAAAATACTAAGTGCTGTGTTTAATTTTCATGAAATGAGTTTCGTTTTAATAAAACAAGTGCTGGAATTTTTGTCAAAATAAAGATTTGGTTTTCTAAAATCTAGTGCTGGAATTTTATTTTCAAAATGACAAAATTCTAATTTCATAATTGCCATTACATTTTGTTTACCGAATGGGCGGATCATGTTAGCGAAGAGTTCAAGCGGAAGATCCAAGATGAAGAAGCATATTTTGGGCCTAAAAGGCTTGTAATTATTTTATGTTTCTAGGATGGACAATCAAAAGTGGCTTTATTAGTTCATGTGATGAATGGAGAAATGAATGCTTGTAATATGTGATATTATGTGATTGCATGTCATTTAGAAAATTGCCAACCCTAGGCCTTGCCATGCATTCATTATGTAGGAGATATATAATGAAACAATATAGGATGGATAATAAATTGCATCTAGACAAGATGGTATTTAAAACTTAAAGCCCAAAAGATCGAGTGGGAGAGGATGCTCCCTGAGAGTCCACGGTCTCCAAATGATGGCTCGTTTGCATGTGGTGAAGTGTTACTCCCCATCGGAGGGCATGGATCCTAGATCTTGCATGGTTTGGGTTTCCTTAAGGATAAGTCCACTTAATGATAGCAAATATGACCTCCCACCGAGGCATGATTTGTAAGTATCTTTAGTGAATGAATCAAATGGTTATACACTTAACATTTTTTATCAATAAACTGCCCACCGTAGCTCTGTTGGTAAAAGTATGGACCAAATTAAGATGCTTCTTTAAAAAAATTGAGCATGAGATGCTTGGTAGTTTTTTGAGTGGGAGGGTCCCAGTTTTTCTTTTAATAGATAAGATGGCCCACCATCACTTAGTCTGTTATAGATAAGAAAAATAACCTTCTAATAATGTTTTAATTTTTAAGTTTTGTTAAATCTATCATCATGCATACATGCATCATGATTTTATACAAAGTTCCATAAATTGTTGACTAGTATGCTCATGTTTTAATAATTTATATTTTCAGACATAATTAACCACAAAATGAATCCACTCACCCTGCTCTTGACTAATAACAAATTAGAAAATGGAGACAAGTTTAATGAATGGAGACGTAACCTTGACATTGTTCTTCAATATGAACGTATTTCATGAGTGTTAACTGAAAATGAGCCTACACCTCTAAGTGGAGATGCAACTCGAGCAAGTCCAACAACATGGCGTTGGCGTAATCGACAAGACTACTAAGTGTTATATTCGCTTCATCGTGGCATGTTGCAAAAGCAAATTGCTTGTATGAAAACTGCTAGTAATGGTCCATCACCTACATGAGATGTTTGGTGTGAGGACTAGGTCTGCAAGAGTGAAAGCTATCCAAACCTTTCATAATCTCGACAGAAACCGGTGAACCGGTGCGGGATTACATGATGAAGGTAATCTGCGGTCATCGATTTGAGATGCTTGGGGAGATATGGATGCGGACACGCAGATGATTATGATCATCAATAGCTTAAACTCTTCTTTTCAGCAGTTTAAGTTGGGCTATGAGCTCAACAGCAAGGATTACACCTTGAGTGAGTTGATGAATACCCTCCAGAGCACGGAGGAAATATTGAATATTAAGACTCATGGGCCAGAAGCTAATGTAGCTTTTTCTTCTAAGCCCAAGGGTAAGGGCAAGGACAAGAAGAAGGGTCCAATGAAAAAGAAGGCCCAAATAGGGGTTAAGGCCAAACCCATGAAAAAGAAGGCCAAAGAGAACATCAAAGGAAAGTGTTTCCACTGTGATGATATGGGCCATCGAAAAGAAAGCATCCGATCTACCTAGAGTCCCTCAAAAGCAAACAAGGTATGGGCTTCCTAAGTTTGTTAGGAACTAGAAATGTGGCAGATTTATCTACTTCTTGGATATTAGATTCAGGAGCCACTAACCATGTTTGTAATTCTTTGCAGGGGTTCCAGAAAAGGAAAAGACTTCCTAAAGGCCAGTTTCAAGTTAAGATAGCAGATGGTTCCTATGTTTCAGCAGAATCAGTGGGAGTAGTTATCTTGGACTTTCCTAGTGGTCATAGGTTATATTTGGAAGATGTTTATTACATGCCAATGATTGTAAGGAACATGATTTCTTTTTTGTCTAATAAAATCTGGCTATTCCTTATATTTTGAAAAGGTTGTTTCAATATATGAGAATAAGGATTTTATTTGTGAAGCGATAATTAAACAGGGATTGTTTTTTATAGAACCTATGAAAGGCTCACTAAACACCACAGAATTGATAAAACCAAGACAATCCAATATCTCTAGCATTAATTCAAAGTATCTGTGGCATCTAAGGATGGGTCATATCAATCGAAAAAGACTTGACAAAGCTAGTAAAGGATGGGATCCTTATGGGCTTGGATAGTGATCCATTACCCACTGTGAATCTTGTATTGAAGGAAAATGACAAAAGCCTCATTTCCTTCTAAAGGAAACAGATTTGAATCCACATTGGACATGGTACATACTGATGTGTGTGGGCCCATGAATGTACAAGCTAGAGTAGGTTATGAATATTTCATAACTTTTATAGATGATTACTCAAGACATGGCTATTTGTATTTGATGCATAAAAAGAGTGAATCTTTTGAAAAGTTCAAAGAATTCAAAGCTGAAGCTGAGAAGCAACTTGGCAAGCCATTAAAATAGCTTCGATCAGATCGAGGTGGTGAGTATTTATCTGGAGAGTTCCAGCAATATTTAATTGACAATGGAATTGTTTCCAATTTGTCAGCTCCTCGTACACCTCAATAGAATGGTGTAGCAGAGAGGAGAAATAGAACTCTATTAGAAATGGTAAGATCAATGATGTCCTATGCTAGCCTTCCAAAATCGTTCTGGGGATATGCCATACAAACGGCAACATATCTTCTTAACTTTGCTCCATCCAAATCGGTGTCTAAAACACCTAGGGAGTTGTGGACTGGCCGAGTGCCTTCATTGAGGCACTTGAGGACTTGGGGCTGTCCAGCCCATGTTCTAAAGCCTGAATCCACAAAGGTGGAACCAAGGTCAGAAGTATGTTTGTTTGTAGGATATCCTACGGGAACTCGAGGGTACTATTTTTACAGCCCTCGTGATAGGAAGGTATTTGTGTCGACAAATGCAAACTTCTTAGAGGAAGAGTTTGTGAGAAATCACAAAGGAAGAAGTGAAGTAGTACTAAAGGAGTTAGCAATTTCATCCAAACCAAGAGTTGTTTTGGATATGACAGAACAAGATGTCGAAATGGATTCAAGAGTTGAATCGAAGTGCAACCTGAACATCAAGATGTGCCTAGACGTAGTGGGAGGTTGTGAGACAACCAGATAGGTATCGGGTTTAGGAGAAGGCTTAATTGCCATCTCGCACCAAGAAGAAACAGATCCCGCTACGTATACACGTGCTATTAATGATGTTGATGCAGAAAATGGCTCAAGGCAATGGAATCGAAATAGATTCTATGTATACTAATGAAGTCTGGGTCCTTGTAGATCTACCACCAGGTCTAAAAATCATAGGGTGTAAATGGATCTACAAAAAGAAAAGGGGATGGGATGGAAAGGTAGACACCTTTAAAGCTAGATTGGTAGCTAAATGCTATACTCAAAAGGAGGGTATAGACTACGAGGAGACTTTTCTCGGTTGCCATGCTTAAGTCCATCAGATTCTTTTGGCCATAAAGAGCCTATTTCGATTATGAAATATGGCAAATGGATGTCAAGACCGCATTTCTGAATGGAGATCTTGAGGAGACCATTTATATGGCCCAACCAGAAGGATTCATTGAGCTAGGTAATGAGCATAAGGTTTGCAAGTTGCAAAGGTCCATTTATGGACTTAAGCAAGCATCTAGGTCTTGGAACATTAGGTTTTATAAGGCTATCAAAACCTATGGGTTCATACAAAACCTAGATGAGCCTTGTGCTTACAAAAGAATACAAGAAGGTAAGGTTACTTTCCTAATCCTGTATGTTGATGACATACTGCTCATTGGGAATGATGTGGGAATGTTATCTGCGATTAAGGGATGGCTGAATGAACAGTTTTCAATGAAGGATTTGGGAGAGGCTACCTATGCTCTAGGGATCAAACTTATAAGGGATCGTAAGAACAAGAAGATAGTTTTGTCTCAACTAACTTACATTGAGAATATGCTCAATAAGTTCGCCATGCAAGATTCCAAGAGGGGTTTCACTCCTACTAGACATGGAATCAAACTTTCAAAGAAACAAGCACCTAAAACCTAAGAGGAGGTTGAACGCATGCGTAACATTCCATTTGCTTCGGCAGTTGGTAGTTTGATGTATGCAATGATGTGCACTAGACTGGATATACATTACGCGATGGGACTAGTAGCGATTTCATCCAATCCAGAATGGAACATTGGACTGCGGTTAAGTGTATACTTAAGTATCTTCAAGGACGAAGAACTTAATGCTTGTTTACTCGAAGTAATCTTATTCCGACGGGATATCTGATTCGATTTCCAATCGATGTTGATTCAAGGAAATCAACTTCGGTTCTATATTTACTTTAGGAGGTGGAGCCATAGTTTGGAGGAGTGTCAAGCAATCTTGTATTGCTGATTCGACTATGGAGGTGAGTATGTTGTGCTTGTGAAGCAAAGAAAGGAAGCGATCGCTCGGAAGTTCTAAATGATTTGGAGGTAGTTCCGAGGTAGAAAAGCCATTACACTTTATTGTGATAATAGTGGGGCGTGGCTAATTCTAAAGAACCTCGGAACCACAAAGCTGCCAAACACATTGAGCGTAAAGCATCATCTCATAAGGAGATAATACAAAGTGGAGAAGTGGATGTGGTAAAGATTCCTACTGAGCAAAACCTTGCTGATCCGTTCATTAAAGACATTGACTCAAAAGAGCTTTGAGGGTCACCTAGAAGGGATGGGAATGAAGGATATGTCAAACTTGCTTTAGGGCAAGTGGAAGATTGTTGGAGTTATGTAAATATAGTGCCCTAGAAAGCAAGTGTATTTACATGTAACTTTATCTTCTTGATTCTGCTTTGTAATGAAAATATTTATTATTAATAAAACAAAAGAGTTTGGTTTTATCTGTATGAGCATTATATATCTTGTCATAAGGTACCAAGATTCATTTGTAAGTAATATACATATACATAGAGATGTATGGGAAACATGTATATTATTAGAATCAATTAATTGATTCACAGTTGAATAATCAAGTTGATCGCTTGATTATGGTTTAGATCAGTAGTGTTGTGATTTATCTCCATATAAGTAAAGGAGTTTACTTAAAGGGAATGATGAGTTTCATATCATGATAGTAGTATACTATCGATAATGGCACTATTAAATGAATTGAATCAAGTATGTTTTCAAGAATAAAGTGGGTCGTTACTTTAATCTTAAAACATACAACTTAAGCATTCGCTATTATGAACCACAATCTTGATGAGTGGTGAACTCATATGTGTTTCATTATAATTCTTGATATGATCGGAATGGATTTTTACAGGTATTAATCCAAAGGTTCGCATGTTGGAATTATTAATTGAAACATGTATCGTGGAACATTCACTCAAATAAAGAGTTTATAGTGTTATCATCTCTTCAGATGTTTTAAGGAGATTTGGTGATTAAATTGGCTCCAGTAGTTTGATGGACTAGCTACCCATCAAGTCTTAACACTAAGATGAGATCTTATGTGTTAATCACCATATAAAGTAAAATGAGAGATCTAGAAGAAAAACCAACATAAGGGCAAAACGGTAATTTTACCCTTTGTTGTGCGGATGGCTATAATAAGGTTCTAAATAGGGTTTGCAATTGGACATATTCTCATAATATTTAATAATTCAAGAGTTCAACTAATTGTCTTTAGTGGAATGACATTTAGTTAATAAGCTAGAATTAATTCAATGAGATTGAATTATTTCGGCTTATTGGAGCTTGAATTATCAAAGTCCAATAAGATTCCCCACTTGGCTTTAAGGAAGGTTATCAAGCTAAGTAAGAAGTAGTTTGGAGGCTTTAGAAGTCCATAATTGAATGATGGGCTTATACTAATTAATGGTTAATTGGAAGCCCATATGTTCATTTAGAAATGGGCTTGTTTTGGTTTAATGTAATTGATTAGATTAATTATATTAAAACAATTTTTTAAATGGAGAAGAAGCAATTTCGAAATTGTGTTAGGTTAGATGTGTAACCACACATTTGACATTAAAATACTAAATAAAGATGGTCTTTATTATGGTTCATCATTATTAAATGGAGTTATGAACTTACCATTAAATGGTTTAATGGTTGGCTTTTAATGTTGGCATGTAACCTATTTGCATTCATTAGATTAAAAATGAAAGATGTGCATTAGATGGACCATCTTCCTTCTTTCTTCTTGCCAAAACCGAAATGGGTATTCAATTATAGGTTATGGTCTTTTCAAATAGCCATTTTAAAGATAAATGAAGTAAGTCTCATTTATTGGCTATTTGATGAGTGATTAATGTAAGAAGTGATGCATTAGATGCCTCTCACTCTTTCCATTGATGCATATTTCAAAATTGAGTGGTAAGAAAGGGTTCTTGCATGTTTTTTAGACATTCTCTCTTTTCATGCAAGGGAGAACTGAAATTCCTTAGTGAAAGAATTGAAAGAGTTTCAATTTTGGTTCTTCTTCTTCTAAGAAAATCTCCTCCAAATTTTTTCTTCTCCTTTCCCACCAAAGGATTTTGTTAACCTAGTTGTCCTTGAAGAACAAGTGGTAAATCTAATTGGTAGAGGATACTACTACAAGGAAGAAGATAGATTGCTAAAGGAAAAGACTCAAAGGCAAAGGATTTGGATACCAGAAGGAAAGGATAGCGCAGCGAGGATTTAAAGTTGTAGCGAAGGAGTCGGTAACTCCTTTTATCTTGTTCTTGGTTTTATTATCCTTATACCATATCATTTATGGATTAGCATGTTGATTTGGATATATTGCTTCCGCTGCAAGATGATTTCTTAAAAAGTTTTGAAATCTATCGTTTCTCCAAACTAAGCATGCTTTCTTTTTCCGATCCAACAGGCTTAAGGTAAATAAAGTGGGCTTTTAGCCCTTTTAAAGGTTATTTAAATGAAGAAGAAAGGAAATAATTGTGGGGTTGCCGTAAATGAAGAGGAAGCAACTTAAATTACCTAAGTCTTTTAATAGACTTACGAAGATTAAGGGGAAAGGAAGGGAAAGATGAAACTACAACGTTCTTGAGGGCTTAGGTTTAAGTTAAAGCAAAGTCCCTTAAGGCTTTTAAGAAAGAAGGTTACAAAATTTCAAGGAGAAAGCAAGAAGGTGACTTTCGGTCAAGGGAGGGAGAAGAAGAAGAAGAAGAAGAAGAAGAAGAAGAAGAAGAAGAAGAAGAAGAAGAAGAAGAAGAAGAAGAAGAAGAAGAGAGGTAAAGGCTTAGGTTTTTATGCTTTAGAAAGAAGATTTTAAGAGTTTCTTTAAGAAGAAGGGAAGAGAAAGAGCTTAAGCTTTCATTAAAAGCAAGTAGAAAATTCGTGGGTCTCTCTCTAAGGTAAGAAAATTTTCGAAATTTATGGTTTTATGGATGAGTTTTGATGCTAAAAGCTTAGTTAAGTTATGGGTAAAGTTAGATAGGTGTTAATTCATGTTTTCTCTTCCTAAGGATTATGAAGTTTGCTATCTCTTATGCTTATGGGATTATTATGCTTAATGAAGGTTTAAAGAGGCCACTGGAAGTTGAGGAGATGCAAATTAATCAATCCTAGAGCTTAAGGAATTAAGGTGGGTGATTCCTTAATGATTGAGTTAATAGGCAATTTAACGTTTTTATAATAAATGCAAACTAATGCTTTCCAATGATTTAAGAAGTTTGTAAACTTGTATGTGATGTTTCTTGAATGTAAATTTATGTTGGAAATGTTGGCGAAATGATTTGATAAGTGAAAAAGATGGATTTTGTGATTTTGGCAAATTGATGTTTTCAAATGACTTAGAATGTTAATATGAATTACTCTTTGTTATGTGTTTAACTGGTATGTGAAATTCTCTGATTGTGAATTCATGTTAAAATGATGTGAATACTGGTTGTTATGTGAAAAAGACGAGAAATTGTGACTTCGAAAAAAGCTTTGTCATTTTGGCCCAATTATGCGAAAGTAAATTGGTAAAGGCCAGTTACGGCTAATAATTTCGAATTGTGTGAATTATGTGCTTTCTTTGGGTTTGTGGTGGTCCCATCTGAGTCAAGTGCACCTGTCTACCCATAGGCTTCTCCCGCCCACCCGCTAGTGGCCGTGGAGTTCCTCTCAAGGACTCATATCCGTCACAGCTACACATGACCGCTTCGCAGAAATGTGTAGTACGTTCTGTTTCGGATCCACCCGAACCACTTTGTTTGTAAATTTGTGAAACGTTATGTTGTCTTGTGATGTGTTAAATGTGTAAATTCATTGAAGTGATAAATTCTGTGAAAAGATTTGAAAAGTGAAAGTGATTAACGTAACATTGTTTTGAAAATGAATGAATGATTAAATGATGATTTTTGCTTATTTGTCGTTTATTAAGTTGTTACCCACTGAGCCGTCGTGCTCACACCCCATTTTTCCCTTCACAGGCATCGAGCGAGAAACCGAGTCATTGCATCGGGATTAAGAAAATACTCCGATGCATTTTGCTTTTGAAGTGATAATTGAGAAAACAATGCTTTAGGTTGTATTGTGGAGAAATGGTTCTCTTTGTATTTTGGATTTTGCTACTTTCTATGTATTCGGGCTAGAATGCCCTTGAGACTTTGTATTGACTTATTCCATGTAAATGTAAGAGTTTTGAAGTTTAAATGTATCTTATGTATGTTTTGTTAAGAATGTATTGTTGTATGGTTGAGAATGACAAAAAGGAAAGAATGAAATCATGTGACTTTATGGATTGGAAATGAGTACATGCTTAGGAGTGAGATTGCCTTATGGTTTGAGAAATGTTTAGAAGCCTAGGAGTGTGTTGCTGCCATTGGATATTGAGTTTTTATGCAGGTACTTGAGTCGGGATGAATAGAATTGAAGATTATGGTTAGTTGCATAATAGGGGAGGTGCTGTCCAATTTTTCCTAAAATTGGGCAACAACTTCACTTAGGTTTTAGAACACTTTAGAGCTTGAATTAGTTTTTGTGGTCTTCTTGAAGAATGTATAAATTGTTTAGATCTTTCCAATGACATAAAGTTTGTCACATTTGGATTTAAGATGAAAAAGTTATGAGAGTTGAAAGGTTTCAGCCACTGTTGTTAGTCATGAAATTTTGCAGAACATTTAGAGGGGCTTTTCACCCTCTTAGAGACAGTTCTGATTTTTGCTTTCTTCATGAAAAATGTAAATTATCCTTCTATATTTAAAATGAGGTATGATTTGAAATTATTGGAGTTAGGAATAAAAAGTTATGAGATTTGGAATGTTGACAGTTACTGTTCATTGTGTCAAATTACTGTTCCATTGGTTTTTCATTTAGGTTGAAACGTTAAGTGTGTTTTTACCTCCCTTAATGACCGATTTAATTTTTACACCCTTCATGAAGTTTGTAGATCCTTTCTTTATCTTTCCAATGAGGTAAAATGTGATATTTTTTGACTTGTGAGCTAAAAGATATGAATTTTCAAACTTTTGGCATGGTGTATGAGAATTTGAGTTTGGGCTGAAACTTTAAAGCAAATTTTGACCATCTTAATGACTAAAGTAGTTTTTAAATCCTTCTATGAAGTTGTAGAGCTCCCTTTTACCTTTTTATTGATACCAAATTTACGAATTTTAGACTTCGGGAGCAAAAGTTATGATGTTTGTAAATTCTGAAATTTTCCTGCAAATCCAGACTTCATTCTTAGACGTGGCCATGTCTAGTCTCTAAATCTCTTAGACGTGCCCACGCCTAATCTCCGAATGTCCTCCTCTCACTCTTTTGCTTGTAACTTCATCGTTTGGCCTTGGATTCACTCGGTTTTCGAAGCGTTGGTTTTCTAAAAAAAATTTATACCCCTTTTTAGTAAAATGAGAATGTCGAGTTTTGGTCAGACTTTACGGATAGTATTAAAGAGAGTCATTTACGTGATGGTTTTGAATGTAATTCCGTTTTCGGGCGATTTTGTGAGCTATAGAGATCCGATTGAGGCGATTTCTGATTCTAATTGACCTATAAATATGAAATTTCATTTTAGCATAGGATTCGGAATTAGTTATGGGACCTAAGTAAATCATTTTTTTATTGGAGGATAATTATGTTAAATTTATTAAGTTTTGTTCGAATTACGTTAAATTAAGTTCGATTTGAGGTTCCTTCTGGGGTGAGGAATCCCTCCCTCGTGGGATGCGCGTCCAGATGTCACGTAGGACGTCGGGCCCGCCACTCACCAGGGAGGGGTTCCAACATCAAAACCCATCTAAGTATACTTTATATTTAGGTTTATTTCTCACTAAAACCATTGAAATCACAATTCATTTCTCATTGTATCACTTTCAGATTTTTCTCCCAGAAACTGACTTTTTGGTCTACTTTTCTTAATAATTTATACAATGAGAAAAAAAGTAATTTGGCAATACTCCCTTATATAAAATTGTTCCTATATGTCTTATGTTTCTATTGACACCAAAATCACTCAATTTGATTCAATAATTTGGAAGATATGCCCCAAACACTTTCAGACTGTTCATATTTAAAAATAGTGTACTATACACAACTTCTAGCTAGAACTTTAACATCTCAGAGACTGAATCACAATTCGACTTCTTCATATTATTTGTATCCCTATGTCTTTAGTTTATTACAAATTAAAGATCATCTCATTTGGATATCTAGAGAAGAAGTTATGGTCAAAAGAAACAGGACTATCCAGTTTGCAAATTCCTCTAGGGTGGTTAGATCAATTGCAAGTCATGACTACTATTGAGGAGAACAGTAACTTGAAGTGACAAATATACATGACTCTTTGAATTAACTCATGGGTGTGAGAGAGGAAAGTCACAGGGGTGCAGGAGTCACGGGCATGAGAGGAACATGAGTGTGCAAGAGTCATGGGTGTAACAGATAAAGACAAAAATTGGGTGAGAGCACAAGTCAGACCCGTCCCACATTTTTCATTCAATCTCTCTCAATTCATTTCATATGGCTATGATTTCTATTGGAGAGGTATAGCAATGTCTTACGAGTCTAATGGTTCAAGAATCAAGTCATTAGGAGGTCGGACGAAGAAGATATGGTCAAAAGAAGCAAGACTATTCAGTAAAAGAGAAAATCCCAAATGTATGAACGTGCTCAATCCCAAGGGTGCAAATTTCACTTCATCTCCTAAGTCACATCGTGCAAATCCAATTTGAACCTCAAAAGTCACCGTCATGCAATTCCACTTCTTCTTCTCCACCGATATCTCAACTCCTAACCTCCATAACTTTTGATCTAGAATTCCAAATTTTGTAAACTCTATATCAATGGAAAGCTTAAAAAAAGATCTACAACTTATGAAGACAATTTTGTCAAAATCTCAATAGATCAGTACAGTAAACTCATGGAAGTTTCAGATCAAACATTCAACTCTCAACTATTCATTCCCAGAAAATTTCCAGACTTCCATTTTCCAAAATCCAACACTTCAAATTTTTATTTCTAGTCTTTCTACTCCATTTCATTCAACTCATTCACCATAAGTTCATACTACCACTAAATATGCATAATTTAGTCAAGAACCATCAAATGTCAAAAATTTATGGTTCATCCTATTCATGCTCTGTCACCTTTTCTGCATTTTCAACATTTTTTCATATTCTAAATTTTAGTCTCAACTTTTATTTATACACTCATACCCATCTCAGACCATCATTTTGTAACTACTCTTCAACTCAAAAATCATTTTCCCGATCATCTCTAAAGCTTTCATTTACTCTTGTATACACATATGATAATTTGTTGTTTTTGTTATTTTCTATATCTATTTTATCATTGTTTTTACATTAATTGTTGTGGAATTTCTTTAGTTTTTGGTGAAATTGTACTGCTCTGGGTATTTTCCTTGATTTTTGCAGGTTTGTAAAATCACACGGTCTAATCGTGTGATTTTACACGGGCCGTGTAAGTTGAAGTCAGATGCACACAAATTTACCCGAATGTTACACGGGCAGGCCGTGTGAATTCACATGGTCCGTGTAAATTGAAGACAGATGTGCTCAAAGTCACTCGAATGTTACACGGGCAACCCATATGATTTTACACGGCCTGTGTAAAGCTGTTATTTCTGACAGTTACGGAGTTTTTAAAGGGGAAAAGACAGATAAAGGGGGGTGCGGTTTTTGGGACTGAGAGAGAAAGGGACGACTCTTACAGGGAGAAAGGAGAAGATCGAGAAGAAAAAAAAAGAGAACAAAAGATCGACAAAGAGCAATTTGTAGATTGAGAATCAAGATCCAAGAAAAATTGGAGTTCCTTTTTCTTCCTTTTTTCTATTTTTCAATTTCTTCCTTCACGTTGATGTTAATTGTTCATTTAGCTTTTATGATTAATTCAGTTATGGACCTTTAAATTTCTTTATTCTATAATATTTATTTCAGCTTAGGAATTATGTATTAAACCTTATGACTTTATTTCTTTTATTTCAATGTTGATTAAATTTCAATAAAGTCATTTCGTCAATTATTGATCTGATCTGTCTAATCTAGGGTTCTGAATTAAATATGGGTGGTGTTAAACTAAGATTTGAAAAGTGATGTTTAATATCTGAAATGCTAGATTAGATCTAACTGAATGAATATCTAGAAATAGATTTCTTCGTTAGGAGTGCGAGAAGAATCAAAAGGCGTTAATTGGGTTGAATTTGGTTTTTAATCTAAGAAATTGGTTTAAAAATTGAAATCAACACATTGATTACTTCGAAAGAATTGATTGACAACAGTTAGTTAAAGTACCAGATCGGCGAATTATTTCATAAGGAAGTACATGATTTCTTTGTTGGAATGAATTTCTAGAATATTAGTGAAAATTTTGTTTATCGTACATTGCAATTTCCTTAATAACATAACTTTTTTAACTGATTGCTTAGCAAATTTAGGAGGAGTGAATTTAGTAATTTGACCTAGTCCTTGTGGATCGACACTTGATTGCTACAACTAAACCTATGCACTTGCAGAGCCTATCAAGTTTTTGGCGCCGTTGTCAGGGACCTGTGTCAAATATTGAATTTTTCTGAACAGAATTGACTAAGCTTTTCTTATTTCAATTTTTATTTCATTTTTTCGATTTTGGTTACTTGGTATTTATTTCATTCATAAGTTTGTTCACTATCCTTTGTGTTGTTCATGCAGTGGTGAAGCACAAATTATATGCAATTTACTTTCACAGCCCCATTTGACCCAGAGATTGAGCGAATGTACCACCGAAGGAAGAAAAATCGGTTTGAAAATAAGAAGAAAGTGGCAACTTCCAGCTGTAGCAATACAATGGCAGAAGGAGTAGGACCCCGGCTCCGTGATTATGCTGAGCCAGGAATTCAAGAAAACACTTCGGGGATTCAGAATCTGACTGTGGAAGCAAACAATTTTAAGCTAAAACCAGTTCTTATTTCTATGGTGCAACAGTCACAGTCTGGAGGATCACCTGTTGAAGATCCTAATATGCATTTAACAGTTTCCCTTGAAGTTTGCGACACTCTAAAAATGAATGGAGTCACCTCTGATGCTATTCGACTTCACCTTTTTCCATTCTCTTTAAGAGATAAGGCAAGAGCATGGCTTCATTCGCTTCCAGTAGGCTCAATCACCACTTGGGAGGAACTCTCGAGGTCATTTTTAGCCAAGTATTTTCCCCCTAGGAAAACAGCGAGTCTCAAAAATCAAATCTCAACATTCACGCAGAAAGATGATGAAACATTGTATGAAGCATAGGAGCGTTATAAAGAGCTACTTCGGTTGTGCCCGCACCATGGCTTACCATCTTGGATGGTTCTTCATAATTTTTATAATGGATTGCTCCAGTCAATCAGGACCTTAATCGATGCTGCAGCTGGGGGAGCAATTCTGAATAAAACCTATGCGGATGCATATAATCTCATTGAAGAAATGGCTCTCAATCATTACCAATGGTCCAATGAACGAGGAGCGACAAAACGTACACCAGGTAAGTATGATGTTGATGCTCTCACAATTCTTTCTGCTAAAGTTGATGCCATGAATCACAGGTTAGATCGGTTGAATGTTAATTCTATAAGTGCTAGTAGTTCTACCTCTGTATGTGAAATTTGCGGATCTATTGATCATTTATCTGTTCATTGTCAAGCTGGTAATCCTTTTGCCCAAGATCAGAGTAGTGATCAAGTTCATGCCATAAACAATCTTCCTCAAAGACCTCAATTTGATCCGCATTCAAACACTTATAATCCAGGTTGGTGGAATAACCCAAATTTCTCCAGGAGAAATAATCAAAATCCTCCATTTCAGTAAAATGTTAGGCAACCACCTGGATTTCAAAGACCACCTAATCCATCGGGAGATCCAAAATCAAATCTCGAGAGCATGATGGAATCCATGTTACTAGCCCAAAGACAACAAGATGACACTATCAAGCAATTAACTTCTAAGGTAGATTTATTGGCTGCTCATAATAAGTTGCTTGAGAATCAAATAGCAAATCAGGCTAGTTCATCACCCCCTCCACCAGGAAAATTACCTATTCAACCTGAAACAAATCCTAGGGAGCATTGTAAAGCGGTGACATTAAGAACTGGTAAACAATTGGCGGGACCCTATGATCCTAGGAATGAGGTTGCAAAAGAGAGGAATGTTGAAACTCAGGATAAGGGAACAAGGATAGCGATTGAAGAGGATAAAAAAAGAGGGGATGCTGAGATTTCTGAGGAACCAAGTTTACCACCTCCAAAACTTTACACTCCACCAATTCCTTTTCCTCATAGAATGGCCAAAGCTAAGTTGGATGCTCAGTTTGGGAAGCTCTTAGAAGTGCTTAAAAAGTTGTACATTAATATTCCTTTCACTTATGCACTTTCTCAAATGCCTTCTTATGCTAAGTTTCTCAAAGAAATCTTATCTAATAAGAGAAAGTTAGAAGAGCATGAAACTGTTGCTTTGACTGTTGAATGTAGTGCTGCCATTCAAAATAAACTTCCTCCAAAACTCAAAGACCCTGGTAGCTTTTCAATTCCTTGCCAAATTGGTAAAGTTACAATTGAACGTGCTTTGTGTGATTTAGGGTCAAGTGTTAGTTTAATGCCATTATCTTTGTGTTGAAAGGTTGATTTGGGAGAGCTGACACCGATTACTGTTGCCTTGCAATTAGCTTATCGCTCTGTTAAATATTCTATTGGTGTATTGGAGGATGTGCCTATTAAAGTAGATAATTTATATATGCCTGTTGATTTTGTCATCTTGGAAATGGAAGAAGACATCTACACCCCAATCATACTTGGAAGGCCATTTCTAGCTACAGCAGGATGTCAAATAGATGTGAAAAATGGAAAATTATCATTTGAAATTGGTGAGGATCGCGTTCAATTTGATCTTTCCAAGGCTACAAAATTTCCAAGTTTGTCTGATGATTGTTGTAGAATTGACATAATTGATTCTATTGTCAATACTCATTTTTCTAACCGACACTCAACTGATTTTCTTGAGCAATGTCTGATCACTAATGGAACACCAAGTGATGAAATTCCAGAGGTGGCCACGATTGCTAAAGCTTTGGAAAATCTTCCAAAATCCTATACAACAACAAAAGAGCACTTTGAAGTTCTAGCGATGGATCAACAACAATCTGAAGTGAAAATACCTGAGGTAGAACTCAAACCTCTCCCTTCAAATTTAAGGTATGAATTTCTGGGCCCAAACTCTACATATCCTGTGGTTGTGAATGCTAACTTGGATGTTGTTGATACTGAAAAACTTGTTAGCGTTTTAAGAAAGCATAGAAAAGCCATAGGATATTCATTAGATGATCTTAAAGGAATTCACCCTTCTGTATGCATGCATCGAATCTTTATGGAAGATGACCATATGCCTACAATTGAACATCAAAGGAGATTAAATCCTAGTATGCAAGAAATGGTTAAAAAGGAAATCTTGAAACTGCTTAATGCTGGAATAATTTATCCGATCTCAGATAGTAAGTGGGTTAGTCTAGTTCATGTAGTTCCTAAAAAAGGAGGGATGACGGTAGTAACAAATGAAAAGAATGAACTCATTCCAACTAGGACTGTTACTGGTTGGAGAATGTGTATTGATTACCGTAAGTTGAATTCTACAACTAGGAAAGATCATTTTCCTCTTCCCTTCATTGACCAAATGCTAGAAAGACTTGCCAGGAATTCTCATTTTTGCTATCTTGATGGGTACTCAGGATTCTTTCAGATCCCCATTCACCCACAAGATCAAGACAAAACCACATTTACCTGTCCATACGGTACTTTTGCCTATAGGAGAATGCCTTTTGGACTTTGTAATGCCCCTGCTACTTTCCAACGTTGTATGATGGCCATATTTTTTGATTTCATTGAAAATATAATGGAAGTGTTTATGGACGATTTCTCTGTTTATGGCTTGTCATTTGATGTTTGCTTGCAAAATTTATCCAAGGTGTTGGCAAAATGTGAAGAGGCTAATTTAGTGTTGAACTGAGAAAAGTGACACTTTATGGTTCAGGAAGGGATTGTACTCGGTCATCTGGTTTCCAATAAGGGTATTGAAGTTGACAAAGCAAAAGTGGAAGCAATTGAAAATTTGCCCCCACCTACTTTTGTCAAAGGCGTGAGAAGTTTTCTTGGCCATGTTGGCTTTTACAGATGGTTCATTAAAGACTTCTCTAAAATTGCTAAACCTTTAACACGTTTACTTGTCAAGGATATACCTTTTGAATTTAACGAGGATTGTCTGAGTGCTTATTACAGGTTGAAAGAAGCTTTGATTTCAGCTCCATTTATGCAAACACCTAATTGGAATCTTCCATTCGAAGTAATGTGTGATGTCAGTGATCATGCTTTGGGAGCTGTTTTGGGACAAAGACAGGACAACAAGCCTTATGCCATCTACTATGCTAGTCGAACTCTTGACAAGGCTCAAATCAATTATGCCACCATAGAAAAAGAGTTTTCACCTGTTATTTTTGCTCTTGAAAAGTTTAGGTCTTACCTAATTAACTCTAAAGTTGTTATCTTTACAGATCATGCAGCTATTCGGCACTTGTTGAAAAAGAAAGACTCCAACCCACGACTTATCCGTTAGGTATTATTGTTACAAGAATTTGATATTGAAATTAAGGATAAAGCTGGTATTGAAAATGTGGTGGCTGATCATTTGTCTAGAATTACTGTTCCGAATGACAAATGTCCGATTGATGATTCTATTCTGGGAGATCATTTATTGTCTATATCATCTTTGGTAACACCATGGTATGCAGATCTGGTAAATTACATTGTTTGCGGATTATTTCCACCAGAGATCACTTATCAGCAGAAGAAGAAACTCATTTCTGATGTTAAATATTATGTGTGGGAAGAACCATTACTGTACAAATATTGTGGAGATGGTATTTTTCGTCGATGCCTACCTGAAGATGAAGTCCAAAGTGTTATTTACCATTGCCATTCAACAATTTATGGCGGTCATTTCGGTCCAGATAAGACAGCTTCCAAAGTTCTCCAAGCAGGATTTTTCTGGCCCACTTTGTTTCGTGATGTACGGGAGTATATAGCTACATGTGACAATTGTCAGCGGATGGGTACTATTTCAAGGAGGTCTGAAATGCCTCAAACTGGTATACTTGAGGTTGAATTGTTTGATGTTTGGGGTATTGACTTTATGGGACCGTTTTCTAAATCCCATAACAATCTCTATATTCTTGTAGCATTGGATTATGTTTCGAAATGGGTAGAGGCTGTTGCGACTTCCACAAATGATTCTAAGGTTGTCATCAAGTTCTTAAAGAAACATATCTTCTCTCGTTTTGAAATTCCAAGGGCCCTATTGAGTGATAATGGTACCCACTTCTGTAATAAACCCCTTGAGAGTCTTTTACCAAAATATGGTGTTTATCATCGGATTGCTACACCTTATCATCCTCAAACAAGTGGACAGGTTGAAGTTTCTAATCGCGAAATCAAGAGTATTCTGGCAAAAACAGTCGATAAGTCACGGAAGGATTGGTCCTCAAAACTTGATGATGCTCTTTGGGCTTACCGTACAGCTTTTAAGACACCGTTGGGAACTACACCTTATCGGCTTGTGTTCGGCAAAGCATGTCATTTACCAGTAGAATTAGAACATAAAGCCTATTGGGCTATCAAAACTTTCAAATTTGATATGAAATCTGCTAGAGAACAGAGAGCCATGCAGTTGAATGAGTTCGACATTTTACGATTGGAGGCTTATGAGAGTTCTCGACTCTACAAGGATAAGACCAAGCTATGGCACGACAAACATATTACCAAGAAAAGGTTTGTCGAAGGTGATTTAGTTTTGTTATTTAACCCTCGTCTTCGTCTTTTTCTAGGTAAACTCAAGTCTCGATAGTCTGGTCCATTTCAAGTCCTACAAGTGTTTCCTTATGGCGCAGTTGAGGTTTGGAGTGAAGTTTCTGGGGCTTTCAAAGTTAATGGACAGCGTCTAAAGCCCTACTTCATTGGTCATCCATTAGGTGCCACCACGACGTTGGCACTTTCCGAACCACATCAATGTTGATCTACTATCCTGCGCCTCGTTGACACTCACAATGCTGCCATTCAGGACATGACAACTGCATTCAAATTTTGGCGCCAGTCATCTGCCTCTCCAGGTAATCCACCACCGCCTCCTTCTCCCTGATTGTTTTTCATTAAGGCCAATGTTTTGTCTTAGCATAGGGGAGTTTAGTCATGTTTAGTTTAGTTACTTCATTCTTTTGTTCCATTATCTTTGTGTCGTTTTAATTGTCTGTCTTCTTCTTTAATTCATTTGCATTTTTATCTGTCAATTGTGAACTCCTTTGGAAATGGTGTACGCCAATTCATAACTAGGTTTAGCTCCTTTAACTTGAAAATGTATTACTTAATTTACCTACTGGATAACCCTGTTACTGCTTCTTTTCTGTTACTGGAGAATCGTTTGCTTACCTTGTTTTTTTTTTAATTTCATTTCATCAGTAAGTAAAAAAAAAGAAGACCTGTGTGAACACCAATATTAACTGAGGTTGGTGGAATGGCACCATCTTCCCTTAAATTCTTGAATGTATGGAGTTGCTAGTATTGGAAGGAATGTCCCCTTTTTGGGCCATTTTAAATTTCCGAGCAATCACACACCTTTGGTTTACCAATTCTAGCCGGCATAAACGACACGGCGTTTGTGCTCCTTAAGTGGCTTATGTATGGAGTAGCTAGCAATTGGGAGAGTTAAGTCCCTTATCGGGCCATTTCATAACTCGAACAACCGAGGGCTTAATTGGTCTTTGTTACCCCTTTGAGATGCATGTTACTGGGGAAATACCTAATGAGGTACCCCTTTGAGACATGTGTTACTGGGGAATTAGAAAATGGTTTACTAAAGTGGTAACCAAGCGCTCCTTTGAGACAGAAATGACAGTGAGGGGGATGATTCTACTTTTTATTAATGTTCATTATGTAAATTGACTCTTTGAGCTAAACCTAGTAGAGATTGTGAGTGATGAACCATTCCTCGGAGTGAATAGTTGCCTCAGTAACATGCTGCATTTTGTTTTGTTTGAATTGATGTTATTTTGGTCTCTTACTTTTATGTTTTTAGTTTATTTGCTTGAGGACAAACAAACGTTTAGCATAGAGGAGTTTGATAATTTGTTGTTTTTGTTATTTTCTAGATCTATTTTGTCATTGTTTTTACATTAATTGTTGTGGAATTTCTTTAGTTTTTGGTGAAATTGTACTGCTCTGGGTATTTTCCTTGATTTTTGCAGGTTTGTAAAATCACACGGTCTAAACACGGGCCGTGTAAGTTGAAGCCGGATGCACACAAATTCACCCGAATGTTACACGGGCAGGCCGTGTGAATTCACACGGTCCGTGTAAATTGAAGACAGATGCGCTCAAAGTCACCCGAATGTTACACAGGCAACCCGTGTGATTTTACACGGCCCGTGTAAAGCTGTTATTTCTGACGGTTACGGAGTTTTTAAAGGGGGAAAAGACAGATAAAGGGGGGTTTGGGACTGAGAGAGAAAGGGACAACTCTTACAGGGAGAAAGGAGAAGATCGAGAAGAAAAAAAAGAGAACAAAAGATCGACAAAGAGCAATTTGGAGATTGAGAAATCAAGATCCAAGACAAAATTGGAGTTCCTTTTTCTTCCTTTTTTCTATTTTTCAATTTCTTCCTTCATGTTGATGTTAATTGTTCATTTAGCTTTTATGATTAATTCAGTTATGGACCTTTAAATTTTTTTATTCTAGGATATTATTTCAGCTTAGGAATTATGTATTAAACCTTATGACTTTATTTCTTTTATTTCAATGTTGATTAAATTTCAGTAAAGTCATTTCGTCAATTATTGATCTGATCTGTCTAATCTAGGGTTCTGAATTAAATATGGGTGGTGTTAAACTAAGAACTGAAAAGTGATGTTTAATATCTGAAATGCTAGATTAGATCTAATTGAATGAATATCTAGTAATAGATTTCTTCGTTAGGAGTGCGAGAAGAATCCAAAGGCGTTAATTGGGTTGAATTTGGTTTTTAATCTAAGAAATTGGTTTAAAAATTGAAATCAACACGTTGATTACTTCGAAAGAATTGATTGACAACAGTTAGTTAAAGTACCAGATCGGCGAATTATTACATAAGGAAGTACATGATTTCTTTGTTGGAATGAATTTCTAGAATATTAGTGAAAATTCTGTTTATCGTACATTGCAATTTCCTTAATAACATAACTTTTTTAACTGATTGCTTAGCAAATTTAGGAGGAGTGAATTTAGTAATTTGACCTAGTTCTTGTAGATCGACACTTGATTGCTACAACTAAACCTGTGCACTTGCAGAGCCTATCAGCATACATACATACATACATACATATATATATATATATATACACACAATGAAAAAATAAAGCACATCACCTTTTTTCATAATTTACCTTCTAAACTAATCGCATACACCATTTCATTTCTATTTCAAACTCCAAAAATTATTTATACATCACCTGATCACTAACAATGCATCAAATACTAAATAACACTGTATCCTTATTTTTCATCCCATTAACACAATGTTCATAAATATATGCGTAAATCCCATGTTCATGCAAATGACAGTGATTTCATCGAATTTATCTCATAAATCCACAACTCTAAAGGATTTACTCAATAATTACTTGCTGAAATTTCCAAGATCTTTAATTATCCCGAAGCTCTAACTTTATGCAACTTTGCGTATCTCATTGAATAAGTTGACCAGCTTCGGTTTTTTCTTAGGGTAGAAGAAACAAATAGCAAAGTGGAAGATAATGTGGGATAAGGAAGAACAAGGTTAACTCTCAAAAGGAGTTTGATGAAAAACTCTGTGTAAGGAAGAAATGTGAAGAAGAAAGCTATGAAGAAGATATTTTTAAGACAAAACAAATAGTGTGTTTGTCTTTCAAGGTTAAAAGAAACGTAGCTTTAAAACTTAACTTGGCAAGTGACATTTGTCACTTTCCCATTTGTCCAATTCCTAAGGCTTTAACTAGGTTCTCACTTAACTAGTTTAATCAAATTCCAAATTTTGCTCCAATTGACCCTAATCTTCCGCTGACATTTTCTCAAAAATTCTAAAATCATCAATGAAATTTTTTTAATATTATTAAACTTTTATTTCTATATCCATTCATCAATTTACTTGCTAAGTAACATTTTTCCTAGTCCAATAATACTCAATATTTTTGAATAATTTCCCCAAAATTCACCAAAAATTTCTAAATCAATACATATATTCTCCACATCAATTTTTAATACTATAAATTCAAAATTCTCACATATCCACCTTTATAAACAATTATACCTGGAATTATTCATGAATGCATATACGACTAGTTTCATGTGCAAAAATTTTCACTATTTATGTGTATATGTATGACATATTATGCATGAGCATGAAAATGCATTTCTAATCTCTCATTAATCTTTCATGTACCATATTTAGGGTTCTAACCCTTAATATGGGAACGATATGTTACATCAAAGATAAACCAGGGACCTGAAGTAGGTTTAGTTGATGGAGTTGATGCTAGTGGTGATGAAGTTTTGAAGGGTTCAGTTCCTATAGACTCAACTTCACTGATTTTTTACTCAACTTCAGTAGGTTGAGGCATGGTCATCATGATCTGAGCTAGATTAGATAGATCATCTAATTTCTCATACTCATCATAAGATGGTTCAAATAGTTCGAAATATTGTTCATCAGCGGTGTGTTCAGAAATATCAAAATGTTCAGAGGGGCATTCTTCGATATAGGAAGAAGAGTTGTTGGGATAAGAGTTGCTATTAACTCTGTTTGAGGAGCTTTATCTTTGCTATTAGATGGGGAAGGTTGACGCTTTTATGGTGAAGAAGATGGAGTTCTGATTTGTAAAGGTTTATTCCACGAATCAACTAATTTAGTATATGAAGGTGAAGGTTCAAAAGACTAATTAGGTTTAGATTTTGAAGGTTTGGATTTGGCATATTTGGGTTTAGGTGCTTAAGGATGGATATGTTGTTTGATTAAAGGATAGTTCATTTTGAATACCTTTTCATAATCAGCAGCTTCAGGGTATATTGGCGAAGAATAGATGGGTTGGATAAGATATGTTAGAGTAGGAAAAACAGGTTTGACAACCAGAAAAGATGTGGGATAGGCTCTATAAACAGTCTTGGACTGTTCCTTTTGCATATCATCTTCCATTTTTTGAAGGATTTCTTTCACCTTTCTCATTCCTTGCTCCTTAATGGTGAATTCAAGGCTAAAATACTGAGTAGCAATGTATCAGTGAAGATCTACATTTAATTGGGTTAGCAGAGCTTTATGAGATCTATTTAAGCTTTGAACTTTAGTAGAGATTTCATCTAGTCATTGGTGAGTAGCCTGGGTATGTTGAGTTAAACCATCAAGTTTAGAATCAAACAATCGAAAGGCTTTGCTTCAAGCCACAACATTGTCAGTCCGCCAATTGAGAGTTTCATCAATAGGATTTGAAAGCATTGTTTCATGAGCACTCATGCCAGTGGCACGAATATATGGGTTAGAGACAACCCTTTATTAATAATTTATATGTCTCTCTATGGGAGAAAATTCTTCCTCATAGGGATTAACCATCATGTACAGAATTGGAGAGGGTGAAGGAATAAGAGATGGAATAATTGGTTGAGGTCTATTAGAGATTAACTCTGAAATGTCAACAACCTTGAACAATGCTCGAACACTTTTGGGTCATGTTCTTGGATTCTCAATCCAAGGTCCAGGATTATCATCATGATCCTTATGTTGATAGTGGAATTGTTGAGTAGGTTGACAATTATAGATCTCCGTTCTTTTGTTCTTCTTCTTCTTTCGTTGCCGATTATAAAGCTCATCATTATCACTATTTGATTCATAGTTCAGACATACTTCATATTTTGGTTCGTACATAGAGGGATATAATCCCAAACAAATTGTCCACAATGGTGGCTAAAATATACAAGTTCTCTATCTGATTTGAAATAATGGATCGGAAGTCCATCTTTACCTCCTTATATAGAACATTGGTTAAAACATCAAAATAGGACCATATGTAGTTGAAGGTCCAGGTTGATCTTTTGTAGGCTAGGTGTAAATAGATCTGATTAAGTCATCTCGAACAGTTTGAGAATTGGAGGAGTTGTGGTGTGGAAGGAATGCCTATGGTGAGTATAGAACACTTTTTGGTAGGTAGGGATCCATTCAATCGACATTAGCTTTTCAAGCTCCATCGGTGGTAGTTGCTTTGAAATTTGAATGATGTTATTTTGTTCATGAGCTCTATCTGCTATCATATAAAAGGCATTTAAAGTAGAATTGGGAAAATTCAGATCTATGGCATGATTATCTAAACGGCAGATCATCTGATGGTATAGAGTGTCCATAATGACTATAGGATCTTATTATGCTCCAGTGATTTGGATCTAAACTTTAAGTCGTTCAAATAAAGTGAGATAATCTAACCTAATATTGAAATCAGGAGCGATGGTGGGGATGATACTTCCATTGTTAAGGGTAGTTAGCAAATTACCAATTAAGTCATTTTGGTACGTCACATAGGCAATCTAGAAGAGATATCCTGGTTGTAGCAGGTATTCCCTTTCTTCCAAGGAGAGTAAAAACAATACAAATAGTTCCAATATGAAGGTATGTGTAACATCCCATCATCGATCGGAAGGGTAAAATAGTAATTTGGAATGGGTTAAGAGTGAGTAAACTAGTCTCGGCATGTTCATGCATAATATGGCCTCCATATATGCATGCATTGTAATTTTTGCATATGCACATGATTGTAGATGCATTCATGACATTTCCTAAGCATATGTGTTTCTGTGAAAATTGTGTTATTTGTGCTTGAAAAATTAATTGGGGTGAATTTTGTGTGTTTTACATTTTGGGAGAATTTTGAAATTTTATGGAATTTTTCGAGAAAAAGTTTGAATGAAAAAATTGACAGTGGTGATCGATTGGATTTCCGGTACCAAAATGACTGTATAATGGCACAGAAACCTTGATACATGATTTTAGGATTTATTACTTTGAGCCATTAGAATTTGAGAGAAATTGGGTAGAAATTGAAAGAAATTAAATGAAGCAAATGGGAGATTGATATGTGGCAAGTGACATGTGTCACTTGCCTAGCATGCCATGTTTTATTTCATTAAAAGAAAACAACAAAACCTCCTTTTAGTGCATTCTCGATGCTTCTTTTAGGAAGAGGTAAAGCTTTTGAAATTAAAAGCCTCCATCCTTCTCACCAGTAGCTTCCTTTCTCTTCTCCTTCTTCTTTGGTTTCTCCTCCTTCTTTGAAATTACTACTCTCCTCATCTACCTAAAGGGCTTCCTTAACATATATCCAAGCCTAAGCCTCCTACACCCCTTAAAAATTGTGATTTTCGATAGGTGTAAAGTGAGGTGAAGGAATTGGTGTTAGTTGGAAAATTAAAGATTTGAAGTTTGTTAGGTAAGACTTTGTGTTTATATTCTTTAATTTGGTAGTTAGAAGCATTAATTATACTTTATTGTGTATTAATTGCATGAAGTTGTGCTTTGACTATATGGATATGTTAAGTCTTTGATTGATTGATGATTGGTGAATGATGAATTAGAAGTTAATAAATGAGATGAATTAAGTTGTTTTGGATGGATAGTATTGTTGTTAGATGAGTGTTTATTAATGGGAGATGGTTGAGTATGAGTGCCGTGATTTTGTGACTTTATGTTCAAGTGAAGTTCTTGATGAAAATTTGGTTGCATGAGTGACTAAATTGGATGCTTATTGATGTAGGAATGTTGATGGAATGAATGGAGTTGAGTTTAGTATGAAATCTGGAAATTGTGACTTTGTGTAGGTTTCAGATTTTGCTTTATAACTTTTGATATGGTTGTCCAATTGAGCTGAGGTTTGTTCTAAATTAAACTTAAGAAGTATGACTAGATTTCATATGAAGAAAGATTTGCCCAATTCTGACTTTAAGGATTTTAATTTTGGCATGCAAAGTGAATTGTGAGGTGCTGTGTGAACAGTACCCGAGCTTGATGACCTGAAACTTTGATGCATTTTTCTAAATTGATGTAGGGTGAATTGGTGAAATTGGTCTTAATAAAAGTTGAAGATTTTTGTGTTAGCTTTCTAACGCCACTAAGTATGATATTTTTTGATGTGTACATTGAGAGTTATGGTCTGTTAATATTCAAGTGGAAATTCAGCCTTTGTTGTGCAAGGCTCTAAGTGAATAAGTTTTGGGCTGTTTGTGTTCTGATATTTATTTGGGACTGTAAATGGGGAAATTGGCTTAAGTAATATTCTGGAAACTTGTAGAGAATTGTTGTAGCTTTCTAATGAGATATTTTATGCGAATTTATCATATCTGGATTGAAAGTTATGAATTTTTCAATTTCGGATATGCTTTAGGTTTTATGCTGTTTGAACAAGTTTAACAGGACAGTCATATTAATGGACAAATTTGAACTAGTTAGTGAAGGAAATTGTCTCTGAGCCCTTCATAAGAAGTGTAACTTGTTATCTGATCTTTTCAGGGACATAGAGCATGTAATTTTTCGAACATGGGATTGAAAGTTATGAAATTTGGAAAAATGTGTTGCTGTTGAGAATGATTTGGATAGGCTAAAGCTTTGATTGAGAAATTGAGTTGTTTAATGAGGGATTTGGCTTTCAATTTGTTCATGAAAATTGTAGCCCTTGTTTTTCTCCTTTGATTGACATAAATTTTGGAATTTTTAGCTAAGGGGATAAAAAGTTATGATTTTTGGTATAGTATTGAACTGTTGTGGTAATTTTGTAATTTGGCAGAAGTTTTGAGTGCAGTTTTGACACCCTTAGGGGTGAAATTGGATTTTTCACTCTTCATGAAACTTGTCAGGTCTTCTGAGAACTTTCCAACGAGACCAAATTTGGAATTTTTAGACACTTGTGTAAATAGATAAGGGTTTTGAAAGAGGAGAAGGTAGTTAGTGAAAATTAAAAATTTGGAAAAAAGAAGGAAATTTGGGATTTATGTGACCTAATTATTTCTTTGTCAATTACTTTCGCATCCAACGTCCAATTAACCTGAATTTTGAGGCATCGGATTCGTATAATATTTAATTTCTTTTATTTGTAAAATTGGGAATTTTTAGAGCCAAAATTGACGGGAATTGGTTAGGTCGAAGTGAGGGGTCCAGGTAAGGATTTTCCTAAGCCGTGTTTTATTTATAATTGGACCTATAGAGGTCCGAATTGAGTGATTTCGGTGTCAATGGGTTTCTAATTTTTGGAGGAAAATTTGATGACGGGAAATTGTGTAATAGTGTCGGAAATGTCACGAACATGCATTGTACACATTTAATTGTTACATGTGCATTATTAAATATTTCTGATTGCCAATTTGGTAATGTTGGATATTTGGACTGTTTTAGAGACGCATTTGGAACGTCATTTCACAGACGTTGCCGAGACTTCCAGGCTTTAGCTTCGGAAGCAAAGGTGAGTAACCTAGATGGTTTCTCAATTATTAATTGTTTATAATTTTGCACTTATAAAACTGTGGAGAATAATGGTGGGATATTGCTTAATTGTGAATTAGGACGTAAGGTCCGAGTACTGGAAAAATATGGTATAGAAGTGTCATGGGTATGTGAAATTGTCATTGTGTTTTAATGTGAAATATTGTGAATAAATTGTCGATTGTGATATATGAATATGTGAATAAAGTGATTGAACTTTAGCATAAATGAATATGTGCATGATTGCAAAATCGATTAATGATAGTTGGACCGAGAAAGCGACCACGCTTTGAGCTATAAGCTCAACAATTAATGAGCCCTTAATGGGACAGATTTGAGCTATAAGCTCAACGATTAATGAGCCCTTAATGGGACAGCTTTGAGCTATAAGCTCAACGATTAATGAGCCCTTAATGGGATGATTTTAGCTATAAGCTCAACGATTAATAAGCCCTTAATGGGACAGCTTTGAGCTACAAGCTCAACGATTAATGAGCCCTTAATGGGGCGGCCCGAGCCTATGGCTCAACGATTGATGTGCTCTTATGGAGACAGATTCAGCGCCGGTCACAACACTGAAATAAATTGAAAAGAATGTTACATGCTGCTTTGATTGATCTATTTGGTTGAACGAAAGGCAAAATGCCATATACTGATATGATAATAGTCATGGGATACTTCTGATTGTGAATTATGAAATAACTATATTATGCTTGAGTGTTGGGTGATTTCAATTAGTTAGGGATGTCTAATCGTATGAAATGTATATAATTGTCTATGCTCAAGTAAAAATTGTGAAATGTGATCAAATATGCAACAATGTAAATATATGATATGTGAATTGATGTGTTGCATGAATTGAGTGAACCATCGATGATGGTTTCTCACTGAGTTCGCAAAACTCACCCAAAATTTGCAATTATTTTTCAGGACTCAGAAGAATACCCCGTTAAGCAACGGGCGTATGACATCCGCCGTTAATGAAATAGAAGTAGTCGGGATCGGTTAGCATCTGCATTAGTGTATTTTTTTATTTTCTAAAATTTTGTATTAAGATTAGGTCAATTTGTAAAGTCAATAGATGAAATAAATTGTATGCATAAAAAGGCCCCGAGGCTATTGAATAGTTTATGTAAATTATTTTCGCATAAATTATAATATGTATGTGTATGTGGAAAAAAATTTGTACTGAGTGATGTAACACGCCACCCTCACGAGGCACGGACTCAGATATCACCATTAATGTCGGGTTCGGGTCATGCGGGAGTGGGGTGTTACAGTATGTATGGTTCTGCTTTCTCTAAAGAGATGAGCTACTTGGGAATCTTGAGCTACACATACTGCTCTATGATAGTAGCTTTTAAACCACATTATTCCAGATAGAAACTTTGGATGATTTCTTTAGCTTTCAGACGGTGTGTGGAAAGGATAGTTCTTATATTTTTTGTCCAAAAACGATCACGAGAATAAATGTTGTTGAGACCAAGAAAAGGTTTTAAAAATATCTAAAATATGACTTTATTCAAGAAGATGGGTTATTTCTACAAGGTATTCTATACGATTAAATAATGTTTCACACTAGAAGGGAGATTGGCAGTAGAAAGGGTAGATGAAATATGAATACGGTCACTAGGTAGAGATTTTTCACTCATGACTATGAAAGACTCCTTGCTCAGTCTCATCAAGAATATTGTTGTCACAATCAATAACACTTATGACTCTGATTACTACCCTTAGTCAAAGGGTCACGGGGAACACCAAATTTTGTGCTTATGAACAAATACCATTAGAGATCAAGGATAAACAAAGCAAGGTTGTAGTGTAAATTCTAGTTATGTTGGTCGAGACACGAGCCCTTTTTTTCAACGGGAATCAATTCTCAAAGCTTAACTTTTAGGAATCTTACACTCCTAATCTTTCCCAATTAACAACGACCTCAAACATAATATATGGTCTAATCCAGAAATCTCAAGAAGAGGCATCTTGAGATGAGGCATCTTTGGCACGGTCCCAAGTTAAACGGACAACTTTAAAATTCCGATAATATTACTAAGATTTAACAATTACATACTTGATAACGACATCTCTTTATAGATAGACTACCCATAAATATACTAAAATGGAGAGAGCAAAACAGAGGGTGTGTGTCTGTAGAATGGAGTAGCGGAAAGGTGTAGCTAATTCGTCGTGCACCTTTGGCTCCTCCATTTCTACTCCAAAACGACTCTACAAATTGGCAAAAAGAGTACAAGCAGAGGTAGAGACACCTGTTACCGAATTTCCACTTTAGTTGCTTAATAACACTTGGTTCCAGTTCCAGATTTGAGTTCCCATATGTAGAATCTGCGATTATCGTTCTCCACCTGTAGAAGAACGCTACTTGATATGTAATGTTCTATGCTCCACGTGATATGGCTCGTTAAGAATGTAGATCAAATTAATAAGTATAATATTTTGTACAAATAAATGATTATTTATTAAATTGTTATAATTTTAAAATTTTATAGTGAATTAAATATATATTAAGTCTATGTTAAATAATTATATTTTGTAGAAAAGTTGTGAGTTAATTTTAAAATAATTTTATTTTGTTATGGATATATATTTTATAATAACTCTTAATTTATTGTAATATTAAATAATAAGCAAATTAGTACTCATATATTTATATTCAATTTTAAATTTTAAGTTCAAAATAAATAAATTTCAAATTAAAATTTCCTTTTTTTACTTAATATGATTTTTTTAGGAAGAGTGAAATAGAGAAAACGTGTTTAGTATATTTTTACAATATTCTGTTAAAATTATAAAACTGTCAATAACCTTATAATATGATATGAGATGAAGAAAAGTATAATAATATAAATATAATAATCACTATAAAAGTTAGATCTATAATTTTAATAAACATACGAAATTTAACAGAAGTCTTATGTTATAAACCTAAAATACCTAATTTTATATATGAATGTTACTTTTAAACTTTCATGTCATATTTTAATTTTTATAAATATTATTATTTTCTAATTTTAAAATTAAATTCGCTTTTGAGTTTAGAAATATGCAGAAAAACGATAATAACTTTATCATAAATTTATACTTTTAATAAATACAATAATTTTTATAAATTTTCATTAAATTATTTTAATATCATACTTATTAATTTTTATAAATAATAATTACATTCACTAAATACTGTAGATCCTTAATGTGTATATATTTTAATTATCAATAAATATTTATTTAATATAAATTCCTTAACAGTGCAGCTAATTTCAGTGTGTAAATATAAAAATTGCTTAGATTGTTACTGACTGTTATATTAATTAACATTGTTATTTAGATTGCAGTGTTATGGTTTTTCTTAATAATTTGAAATTGATTAGATTGTTTGATTAAGCTTTCCATTTTTCTTAAATAATGATAGCCAGTTTCACACTGTATATCTGGAATTTATTCAATAGTAAACCCCTTCTCCTAGCTTTCTTAGCTTACCAGATAGTTTACAACTTTACATGCAAAATAAGGATTAACACGTAGTCTCATGGTAATGGACAAACTATAGAGAAAATATATAAAACCAATCACCAAAATAAATCAAAATACGCCCCTCGTATGGCTAGAGCCTGAGTTCTCCCCCTCTCGATTTACATTTGATTTGAGAGTCCAATTCTGTCCAAAAGACCACCTGCTTTTACGTCGATCGTTTTATATGTTATATATTATAATGACAAAAACAAACACATCCTATTCATCAACTGCGTTGACTGGAAGTGAACTACTCTCTTTAGCATCTTTATATTCATACTCTTCTTGTCACAGGTTACCGATTCTTGTCAGTTGACTATCAATGGAGAAGATTCTTATTCGGGGAACCAGGAACGAATGGTGTGAATCCTCTTCCACCAAATACAGGACGCATGAATGCGTTGTCAAACTTCCGCCAGTAGTAATGCACGGTGTTAGTCGGGGTGGTGAGGAGCATGCGCAGACTCATTGGCCGTGGAACATTGTGGTCGCCACCAGAGTCAGATTCTGCATCATGGCCATTTACTAGAAGTGGTATTGTAAGAGTCTTCGGAGCTGCAGAGTCAGAAGGTGCTGTGCTGTTCGTGTGTTTCTGAGAGAGTAGCCACCTTATAAGTGGCTTCGTCACTATCCCAATAACCTGATAAAGCATGAATGAATATTCAGCATCAAGTTATCTGAACGGTACAGAAACTTTTGCGCATTAGATACGAGCGCTTCCTTACCACCGTGCTAAAGAGAACGATTGATATGGTGCTGGTGATCAAGATAGCATTTCCTTTAAGTTTGGTATGTCCCGACATTGTAAACTGCAAGAGTATACAGCAAAAACATAATAATTTTTGCAGTCTCCTGACCATCGGTTCCATTAATGTTTACAAAGTAAATTAAATTAAAGCAAACACGGACTAATTCTATGCTCCATTGTTTACCTTGTTATATGCTAGTGCAATAGATACGGCTCCTCGCATGAGTCCAGCCCACCATATAATGATCTGTTGAGGGAGAAAATTAACAACCCATTCTTCCTCTTTATGATCATGAGAAACATTAGCAATAAGATGAATAATATCCATACCTGCTGTTTGAATCCAATCTTTTCATTTCCAGATTTCCTTGTTAGATTGGATAATAAAGACAAGGGAAACACGAAAGTTGCTCTGCCAACCAGAACTAGTCCAAACAGTATTGAACTCACACCAATTGATGTCCCAGGACTGTTGGAATTTGATACATGACAAATGGTCACAGGAATTAAAGGCTATTACCATGTCCAATTATAATCTCAAAAGGATCGCAAAAATTAGACAGTGTGTTTCTAAGCTATTGAAGACGGGAAGATGCAAATTCATTATGCATAGAAAAAGAATTTTAACAATGATGATATAGACCTGTAGTATTACCTTTTCTTGACGACCGTCCACTTCTCAATGTCTAAAGCATCCATACCAACATAGAGGAATATGAAAATTTCTGAGATAAACGACAGTGTTGCAAATGCATGTCTGCATAAAAATAAGTAAAGCAGAGGAGATTTATTAAAATTACATCTAAATTGCACAAGTTGGAGGAAGATAAGTATGTGAAGCATAATGTATTTTGATCTTCCAAAACAGTTTATATATAGGTAAAACATACTTGGTAGTGACTCTTGAACTCTCAGTTATATTGTGCCAGGTATAGTGTGACATTACGATACCACAGAAGAAAACTGTGAGAATTCCACTTAGATTGAGTATCTGAATTGCAAGTTGTCCAAGAACATAATTAGCAATGGATTCACAAAATTCAAAATCGTAGATTGCTTGATGGCTCCTAAAAAATTCATACCTCAGCCACCATATATGAAAGATACGCCATGAGAATCATGAGAGCAACTTCACGATCAGTAGAGTGCCTGAAATTATACATAATTAAGCTAGTTTGTTTTCAAAAGGAAAAAGAGGGTGATGCAATGGGAAAGTAATCCAGCAAAATATTCATTGAAAACCATTAAGTACCTGCCAAAGTACAACTTCTTAATCATGTAAGCACTCAACAATCCAACCTGAGAGTAAAACAAAAAACAAGTGTTGTAACATATATGCATTGGTTGCATCCATGGCTTCAGGAAGGTTAGGAATACTTTAAATAATAAGAATAAAGCTTGATGAAGAAAGACAAACATGACAGTTTAAGCAATTCATCTCTAAAGCTCCACGACCACCAATCTCTAACTTGAATTTTAGGTTGCAACTGAATCTAAATTTCTTAAAGATGCTAACAACTAAATATCAATGTCAGAAGTTGGAATTAATGGCTTTGAATGCCTAGTTTCACCACTCTTACGTAGCCATTTTCTGGTGAAATATGGACTTTCCAAGTAAATATAAATCCTGAAATTGCATACTCAACAAGAACCAATAGTAGAACTTTCCCCAGGTATAAGTGAAGAGTGGGAAAGAACTGTGAACAAACAGTAAGAAGGCACTGCCGATGGGAGTTTTGGAGATGAAGGGAATGAACTTACCACCACTCCCAGTAATGTGCTTGTCATGAACAGGTACAAGAAGTTCCCCAACAACTGAATTGCTATGCTTGAGGTGATATGAGAGAGGTCAAACCGTTGGATGGCATTGAACAGCACAACAGCTGTAGCATCATTTACCACACCTTCTCCAAAGACTATACTGTACAGTAAAGGTGTCTCTTCCTGGTTAAGGATCTGGCATATCAAGTATAAAACTCAGCAACAAAATAAAATTAAGTTTATTGTCTTCTGAGCCTAACGAATAAAGCCTGGAACAAATGCATATACCTGCAAGGCACAAACAGAATCTGTGGCTGAAAAGATTGCTCCAAGTGCTAAAACAAGGAAAGGGAAAGCAACAATATTAAGAACAGACCAGTAGAAGTGCGATTCAATTCATGGATTATTCCATTAACTATTTTTCTTCTTTAAGATAGTTCACTGACGTTGATAAGTGTCAAATCCAGAGAATAAATTAGCATAAGGTTCTATAGGAAAGGACTAAATCCAAATTAAAAGGGCATTTCGACTGCAAAATCACCAACTCTGGAAATGAGACGAAAGCTAAATTTTGAGGAGAGACATATACCAAGATAATCTACCGTCTCCAGTACACCAACATCAAATTTTTTGAACAACTGCGCTGCACCTGAATCAATGATCAAAAGGTTACCAACATAGTAATAAATCAAATATCTTCATTTCTAATGGTAGAATAAACATAAATTCATGATGCATTCGTGGGTAAGACCTACGCAAGGCGCAAGAAAGGTGGCAGCTGATTTAGTGGAGGCAACGAAAAGGGTTGCGGATAAGGCAGCCCAAAACCATTATAATTATTCAGTATTTTCAAACTTTTAGTTATTATGTTCTCTATTTTAGTTGTGATTCTATTTTAGACTTTATACCTAATTAGGAGTCCTAGTTATTATGTTTCCTAATTTAGTTGTGATTCTATTTTATACCTTATACCTAATTAGGAGTCCTAATTAGGGTTAATGTTTGTTATTTTAAACCCTATTTAAAGGGACTGCTGAGAATAAGAGGAATTAGCAGAATTTTACAAAAAAAATCAGTGTTATAGCGAAGCTCGTCCTCCCTCGGCTGTCATCATAGGTTCGCTAGTGGAAGGGGAGAACACGGCTAAGGGAAAGGAAGTAAGCTTCCCCGTGTCTCGAACCATGACTAGATCCTTTGCTAGGGCCCTTATCAATTCACTTCTTAAGTTTCATAATGCTCACTTCTTCCTCTTTACCAATTTGCAGGCTTTCTCAAACAAAGCAAATTAAAATATGCACAGCATCAAAATCCAAATTGTCAGTTTGAAAACTCAAAACTTTGAAAGTCATCAACATGTAGATTATACATTTATGTCTGTATACAATTGTTTTGTGCAGTCTTTATCTACTCATGTTGAATTACTGAGAAACAATCTATTTAACAAAACCTCACAGGATATAGCATAACAAGCATCTATTCTCCATCCAAATGACTTGAAGAACTATTACACTACAAGATACAGTACTTCAAGTACTTGTGATTGTATGTTTATTTGGCATGCAAAGAGAAACTGTAAACACCAGCATCATTCCAGAATTCAAATGAGAAGTTAGGCCACATACAAAATATATAGGATATATTCAAAATTCCAACAAATATGCAACTTCAATAAGAAAATCACCGCGAATACTAAGCACTAATTGGAACACACCTATTGATATAATAGCAAATGATATCAAAGTTCCAACGACGCCGAACATTACAATTATCATGAAGTTCTGGAAAAACTGCTTCTTTTTCACCTGAAAACTGAGAACGAAAGTCTGAAGTGATCAAAATCCTCATAAGAAGAGATAAATTGAAACGCATAAAATAAGTGCATGAGAGGTACAACCACAAAAAAAAGTGAGGACAATTCATCAAATCTAATGAACTAATAATGTGCATGTATGGATTTCTTAGTGTCAGAATATTTGGAGATTGATTGTTATCATTCTTGAGAATTATAACTAATTATAGACTCCACTATTAAAATGTAAATCTAGTGATAATATTACTTATAATACACACACACACACACACACACAACATTACTCCCTACAAATAGGGCTTCATGTACTGTGTACAAAAACACAATATCTTAGAAAGATGTAGCATATTGGTGGTGACTGTCGATGTAGGCCTTTATGAAAATGTCTGTCTTTCTCTCTCCTAAACCCTTACTTCTGTAAACAGTTAGTAAAAATGAAAAGGAATAGTTCATAACAAGTCAAGATTATTGCTTTTCCAAATGGATCCCTCATTTACCAACTCCCATTTAGTGTGACGATCAGAAAGTAAGCAACCAACGAAAAAATCAAATACCATCCTGTTATGAAGAAAGAACAGAGGAATCGAGAAGGTCCATTATCCATAACTTGGACTGTGATTATCCGCTACTTACTCACATAAACAAAGCTTTATAAGCATATTTAGAAGGCAAACATGAAAAGAGAGAAGGTAAGGGACAAATCTTGAAAGGGTATTTCTTCTTGTTTTCCTTCAATAAATATTCTTGAAAGGATATCTGAACCTCTGGACTTGCGAACCAGCATTTGAATGTGATATTCAAGGTAAAGGTACATAAAACAAAAACAAGTAAAATAGGGAAGCCATGATGATAAGCTCAACTTACCCTGCATTGAATATGATAGGCGGAAGAAGATAAATAAAGAAAAGCTCTTCGCTGAATACAAATAAGTGGGAGCTTCTTCCTTGGGTGCTTAACAGGATAATAATCCCAGTAACAAGACCCTGCAATGAAGCAGCCAAAACATCAGAACACTTTCCAGAGTACGATATGTTTTTCCAAACCGTTCTCAACCCAACAACATAGCAAAACAAATCCATAATTAAATAGATAAAAACTCACAATTGCAAGAGCAGTAATCGACTCATTAACCCAGCGATTCTTCTCAAGAAGATGACCAACCAGAATGCAAGCACAAAGGAGTGCAACAAACAAAGTTATGGAATGAACAGACACTTCATCAGTCTGCGTCCTCAAGCCCACCCTTGAAACAACCGAAATCAGACTGGGACTCATCTCATAATACTACCAGAAAGAAGCTCCCTGCCCTGACCACCGAAAGAAACAAAATCAATAGCAGACAACTGTAAAAATCTTTAAAAGGCCTAGAGCTTGAAGCAGTAAACAAGAAACGAATCACAACAAATAAAAATTATTAAAAAAAACAAATGAGACCCTAAATAAGCCTTCTATGAACTCATATTTTACCGACTCTGATTCTAAGTCAGCAATTCATGTAACTTTTTCATAAGTGAAGTAACCGAGCCAAAACTTTGATACTAAAGATTGGAACTCTATTAATAAACTGTGAAAAGAAGCTACAAATTCAACTTGCTAACCCATCATTCAAAACTTAAATTGTAAAAGAACCAAGAATGAAGAAACCCTCTTTATGACTAGTCTTGTAATTTAAGAAAAAAGTACAAGATTATTCGTTTTCCTCCACTTTATTGGCAACCAAACGGATACTAAAAGGCAACCAACAGTAAAAGGTCGAAAGCATGGTCACGCCTTCCCTCGTACCGTCCAAGGCAATTCAGATTTCTCTTACCATCAACGACATGCAAACTTAAAAGTAAAAAAGAAAAAGACACAAAGAGGTTGAAGACAAAAGCCGAACTTAAAACCCAAGGATACGTGACCCTCCAAATACCAAACAGAACTCTCAATAAGAAACAAGTAAACACTAACCTCGTTACATAAGCGGCTGGTCGTGCCAGGAAATGTTATACTCTTTTAACGTTTATTTTGATAGATTGAGTAAATCACCGAGACGGGCAGACAGTCTCCACTCTCCCGAGTAGAATAGTTGCGAATATAGAATATAATAATAGATATGGACCGTTGTTTATGGACACGGCTTCTTAGTATTGCATAAGTAACACCATTTTATGCATTTTTAAATTACTAGTATTAAAAATAAAATTATTCTCAGTTGTTTTCTTCTTCAAATTATATTTTAAATTAAACATAAAATGATAAAAATACTTTAACATTTAACTCAGTAACTCGTAAATTAAAACTCAAACTATGCCTTAATTCGTTACGCTATATCTGCTTAGTTTATGTCCTAATAGTTAATTGGTTAGCTGCAATTTTATATTTTGTTAATTATATTTGATGTTTTAATATTAAAGATAAAATCCTTAGAAGAATTACTGTATAATTAAAATATGATGAGATAATATATATGAGATTTAATTTGTATTACTCCTAAATTTTATAATATTATTCATAAATTGTTTTTAATTGTAGTTTCAATAAAATGGGATATTGATAAAACGGTAAAACTAATACATATTTTGTTTCTTTCTTATGAAGAAAGTAATTGATTTGAGATAATATTATTACTAAATTATTCTTAATTGTAGTTTCAACAACACAAGATATTGATCAAATGGTAAAACTAGTGCTTATTATATTTTCATATAAAGTAAGTAATTAATCTTATAAATTAAAGTATGCAAATACTTAAATAAATGTGTGAATACTTATTAGATAATAAGTTCACTGAACTGATTCGATTATAAAGATCTCAAATAGAATATTACTTGTGGGTCTATGGATTTTTTCATCATGATGGTTGTATAAGTGATTCTTAGACTTGAGATTACCAAAGTATCATATATGAGAAGTACTGTGTTTTGATGCTACTTGTGACTTATTCTAATTAGGATGACTCAATTGGAAATACTTAGATATAGAACAAAACATATAGAGATAGTTGAGTAAGTCAATAACAGCGTATCTGATCGTTTTTATGGCTCGTGGCTAAGCGAAAACTTTTGACCAATCAGCAGCGTGTCGCCCATCATATTGCTGTGGATAGCCGATGCTAGGACTGTGGGCAAGAAGAGTCTATCGCCCATATGTTGAGGGATAGCCCGCGAGTGCAAGCTATCTGGCGCAAGTTTCCCCAGGTGGTGACCGGTCCGAGTTTCTTTCAGCAGGACGAAGAGTCGTGGTTATCCTCCAATCTCACCAACCATACTCAGGTGTACCAGGATGCGTGGTCCACGGCCTTTGGAGTCACTTGCTGGTTTCTTTGGAAATGGCGGAATGGTAGCTTGTTTGATCAGGGCTTTGTTTGGTCGAGCGAAGGCCACCTATTCATCTTGGATTACGTGCGGTGGATCACTCGAGCCAGGGCGATGGCTAATTGTGTGTTTCCCACGCAAGGAGTGCCAGTGGGATCTTTTTGTGGGCTGGATTAAATCGTAACCAGGTTGGGTGAAGGTCAATTCAGATGGCGCAGTCCACCCGGGCTCCACATCGTTTACCACTGGGCGACTGGAAGGGGGTGTGGTGCGGGGGTTCCAACACCACCTAGGCAAGGGATCCCCACTAGCGGCCGAGCTTTGGGGAGTGCACTCCAACCTCACCCTGGCGTGGGATAGAGGTTATCGCCGGGTGGTGGTCAAAACAGATTCCCTCGAGGTTATTAACCTGCTTTCTGATCCCCCCTTTGGACTGACTGAGTTTTCTATTTTGGTAACAGGAATTCAGCAGATGCTCCAACGGGAGTGGGCGGTTCGCATTCAGCATGTCTTCCGGGAAGGAAACTAGTGTGCCGACAATCTCGTTTGTCTCGCTAGCGAGTTAAGTCCGGGCTTACATATCCTTCAGGAGCCCCCTTTTGGCGTCCAGGAACTTCTTCATCGAGATACGCTAGGCGCAGTGTACCCCCGAGCACTCATGTAGTCTGTTTTTTCCTCTTGTATACAAAAAAAAAAGATTCGTCATTCTAAAGTAATTAGAGAGAATGTTCTATTATTCTTGATTAGTAATGATTTAAAGAATTTTCCAACCAGATTGAATTGAGATTCAAAAAGATGTTTTCAAATATCAATTATAAGTCAATTATTAATTAAGAGTAACGAATATAATTGGATTAAAAAGAGTAAACACAATATTCATATTATATGTCTAATTAGAACGTTACATGATTAAATTATTAAATTATACATCACAACAATCTATGGACATGCTAAGTTAAATCAATTTATATAGTTATGACATATTTCTAGATGTCAATCTTGATCTATAATTATAAATTATTTAATTGAAGAATTAAAGAAAAATTTAAAAGAGTTTTCATTTAACTCATTCTAATTACTTAATTATAATTATAATTTATAATCATTGTCAATATATTGGGAACCTAATGAGTCACACATAAAAACAACTTGAAAGAGAAAATTAATTTCAATTAAGTTGATATTGATTGTAGAGTTTGAGAAACTTTAAGAATCAAATACAAGATATTTTATTTTATTAAAATTAAATTAAATTGTAATTAGAGTTTGGCTTTGATTATAATGAGAATATCTAACTTTTATAGAAAAAAACATTAATGTTTTTTTCTATTTATAGGAAATAAGTGTAAGAGAGCTAGCACTTCTACTTATTTCCTCTCAAAAGTTGTGTTTCTTTCTTTTACTACTTGGATTCTATTAGATGTTGGAAACCTGGTCAGTTTGTAGTTGACGCCTAGAAAAAAGTTTTGAAAAAGGTTTCAACAACAATTTGGAATTCGATACGACTCTTTTATTTTATGATTAATGTTTTTCAAATTATTTATTATTGAGATTCAATTGAGAAACCGTAAAAAAAAATTAATAATCCCCTGATAAAGCCACCTTTAAATGTTTAACTGGATTAAATTGTTTGATTGTTATTGATTTGAAATTTAATTAAGACTTAAAACCTTGTTTAAATTCATTAGGGTTTTTTATTTAATTGATTCCTCCTAATCAGTTTTCTTAAGGTGAAGGCCACACCTCCCATAGTCGCACGTGCTTTAGACTACTAAAAATTAGCTTTATATGTTAGAAAACTCCAAATGAGGATCTGATTTATGTGTGTATTTGTTTTAGAATGGCTTTCCAAATGAGGATCTGATTTATGTGTGTATTTGTTTTAAAATGGCTTTCTAGTTTACTGTAATTTAACTCTATAAAAAGTAAAATGCATGTATATGACTAATATATGATTTTGGTATTCTGCTTTTGGTTTCTCTATGTTATAGAAAAAACCTAAAGAATGTATGTCCCTTTATATCATAATTAGGATTGTGCCATGAGTGACTAAAGCCTTATTTGGCAATCAGTTGATTTCATTAGTTATTAGCTAATTCTATTAGCTGATTTGATCAGCGGATTGTATTTGTTGTTTGTCATTTGATGTTTGATAAAATTAGCTGTTTAGTATTAATTGTTTATGTGTAAAATGACTTATGAGGACATGACTTTAAAAAATTGTAAGGGTGTGAATATTATATATCTTAGTATTTCATTAAATATTCTTATAGGAATTTATATTTTAGATATTTAATTCTACAAAATTTAAGTTTATAACTCTAATAAAAAATAGAACATATAATAATAATAATAATAATAATAATAATAATAATAATAATAATAATAATAATAATAATAATAATAATAATAATAATAATAATGACGATGATGATGATGATGATGATGATGATGATGATAACAACAACAGCAGCAGCAACAACAACAATAACAACAATAATAACAACAACAATCAAAGTTATGAATACCGATCTTTGGGTTTTGTACGGATTGGGTTACGGGAGGCTGAATCAGATTTGCAAATTCAAGATTTGCATGCTTTCGAGTAATTTTTAAATTTATAAAATAGTCCCTAAAATTTTTAAAAATTGCAAAATAGTTCATATTAGTATATTGTACAGTTATACTCTATACTTTACTAGTTTACTGTTTACACCAACAATGCTTTCAAAATTCTTAATATTAAATAGCAATGACAATTAATATGAAATAAGTCAATAACAATAATTTTAAATATTTTACATATAAATAATAATCATAATTAATATAAACAAAGACAATCATCATCATACACACATCAAATTAAGAATAATACAAAGTATTTAAAATATTACAAATTACAATAATACAATTTTATCATTTTAATAACAAAGTTTGTTTGAAAACTTTTGAATTGAATTCATTAACTAATTGAATTCAATTACATTAATGAGATTGAATTAAATTCAATTTATCTTTGTTTGGAACAAATCCAGAATATTAAAATTGAATTCAATTACACTGTTTGGAACAAATCCAATAAGATTAGAATTGAATTCAATTATTTCAGATGACACATTTACCCTTGACTAAAAATAATATTATTAACTACTCCTCTTATCTAAAATAAAAGTCGTTTTAGATAGATTTAAATTATTCAAAATAAGTGTCATTCTTGACTTTGTATGCATGTTTATAATTTTACTTCCAAAAGTACTCTTTAATAATAATAATAATAATAATAATAATAATAATAATAATAATAATAATAATAATAATAATAATAATAATAATAATAATAATAATAATAATAATAATAATAATAATAATAATAATAATAATAAGAATAAGAATAAGAATAAGAATAAGAATAATAATAATAATAATAATAATAATAATAATAATATTATTATTATTATTATTATTATTATTATTATTATTAATCTATAAATAAATAATTACATAAATAACAACAGTTAATAATAATATCGAATTTAATAATGTTATGAATAATAAATTAATAATAGATATTTTATTTCAAATAATACATTTATTTATCATAAGTAATATCTTGAACTACAAACCTAATCATAATAATCACATAAATAAAATAATTACCATTTATAAATTTAAAAATATTAAGAAGAAAATTTACTTTATTAATATAAATAAATAAAACTATAAATTATAAAAGCCAACCTCGCCCTGCAAATGAATTATGAAATGCCTCATGAGGGCGTAGGACCGCCATTTTCGTTAATAATTGAAAATATATAAAATAAATATTAGTTTATAAATAATAATTTTAAAATTATTTATTTTAAGAAATAAAATATTTTATTAGTATTTATTAATAAATATTATATAAAATGTTAAAAATTTAAATAAAAATTTATTAGTAATAAAATAATTTATTTTAAGTTTTATTTAATTTAAAATTATTATTAGTAATAAAATATTTATTCTTATTTTAAAAACTTTTAAAAAAATGAGGAAATGAGAGGTAGGAGGGAGGGAGGAAAATTTTGCAAAAAAGTTCTCCAATTTTTTAAAATTTTCGGTATCGGTAGGTATTTGACCCAGATTTTGAATCTGGCCAAGATCAAATTTAAGACAACCAAAATGGGTCGATACCGATCGGTATTTTTCACCGATACCACCTATACTCGTACCTGTACCGATTTTCGACCGAAACGGTACATATCGGTCGGTATAGAACGGAATTCAAAACATTGACAACAACAACAACAACAACAACAATAATAATAATGATACAATGTTAAATTTTCTATTAATATGAATGATATAGCGAGCTACATTATATTAGTATTTTTCATATAATATGTATTAATTTTATTATTTAATAAATTAAAAAAGACTTATAAGGACATGACTTAAAAAATTTATAAGGTCACGATTAAATATTTAATTTTAAAAAAATTAAAATTTTGAAAGTAATAAAATAAAACAAAATTAAATTTTACAAAAAATTTACAAATATTTTCTAACCTATTTGCATAAAGGGTAAATTTGGCTTTTAATACTTAAAATGTTAGCCGATTGATGAAATCACTCCTATGTAGGAACATTTTCATCAATGACTGATTGTGTTCAATAAGCTATTGGAAAATCCACCCACCAAACATCCTTCATGTTTGTTTGAAAAGTCAAACCAACCAGCTAAAAAAATAGTTGATTAGTTGTCTACCAAACGAAACCTAAATGTTTGGGAGTATTTGAATAAGATGAATATGTTAATGGATAAGGTTTCATCGAAGGTGGTACATCCACTAGTGACGGCAATTGTTGGTGAAGACACATTATAAAAGAAGTTTTAATTAGCGACGAAAAGTTACCGATGGTAAACAAATCGTAGGCAATTACCAATGGAAATATTATATCCATCGGTAATGTTGTTTAGAAATATTAGTTTAGTGGCGATAGTAATATCTGTCGCTAAATTCGGAATAAAATGTTTACCGACGAAGATTATCGTTGGTAATTCCGTTGGTAAAAGTCATCAGTTGTCGGTTTTTAACTCTAACAAAATTACGTTGTTTGATTTTAAACCAAACGTTGTCGTTTTGATGAACTTAAAATGTTGAAAACTTGACCAACAAAATGATGTCATTTGGATTAAAACCAAACGATGTCATTTTGGTATACTTAAGAACATTTATGCTTTATCAACAAAATGACGTCGTTTGGAATTTAACCAAATGATGTCATTTTTCAACTGAAGGTTTCAAAGTTTTTAACTTCATTAAAACAACATCGTTTGGTTTTAAACCAAACGATGTCATTTTAGTTAACTTAAAACCAAACGACATCGTTTTGATATACTTAAGAACTGTTAGAGTAGTGCCCTAAAGGCAATCGCCTTTAGCGCGTTTTGTACAAAGTTGTATACATACTTTATGAATAAATAAAGAAAGGCATATTTCATTAATTTGATGTTCATGATATTGATCTATAAACAAATTAATGAAGTCCATGATATATGACATAGCATGAAGGAAATTATGATGTGATCATACTACTGAGATTCCTATCATGTGCAATTATGTCAGTGTCTAAATTATCCCTAGTCATAGGATTATTAAAACTGGACATCGTTAATCCGGAGAGACTAGAACATCTCAAGCTCCTTGATTTGATCAAGCAGTTGATCTCAGAAACTGTAAATATGAGATATTTAGGGTTGAGATGTGAATGCTTACTAGAGGTAGTAAGTACATTGGATGACCTGCTATGAGATCATCATATGGATGTCCTATTCTAATGTCAGTGATAATCTCATCATAGCAATGGTGCAAATATCCTTAGACTTGAGGTACTCAATGATATCTTGGATGTTGATTATGTGCTTTGACTCCATTCCTTGTTGCCTTACACAGGTCGCTCATAGGGTGATGATTGGGTACAGCTTGAGGTATTCGAAGGTAATTGAGTAGCCAATAAAGGATTCATCACTTCTGTGATAGCAGAAAATGATACCCATGGCCTCTTGTCAGGGTCATTACTTGGAAATTTATGGCCGGAGTTCATATGTTATGAAGAGTGTCTTCAGTGACATATAAAGTAATGAGTCCCAGGACAAGAATTGATATCACTTGGACTAGATTTGACGTAGTCAGTCTAGTAAGAGTTGACACTTTGCCCATACTCATAACCAAGTGGAGTATAGCATGGTGAAAGGACGAATTGCACGGTAATTGTCTATGGAAAGGTTCGTGATATGGTTCGTGATGAACATAGGTTCATTCGTCAAACCAATGACTTTCCAGTCAATTGGGGGTCATGATGTGTTGCTAGATACCGCTCATGACTTGCTTGGATTAAGTGTTAATCTAAGTGGCCAACATAACCGGGAACCTAATGGGTCACACGCATAAGAGTGATTCGGAGAATTCGTAAAATAGTTTTAGACAAAGATCCAATATATGGAGAGCAATAGGACTAAATGGATCCCGATGAGATTGGGATATGTCCCGATGAGATCGCGACATCGATATTGCTGAAACTTGTCTTCGGTGTTTTTTCCATACCGGGACCCGGTAGGACCGACCCCAGTGTGACTGGACCACTTCAGCATTTATATATATATATATATCTTATTAATTAATTAAGTTATATATATATATATATATATATATGATCAATTTGGAAAGGAGAAGAGGAGAAGCCTTATCATCTTAATTATATATATATATATATATAAAGGCTAACGTGAAAAGCTTTCTCCACTTTAGCATTTAGCATTTAATGTCCTTAAAATTCTAAAAGACAAATGGCTTATGGAGGTTTGAAGGGTTGATGTCGTTGATATAAGAGAGGATTCTTAAAAATGTTGCTTTAAGGCTTCTCTTTCAAGACACACGATCATCTTCTCCAAAGCTTCATCTTCTCCTTCTCCAGGCTTCTTCAAGCTTCTTCACCAAGCTCTCCAAGAATAAGGTAAGATCTAGCAGTCTTCACTTTGTTCTAGCTATTCCTGGGTCAAAAGGTTTACCCCGGTTAGGTTCTCCGACCTCTGCGTGGATACCGTTAGAGACGGTCTCCTTTGGTCGTTATGGTTTGACTTTGTTATATAGGCACATGGATCCTGGCTTTCGGAAAGGTTCCAGAATAAAATTTTTATTTTTCCGCACTGTGTGTATGTGATGCACACACCGGGATTTTCCTACGGTAGTATCAGAGCCACTTGTGTCATATATAACGAAGAAATCATAACAAGGTTGGAGCTGCCTATTGGTTGTGATGATGATGCATGTTGACTGTGTTAAATTCGAAATCAGTATAGAAATCTTGTTTTCAAAATTTTTTTGCCTAGATGTGCTCATAAGATGTTGTTGAATATGTCTGTGGAAGAACAGAATTTATCAATGTGATTTGATATGGTTTTGCTAATTTATTCCCTAATGTTTTGGTTGCTGTGTTTATGCACATTCCTTGAACAAGCATGTTTATAAATTCTAGAATAAATTATAGAAATTTTTTTTTCGGATTTTCTTTCACCGACATGTCTCTAAGATGTTTATGAATGTCTGTGAAGATGGAAAAATGTTTTCGAGGTGATTGACTATTTATTTGACAATTTATTGTGTGCTGCTGGGAATATCTGTGTTGAGGAACATAGATTCAACATTGGCTTTGTTGCTAATATTGGCTGAGTTTTTGTTGGAAATAAATCCTAAAAAATTTCATGGAGCATGTTGTGAACATTTTGTAACCTCTGTAATTTTCTCAGAATTTATTGAAATTGTTTCAATGAGTTTTTCAAGCAAAAGACAGAGTTTGGCAATTTTGAGAAAGTTGCTGGAACTGTTTTGTTTGGAATGATTGATTGTGTATTTTTTGGTTCCAATTCCTTGGATAATTTTTAATGTGATTAAAAATATGTTACATTGATGTTTTATGCTTTCCAAACTGATTTTCTTGAAATTGGATTTCCAAAAATTTTCGGATGTCAAATGTTTCTCATTAGCGTCTCGTTAGTATATTTCCTTGTCTTGATTGTTTTGGCCGTCACCAATTTTGTAACCAGTACCGAAGTAGTCTTGATAAAGTGTAGACTACCTAGAGATACTTAGAAAGATTATTTGGTATTCTCAAAATTATTTGGAAATCTAAGAGATTAATAGTGTATTAATCCATTTCAAGTTTTTCATGTATAGTATGATTATATATGGTAAGCATGATACAATGAAAGTGTTTCATTGATACATCAAAGTAAAGTATAGTATACTTGGTATTGTGAATTTGAACTGCACGGATTGAGAAATTAGCCGATTAGAGATCACTTCTAAATATAAGTCGACTTACACATGCATAAGTTGACTTGCATTCTCGGGTAAGTCGACTTACACATGCACAAGTCGACTTGCTCGTGCACAGTAGTCAGGTAAGTCAACTTACACATGCACAAGTCGACTTGCTCGTGCACAGTAGTCAGGTAAGTCGACTTACACATGCATAAGTCGACTTGCATTCTCGGGTAAGTCGACTTACACATGCACAAGTCGACTTACACATGGACAGGTGGGATCATGGATGATTATAGGTATAGATTCGAAGTGATTGATGAAATACCCTAAATCATTCCATATAGTCATGGTGACTATAATCCTACAACTTGGATAAGACCAGAGTTTGAAATCCCTCACACATAATATGAAAACTAACGACTTCCATTAATATGGGGAGAACCAGAGTTCTTATAGAGTTAGGGTTGTTGGGTAAACTCAAGCTTACTCTATACGGATATGTTCGAACCATGGAAATAAGATTTTCGGATTAATGGGTCGGTTTTCACTAGAAGCATTGATTTGTTGAGTAAACTCAAGGTTAACGTAGACAGAGGCGAAATTGGGTAGTGTACATCAGATGTACGCGCATCAAGAGTTGATAACCCAATGTGTGTGCATACATCACGAGTTGATAGCACTATTCGATAGTTGCATCTATGATGCAATTGGTATGCCCGATACCTACCGATTGACCTAAGGTGGCTTGTTGGGTAAACCCAAGGTCATTCTTAGCAATGTCGGATATCGACCCACTAGGACACTTTGTCATAATGTTTCTTGGATTCGTAGTGAGGGTTATAGATTCATTGAAACTAGTAGGAGCAATATGTATATCATGCAAGTCCTTATGATTATGCATATATTAATATTCTAACATTCTTTCTCTCTCTCCCTTTAGGTTTATTGAAGATGTCTTCTAGTGTGAATTTGCGCTCACTTATGGAGTCTAGTAAATTAACTGCACCAAAAGGAATTTGCTTCCATTGTGGCAAGACTGGCCACTGAAGGCAAAACTGTAAAGTCTATCTAGAATCCTTGAAGCAGAAGAAGGCATCGGATGCCTCGGCTCCTTCAAGTATGTTTGTCATTGAGGTTAATACTGTTTCTGATCATAACATATGGGTATTGCATACTAGTTGTGGCTCACACATATGCAATGATATGCAGGGCCTCAGGGACAGTAGACAGCTCATGAAGGGAGAACTAGACCTGCGTGTAGGAAATGGAGCAAGAGTTGTTGTATTAGCCGTAGGCACTTATTTTTTGTCACTCCCCAATGGGCTTATAGTTAAACTGGATGAATGCTATTTTGTACCTGTTTTAACAAAGAACATATTGTCTGTTTCTTGTTTAAATAGAGCTGGTTTCCATTTGACTTTTAGTAACAATGGTTGTTCTATTAGTTTGAATGGAATGCTTTATGGTACTGGTACATTATGCAATGAAATTTACATATTAGATATGTCACATCCAATTATGAATGTCAATGACACGAAAAGACGTAAACGAGATAATTTAAAATCAACCTACTTATGGCATTGTCGCCTTGGCCATATAAATGAGAGACGCATAGCTAAGCTCCATAAGAGTGGTAGTTTAGGGTCATTTGATTATGAATCATATGACACATGTGAATCTTGTTTATTAGGCAAGATGACTAAGTTACCCTTTAAGGAAAGGGTGAGCGAGCGATCGGAGTATTAGACCTAATACATTCGGATGTATGTGGTCCGATGTCCATCCATGCTAGAAGTGGTTGTTTTACTTCATTACCTTTATCGATGATTATTCTCGATATGGGTACCAGATGTCGATGAGATACAAATCAAGCATTTGAAAAGTTCAAACAATTCGAAATGAAGTAGAAAACCAACTTGGGAAAAGTATCAAGACATTACGATCCGATCGTGGTGGGGAGTACTTAGACCAACAATTTTTAGATTATCTCAGAGATAATGGGATTTTATCTCAATAGACTCCACCTTACACACCACAGCATAATGGTGTGGCAGAAAGGAGAAATCGAACCTTGTTAGACATGGTACGATCGATGATGGGCTTTGCAAAGTTACCGAAATCCTTTTGGGGGTATGCACTCGAGACAACTGTTTACTTGCTAAACAGAGTTCTATCAAAGACAGTTGATGTTACTCCATATGAGATGTGGACTAACAAAAGACCCTATCTTACTCATTTAAAAGTTTGGGGTTGTCCTGCTTATGTGAAGCGGATACAGTCAGATAAACTTGATGCAAAGTCTGACAAGTGTTTGTTTGTAGGATATCCTAAAGAAACAATGGGATATCAATTCTACCTCTTGAGGAACAAAAGGTGTTTGTTTCAAAGCACGCTGTCTTTTTAGAGAAAGAGTTTCTTTTACAAGAAGACAAGAGGAGCAAAATTGAACTTGAAGAAGTTCAAGATGCTCGAAATGCACGCAGATCAATCGCTCGAACTCAAAGCTGTGACTCATACGAGATGAAGTAACAGATTCAACCTTCTACAACACATGAAGTTCGAGGTCACGTAGGATACGCTCTCCCCGAGAGATATGGATTTTCGTTAATGAAGCAGAATGACGTATTGCTCATAAAAGATAATGAACCTACCACCTATGAAGAGGTATCAAGAGTTCGATCGAGAAATGGCTTCATGCCATGAAGGCTGAAATGGATTCCATGTATGAAAACCAAGTATGGACTTTGGTTGAGGCACCCGAAGGAATAAAACCCATAGGGTGTAAATGGGTTTTCAAAAAGAAAACCGACATGGATGGTAATGTGATTACCTATAAAGCAAGGCTTATGGCTAAAGGTTTTCGTCAAAGACAAGGAGTTGACTACGACGAGACCTTCAGCCCAGTAGCAATGCTTAAATCCATTAGGATACTCCTAGCCATTGCCACTCATTATGATTATGAGATATGACAAATGGATGTGAAGACAACTTTTCTAAATGGAAATCTAGCTGATGATGTGTATATGACACAACCAGAGGGCTTCACATTCTATGATGGCGAAAAGGTATGCAAGCTTCAGAAATCCATCTATGGATTGAAACAAGCATCCAGAAATTGGAATATCCGTTTTGATGAGGTAATCAAAGAGTTTGGTTTCTCACAAAATCCGGATGAACACTGTGTGTATAAGAAGGTTAGTGGGACTGCAATCGTATTCCTTGTGCTATATGTAGATGACATATTATTACTAAGAAACGATGTCTCTATGCTACAATCTGTGAAGATTTGGTTATCCAAACAATTTTTCATGAAAGACCTTGGTGAAGCAACTTATATCCTTGGGATAAAAATTTATAGAGATAGATCAAAAAGATTGCTTGGTCTTTCACAATCAACGTACATAGACAAGATGCTAAAGAGGTTTAGCATGGAGCAATCTAAGAGAGGGTACCTTCCCGTGACTCATGGGATAACGCTCTCGAAATCTATGTGTCCTAAGACACAAGATGAGAGGATGCGCATGAATATGATCCCGTATGCATCTGCAGTAGGATCTATCATGTATGTTATGCTATGTACGAGACCGATGTATCATATGCTCTAAGTGTTACGAGATACCAATCGGATCTGGTGAGGGTCATCGGGTGGTATCAAGAATATCCTCAAGTACTTGCGAAGGACTAAGGATGTTTTCTTGGTATATGGAGATGGAAATCTCCGGTGAGCGAGCATCTGATGTTAGTTTTCAACTGATAAGGATGATTCTAAATCCCAATCAGTTATATATTCACACCGAGCGGCGGGGCGGTCAGTTGGAAGAGTTCCAAACAAGAGACAACTGTCGATTCAACAACCGAGGCAGAGTATATTGCCGCTTCAGACGCAGCAAAGGAAGCAGTTTGGATCAAAAAGTTCATTACTGAACTTGGTGTGGTTCCTAGTTGTGATGGGCCCATACTGATTGTATTGTGACAACAATGGGGCTATTCTAAGCAGCGAAGGAACCAAGGTCTCATCAACGATCCAAACACGTACTCCGCAGATATCATCTGATTAGGGAGATCATCAGTCGAGGTGATGTCCAGATAGAGAGAATTCCCACCGAGCAAAATATTGTTGATCCGTTGATAAAGCTATTATCACAAAAGAGTTTTGATTCTCATGTACTCGCCTATGGTATTAGATATCAAGGCGATTGGCTTTAGGTCAAGTGGGAGATTTTGTTATAGTAGTGCCCTAAAGGCAATCGCCTTTAGCGCGTTTTGTACAAAGTTGTGTACATACTTTATGAATAAATAAAGAAAGGCATATTTCATTAATTTGATGCTCATGATATTGATCTATAAACAAATTAATGAAGTCCATGATATATGACATAGCATGAAGGAAATTATGATGTGATCATACTACTAAGATTCCTATCATGTGCAATTATGTCAGTATCTAAATTATCCCTAGTCATAGGATTACTGAAACTGGACATCGTTAATCCGGAGAGACTAACACATCTCAAGCTCCTTCATTTGATCAAGCAGCTGATCTCAGAAACTGTAAATATGAGATATTTAGGGTTGAGATGTGAATGCTTACTAGAGGTAGTAAGTACATTAGATGACCTGCTATGAGATCATCACATGGATGTCATATTCTAATGTTAGTGATAATCTCATCATAGCAATGGTGCAAATATCCTTAGACTTGAGGTACTCAAGGATATCTTGGATACTGATTCTGTGCTTTGACTCCATTCTTTTTTGCCTTACACAGTCGCTCATAGGGTGGTGATTGGGTGCGACTTGAGATATTCAAGGTAATTGAGTAGCCAAAAGGATTCATCACTTCGTGATAGCGAAGATGATACCCACGGCCTCTTGTCGTGGTCATTACTTGGAAATCTCGTCGGAGTTCATATGTCATGAAGAATGTCTTGATGACATATAAAGTAATGAGTCCCGTGACAAGAATCGATATCACTGGACTAGATTTGACGTAGTCAGTCTAGTAAGAGTTGACATTTTGCCCATACTCATAACCAAGTGGGATATAGCATGGTGAAAGGACGAATTGCACGGTAATTGTCTATGAAAAGGTTCGTGATATGGTTCGTGATGAACATAGGTTCATTCGTCAAACCAATGACTTTTCGGTCAATTGGGGGTCATGATGTGTTGTTAGATACCGCTCATGACTTGCTTGGATTAAGTGTTAATCTAAGTGACCAACATAACCGGGAACCTAATGGGTCACACGCATAAGAGTGATTCGGAGAATTCGTAAAATAGTTTTGGACAGAGATCCAATATATGGAGAGCAATATGACTAAATGGATCCCGATGAGATTGGGATATGTCCCGATGAGATCGCGACATCGATATTGCTAAAACACGTCTTCGGTGTTTTTTTCATACCGGGACTCGGTAGGACCGACCCCAGTGTGACTGGACCACTTCATCATTTATATATATATATATCTTATTAATTAATTAAGTAATATATATATATATATAAAGGCTAACGAGGAAAGCTTTCTCCACTTTAGCATTTAATGTCCTTAAAATTCTAAAAGACAAATGGCTTCTGGAGGTTTGAAGGGTTGATGTCGTTGATATAAGAGAGGATTCTTAAAATTGTTGTTTTAAGGCTTCTCTTTCAAGACACACGATCATCTTCTCCAAAGCTTCATCTTCTCCTTCTCCAAGCTAAACTCTCCAAGAACAAGGTAAGATCTAGCAGTCTTCACTTTGTTCTAGCTATTCTCGGGTCAAAGGGTTTGCCCCGGTTAGGTTCTCCGACCTCTGCGTGGATACCGTTAGAGACGGTCTTATTTGGTCGTTATGGTTTGACTTCGTTATATAGACACATGGATCCTGGCTTTCGGGAAGGTCCCGGAACAAAATTTTTGTTTTTTCGCACCGTGTGTATGTAATGCACATACCGGGATTTTCCTACAAGAACATCTATACTTCATCAACAAAACGACGTCGTTTTGGATTTAAGCAAACAACGTCGTTTTCTGGATGAAGGTTTCAACGTTTTTAACTTCACTAAAACGACATCATTTGGTTTTAAACCAAACAACATCATTTTTGTTAACTTAAAAATGTTAAAACAGTTGAAGGTTTAAACGCTTATAACTTAACCAAAATGACATCGTTTGATTTTAAACCAAACAACGTCGTTTTCTGGATGAAGGCTTAAACATTTATAACTTAACCAAAATGACATCGTTTGGTTTTAAATCAAATGATGTTGATTTAGTTAAGTTATAAACGATGCCCGCAACCCTTCCCCCCCAACCCCGTACCTGCTGCTCCGTTGTTCTTCCTCCTCCATCTGTCTCGTCTGTCTTCCATCGTCGTCGTGTGGAGCTACATTATAAGCGTCGAGCTTGTGCACCTCTAGCGTCATCTTCTTCGGTGGTTTAAACTCAAGGTATTCTCCTCTTCTCCGTCCTCTCCTCTTCTCCGTGCTCACCTCTGTCCATGGTTGATTTTTTGGTTGATTTAGAGTTTGTTTTTGGCTGCATTATTTTGGTTGTTAATTATTGATTGTTAATGATAGGCTGTGTTATTGTTGGAGAATGATGGAAAAAGATTGGATTTTTTTTTGAATTAGGAATGAATCAGTTAATGTATACCAAGTGTTTGATTAATTTACCATGTATAAATTTCTCCATATTTCATGTTATAAGCTAGGACATTCAACTTACATTTTGTTTCATTTATTTTTTTTAATGAATTGAAAATTAAAAATGAGAATGAGCTAATTTTTATGTAAAATCTTTAAAACCCTAAACTAAGGTAAAATTCTATCAATTATCTAATACTTTAAAATTCATTGAAGGATTTTTTTCTTATTTTTTCTTTTTGGTTTTAATCTAATTAAAATAAATGATTATTCTTTCATATGAATTTACTCTAAAATTAATTTTCAACTTTACATTTGTTGTAAAACCCAATCCAAATGTGTTTTGAATCTAATAAAAAATGATGACAATAATAAATGAACATCAACTTAAACATTCAAGGTTAAGTCTTGTTATAACAAAAAAGTAATGGCAATTTATGAAAAACTAATGACTGCACTTATTTTATAATGTGTATAATGTTGGCTTTATTAAAATTAATATCACTTTAAAAGGAGATTGATTAAGTTTTAGAAGTATTAAGCTACCAATTAAGCGATTTTTATATCAAATATATATTTTCAATGAAAAGAGAAGGAATGAAGTGATTTATTGTATTTATCATAAACTATTAAAAAAGTAGATTGAGATATTAAACTAAACAAAAGAAGGATAATATGAACCAAAGTTCCATCCTTTAACATAAATAAAATTGGAATTAGAATATTACTTAATAATATTACCTTATCTTGTAAAATAAAATAAAAGAAACATAAGGCTTTTATTAGAGTAGTAAAGCCCGAAGGTGGTGTTAAAAAGACAAGCAATCACAAGGGCACATGTTTTCATTATTGAGACATTCGACATTGCAAAAGGAACTACAAAGCTTTATCTTACTAGCCTGAAAGATAAGAAGTATGAGAAAGCTACTTCTTCAAGTATTTTCATGATTGAGATCAATCTTTCTACTTATGTTCCATATTCTTGGGTATTAGCTATTGGATATAGCTCTCATATTGTAATAACATACATATATTAATAAGGAGTAGATTATTGAGGAAAGGCAGAGTGAATCTACAGGTTGGTAATAGAGCCAGAGTTGCTACATTAACTATAGGAACAAGTGGTATAACTTTGCTTTTTGTCCTTGAACTAGAACTAGGTAATTGTTATTATATTCCAGTTATTACTAGAAACATCATTTACATTTCTTATTCAGATTTGAATGAATTTGTCTTTATTATTAAACATAAAGTTGTTCTTTTATAAAGATGATGTTTATTATGGATATAGATTACTTACAAATGATTGTATGAATTAAACCTTGAAAGGCTAATCATTAACATAAATAGTATGAAAAGAAAGTTAAGAGACCAAAATTTGTCTTATTTATGACATTGTAGGTTAACTCATGCCAACAAAACTAGAATCATGAAGTTAAATAAAGAAGGATGCTTGGATTCTTTTGATTATGAATCATATAATACTTGTGAATCTTATTTATTAGAAAATGACTAAAATACCTTTAGTGGAAAGGGAGAACGCATCAGTTATTTACTAGATCTTATATATTCAAATATATATGGCCTTATGTCTACTTGTGCTAAAGGTGGATTCTTATTTTTATTATGGTAACAAGTGATCATTCTAGATATGGTTATGTGTACTTGATAAAACAAATATTGAATAATTTGAAAAGTTTAAAGAATTTAAACTTGAGGTTGAGAAACAAATTGGTAAGAGTATTAAGACATTTAGATATAATCGAGGTAGTGAATACTTGGACCATGAATTTCTCGGTTACTAAAAATAGAATGGGATTCTCTCATAATGGACTACTCTTAGAACTTTACAATATAATAGAGTTTTTGTGAGGAGAAATCATATTTTGTTAGATATGATACATTCAATGATGAGTCATATAGCCCTTCTTATCTCCTTTTAGGGATATGCCCTTAAAAATGTTGCTTACCTTCTGAATGGAGTTCCATCCGAATCGATTAACAAGACTCCATTTGAGATATATAATGGTAGTAAAACAAACATGTGATACCTAAATATTTGTTGATATGATACTTATGTAAAGCATGCAACATTATATAAGCCTCAAGTAAAGTCAAATATGTGCAAATTTATGGCATATTTGAAAAACAATTTCAGATATTTATTTTACCATCCTCTTGAGCAAAAGGTGTTTGTCCTAAGACATGCTATATTTCTAAAAAGAGAATTTATTCTTAAGGAAATTAATAGGAGTGAGGTACAATTTAAAGAAATTCAAAAATCATAAATTCACATCCAGATGGAACATGAACCTCGATTTGATGACAATTGAGGGTTTAAGAGACAAATAGTCTATAATGCACTAGTAAAATACGTCGTCCACTCAATGGATTAGATCTACATATGGAAAAGGGAAAAGACGATGTCTTGCTTATGAGATCCCACATCGGTTGGAGAGGAAAACGAAGTACGTTTTATAAGAGTACAGATACCTTTTCCTTACAGATGCATTTTTCATTGCCTAATGCACCGAATCCCATCAGAACTCCAAGGTTAAATATGCTTGGATGAGAGTAGTACTAGGATGGGTGACCTCCTGGGAAGGCCTCGGGAAAAGCAAAACCGTGAGAGCTTGGCTATGCCAAGGCCCAAAGCGAACAATATTTGTAAACGTGTGATCTGGACTATTATAGGATGACATCAAAGCCAGTACCTGAACCGTTGTGCCAGCTAGGCTGGGCCCCAAAGAGGGTTGGGCCCTAAAGGGAGTGGAAAGTGTGAGATCTCACATCGGTTGGAGAGAGAAACGAAGTACGCCTTATAAGGGTACAGATACCTCTCCTTTATAGACGCGTTTTTCATGCCCTAACGCACCTGATCCTATGAGAACTTTGAAATTAAATGTGCTAGGGCAAGACTAGTTCTAGGATGGGTGACCTTTTGGGAAGGCCTCGGAAAAAGCAAAACTGTGAGGGCTTGGCTAGGCTAAGGCCCAAAGTAGACAATATCTGTGAGCAGATGATTTAGGTTGTTATATCGTTTGTAAATGATGAGCTTACTACTTTTAAAGAAGCAATGTCTTGCATTGATTCTTTAAAATGGAACGAGTCATAAGATCTAAAATGTAATCTATGTACACTAACCATGTATGGACTTTGGTGGATCCTCTTAATGGTATTAAACTTATAAGATGTAAGTAGGTTTTTAAGAGAAAAACGAGTATAGATAATAATGTATATATGTAAAAAGCAAGGGTTGTGATTAAAGATTACAAACAAAGACAAGGAGTTTATTTTAATGAAATCTTTTCGTCAATAACTATACTTTAATACATAAGGTTCTTATTGGCTATAGTTGCATATCATGATTATGAGATTTAGAAAATGGATATCAAAATAACATTTCTTAATGGGAATTTGTTGAAGGATGCATACTTGACACAATATAAGAGTTTTGAATCCAAGAGAGTTTTTAATCAAGTATGCATGTTGCAAAAGTCTATTTGTAGACTTAAGTAAGCATCATAGAGTTAGAACATTTGTTTTGACAATACAGTCAAAGAACTTGATTTTATAAAAAATATGGATAAGCCATGTGTTTATAAGAAGGTAGGTAGGAGTGCAGTCGTCTTTCTGGTACTATATGTGGATGAGATATTAATAATTGGGAACCACATGTCAATGCTCCAATTTATAAAGATTTGATTATCTAAAAACTTCTGTATAAAGGATACAGGAGAAGCAACGTATATTTAGGGAATAAAGATCTACAAAGATAGATCAAAGAGGTTACTTAGATTATTTCAATCGACATATACAGATAAAGTGCTAAGGAGGTTTAAAATGGAGAATTCCAAAGGGGGATTCTTACCTATGTTGAATGGGATTACTCTCTTGTAGAGTATTTGTCATAAGACACAAAAGGAGAGAAATAAAATGAATTGTGTTCCATATACTTCGATAATTGGATCAATCATGTGTGCAATGTTATCGTTTAGAGAAGATGTCTTTTATTCTTTTAGTATAATGAGTAGGTTCAAGCAATCCTAGTGAGGTGTCACTGTACATTTGTGAAAAACTTCTGAAAGTACTTAAGAATAACTGAATATGTTTTCTTGGTTTATGGAGGAGTTAAATTGATAGTTTAGGGGTATTTATATACTAGTTTTTTGTTAGATCCAGTTAATGGCAAATCATAGCCACAATATATCTTCATTTATAGGTATGTTGGAAGAGTTCCAAATAACTAACCATTATAAATTCTATGATCGAGGCAAAATAAATTTCAATGTCAGAGGTAACAAATGAAGCAGTTTAGATCAAGAAGTTAATCACCAAATTTAGAGTGGTTCTTAACATTGTTGAGCCAATCGTATTATATTGTGACAATAATTGTGTCATTACACAAGCGAAGGAACCAAGGTCTCATTAATGATCTAAACATGTACTCAGGAAATTTCACTTGATCAGAGAGATAGTGGAGCAAAAAGACATAGCATTGTAACAAGTTCCTCTTAAAGAGAATTTTACTAATTCGTTCACTAAGCTATTGTATTATAAGAGATACGATTGACATATAAATGGATAAGGTATTAGATATGTAAACGATTGACTCTAGTTTAAATGGGGAATCATCAGTTTATATCTTGCAGCTAAACTGTTAGTTGGAATTTTATGTATGTCATTATTATTTTAACTAATAAAAGCATTTTTATCTTTATTTTTGTTAACTATATTTGATGTTTTAATACTAAAGATAAAATCTCGGAAGAATTACCATGCAATTAAAATTATAAAGAGATCATAATTATGAAATTCAATTTGTATTTATACATGATTCCTAAATTATTCCTAATTGTAGTTTCATTAAGACGAGATATTTATGAAACAAAGAATTAGCACATGTTATATTTCTTTCTAATAAAGAAAATAATTGATCTCATTAATTAAAATAGGTAGATACTTACATAAATGTTTGGGTGCTTATTAAAGAATAAATTAATTAAAATGACCTGATTATGACGATGCTAAAAGAAATATTACTTATATGTTTGTAGATTTTCTCACCATGATGGATATATAATTAATCCTTAGACTTGGGATTATCAAAAATCTCATATAAAATTACTATGTTTTGATGCTACTTATGACCTATCTAATTAGGGTAGCTTAATAAGTAGTATTGAGATACATTATGAACTATATAAAGATATTTGAATTAGTCAATAAATGATTCTCACTCAAAAATAATTAGAGAGAATGTTTCAATGTTCTTGATAAGTGATGATTTAAAAGCTCTCTGGCTAAAATGAATTGAGATTTGAAAAGTGTTTTAAACATGAATTATAAATCAATTATTAATTGGTAAGAATGAATATAATTAAATTTAAAAGAGTAGACATTATATCCTTATTTTATGCGTAATTGGAATATTGGATGATGAAATGATTAAATCATACATAGACATATTAAGTTAAACTACTTGACATTTTTAATATTTGAGTGGTAATGATATGTTGGTAGATGTTAATCGGATATATAATTATATATTATTTAATTAGAGAATTAAAGATAAATTAAAAGAGTTTTAATTTATCTAATTGTAATATGAAGTAAAATTATAATTTATAATCATTGTCAATATATTAAGAACCTAATGAGTCTTACATAAAGAGTAGTTTAAAATTCAATTTTAAGGAAGTTGAACTTAATTGTAAAGTTTTAAAAACTTTAGGAATCAGATGTAACATATTTGATTTTATTAAAATTAAATTAAATTATAATTAGAGTTAATAAAAATTTGTTGGCTGAACATCAGAATCCAATCTTAACGCATGGCTGTTTGATCTTTTGCCAAGGCTCCAAAAATGTCTACGTTCTTGGATAGTTAAAATTAAAAAGGTCCACATTGGTTTTATAAGAAAACAGATTAGGTAGTTGATGGTTTGGTTGATTGGAGAAAACGATGTGAGGGTTATTCTTGGGTACATGCAATTAAGACCCTGCCTGATATTTATATAAAGACTTTGTCGTCACTTGGGCGGAGATTTCCTAAACTCCTGATTCCAACTTGGACTAGTAAAAGGAATAAAATCCTTTTACTTACTAGTATTTGTCACAACTTGGGTATTGGGATAGGCATCTTATTCTTATGCCCCTGTTTATTTATTGCTTCCTTTCGGTGAACTTCGCCGGATTTAAGTTGTAGATAATTAACGCATTAAGTTGTGCCACAATTCCGAATAATTATTTTTCACCTATTATTCAACACTAATTAATAATTACTATAAAATGTTACTTTATATATTTTACTGAAAGGTTAAAAAAAAGATTTAAGCTGTGTTTAATTAGTTGGTACAGCAAAAAAAATTATAATTAAATAAACAATATTTTTATATCTAATAAACAATATTAATATAATAAAAATAAAAAAATATATCTATTTCCCTATATTTATTATTATTTCTATTTTCAATTCGAGATCACTCCTCTCTTCCCTGTTAAGATATATTATATCCATAATTCCTGCTTTTAAAAGAGGCAACTACTGGATAAGCGATAACGGGCCCACGTGGCAAAGCCAGTTCCGAGTTCTGATGATGTGCTCTCTCTTTTGGCCTCAGCCAGTAGAAGAGAGAAAAAGAGCGCAAGCCAAACCCTAACAAACACACTCTCTCACTCATTCCTTCTCACATACCATTTCCTCTAGTGCTGCTGATTCCGATCCACTTTTGGATACCCTTTAGGCAAATTAGCCCTTTTTTCTCAGTTTCATGTCGGAGTTCATCGAGTTTGATTGGATTATCTGGTATCATGCTTTTTGCGATTTGGGAACTGATTGATCTATGGTTATGTGTGTAATCGTTACTTTGATCATTTTTGGGTGTTTCTATTTGTTTTCCAGTTGTTGAACTTTTTGTATTTTGCCATTGTAGATCCAAATCACAGTTGTTTGATGCCGACTTATTTCCGTCTCTGGATGTAATTCATTATAATTCACACTTTATTTTGTATGGAAGAGTGTTGGGAACTCAGTAACCATTGGAACTTGAGTAAAAATATAAATTTTTGTTGTAAAGCTTAAATTTTTATGTGAATTTAGGCGTGGGTTTGATACAACTTTTGAGAGTAGGGATTGCTGGGGGGACCAAAAATGTCTTTCAAGAGTATATTGCAGGACATGAAAGGTGAGTTTGGGAGTATGTCTAGAAAAGGATTCGATGTCAAGTTTGGATATCCGATGCGGTCGAGGTCGCACAGAGTGGTTCAGGATAGCTCTTTTGTGCCTCTTGATGCCTTTAAGCAGAGCTGTTGGGCTAACATGCCTCCTGAACTTTTGAGGGACGTGCTAATGAGGATTGAGGAGTCAGAGAGTACATGGCCTCCTCGGAAGAATGTTGTTGCTTGTGCTGGAGTCTGCAGAAACTGGAGAGAGATTTTGAAAGAAATTGTACAAACTCCGGAAGCTTCAGGAAAGTTGACATTTCCAATCTCCTTAAAGCAGGTTTTACCCCTTGTTGAGCCTCTGAATGTTTGTTTCTACTTCTTTATGCTCTTTATATTACATTGTGTTAGCAATCTGAAACAACTGGATAAGGAATACTAATAGTTATATATTGCACTCAACAGTTACAATATATGTTGGTGATATATGGGTTAGAACAACAATTGTATGATGAATTCTTTTTTTTTTCCTTTTGGTTCTGATTCATTTCTTTGTGAAGTTCATTTCTTGAGTTTATGCTATACTTATTGCCAACACCAAGCTACTGCTAGCATATGACCTCAGTTTTGAGAAAAACACAATTGAATGTGACCTTTCCATTAAATCTTCGAATAAGGAGAAGAACTCCAGTCATGGTGATACTTTTTCTCGAGTATAAATCATTGGAGAGAAAAGGGAAACCTCTGCTCTGTGGTAGACACAATGTTCTTTCTTTATAAGGACATGCCCTCATAATTCAATGTGGATGAAGAACTCAGTTATTCAGTTGTTCAAGAAAATAGTTATTTTGAATGTGAGGGAGGCAGATGATGGGAAGCTTTCCAATTATTATCAAAGAGTTATTGAAGGAAGAGTATGAACCATTGGTGCAATGGAGTTAATCTGTGATTTGCATAGTATTGATTTTTTACTCCTGTGTTATGACATTTGATTGGCTTCAAATTTATAAAGTAAGGGTATTTTTTTAATAAAATCTAACTCAATTTCCTGTGAGTAATATAAGAATTAGCAAGTCTTAGATATTAATCTTAATGGTGCTAGGTGGGGTTGCTATCAACTTTATTGTAAGTTGTGTCGGGTATATTTAGTTTCGGTAAAATTGCTACCTCCATAAAAGACTTCTTTTTTCTTTATGTTTTCTTAGAAGCATGATAATATACTTCAATTTGCAGATTCTTTGAGGACATGTCTTCCTCCACTTGTGACCAACATTTTCAACTGCAATTACACTCTGGAATCTTTATTGAATCCATTTTAAATTCTTTGATTATATTGTCTTGCAGCCTGGCCCTAGGGACTCCCTTCTTCAATGCTACATCAAGCGAAATCGTAGTAATCAAACGTATTATCTTTACCTAGGCTTAAATCAAGGTGAACAACCTAATGTTCATTTTCTTCCTTTCCTTTTAATGTTTTCATCTGTTGATGTTACCTCCTCTTTGAAACTGGTGAGATTTGAATTTGGTTTATTTAGGCTTCCTATCATGTCAGTTTCACTGTTCACATTTTGAGATGCTAGTACCCTTATGTTACTCTTTTCATTTTCCTATTCAGGCACTAATTGAACCTAAGTTGTATGTTGGCAGCTTCAAATGATGATGGCAAGTTCCTTCTTGCTGCACGAAGGTGCAGAAGGCCTACTTGCACTGATTATATTATCTCTTTAAACTGCGATGATGCGTCAAAGGGGAGGAGCACTTATATTGGAAAGTTGAGGTATATAAAACAACAGAATGATGACATGTTTCTATTCTTTTTGTTTTACAATTCTCATATTAATATTTGGAATTTTTCTTATGGTAGATCAAAGTTTTTGGGGACCAAATTTACAATCTATGACGCACAACCTCCAAATGGTGTAGCTAAAGTTACCAAATGTCGGTCTTCTAGGCTAGTTAATATCAAACAAGTTTCACCGAGAATCCCTGCTGGGAACTATCCTGTTGCTCACATCTCGTACGAGTTAAATGTCTTGGGTTCTAGGTAAGAGGGGTATTCTGTTATTTTGACTTTTCCTCGCTTGCTAGAAAAGATAACATTTTAGAGAGTGATTGATAATTAGAGAATATAATAAAAAATAGACTTCTGTACATGACATCTGTCTTTGGATTATATGCCAACTTTTGACACTTTGAAAATCAGAGGTCCAAGGAGAATGCAATGCGTCCTGAATGCCATCCCTGCCACTTCTGTTGAACCTGGAGGTGTGGCTCCTACACAGACTGAGTTTTTGCATAGCAATTTGGATTCCTTTCCTTCCCTTCCATTCTTTAGATCAAAATCAACTCGTGTTGAGAATTTCCACTCTGGCCCTTTGTCTAATAATAAAGAAGAAATGCTTGTGTTGAAGAACAAAGCACCTAGATGGCATGAACAACTCCAATGCTGGTGTTTGAACTTCAATGGAAGGGTAACGGTGGCTTCAGTTAAAAATTTTCAGCTAGTTGCTTCTGTGGAGAATGGAGCTGCTGGGCAAGAAAATGAGAACATCATTCTTCAGTTTGGAAAAGTGGGTAAAGATGTGTTCACTATGGATTATCAGTATCCAATCTCAGCTTTCCAGGCATTTGCCATTTGCCTCAGTAGCTTTGACACCAAGATTGCTTGTGAATGACTGATGAGTGACAAGTAGGTGCACTTATTTGTGGCTTGAAATCCCCCTTTTAAAGTGTTATGCTGAGAAAGTTTTGCCATATTGGTGTCATTGTTTATGCTTCTGGAATCTTGTTTTCCACTGTGCCTGACGCCACCTTTTGTTCCTGCGGTTCATTGCAATGTATTTTGTTTCTTATCATTTTGTTTTTCTGAATTTTACGTTAACAGGTACCACAGTACGATGGAAGTATGTTGGGTAGGCTAGTGTAGCTGCAACATGTTGGTTAATTCTACAACAGAGCCTGTGGGTAGTTGGTTCTTCCTTTTTATGCCATATGCACATTTCCAGATTTTGGTTGGCCATTTTTTCTCATGTAAATATGACTGCTTGAATTATGAGCAAAATGTACTTGATTGTGCTGTGGCAGTGGCTGACATAATACATCTCTTGGATGATGATATAGGTTTAGATATCTGGACGAAGTTGCTTTTCTAGTTTGCCAATAGGTTTCCGTTGCATTACCTGTTCTTTCAGTCTTGTGTGTAATGCTAAAGATCCATTACTCTTAATGAATATCTAGGCATTTGCTTGCTAGTTTACTCTCCATTCAAGAGTACTTGCCTCTTTTCTACACTGAAGCCATATTTAAGCTGGATTGATATTCCTAGAGCAATTAATGCCGCTCTTATGATTAACCACTTATTGTATTCACAACAACTTGAGTCAAACTATATGGATGTGACATCTCCCTTATAAGTCACCTGTTTTTATGGCTAAAGCTTCGTTGAAGTTGTTAACATGTGTAGATTCCGCAAACTGTCGTCACGAATGAAGAAATAAGAAGTATAAAAAACTAGCAAGAAAGTGGAGAGCACGTACAGAAAAGATAACATTAAAGCCAGCCTTTCCCACGAGCCCACCAGACCTGGCAGCCTCCAAGAGATGGGTTAGTCCCCAAGGCCTTGGAGGCCTCCCAAATAAGGAAAGGAGTCTCTGGTAATCATAGTTGCAGTTCAGGATTATTATAACTACGGTTCCATCCACATTAGCTGTAAATGCACTGAAGTTGTGTTAAACGTACCAACTTACCACTCAGCGTGATGTTATGACAGATTGGGACTTTTCAACCATACGAGTCTTTTAACGAAAGACGCCCATTCTATTAGAAAAGATCCTCTGTCTAATATTACTCTATCTTATTTTGTTTTATAGAATCTTAACTATTTATTTTACGGAACTTACGTGAGACTTATGTGAGACTTACATAAATAAATGACTGAAATTTATCGGATACAATAAGATACCATAATATTAGATAGAGGATCTAAACTCACATTCCACGGGTTGAACTAAGGCCTTCACCTTTTAGGCCTACGTTTCCAACTCGAGGCTTCCACATGGAAACCGTTCTATGCGAATTCTTAACCGCAGTTGGCAGTTGCAGACATGGGTTGTTCCTGCTTTTATAACGAGCCCCCATCACCACATGTAGCCTAATGTTTGAGGATTGTGTCAGGTCCTCATCTCCTGAAGAACAGTATTGCTCCATTCCTGTTGAAGTTAAAAGAATGAAATTTAGATTGCTGCTATTGTCATCGGTGAGACCATGAAATGTAGAATTTGAAGTTTTTACCTAATACTTGAAGAATTTGGTGTTCGCAGTTAAGAGAACCTTTTAAAAACTGCGTACATCAATCCTAATTGTATTCGTTTTGAAAAATATTTTTATTCAATAAAATTATTAGAAAACATCTTATGGTATAGAAATTAATTATTGAAAATTTTTTATTCTACAATTCTTTCGGCTTTCCCTCCCCTCCTGGACTGCAAAACTAAAACAACAGTTGATATATATAAGACAAACAAAAACCTGATGGCCACAAGCATAGTATGGTAAAAATTTCCCACTTCATATTTGATGTTTGTGACAGGTGAGGCTCAAGTTGCATGGAAGTAGAAGGCATGGATGGGATGAATGATAGCATGAAAACTCGAAAAGAAAAAGGTGTGAATGTGATTCCTGACACTGTTGCACCCAAAAAGAAGCCATGAAATGAAATGGTCAGTCCAGTAGTAATCAAACTCCATAGTCCATAAACTAAGTGCAACCCCTTTGCAGGACTTGGCCTTTTCACCTCGGACATCAAAATGCCTTGTGTCAGCTTCTCGTGACGTGAAGCCAACACAAAAATTGGGCATGACCGAAGCTCGGTTGGTCCCCTCCCCCTCTCTGCCAAAATGGTTTTTAGCTACCTCTCTTGGACTGGTGGTCCTGTACTGGAATCAATGAATTGAAGCCATTGGATTTATTCTTCTTTGACAGTTTTAAGATTGTAACGCAGATGTCGACTGCAATGGCCATTAATGAATCAGAGGAAAAAACTTAGACCCATGACATAAACTACTCGAATCCTACACATGCCATTCATAATTCAATGCTTAAGGTATTCCCCCTTTCTTTCTTTTTCCTTCACCAACTAGTGGTCCCTTATTCTTAGTTTCTTAGACATTACAACAAAATGACTTCCAAGTCTTGGTTGTTAAGAGAGAAGAGTTTTATGACATTTACGCAGTACCAAGTGAAGTGGACCTCTGGAAAAAAAAAGAAAATACGATTTCCATAATTATAAAATTCGTAAAATAATCAATTGGATAATGAATTTAATAAAAATAAAGTTAAAATCAGTAATATATATTTGAAGGATAAAATTAAAAGAATCTGAATTACCTACAATCATTACAAGTCATCCTAATCCAGAATGATTTAGGAAATCATAAACTGCCCATGCCCACCTAATAATGCAGTCCACTCCCTCAAGCATGCTCGACCTAAACCTTGTCTTGTAGTGAGACCACAGGACCTGATGCTTTCACTTTTTGGAAGAAATGGAGCCACAAATGTTATGATAGGATTTGTGCTACCTTGTCACTCGTCTGAGGTGACACTGTTGATTGTACCTTGCCATGTTTAGGTTCTTGATTGTTTTTATTGAAGCCAAAAAGACTCACACCGTAACACACCTTTTTAAGTTATTCATTACTTACACATTTTAAGTAAAATACTAGATATTATAAGAGACTTTCGGCATTTGTTTTGACTTGTTAGAGTATCCTATATTAACTAAATATGAAAATAGTAAAAAGTTTATAAGTGGTAAGAGTCAACTATCTAAATAACTAGTTTTAATTATTTGAACAATAGTTAACCCAAGCCTAATTATTATAAGTGGACTCTACACTTTGCCCATATTAAAAAATTTGATATGACTTGTATTATGTCTCTGTAAAAGATATTGTTACAAGTATTTTTCCCTTTTGAATTTCATATATATATATATTCTTCTTAGACTTATAATATTATGCCAACAACTCTCTAACACTAAGGTCTGGATTAGCTTACCTTCTCAATCTGAAGCTTTTCCCATTTGCCCTTCTTTTTTGCAAAACGAGTACAAAGAGCTTGGAAGATATCTATATATTATGGGAGCTTATAATCATGTGTACTTTCCAATTGTGCTTATGAGTTCATTTATTGGCCAGTCCAATTGCACCCCAAATTGCGGTCCGCCGATCAAATTTGACCAGCGTAGTCTCAAAATGATACCCATTTTGCCACGTGTACTGCTCAGTTTGAGGCAACAAATTAGGTAAATTTGCAACATTTAGCTCTTGTGTTGTGGAGTCCAATCGTGCCTAAAATTAATTGCGAATTTCACACGTTTACAATGATGATCACAGCATCATAGTGTGATCAGAAGCAAAAACTTATCCAATCACAGTTTTGTAATTATCGAACGTTTACAACAATAATTGCATAACCATAGTCAACCATTTAGGTTCTTGATTAAGTGGATGAGCAAGAACGCGAAAAAAAAAAAAAAAAGAGGTACTGTTTCTCTGTGGTCATTAGCTCATTATATCAGGTCTGTTTTAGCTTTTGTAGAGCTTTCCCTTTCTCTTCTTTCTTTTTTGCTTCTTTCTCCTCCTCCTTCTCGGCAAAACACTCCTGTCTCGTTCACAAGTATAAAGCCGCTAAGTTGTAAGAGACGGATTGAAAGTGAGAGAGAAGAGAAAAGGAAGTGTCAAATCGAGATGATTGAACATGCGGGCCGGCACTAGGTGCCAGACTTTCTCGCCACCCTCTATTTCAAGCCAGCTTTCGTTTGTCTCTATAGGCTAGCATCGATTACTTATGTGCTTCAGCTTTTACGGGGTTTAATTACTTTACCACACCCTCATTAGTTAAAGTTTCTGATTCATTTGTAAATTCTTTGAAAACATCTTTATAACTTAATTATTAATTTATTATCCAAAATTTTAAAAGTTCATAAATTAATTTGCATAAAAACAGAATATTACGAAATGGTAAGCATGCATGCCCACGTGTGTAGAGATACACAATTTTTTTTATCGATATTGAGCTACATCAAAATTCTTATTCGTAACCCATTTTTATTTGTAGTAGTGATAAATGGACTCACAAAAAATATTCAAGAGGTGTATCTTGGTGTATATTATTTACTGATGATATTGTTTTAGTGGATGTAATAAAAAAAAGTGTCAATGTTAAGCTAAAATTTTGGAAAAATAAATTAGAGTTGAAGGAATTTAAATTGAGCAGGATTAAGACTAAGTATTTAGAGTGTAACTTTTCAGGTCATAGGGTGAGTTCCATTATAGAAGTAAAGATTGTTTCAGAAGTTATTTTACAAAAAGAATTTTTTAATTATCTATGATCTATTATCCAAAATAATAGAGAGATTAATGAAGACATAGTTCGCTATATCAGTTCAGAGTAACTTAAATGAAAAAGTGTATTAAGTATTTAATGTAACAAGAAGATACCATTTAAGCTCAAAGGTTTAACAATTATGCTGATCATGTTTTAAGGGATTGAGTGTTGACCCTTCAAACAAATGTATAGTCAAAAGTTAACGATGGTGGAGATGAGAATGCTTTGTTAGATATGCAATTTTACTAGAAGAAATAAGGTCATGAATGTATTGATAAAAGAAAAATTAAAGATGACTAACATTAGTGAAAAATTAAGAAAGATAAGGGTTAAGTGATTCAGGCATATTAAGAGGAGACATTATGATCCTCAAATGAAAAAATATGATAAGATTGTACTTAAAGATTATAATAAAAAAAAAGAAAGCCAAAAAAAAAACCGGAGGAAGGTAATCAAGAACGAAATGATTCCACCTTTAATAGAAAATTTGGCGTATTAATATACGAGCAAATCATGTCACATAGAACTGTCCTTATTTAGCTTAAATATTTAATATGTAGTACTTTCTTTTTAGTTATTTAGCCTAAATATTTTCTTATAATAACTTGTTTGTTTTTATTTTATTAAGTTTTTATATTTTATTATATATATATATTTTATTCTTATTATATTTTTGTCTATTTTATTTTTAATTATTATTATTTTATTTTTTATATGTTTATGTATATTAAAAATAAAGGTACATACTTCTAAACCTCCAAATACTAAATTATTGTTTTCGTTATTGTTGTATATATCTATAACCGAAAACATAACTTCAACTGTTCTTTCTTCAACTAGTAGATTCATGGTAGACTTGATAGAGAATTGATTAAACCTATGATCTACGACTAAATGAAATCAATTAACGCGTTTTCTTAAATAGATATCCAGTTTCGTTTGAAGTTTGAAGTGATTGACAGTCATGAGAACGGATAAGAGTCTCCTAAGAGCTTAAGAATACTGGTGACATGACCACGCACGCTGAAAGAAGATCAAAGAAAAGAAGTGAAGATCAAATTGTCTGTATTAATTAAGAACAATCTCCTTCCAAGTCGTACGTTACATCACACAGAAAAGATCCCTCTCTCTCTCACTTCTTTTTAGGGTATTAGAAACGTGCCTTTAGAAGTAAATATTGTATTGTCATAATTAATTATCAAATAAGATCGAGAAGCAGAAACCTTCGACCTTACAAGATTCTACTAGTGTATTCATTTCTTCAAACCGGAGCAGGTAATAGAAACCTAATTTATACTAAAACGTTCTCTTTGGACTGAGCGGCATGATTAGTTTGTCCTAACTCCTAACAGTTCTCACCTACCTTTGGACAAAAGTGAAGCCCCTTTTCTACTAAAATGCTAAAAACACTTCAAGGAAAGAGCTCTAGTCCAATTTCTAAAGTGTTATGAGGCAGGAAAATATGGCATCGTGCGTTGCTAAATCCTATGAATTAGGTTTTCTAATAGGGTACGCGTGTCCTTCACAAAAGGAAAAAAAGGAAGGCTTCCTTTAGTTGTTCTTTGTAGCTTAATGTGCACATCGATCCTTTTCTTCAAAGTTTGGTGTAACCTATTGCTAATTAACAACATTATTTATTTATTTTTCCTGTCATTTTGTGGGTTAGTCAACAAAATCATATAGTGTGGAAATGGAAAATTGCGAATTAATTTTGTTTAATTAAGTTTCAAAGATAGTGGAGTCTTTATATTTTTAAATACATTAACTTATAGTTTATCACTGACTGGAAAAATGAAAAAGGTATTGGGAATTGGTCGTCTTTGGATCCGGACCAGACGACAAATGGGCGATCGGTCTATCCTTCAAGATCGACTCATACCCGATGGCTATGTTAAGCAAGCCCGATCTAAGCTCTCCTCGGCCCACGTGTGAGAGACTCAAAATGCAAACACGTAAAGACTCTAAACCTAGCTTATCGCTTCATATATAGGTATAATTTCACCATAACAAAGGTACGAAAATCATAACCTAGCTCTCAACTTTTACAAAGAATCTCACATTCACCAAAAGATCGACTTAAGCGTCGGAGGGCTAATCGGGACCTGACCCCGACGTGCCTTCTTTGTTTTGCAGTACTTCCACGTCAAGTCATTCTGACCACCAATCCATGGATCCGAATGGCAGCGTTCGATTCCGTAGAATCCGTGAGAACTAATTAAGCGCCACCGTGGGGCCCGACTTGGCACCACATCCAAACACACAGATCGGTCGAGACGGCGGCGATTAACCCAAATATAGCCGCTGTCATGGCTCTGGCGTCTGTGATAGGTTTACAACTACCGCAACCTCGCTGTTACGCCTCATGTTTCCCGCTCTGAATCTTTAGACCCGAACGATCAACCACAGCCTTAAACTTTGGAACAAGAAGAACAGAGCGTAGCTTTGGAGGATAACGCTGCACTCAACATCGCCCAAATCTCCAACACCGATCGGATGTAGACTCTCTTAGGCTTATGCAAACCTCCTCACCAAGCAGATCGAGGAAGCAATTAATCGTTGATTAGCCAAATCTTGCGGTCTCGGCCCAAGATAAAGAAGCCGTCTGTCAGACGCCACCAGACGACAGTTAGCATGACAACCGATCACCACCCAACTGAAGCCCTAGAGAAGATCGTGGATGATCGGATTAACGCAGCTATGAGTTTCGCCGGATCGCCTGACGAAGACAAGATCTGACTCTCCTTCACTCAAAATCTGGATAGCCTCCCAAATACCGCACCAAAATACCTACCCGAAAAATATTTGGAAAGACCGACCCCTTGATTACCTCAAGACTTCCATCCACGATGAGTCTACGTGTTCGGACGCCATCCGGTGTAAGGCTTTCTGACGGCCTTCAAGAGGAGCTCGGCGATGGTTCAACAACTTGCCCGGTACAGATCACATGCTTTGAAGATTTCAGTTATTATTCCCGAACCGATTCGCCACCAAGATGGCGCCACGAAGGCGACTTTTGAGGTGATGCAACTTACCCAAGGAAGGAATGAAAGTTTGCAGGAGTTCATCACCCGGTTCAATAACGAAGCGGTCGAGGTCCCCGACCTCACTTGCTAGTCCATGCTGGTCGCGCTTATGAACAATACGAGGGATGAGGAGTTCAAGAAGTCGTTAGCCCTTGATCAACCCCGATCCGTTCAGGAAATAAGAAACAGGACGGATAGGTACATCCAACTGGAAGAGGTGCTGAAAAATACGAGGCGTCAGATGGATGATTGCTCGCCCAATGACAGAGCGGGCAATTCGAATAAGCGGCAAAAAGGCCAGTCGAGCTGGAGAAAGCCGACCGATCGACATGAATATCGACAGGAGTTCACCCCGCTCAACAAGGCGATATCGCGAATCTTGGAGGCCATGAGAGCGGATGGGGAAACTATCCGAGAACCTAACAAAATGAAGACTCCCTATAAGGATAGGAACCCCAACGTATATTGCCGTTTCCACAAAGAGGTCGGTCATGATACGGAAGATTGCTGGTAGTTGAAAAAAGAAATCGAATTACTCATACAAAGGGGAAGGTTAGGCAGATTTGTGAAGCACGTGCAAAATGCCGATCGAGATAACGAGAATAAGTGCGGTCGGCACAATTACAGACGACAGAATTGGAGACGGAATGATAGAAATGATGGAGGAAGGCAGAATACGAATACAGATAATCGACGAGAAGAGAGAGGGCGATCAAGGGAAAGAGATGACAAAAATGCAGGGCAATAAGAGGACCGACCGACCGAGGTCATTAACATGATATTTGGCGAAAACGCAGCGGGAGGATCCACTACTAAAGGGACAAAGAGATATGTCAAACAGGTCGGCAGAGACTCATTAACCAAAAAGTCGAGGGAGAATGATGGTATGCTATCGTTCGACGAGTCCGACTTTGATGGTGTAAGCTGTCCCCATGACGACGCCCTCGTTATAAATCTGAACATGGACGGCTACGAGGTGAAGCGGGTGATGATTGATACGGCAGCTCGATCGACTTCTTTGTATTATGAGGCCTTCAGCGGATGGAGGTACTCGAAGATCGACTACTGCCCATAGACGGACCTATCAAAGGGGTAACTGGAGCATCAGCTTACCAGTTCGCACGAGTCCATTTGAAAGTGAAGTTCGCACGAAAGCCGTGTCAAATAGAAAGAGATGTTGAATTCCTAGTCGTAAAGTTTCAGGGGGCATACAATGCAATAATCGGACGAGCTACCTAGAACGCCCTTAGAGCGGTCGTTTCTACCTACTACCAAGCCATGAAGTTCCCGACACCCCACGAAATTGGCATTGTCAGGGGTCAGCAGAGAATTGCAAGGGAGTGCTACTTAGCGGAAACAAAAATATTAGATGGGGCGGTAGTCCTGATGAGCTCTCTTGATGTGAGAGCTGATGAGGAGATAGACAGGATGAATCCAGTGGAAGAAACGCAGCGGGTCATACTGGACGAGGCCGACCTCTCTAAATTTACAAACTTAGGTTCCGAGCTGCAGAAGAACCTAGTTAAAGAGATCACAGATTATCTGGTGAAAAATAGATCGGTCTTCGCTTGGGTGCGGAGCGATATGCCCGGTATTTCTCGATCGGTCGCCTCGCACTCACTTGGTATTCGACAAGACTGCAAGCCGGTTAGGTAAAAGAAGTGGTCGCACTGCAAGGAGCGACAGGAAGTGATTGGGAAAGAAATAGAGAAACTACTTAAAGCCGGTTTTATCCGAGAAGTCAAGTACCCCGAATGGCTCGCCAATGTGGTTTTGGTGAAGAAGAAGAATGGGAAGTGGAGAATGTGCATCGACTTCATCGACTGAACAAAGCGTGTCAAAGGATGACTTTCCCTACCCAAGATCGATCGGTAGTAGACTCCACCTCAGGACATGAACTTCTCAGCTTCCTGAATGCCTTCTCAGGCTACCATCAAATTCAGATGAGCCTTGAAGACGAGGAAAAGACCGCCTTCATCACCGACCAGGGCACGTATTGTTACCAAGTGATGTCGTTCGACCTGAAAAATGCTAGGACTACTTATTAACGGCTCGTCATGGAGGTCTTCAAAACACAGATAGGTCGATCTGTCGAAGCTTACGTAGATGATATGGTAGTTAAAAGTAAGACGGCTGCCGATCATGTGGGAGATTTAAAAGAAGTCTTCCAGACACTTGATAAATTTCAGATGAAGCTGAACTCGAAAAGGTATGTCTTTGGCGTGGCATCCGGAAAATTCCTTGGGTTCATGATTACTCAACGTGGGATTGAGGCTAATCCAGAGAAGATTGAAGCCATCGTCCAAATGCCTTTACCGCGATGCTTGAAAGAAGTACAGATATTGACTGGTCAGATAGTCTCCCTGAGTAAATTCGTGTCCAGGTTGGGGGACAAGTGTCTCCCATTTTTCAAAAATTTGAGGAAAACAGATGTAACCCAGTTTCAGTGGCCGGAGGAGTGTGAAAGAGCTTTCGGCATTTAAAAGCGATGTCGACGAGCTCACTGCTCGCATAACCCGGTTGAAGGAGAAACCCTGATTATCTATCTGGCGATCATGAAGAAGGCGATCGATGCGGTTTCGTCGATAAGATGGAAAGGATCAATATCCGATCTACTATGTCAGCAAGGTATTGAGTGGGCCAGAAACACGGTATGCGCCCATAGAAAAGTTAGCTCTCTCCTTAATCACTGCAGCGCGAAAACTGAGACCGTATTTTCAAAGTCATACCATCGAGGTATGGACCGACCAACCTCTTAGACAATGCCTCCAAAAACCTGAGACCTCTGGAAGGTTAATAAAATGGGCGGTAGAGATGGGAGAGTTCGACATACAATACAAGCCTCGGACGACGATCAAGGCACAGATATTGGCAGACTTCATCGCAGAGATGAGCCAACCAAGCTCGCAGAATGAACAGTTCCCTGCCTGGAGTTTGTTTGTCGACGGATCGTCCAACTCTGAAGGATGCGGGACAGGAGTGGTATTGATCAACCCGCACATGGAAGAGAAGGTGGAATACGCCCTTCGGTTAGAATTCAAGGCCTCCAATAACGAGGCAGAATATGAGGCTCTGATAGCCGGTCTCCAACTGGATAAGGAAATGGAGATAAAGCGTCTAAAGATATATAGTGATAGCTAAGTGGTGGTCGGCCAAGTCACTGGACAGTATGAAGCCAAGGGGGACAACATGATAGAGTACCTGCAGCTAGTAAAGCAGGAGTTGAATAATTTCGAGCAACACACAATCAGCAGGATAGAATGAGCTCAGAATGCTAAAGCGGATGCGCTCTCCAAGATGGCCTCTAATCGAGACACCAAAAATAACGTTCTAGTCGAACGAATGGATCGTCCTAGCATTCAGAAAGCCAAGGAAGTTCTCGATGCAAATACCGGTCGACCGAGTTGGATGGAACCGATTAGACGGTATCTCCTAGACGGAACGCAGCCACAAGAAAGTTCAGAGGCCAAGAAGTTGAGAATAAAGGCGACTGAATAGATCATAAATGACGCTATGTACAAGCGATCGTATGACTGGCCACTGTTGCGATGCTTGAACGAAGAAGAGGCAGTACAAGCAATGGTCGAGGTACACGAAGGAATGTGTGGCAACCACGTAGGAGGCGGAATGCTAGCCCATAGGCTCATCAGACAGGGATATTATTGGCCGACAATGAGGAAGGACTGCCAAGAGAAGGTCGACCGATGCGAGGCTTGCCAGAGAAACAGCAGCCTGTCTCACCAACCGATCGAGAAGATGAAAATCGTGAGTCACCCTATCCCTTTTGCTCAATGGGGAATGGATATACTGGGACCCTTCTCCCTCGGTCCCTGACAGAAGAAGTTCCTGATAGTGGCAGTGGAATACTTCACCAAATGGGTAGAAGCGGAAGCGGTCGCCACAATTACCGAGCAGAGGGTGGAGAATTTCGTAAAGAAAAATATACTGACCCGCTTCGGAATGCCTATGGTGCTGGTAGCAGACAACGGTCGACAGTTCGACAATGAAAAGTTCAGAGATTTCTGCGACCGACTAAAGATAAGGCTGCAACTGACATCAGTAGCTCATCCCCAAAGCAACGGTCTCGCGGAAAACACAAACAAAAAGATAATGAGCGCTCTTAAGAAGCGCCTTGACGGACGAAAAACCTGGGTGGAAGAAATCGATGAAGTGTTGTGGGCGTACAGGACCACACCAAATGGAGCCACAGGGGAAACACCGTTCAGGATGACCTTTGGGGCAGAAGCTTTAGTTCCTGTAGAAGTGGTATTGCATAATCAGAGGGTGTCGAGTTATGACGAGGAGCGAAACAACGAAGCCCGCCGAGCCGAGCTTGTACTTCTCAGTGAAGGCAGGGATAGGGCTGCCGCTCGCTCGGAAGCCGTCAGGCAGAAGGCAACTAGGTTCTATAACAGACGAGTAAAGCCGAGCGACGTAAAGGTCGAGGGATACGTCCTACGAAAAGTCGAGGTGGCCGGGAAACATCCTGGAAAGCTTGGACAAGCATGGGAAGGACCCTACCAGGTCGTCAAGCAAGTCGGGCATGACTCCTACAATCTACGCGATGCAAATGGGAAAATTCTACCAAGGCCATGGAATTCTCGAAATTTGAAGGCGTTCTACCAATAGATAAGTTTTATTTTAGTTAGTCTTCGTTTATTATTATTTTTGTATGCAACACGTGGGAACCTTTTTCCTGTCCCTGCCAGACAGGTTTTTTAACGGCCCACGCCCTCACTATCATCAATAAAGAGGTTTTCAGATTTCTTGGCTATTAAAAGTTCCAGTATATGTGGCAAAGTGTAGAAAATCCAACCAGCCATCGCTCGGCATCTCCATAGATCGACTACGGCCGATCGGGTCGCCAAGACAAGATCCTTGGGACCCTCGCTCGGCATCGCTCGGCATCTCCATAGATCGACTACGGTCGATCGGGTCGCCAAGACAAGATCCTTGGGACCCTCGCTCGCCATTGCTCGGCATCTCCATAGATCGACTACGGTCGATCGGGTCGCCAAGACAAGATCCTTGAGACCCTCGCTCGCCATTGCTCGGCATCTCCATAGATCGACTACGGTCGGTCGGGTCTCCAAGACAAGATCCTTGGACCCTCGCTTGCCATGGCTCGGCATCTCCATAGATCGAGTACGGTTGGTCGGGTCGCCAAGACAAGATCCTTGGCACCCTCACTCGCCATCGCTCGGCATCTCCATAGATCGACTACGGTCGATCGGGTCGCCAAGACGAGATCCTTGGAACCCTCGCTGTCCATTGCTCGGCATCTCCATAGATCAAGTACGATCGGTCGGGTCGCCAAGACAAGATCCTTGGGACCCTCACTAGCCATCGCTCGGTATCTCCATAGATCGACTACGGTCGATCAGGTCGCCAAGACAAGATCATTGGGACCCCCCTCGCTCGCCATCAACAAAGATCGACTATGGTCGGTCGGTCGCCAAGACTCTAGATCCTTGGGGCCATCGCTCGACCTCAAGTACAGATCGACCAGGTTGCCAAGACAAGACTCTTGGAACCATCAATAAATCACTAACGCTTCAATAGAAGATCACGAGACAAAATCTCGGATCGTAAGCCCTATCGTCACTCGGCCTAATTCACCCGGTCATCGCGCATCGAGCACATTCGTTCGTAACCTACTATTCAAAGGAAGAAATATTCGACACACAAAAAATAATCAAAAATAGCAACCTACTACTTGAGGGGAGAAATATTCAACACATCAAAAATAATAAAAAATGAGTTATTATTTTTAAGCAAAGGTTATAGCCCTGGCTTGACCGGATGAGCCGCATACGAAAGGAAACAATCAATCTCACTCTTCCGGGAGAAGTCGTCAAGAACGGAGCAACCGGATCGGCAGGAGAGGAGGGGCTCGCATCCGGATCGGCCAAGGGAAGAGAAGGGTCGGCGATCGGATCAAGAGGAGCTGGCAGCTGAGAGACATCCTCTTCTTCTTCTTCCGAGCTCAGATCCAACTCCTCGTCCGGAACAATGGTCCGCTCCCCAAGGCCCTCTCCTTCATTCCCTCCAACGAAGGCCAAGAAGCGAGAAGCGGCGGCTCGGATAATCTTCAAATGAAGGCCGCCCACCAATGGGAAAGTGAACCTCATAGCACTTCTTCAGGACCGAGAGGGTTACGTCGCAGGTGAGCTCCAGGCATTCCGCCTTTAGATTCCTCCTCTTCCACCGTTTGATCGCCTCGATTCTTTGCCCTTTAACAGAGCATCTCAACTTCGTCAACACCTCCTCGGTCCTGCGCTTGGCATCCACAGCTGCATGACAGTCTTGGAGGAACTTCTCTTTAAGCTTCCTCTCTAACTCCAATTTCTCCTCCAAGACCTCATACACCTTGATCAGCTCGCCTTTCTCCGCGACCACCCTGATCCTCTCCTCATCTCCCGTATCAAATTAAGCTTTTAAAGCACTCATCGCTTCCTCCCGAATTCTCTTATCCTCCTCTAAAGAAGAGTTCTGAGCCTGAAGAAGGTCTCTCCCCTTCTTTACCTCCGAAAGTTCGTCCTTCAGACCCTTCACCTGCTCATGAAGGTCCTGTACCTCCTGGTCCAGACCCTCCAGACGCTGCACCGTCGAGTAGGCCATCACCACACTCCGTACAACGCTGCGAAGGAGTTGAGACCCTGTCTCCTGATTACTCTTCTTATCCATGGTCTGTTCATCCACGGGAGGAGTAATCCTCTCAGCAATGTGGCGGGAAAAGTTGAGGTCCCCAATCGAGGAGGTCTTTGGCAGCTTGATCAAAGGCTCCCACTGCCCAGTGTTGGTAGTTCGACCTTTACCCTTACCTTTCGTCTCCTTCTCCTTACCCCCCCGACCAGACGGGCCGGATGGGAGATCACTAACCCAGAACAACCTTTTCCTCTTGCGGAGAGGCTCCGCTTCCTCCTCTTCCTCTTCCTCTTCCTCCACAACTGCTCGGCCCGTACTCGCTGGTACGATCGACAACAATGCCGACCCCGTAGGACCATCCTCGACAGGTGAAGGAATCGGCAACACGATAGAGAGGCCAAGCTCAACCGGCGGAGCAGAGCCTTCACCAGTCTCCACCCCTCTACTCTTCTTCTTCCTCTTCCCTGCGGCCTGCTTCTCGGACTCAGGTGGAGCGGCGTAATCGTCTATTCTCACCATGACTGCACAACAATAAAAACAAGTCAGACAACAAAACCAATGCCCAAAAATACAGTAAATAACTAAACTACACGGGGTCAACCAGACGGGGCGGTTTCCTCTCCTAGCCCGTTAATCCACGGTGGGGGATCGAGAAGAAAAGAGCTGGCCGATGATCCCCCGAAATAGCCCTGGACGAGCCGAGCGAAATCGTATCTGTCGAGCGCCTTTATACGACCTACAACTATCCACTCCTCCCTACTAAGGGATACGCTCGACACATCATTCCATTGCTCGGCCAAGGGATACCTCCACGGCTGAGACTCGAAGGAAGACCCTGGGGACTTCAGAAAGAAATATTTTGTCCGCCAAGAAGAGACCTTCGAAGCTGTCCCGGTCGGCCGGTACCGAGCATCCCGGTATTGCAGAGAGGGGATCCCGACCCCATAAATTGGACTCTGGTTCAATCTTAAGAATTGACGCAGGACACCAACTGAAGGAGCGCAACCAAATTGGTGACATAGCAACGTCAGACTGTTAATAAACCTCCAGCTATTCGGAGGAATCTGGCTCGGCATTAACTGATAGGCCGTGCACAGCTCGTCGACGATCGGGGCGTAAGGAAGCCTCATACCGTCCACAGAGAAAAAGCTATCGGAGACGGCGAAATATCCACCCAAGTTACTGTGGATACACTCGTTCCCTAGAGCCAGCCGGGGTCCCCAGGACATGGGAATGTTATATCTGAGTATTGACCGATTCAATTCCTTTACGGTCATAGTTGATGCATTTCTTGGCGGCGCCTCCACAACCAACCCATCCTTTCTCTCTCTTGTCGATATCTCTTCAACACCTTCTATCATACTTCTGGAACTGGTTGTCGACATATTTACCAAGAGGAGACTTTCGAAAAGAAAAGCTTAGGGGAAGAAGGACGTACCTATTTAGTGAATGAAAAGGAGAATCGGCGACGATCGGCGGAAATTTACGGAACTAAGGGCAAGAAGGAACAAATGAAAGCAGTGAGAATCTGAGCGAAGCAAGCGTGAAGAAAACCAAACAGTTGATTGATTCTGAGCATTTATAAGGGAACGCTCAATTGAACAATCCAATCGAAGTGCGACGCATGGAGAAAATCCGAGCTATGCTTGGACATGCGGCATGATCCGAGCCAATGAGAACTAAGGTTGCACAAAAGTCGGAGCGGCGTGACGGTTGAAAGGACGCAGAGGACAGCTGCACAACGGTTACAAGGACGATACGCTTCAGATTCTGAAAGGCTGTCAGAGAACACGCGCCGGTAAACAATAAATGAGCCAAGTACTAACACGCGCTCGCTAATGATGACACCCGACCTACTTAGATGCGAGCTATCGAGCCAAAACGCCAATGCCGACCTAGCAGAGACATTCAATGACCAACTTCAATCTGACGATCACGCATCGCCCGCCAATATCCGGACCGATTCACTACCCCGAGCTACCTTACTGACGAGCTACATCTCAATATTCGACCGATTGGACCAATTACGAGCTGTCCTATATACGAGCAACAAAACCTCTACATACTCCTCTGACCCTTCTCTTCGCTCAAGCTCGAGGAGTAGGGGGCTTATGGTCGGGTCGGTCGTGCTGGAACCGGACTCAGACGACCCGTGGGCCGATCGGTCCATCCTTCGAAGATCAGACTCATACCCAATGGCTATGTTAAGCCCAAGCCCGATCTAAGCTCTCCTCAGCCCGTCCACATGTGAGAGACTCCCATACAAACACGTAAAGACCTAAACCTAGCTATCGCTTCATATATAAGGTATAATTCTACCATAACAAAGGTACGAAAATCATAACCTAGCCCTCAACTTTTACAGCAATCCCACCTTCACCAAAAGACTGACTTAAGCGTCGGAGGGGCTAATCGGGACACAACCTCCGACGTGCCTTCTTTGTTTTGCAGGTACTTCCACGTCGAAGTCGCTACAGCCAGCCAATCCATGGATCCGAATGGCAACATTCAGTTCCGCCAGAATCCGGCAGAACCAGGTATTTAACACAATATAATTCATATGTTTGAACGCTAAGAAAATTCAAAGAAGAAGGATCAATATGAAATAGAAACTTAAGCTCGAATGTCTTATATTTTTATAAAAATAAATGAAGGAATTGTAACACGTAACGATACTTTAGTTACGTATCCCGGATCGAACGTGAATAGGTAAGAAATGAAAAAATATGAAAATACTTGATTTTGGTTCTAAAACTTCAAACGAACCTTTTGAAACCGAGATGAGTGTGAATTCACTGCCGTCTTCAAGGGAACTCCTCACGGGTACGCGGTCAACGTCTTTCTATAATTTTCTCAAAACGTAAGCTCTCTTAACGAATCAGAGAACTCTTATGCCTACGATTGATATGAGCAACTGCAAGAGACCTCAAACTTTATATATAACTTCCATATCGAGCTTCTCCTATCACAGGCTTGATATGAGTCTGATCCACACTCATTGAGATCCATTTTTTACCTAAACTTCTGCCCATTGATTTAGATCATTTATCAGGCCACTTTATTATCTTTATCCGGATCAAATTATGTAAATTAACTGATAAGTTATTTAAAAAATAAAAAATGCAATTAAATATTGTCCAACTTTATGGGAAATTACAAAAATTTCTAACAATCTCCCTTTTAGACAATACTTGATTGCAATGTTGACTCTAGTTTAAAAACAATTTAAAAGTTCGGCTAAGTCACGCTACTATATTAGTTGACTAGGTTTTAAAAACAAAACGTTTGATCCAAAGATAACGAAAGTTCATCATTCTGTCCTGCAAGACTTTCGATAGCAAAAAGTACCAAATGCATGTATCATATACAACACAGATCTAATACAATCATGTATACCTAATACCTCACTAATATGAATGAGAAAATGAAGTGTGACAAACTGAGATAATACCTTTATAATCTAAATTATATCAACTTCGATTACAGAACTCGATTTCTTCAACTTTATGCTAAATCGCATATACTAAACTGCATTAGAAAAATCTTATTTTCTCTCACCAAATGCTAAAAAATAATAGAAAAATCATGTTTCCTCTCACTAAATGCTAAACTGCATTAAAGAAAACATTTATATTCTCCAATTGAATGTTAAACTACATTAGAGAACCTTTATGGGATTAAAAACTTATATCCCACTATGTTATGTCAAACTTTATGGCTATCCGTATAAAACTCTATGCGTTTAAATGACATAGGCATAAGGTTGATCTGTATATATGCCCAATGAACTTTAAATGCTTAAGATCAACACAAATCTTAAGAATTTTATATGTATTATTACAATATACGATAACATGTATTACCGAAGATAAACGATGATCATTTTTATTGATAAACTATCGTACTGTCATAATACATCAAATATATAAATGTACATGGAGCAAACATAACAATCCTCTAACTAACGATGTCTAAGGACGTCAAAACACTCATACTGTATAATGTGTCATAAACACAAGTTGGTAAAGTCCTTTAGTTAAAGGATCAACATTCCTCAATCCTTAAATGCTCCAAACCTTAATGTCACCTTTTTGTATCAACACCTTTTTGGCCAAATAATCGACCTTAAAATGTTAAGATTGATATTCTTTGTTGTTATTAAACAACACAGTAAGAAGATTACCCTTGTACAACCAAATGGGTCTAGCCACTGAATCAACCACAAACAACTTAAAAATAAGGTTCTGAGCTAAACTGTTTGTGAAGCATCCCTATAGCATTCACTCTGCATGCATGATCGAGGAAGCCACCCATGTCTACTTGACAATCTTCCACGACATTGTACCATCTGTAAACTTAAAACATGTAACCTTAAGTGAACTTTCGATCATCCGGATGCATATTTAAATTTGAATTCCCTATGAGGTTTAGTCTTTTGACTGTGCTATATGTCAACATATAATCCTTAGTTCCTTTAAATAGCTCAACGCTCGCATTCCAATGATCTACAACTGGATTAACCAGATATTGACCAAATAATCAAACAGCAAATGCAATGTCTCACTTAGTACATAGCCAAGCATACATCAGGCTATCAACCGTACTAGTGTATAGAACATTCCTCATAATGTCTCTCTTTACTTTATTCTTTAGATACTGTGCCAGAGATTATCTCTCACTATGAGAGATAGGTGCTATGACAGGTTTACTATTAACCGTATTAAACCTTTGTAATACATACTCAATGTATGTACTCTGTGAGAAGCTTGATGAGTATTGAGATCTATCCTGGTGAATCTGAATACTTAGGACAAAAGATGTTGTGCCAAGGTCTTTCATGTCAAAGTTCTTGACCAAAAGTTACTTTACCCTATACAACATGGTCAACTAATTTGACGTCAACAATATATCATCCACATACAGTAATATAAATATAATTTTTCTCCCCTTAACCTCATAATACAAGCATTTTTAACTTTATTTTTCATGAAGCTGAAAGAGGTCATAACCTCATCAACTATAAGGTATCACTTTTGGAAGGTTTAATGTAAACCATATATTGATCTGCAGAATGCGCAAACTATGTCAATTGCATTTGGATCCTGAAATCTAACAGGTTGTACCATATAGACCTCATCATAAAGGTCTTTACTCAGGAAAGCAGTGTTGTTAGCCATCTGATGTAATTATATATTATCGTGAGCTACAATTGTCTTAATCACTCAAAATGTATCCTACAAGGATATGAGAGAAAAGGTAACATAAAGTCAACCTTTCTCCCTGAGTAAACTATTAGGCAACTGAGCAAGTCCATAAATCGCTGAACTTTATCCCGAAATACTTTAGGTCTAATATTCATTTACAACTGACGAGTTTACAATTCTGCTATAAATCAACTGGCTCTCAAACCTTACTATATTTCATGGATTGCATCTTATCATTCATTGCATCTCACCACACATCTACATTAGGTCTAGACATACCTTCTGTTAAACTAACTAGATTCGAAACATGTCTAATATCATAGTCATGTACACCTAATAGACTATGTAATCAGATGGGATAACAGGTTGTCTCACTCTGGTGGATTTACCTAACTGCATTAGATCTTGTACCCCTAGGAGCCATTGTGTGTACAGGTATGAATTCATGTTCCTATATAGGAAGGATACAGAGACCTAGATCTACCGGATCTAACTGTATGAGTAGTGGGTGCATGATGACTGTAGGATCTGCCCTGTTATCATCCGAAGGTCAAAGAGCACACCATTATCATAGACGTTGTATTCCAAAGACTTAGTTGTTTGTTATTCCACGATTTTGATCCCACCTTCCATACAGTAAAAGCTTTAGCCTTAAAATGGTTAAGATATCTTACTAAATAGCAATGAGCGGAATGATCATGCAATCTTTCTTTATAAAAATTATACTACCTCAATAAGGAAACCTCATACATGAGTGTGTGCAAAGTTAAGTTTTCAAACTTCTAGATAATCAGGTAGAATAGCCCTATTCTGCATCAACTTCTTCAAGTACTTTAGGGTGCAGTTATGTCTTTCGACAATATACTATTTTACTCAGAACTACTTGGTACAGTGAATTAAGTCACTATTACAACTGATTCTAAATATTTCCTGAACAAACCTTTTAACCAAATGTACCTTTTAAAGTCCAAAAATACTATGTTTGTCATGATATTCTCCTCTATGGTCTAATCTGACTATCTTGATGAATTTTTTCTATTGGCTCTCAACCTTCAGTCTTTAAGAAAGAACACATAACTATAATGAGAATAATCATCAGCAAATGTTAGAATACATTTAGAATTGCACATTGAAACTATATAAGGTCTATCGATATCTTTATGTATCGGACTTAACAAGTCAAAAGCATGAGTTGACCTCAATATTCTTATTAGTCAACTCACCCTTACAACAGTCACCTCATGTGCCCAGATCATCATAATCTAGAATTAAGAAATGCTTTCCTTAATCAATCTCTCAACCCTAGCTCTAGAAATGTGCTTAAACTTTTATTTCACACCATTTATGACTTCTCATTCATCAGGGTTCTTCATTTCATAACTTGTTTACCAAGATACAAAGAGGCATATATCTAATTTAGGGTAGGATACGTTCTATATAAACCAAGTGACAAGAAAGTTATATCATTATGTTTTGCATTAAATAACAATTGTACAACAGAAGCATTAAAAACCAAATATTAACCCTCTTTGTCCAAAATTGATCAAAAGATCACATATAAAATGTCTCGTGTAAAACTCAAATGAACTTTACTACAAGGTTCAGTATATACATTCTCTATAGATATTACTTCCACTTCTTCATTGCTATGAACCATTAGTTTTTTCTTCCCTTTATTTGACTTTATCCTAGATTTAAACCCATACATTGTAGAAACACCTTGATAAGATGGTCCACTATATAGTCACGAAATACTTAATGCGACTTGCAAATTATATTCATAAATTAATAAGCCAAGGAGTTACCTGATGGTTTTAGTCTTTATTTTTAGATCTTATAATGCTGGCTTCTTTATGTCATATGGACCCCAGTACTAGATTGACCAGAATTAACATTTGGAGAAGATTTAAACTTTCTATCTTCGAACTTAGCAGGTTTCATCTTTGCCTTCCCTTTAGTTGCTTCGAGGGTTGTAGGAGTAGCAAACTTGAGTTTCTCCTCCTTAGCAACGCAATGAGCTATCAAAGTGTTGAAGTCTCATTCCTCATCTAGAAAGTAATATATCATCATCAGATTACTAAACTCTAGAGGGAGTGTGTTCAGAGTCTGGTAAACAATGAAGACATCAGGAAAAAGAATGTTTATCATCTTTAGTCTAATGTGAAGATAAATCATTCTTGATATGTACTCCATTACTCCCCCTTCTCCTATATACCTCATGGAGAATAATTTTTTCATCAAGGAATTTGTCTCAACATTAGAAGAGATTGTGTATCTCTGGGAGATATTATCTAGAAACTCTTTCGCTATGTCTATGTCTGAAAGTTCACTTAGCAGATAGCTAGGTATAAATCTCTTAATGGTCATCAGATATAATCTATTAGACTGATTCCAGGCTTTATAGGTTACTTTATGAACTCTCGAGCTCATGGATGTAGGTAGAAATGGCCTATCTGTCTGTATGGCCATAGCAACCTCAGCTATCTCTATAATATTCAATACATCCTCCGCCCACTTCTTTGTATTGAAACCAGTTAGGGTTTCAATGATGACACTGATTTTGTTCACCGAAAAGGTGGCTACAAAATAACAATGTTTCAATAAGTACAAATGTAAGATAACAATGATACTCAAAGTCATTGAATAGCATCTTTACTGAAAATTCGATTACATATATTATGAAACACCTTTTTGTTAAATACATAATATATGAAATTAGACTTCCACATAAAAGTTATCAGAGTACAAACTATTAACTCTTATGACACTACGACCTTTGGGCGAATAGATCACTTGAGCAACAACTTTCTTCCATTTAATGTCTTTATGCACATCTCAAAATGTTATATAAGGCTGACACCTTTTGGTAGAATAACCAAACAAAAAATCAAAGACATTCCCCAATATGCAAGTAGAACACTTTAAAATACTGACCTGAAAGGCTACTTTGGGGACTACATCCTTATCAGCACTCAAAAAGTCCATAAACACAAGGAATACATCTTTATGTTATCCTCACATTTTTAATGGCCATATGGTATGAGACAATGTAATATCAATTAATGAAAAAATTCGAATACATAGTCTCATTGTCACCCACTCATACTGAAGACATTCTCTAAAAACTTCATTTGAGACTTTCGCAAAGGAAAATTTTTAGTAGAGTGACTATTGTGCATCATTGGATACTGAACCAATCACCTGAGACACAAGAATCTCATGTATCCCCTTATGGCAAGTTCATTGCATGAAAATTCACTCAAAAATAACTTCAGAATGTCTCAATTCCTTTTTCGAGTAACTGTCATTTGATCCCGAACACTGAACATGGGACTCAAGATATAAAAAACTTGAAGTATCTCTCTTATATAATGTCTGAAGCATGAAAACTCACTCGAAATTGGATTCAGACCGCCTTAAGTCCTTTTCCTGAAGCTAAACTTTGATTTATTACTAATGTAATAAATCCAGAAAAATGAAAATTTCACTTTATAAATTTTTTAGACCCAAAAATTGACCCAAAACACCTCAGGGCACTCTTACGGGAAATATGAAAAAAAAATTGTGTGTTTTTTTAAATTATTGTAGCTACTGATGCCAACAGTGCGTCAGCGTACTGTAGCGTTGACGTCATCCGTTGACGTCAGCTGCGAGTGGAGAGGTGTGGCACGTATCACTGACGCCGCCCAACGACACACCTAAACAATTTTTGGTATATGCGTTGCATGTGCCAAACGTGCACCTAGGAGCTCTTATCAGCTGGCGTGTGCGCTGTATGTTTGACACGTGATGCGACACTATCCATCACGCTCACGGGCTAGACGTATTGTCCCACGGGCGGTATGTTTTACCCGTCGAGCATGTGTGGCACACACGCTCGACATCTCCATCACCCTCGTTAGAAAATGTTGATTTTTGATGAGTTTCGAGCTAATTTTTAGCACTCTCGAGCTCATTCTCACCTCGTTTCTTAAGGTTAAATACATGTATACTACTTTTATACAATAAAAAATAAGAAAAAATCGAAAAACAGAATTTTATTCTCCAAAAAATTTATGGAGAGAAAAATAAAAAATCTTCGTTTTTAACTACCTGATTACGTCACCGCTTTTATACCACGTGTCACACATAACGATTCCTTAATTACGTATCCCGAATAGAATGTGAAAGGACAAGAAACGAAGAGATGTAGAAAATACTTGATTTCGGTTCTATAATTTCAAACGAGCTTTCTGAAACAGAAAAGAGTGTAAATCTATCGTTGTCTTCACAGGAACTCCTCATTTGAACGCGGTCAATGTCTTTCTATAGTTTTCTCAAAATTTAAGCTCTCTTAACAGATCATAGAATCTTTATGCTTACGATTGATATGAGCAACTATAGGAAACCTTAACCTTTATATATAGCTTCCAATTTCGGACTTCCCATCATAGGCACGATATGAGTCTGGTCTTCACTAATTGTGATCTATTTTTTACCCTAACTTTGACTCGTTGATTTAGATCAATTATTGAGCTACTCTATTATCTTTATTCGGATTAAATTACCTAACTTAATCAATAAGTTATTTAAAAAATTAAAAAATGTAATTAAATATTTTCCAACTTTATGGCGAATTACAAAAATGTCTAACAGGAACTAAAGATCTTAATGGCTTATGAAGAAGAAGAAGATCAGTCATTGTCATTTAAGCAAACTTTAGTTCAAATAAAACTTCTTAAGGATACAACTCAATCCCTGAAAGACAACTGGGTTCAAATATAATAGGTTGATGGTCTTAAATGATAATTATTTACTTTAAAGAAATCATATGAAAATTAACTACAAAGGATTTTGGTCATACGTAGTTTTCATGAGGGATCGATGTTGCCAGGTACTGTCATTTTAGATGCTTATTGCTCTACAATGGGTCAATGTGATTAGTGATGGTCATCACAGTGGATCACCATATGTTTGCGGTGAAGAGTCCTCGTCGATGGCTTCAATGTAACAGAACTATCAAAGTGATCTCAAGACCATTTGCACTGGTACGGACTCGGTGTGTAATAACTCTTGTAATAATGCACTCATTGCATAGCAAAAGGCTACGATGGGAAACATTATTTGGACTTTAATGATAGGACCCTTCACAGGATTCAACAAATTCTTCGGAATTAAAAGTTGGCATCTGGCCAAAAAGCAGTAAAAATTGCTTCCTCGTCTTCTCCATCAACTCTGGAATCATGTCGCGAATGACTCATTCACGTGCAGGAAAACAATGTACGGAAATGCACTTTTACAGTGGATCAAAAACCATAACGTTCATAGTTGTTTTATTAACATTCGTAGGAAGTGTTTGGTTCTGTTGTTCACCCGACCGAGAATAGAGAACATCACATTCGAAGGTGGCAATAGCTTCTCAAGGGTGTTGAATTGACGGTTATATCACAAAAAGTAACTTGTAATGCCCGCAGTGGTTTTTCATCCAATATATATTTAGTTTTTAGCTTCTATTTTTTAAACTAAAAACAAAAATTTGTTTAACTTTAATTTAGTTATATTTTTATCACCCATATAATTACATACCAATTACAAGAAAGCATCAAAATGGAACAACCAAGGAGAGCTCTTCCCTCCCGGTTGTCTTTTTCTTTAGGGACAAAATTGCCATTCTCATTTAGAGGCCCGGTGCCTCTCAACCCTAATCATCGTCATTATCATCACCATGTGATTCGGACCCACTTGTGATGTGGATGCTGGATTCTCCTTAGAGCATGTCAAAGTAACCATCCTTTCATCGAATGATGAGGCTACTAAAAACTCTCCAATCACCAAATGTTTACAAGACCATCACCATCCAATCCTCCCTTCTCTCATTAATTGTCTAAGGACTTGTGTCGCAATCAATAGATTGCGTTAATTATTTGCAGATTTTATTTATCCACGCCAGGCTAGGTTGACATTAGATTAATATAATGTTATTTATTTAAAGATAAAATTGTATTAAATAATATTAAAAAATAATTTATAATAATTCATTTACCAAGCAAGTGATTAAGCATTTCAGCTGCCGCACAAATAATTCCAGGATTTGTACTCGAGCGGTTTCAAGTCTTAGCCATTACTTTTGCAGTTTAAATCTGCATTGGTCTGGAATGCACCGCTAAAGTCCAAGCGAAGCCATTCGAGAGAGAACCCCGTCCCTGCGTGCGTGGGGTTAATTATTAATCACCATTAAACTATCCTCTTTATCAGCCTTTGCTTTCTGTAGTATATAATTCTCCTAAACCTTAACTTCTTTGCCACTTGAATTCATTTCGCTTTCGACGTAAACAGGACAAGGCATGCTGCCGAAGAGATCCCTACCCCATGTCCTCTTCACTTATGACACAAATACCCTTCATTCTTGCGGCACCATGACAGCATTTAAAGGGCCATTGTAGTCATTTTATTACCAAAGCACCTAATCCCAGGTCACTGATGATTTGCGTGGAGTCACCTCCTTCATGTTGTACCTAGTCCGTACACTGTCAAAAAGTGCTTGCCATCAGACGGTCTTTAATTAAGAATTTAAGATGCAACATGCTGTTGTTTTTCTACTTCACATGATCAATGCACTTATTGAGAGATTAGATCAGGGCCGTCCGAATCCAGTAAATTATTCTGGTACTTTGTCTCACACTCAACGATGATAGTGGAGAAACCTGTAGCGAGCCACAAGGAACCAGCGAGTCAAATATGATTGAACGGTCATGATGTCATCATAACTAATCCTTCATGTCTGATCATTACTCATCTCGATTTTCGATCCTTGACATCAAGCCGTCTAACACTAAACATAACCTGCCTCCTCCTGCGCATCGTCGCAGTTTATCACGCCCTCATCCCCATAGAAACATATCGCCACGTAGGACAGTGGCTCCACTCCTAACGCCCCTTTCTACGTCGACAGCGGATAAGATCCTCTTCTGCAACCGCTATCCAACGGCCAAGACGAAACCTACCCACGTGTCACAATCCTACCTCTCAAAATAAAGCACTGCGCGTCACTGGATAAAAACTCCCCCTATCCTTAATATGTCAATAATTTCTCTATCTCAACAGGTTGCTTAGTCTCTCTCTCCTTCGAGCTATCTCTCTCTAAAGACGGCACATTTATCTCCAAACTAAGTTCATGTCTTCTCAGATCTAACGCGACAACAAAAATCGAAGTAGTTCTGTGTCGTGGGTTATCTCTTATTCAAAGTTTGAACACCACCACGAAACGACGTTCGCTAGGCATTGATGTTGAGAATGGCGACCTCGTTCCCTGAGGAAGTTTTAGAGCATGTGTTCTCGTTTATACAGAGCGACAAAGACAGGAACGCGATTTCAGTGGTGTGCAAGTCGTGGTACGAGGTGGAGAGGTGGTGTCGTCGGAGGATTTTTGTCGGGAACTGCTATGCGGTGAGTCCGGCGACGGTGGTTAAGAGGTTCCCTGACGTCAGGTCGGTGGAGCTCAAAGGGAAGCCTCATTTCGCTGACTTCAGCCTGGTCCCCGACGGTTGGGGCGGTTATGTTTACCCGTGGATCGCGGCTATGGAGACGACATACCCGTGGCTTGAAGAGATCAGATTGAAGAGAATGGTGGTTAGTGATGAGGCCTTGGAATTAATTGCTAAGTCGTTTAAGAATTTCAAGGTTTTGGTGCTCTCTTCTTGTGAAGGATTCTCTACTGCTGGGCTCAACGCCATTGCTGCCAATTGCAGGTTTGTTTGTTAGAAAGCATTTTTCTTTTGTTTCGTTTTGTGGGTTTGTTGTGTTAAGATTGTTTGGTTGGTAGAGGGAGTTTGAGGAAGTGTAATGAGATGAAATAGTTTGGTCTCTTCAGTTGTTCTCTTGGTTTTGGAGTAGCAGCGAAGTCGGACTGAATAGTTCGGAAGAGTTAGTTATTAGCGAAGGTTAGAAATGGTGACGCTTTTGATGATTTGCTTGGTTTCACTGTGCTTACGTTACATCTTAAAGTGGGATTTTGTGTTTTGTTTTCACGTGTCGAGATGATGCATGGTTCAGTAAGTGGGTGATTATGTTGAATGTACATGGCAAGATCTATTTTTGGGTTGGCTTCCATGTTCAAGTTCTTATTTTGTTGTGGCTCTGAGGATCTATTTCTAGTTTTTTTCTTGCTTTGCTCTTTATACCGGGCGTTATGTTGTTGTTGTTGTTCTTGCTTTGCTCTTTAGGTATCTTCTCTTCCTCTTGAATTTCGGCGATTTGTCAGATTCTTGGTTTTAGTTTCTATTTATGGTATCTGTGTTCAAATTAGCAAATACGTATGCTAGTTTCTTGATTTGGTTGCCTTCTATTTCTGCCGTCTCCTTGTTTACGCTAGATCCACGAAAACCTAGTCAAGATAGCTCAATTCGCTTCTTCTTATATAACATTTTTATCACTGCGTGCGTTGTTCGCTGCGAATGAGTTTGATGTGGGCGTGTTTTGGCTTTTGAATTCTGCTTTGTCCTACATTGTGGTTTTGTTTGGACATTTCAACTAATACTTAATCTGGCTACAGTAGAAAACGTCTGGAAGCTATTGCTTTCTACGATTTTGTCATCGAGTGCTGACAATCTTGCTAATGTGATATAAATTTTGGTATTGGGTTGTCGCATTCTTGTTGGTGTCACTAATCACTAATTTGGCATTCGTAGTTGAGGAAGTCATGTTTTGCCTTAGGAAAGCAACTGGTTTTGGTACATAATTAAGCTAGCTTTAGATTCCTTACCTAGTAGTGATCTTAAGTTCTTTATTTTTGCAAACAAGTCCCAATTTATTTTCTTTGTTTCTATTCTTGGGATAAATGGCTAAATTTTTATTGTCACTGCAAATCTCTTATGCGGTTTTCTTTGAGTGCTTCTTTGTTTGCTCATTTAATTTTTGAATTTGTTTAATTGTCTGCAGGAATCTGAGAGAGCTGGATTTGCGAGAAAGTGATGTGGAAGATACAAGTGGGCATTGGTTGAGCCATTTTCCTGACACCTTCACCTCACTGGTTTCTCTTAACATCTCTTGTTTACTGTCTGAAGTGAGTTTCTCAGCCCTGGAGCGCCTTGTGGGTCGATGTCCCAATCTGAGAACTCTTCGGCTGAATCGAGCCGTGCCCCTCGACAGGCTTGCTGACCTCCTTAGACGAGCTCCCCAGCTTGTAGAATTGGGAACGGGTGCCTACTCAGCTGAGTTGCGACCTGATGTGTTTTCAAACCTCTCTGGAGCTTTGACTGGTTGTTCGGAACTGAAGAGCCTCTCTGGGTTCTGGGATGTAGTTCCCAGTTACCTTCCAGTGCTTTACCCTATTTGTTCTCGTATAACTTCTTTGAACTTGAGTTATGCGACTATGCAAAACCCTGATCTCTCTAAGCTTGTTTCTCAATGCCAGAGTTTGCAGCGACTATGGGTAATTTTTACACTTTGAAGTTATAACAGAAAACAAATGCAAATTAATTTGACAAGTTGTCTCTTCCTATCTTGTTATTGTGCTTGAAATTTTTTTCAGTAAATCATCTGAAGTGTACCACCTTTATATGCTATTAAGAACGTTGTTAAGATGGTTTCAAACACATCTTATTGTCTTCTCTTAAGTTTATAAAGGTTGCTTTTGCAGGTATTGGATTGTATTGAAGATAGTGGACTGGAATCTCTTGGAGAAGTCTGCAAGGACCTGCAAGAATTGAGGGTATTCCCATCTGACCTTGGGGCAGAGCCGAACGTATCTTTGACAGAACGAGGCCTTGTTGCTGTTTCTCACCGGTGCCCTAATCTCCAATCTGTCCTGTACTTTTGCCGTCAAATGACTAATGCTGCCTTAGTTACAATTGCCAGGAATCGTCCGAACATGACTCGCTTTCGTCTTTGCATTATTGAGCCACGGACTCCTGACTATGTCACGCTACAGCCCTTAGATGTAGGTTTTGGAGCCATTGTAGAGCATTGCAAAGAGCTCCGGCGCCTTTCCCTCTCAGGTCTCCTTACAGACCGTGTATTTGAGTATATTGGAACTCATGCCAAGAAACTAGAGATGCTGTCTGTGGCTTTTGCCGGAGACAGTGATCTCGGGCTCCATCATGTGATGTCTGGTTGTGAAAGTCTTCGTAAACTGGAGATCAGGGATTGTCCCTTTGGGGACAAGGCTCTCTTGGCCAATGCTACAAAGCTGGAGACAATGCGATCCCTTTGGATGTCTTCTTGCTCAGTGAGTTTTGGAGCATGTAAATTGTTAGGACAGAAGATGCCCAGACTCAATGTTGAAGTTATTGACGAGAGGGAACCTCCAGAATCGAAACCGGAAAGCTTCCATGTTGAAAAGCTGTACATATATAGGACAGTTGCAGGGACTAGGTTTGACATGCCTGGTTTTGTTTGGACGATGGATGAAGATGCTGCACTCCGGAAATCCTAACAGGTCCTATGCATTCATTCATCAGCAACAAACTTGATGCACTGTTGTGCCTACTTATTGATATTTTACCTCACTCTGGTAGATGGATTCAGAAGGTACATTCTCTATATGTCCTCACTACTTACCATCTCCTTTTTGTGTAGCCTGGATCAATTGCAGCCCTGATTGGACAAAGTTTGGAAGGTGCTTGAGTGCTCGTTTGCCATCTATTTTACTCTTGGCTGAGCTATTGGTTACCACGTTGGTGGTCAATAAAAAGTCGAAACTTTTCGTGGTTTTAGCTTGTATCAGGAAGAGTTGTTATTGAATCGGGTACAATTGGTGTATACAATTTCTAGATTTCCTGGTTTTTTAGAATTTATTGAGACTGGAAATATTTGGGCGACTAGTTGCTTGCCTGCTTTTCACCTTAAATCTTTTTGACTAGTGTACTGACTTGAGTAGCTCACCTCTGTGATGTCAAAGTGGTCTTTACTTCCATGCATAATCATTTGGATTTGACTTTATTATACAGGTAAAGCCTAAAGTCATCAAACGTTTTCCTGGTGAACCACAAGCAAGATTCCTGCCTTAAAGGTTCAAAAAGACGCTTCAGTCTAAGTTGGTGTTTCTATGTCCATGGATGGAATCTTGAACTTTACCATCATTACTAGTTCCATTCCTCGTTGGTGATGCACTGGTAATGGCCATGAATGCAAAATATTTTCACCAGATACTAGGTGACGAAACAATCCTTGAAACCAAGATTTAGCTGCACACTAATAAGGGAGCCAGGGCCTGGGAAAATTGGGAAACAATAGATAAAGAGAAAAGAGTTCCTCTGGATGCCTGGATGGACCATGGCCGATTCTGGCTTTTTTTTAATTGTTTCTCTGTCAAATTTATGAGCCTCGACTGTTGTGCCACGTGAAAGATTTGGTAACATTGGTTAAAGTCCACAGCTTGTTGCTTCTTCTGAAGCCTTTCTTTCCTGCTCTACTCATCGTCCCGTAACATCTACCAATTTTCACAGATATAGCGAAAAGCCCCCCATTCTCTGGTAAGATAAGCCATATGATGTACTGCGTATATTAACAAAAGATTAACATTTTATCGATAAAAGGCAAAGACGTGTGTCTGGTGCTAGGGGGTTTAATCGATAATAATCCATAATGGTCTAACGTTTGATGCATTTATGATTCATTAAATATGTCTATATAGATATCTGCAACTACTGTAGCTGCGGATTTCATCTCTGTTGTTCTACTGTTTAACCTCCTCGTGGGACAACAGTCACAACATTAATGCTGTTTGTGTTCTATTTTATAAACAGTTGTCCGTCTTTGCACAGTATAATCGACGACGAATCAAAGACACGAGGCAAACCCAGGTGGCCTTGGACCAGGGAACCAATCATTGTAGCTCTAAATCAAGTGAACCAATCATTGTAGCTCTAATCTTAAGGCAACCCCCTAGCCTTAAGATTGATGATTTCACTTTCGCTTGATGTCGACACATTTGTCTGTGCATACTTTTCCACGGAACCTAACATGAACCTGTGAACTTATGTGTTCATCAACGAAAGGGACGCTTAATAAATTCATATTCTTAGTTGACTTGACCTAAGAGCTAATCTATATTTCCTCTGCATATCATTCCATTTTTCCTTTAGGAAGAAGGTGAAGAACAAGGGTATGGGGAAAGTCTGTTGCTCTGAATTGGAAGAGGGCAGTCCGCCTTTGATGAAAATTTTGATGGCTCTGGTCATTGCTATTGCTCTCATGACCACTTGTACTCGACCTCCACGGCGCTTTGTAGTGTGTAGAATTCCACAAGGCGTGTTAATGCATCAGAATATTTAGGATTGTGGCGCTGTCTTCTTGGATTCCCAGTACTGGTAGGATTTTCTTTTGAAGTAAAATTATATCGTCAGAGCTAGTAAATAAGGAGGTACTCTCATCTTCCAAACCCCTCATGGTATTCGTCGATTCTGTGCTTCAGAATGTATATATTTGGTTATTCCATCAAAATCTCAATGTATCATGTTTCCATTTGTAAACCAGAGTCACAAGTGGCATGATGTATCAGATGCTCCCGTTCATTATTGCAGTAACTCTTTTTTTTTGCACTTGGCCTTGCATATGCTTTGAGATAGATAGCAGGAAGCAAGGACTAACAAAAAAGCAGTATAAACTTGCATTTTAGTATTAACTTCTGGCAAGGGCAAGTCTTGTTTAACATGATGAGAGGAAGAATATGAAGATCGCTCAACCAGTCTCGGATGTTCAACAGTAACCAGTAGTTGTAACAAAAACCATTTTAACTCAAATGAAATTGCTACTTAACAAGGTTGGCTCAAGAACACAAGCATCTTACCATTGGCTTGTTGTGAGTCAAGTCCTGTTTTAAACATATTTGTTAGACCAATTCCATTAAATTTAGGCTCTGGAGGAGTTAGCTATCTTCGTTGAAAAAAAAAAAAAAGATCAAACGAATTCGGTGTAGAAACTGATGATTGGAAACGTCTTCTAAAACATTTGCTAGGATTGAACACGCCCATGCCAATGGTGGACAAAATTATATGGATAAACGAATAAGCTTTTGAATATGTTTTCGTAATCATGTTTGAGTTGAAAAACGACACTTGAGGACGAACATGCCTATGTAGAATCAAACATGCGAATGTTATTGATGGACATGGCTGTGTTTGTCAACCATGTATCTCTGTGACATTGAATTTTGAAGCTTAAAAGTTGAACACAGTGTTGGGATCCGATCTCGAGACCAGACTTCAACCGGAAATACGAAAAACAAAACGAAAAGCAAAACCAAGGAATGCATCCAAAACGAAAGAACGGATTCAAAATCAAGAGCGAAACTCAAACAAAAGAATCCAAAAATCGGATAAAAAATGCGGAAACAAAATCAAAAATGAAAACGAATCGAATAACAAATCGGATACAAATCGAATGACGAATCAAAATGAAAGCATAAGCATATCAGAAAGCGGAACCAAAAGCGAATTGAATGGCATCGGAATCGAACGCAAACAAAACGGTTCAATCAAATCATAAAGCGGAAACAAATCAAAAACGGATTCGACATCCGAAAACGTGTATCTTAATGAAAAGCGCGCGTTGGAAACCTATAAACTAAACCAACCCGAAACCGGTATAATTTTTTTTTTCTTTTTTTTCATTCTTTTCATTTTTATTCAAATCTCATACAAATCAAAACAATATAATTTCCCCTTTGGAAATTCATTCTCAAACAAAACCTAGCTTACTTGATTTTTCATATACAACTCATAACCATTAAGTTACACAAAAAATCTTATTATTCCTTTCTTTTTCCCAATAGACAAATAATCACATATGTCCATATACTACCATAAAAAAAATTGGGCAACATAACGGTTGTAATTTAAAAAAAACCAAAAAACCTGCAAAAAGGTTTAAACTCACTTCTATATACCAAACCAAACCACACAATTCATTGGACCTCCTGTCCAGAATCCAAAGTCAATCCAATCATATTCACATACAATCACATTCATATTCCATAACCATACACAAATTTATATATCAATCCCATACACATACCCATATGACATATCTATGCATAATTCCATAACTCAATATCATCATGAATTTACTGCTTCCAAAACCTTAATGGCATTTCAAGCCATATACAATACCAATAATCATAATCCAAAGTACACAAGACACAATAATTCTAAATATCTCAACAACAATCTAACTTAACAATAATACAATACAAACACATACAAACGAAAATCTTCATTTTCTTTTACCCAATCTTCTTCTCATCACCTGTGGATGGGAATGAAGGGGGTGAGCTTATTGCTCGTGGGTAACATATTTATAAAACGAAAAATAAGGAAAAATCATTTTGCAAAGGTTTCATAGTAGAAAATTTTGGCAAAAAAAATGCTTATTTCGTAAACTTTTCAAATCATTCACAATCAATTTCACGACTGAAAATCCTCAATCGCTCATTTATAAAAAATCTCACATTTTTTACAATTCATAAACAAATTAAAAAAAAACATGAATGCACACGATTATAGACAAAATCAAAGACACATCAGAATGGTTTGGGTCAGTCCAAAACGGAATGTACTACACATTCTCGCATAGCGGTCCTGTGCAGCCGTGAACAAAATGTACTACACATTCTCGCATAGTGGTCTAATGTAGCCGTGAACTTATGGGAGTTCAAAATCGGAGCTCCAATGCCACTAGCGGGCAGGCGGGCGAAGCCTTTTAAAAAAGAAGACAAGTGCACTTGACTCAAACTTATGAGATCTAACCAAACCCACATAACACACAAATCACACTTGAAAATCGGATTGCCCGAAGGCCTATTTCAAAAGCTTGGTTTCCATACACATATCATATGGCAAACCAAATGCAAGCACAATTCATCAATCAATTTCATAACAATCAAATTCAATAAACAAAGAATGCAACACTTTTGGCAATTTATCAAAATCTTTCATAAAAATTAAAGTAACAAATGTATCAACTTTTATCGAATCATTTAAAAACAATGAAATTATCAATTTTAGACATTTATCAAGTTATTCAAATCATTTGAAAAAAATAATGAGTTCGATAATAATTGCAATTTCTTAAATCATTGTACATTAACAATTTTTCAAATCATTCCAAAAGCAAGGAATTTAATAATTCGAAAATCATAATTTAAAACCAATTTTGCTTTCTTGATTTTTCGATAACTCACAATTAGCTTATAATTCGAAATGTAAACATGGTACCCACTTCATTTCCATACTTGAAACTTGTCCAAAGCTTCAATCTCTCCAAAGCCTCACCTAAATTCCCTAATTCATGACATAAACCCTAATTAATAACCATCCAAAATTGAACCAATTAAACCATGTAATCATCAAAATTGACTTTAGAATTCACAAACCCATATCATTTCCAAGGTATCTAAACCAAAAACTCATTAAAAATTCAAAGCTCAAAAATTTCTCTTACCTTATTTCTTTACCATTTTCAGATTTTCTTGGTTTGGAAGGAAGCTCTTGTGCTCCTCCACCTTTTTCTCTTGAAACAACATTCAAAATCTTGCTTTAAGACTCATAAAAATCGAACCCTAATCTTTCTCCTTCTTCTTTCCTTCTTTCTCACCGAAACTCTTCTTCTCCTTTCTTTCCTTCTTTTTTTCCTTCTCATTTTCGCGTCTTTCATTCTTTTGATACGGCAGCCCACCTGCCATGACATTAATGAGTGCTAAAAGACCATTATGCTCCTCCATATAAGCCTTCTAACTTAAAACCTTAAGTACTCTTCCAATTTTGCCCTTAAAATTTATTTTAATTCATGCTTACTTTAGGACATTTTTCTAACCATCAAATTGAAAAAATTTGCTAAAACTTCCTTTTAGAGAAACGTTCCAAATTGTCTCAATTTCATAACGCCACCAAAATCATTTAATTTGGTATACTATTCCAAAAGTTACACCTCAAACATTTCGGACTATGCTTATGCTAAAACATTTTCCAACGATTTATTTCCACCTGAAAATTGACATTCTTAGTGACTAAATTGAAACTCGAGTCCTTCTGAACATTTGTAGCCCTATTTCTATATTTAATCCAAATCAAGAATCACCTCACTTGGATGACTAGACCAAAACTCATGGCGAAAATACTTTCAGATCTTACTAATCGGAGACTGCACACTAAACCCGATTCAATTCAGAAATTGAAAGTATTAGGGGCTAAAATGAAATTCAACTACTTCATATGACTTATAGCCCCATGTCTCTATTTTATTTTGCAACAAGAATTAGTTCAATTGGATCTCCACAGATCTAGAATTTACTAAAATACTGAACCATGTTCAGAAAGTTATCCAACTTACTTTGATTAAATCAATCATCCTCAATTTAATCTCAAAAATTCACAATTTCAAATAGAAAGATAGGGAAAGATCTTAGAAATCCAACGCTTTAAAAATTAAGTCATCTAAATAAATATCCAAACTTTCAAATTTTACATCTTCCAATTCTCACATCCACAAATAACCTATAATACATCATTGAAAAGCTAGTAAAATCTTCTATTTAGACCACTTTACTCAATTCAAAACATATCAGTCCCGAATTCACCTCAAAACACAGCATACACAATCCTACACATAAGAGCATTTTCAAAAACAAAGTAAAATAACCTTAACTTCAGAAGATCATAACTTTCAATTCCGATATCAAAAAATAGCATACTTTATGGCGATAGAAAGCTTTCAACAGAAGCTACAAGTTTCATGAACATCATTTTCTCAAATTCTGCCGAAATCAAAAAATTAACTCTCTACTCCAAAAAGTCAAACTTTCTTAATTCTCCAAAAATATAACACTTTCACTAATCATTTCTTGCTTTTCAACTTCCATTTCAATCATCTTTTTCACTTTTTCTTTCATAACCCAAACAATTCTATTCAAATCTCAAATTCATCAACACCCATCAATTCTTTTCTCATAGCACAATAACATCTATAACAAAGTTCATATACAAAAACACTCATTTAATTTCATGTAATAATTTCTAATTTCTACTAAAAGATCGAGGTCCAGTATTTCTTCCCCTCTTAAAAGAATTTCGTCCTCGAAATTCATACTTAAGTAAATCACCAAGTAACACATTCTCTTAACTAATGTCTTTCCAAAAGAAACTAGTCATCACTTTCTTAACAAATCCCTCATCACACATATTCTAAACTTAGTCACAATTTTTCACTTCTTCTATCAAATATACCTCCAACATATCAAATCACTATTTCTTAATCTTAATGAACCTTAATATGGACCAACACCATTTAATTCAATCTTTTGAATTTCTATGAACCTTAATATGGACCAACACCATTTAATTCAATCTTTTAACACATTCCTAAAATCAATCATAATTCTTGTCACCTAAATCAAACAATCATTTTGGTTCTTCAAATAAGTCATGATAAGTCATTTACATCAATTTCACATTCTTTCTAACTCAAATCTATCCATTTAAACTCTTCATAAACATATGTGCTCAAGTAAGATCCTAATACTGGGCTCTGATACCATAAATGTTGGGTCCCGATCTCGAGATCAGACCACAACCGGAAATACGAAAAACAAAACGAAAAGCAAAACCAAAGAATGCATCCGAAACAAAAGAACGAATTCAAAATCAAGAGCGAAACCCGAAATCGGTATAATTTTTTTTCTTTCTTTTCATCTTTATTCAAATCTCATACAAATCAAAACAATATAATTTCCCCTTTGGAAATTCATTCTTAAACAAAACCTAACTTACTTGATTCTTTATATACAACTCATAACCATTAAGTTACATAAAAAATCTTATTATTCCTTTCTTTTGCCCAATAGACAAATAATCACACATGTCCATATACTACCATAAAAAAAAATTGGGCAGCATAACGATTGTAATTTAAAAAAAACCAAAAAACCTGCAAAAAGGTTTAAACTCACTTCTATATACCAAACCAAACCACACAATTCATCAGACCTCCTGTCTGGAATCCAAACTCAATCCAATCATATTCACATACAATCATATTCATATTCCATAACCTTTCACAAATTTATATATCAATCCCATACACATACCCATATGACATATCCATGCACAATTCCATAACTCATTACCATCATGAATTTACTGCTTACAAAACCTTAATGGCATTTCAAGCCATATACAATACCAATAATCATAATCCAAAGTACACAAGACACAATAATTCTTAATTTCTCAACAACAATCTAACTTAACAATAATACAATACGAACACATACAAACGAAAACCTTTATTTTCTTTCACCCGATCTTCTTCTCGTCACCTGTGGATGGGAATGAAGGGGGGTGAGCTTATTGCTCGTGGGTAACATATTTATAAAACAAAAAATAAACAAAAATCATTTTGCAAAGGTTTCACAGTAGAAAATTTTGGCAAAAAAATGCTTTTTTCGCAAACTTTTCAAATCATTCACAATCAATTTCATGACTGAAAATCCTCAATCGCTCATTTATCAAAAATCTCACATTTTTCACATTTCATGAACAAATTAAAAAAAAAACATGAATGCACACGATTATAGACAAAATCAAAAACACAAAAGACACATCAGAATGGTTTAGGTCGGTCCAAAATGGAACGTACTGCACATTTTCACATAGCGGTCCTTTGCAGCCATGAACAGAACGTACTACACTTTCCCGCATAGCGGTCCATTGTAGCTATGAACTTATGGGAGTCCGAAATCGGAGCTCTAATGCCACTAGCGGGCAGGCGGACGAAGCCTTTTAAAAAGGAAGACAAGTGTGTTAAGTCAAAATGACTTTACAGTAATGATTTTGATGAAGAACAAATAATGAAAGAATGAAAAACAGACGGACTTTCGAAAAGCAGACGAAGTCGAAAAGCAAACGAAGTTGAAAAAGCAGACGAAGTTGAAAAAGTAGACGAAGTTGAAAAAGCAAACAAAGTTAAAAAAAACAGAAGAAGAATAAAAAGCAGATGAAGTTGAAAAACAGACGGAGAATGAAAAGCAGACGAAAGCAAATCAAGAGTCAGTTCGTGTTAGTTACAGAACTTGTTGGGCCCTGAAAATTTTAATTTTATTTATTATTTATTTATTGATTTACTTGATTTATTTTTTATTTTTCTTTAATTGTTTTAATTATGTGTGTATATATATATGTATTTGTTGAGTCTTGGATTTAGCAAGTATGATTGGGAATTGGAAATTTTGAAGTTAAAGTGAAGGGTTAGAATTAATCGGATAAATTGGAAGTAGGCTTGGATGTGTAGAGCCATATGAGACAAAAATAAGGACTTGTTGGATGGAATGGGCTTTGGGAAAGAATAGAATAAGTAGAAGGAGGAGAGCCCAAAAGGAAAGCAAGTGAGCTTTAAAGGAGTATCAAAACTACATAGTTTTGAGGTAGGCTTTTAAGTTGAGACATAAATGAATTAAAGGAAGAAAAGGAAGCAAGTTGTCGTAGACCTAAAGGAAAGAAGAGAAAGCAAAATCGTGAGCTAAGAAGAAAGAAGGAGCTTTCGGCTAAGAGGAAGAGAGTCGTAGGAAGCTTGAAGGGAGGAAGAAAGAAGAGGAAAAAGAAGAGAAATCTACTTGTTAGAGGTAAGTTCCACCTTTGTTTATGATAGGTTCGAAAATGGGATGAAATGGAAATTGGGGTTTGTGTAGGGTTTGAAGAAAGAAAGAAGAGAAGGTGAAATCAAAGGAATTTTGGGATTTTTAAGTTAGGGTTTTGGTTTTTCTGACATAGATGGCTTATGGGTAGGTTAGGTTTAAAGTTTATTTCTATCTTTGCTTGATTTATAAATGCTATGCCTTTATTTTAGAATATATTTATTAAATGGAGTGTGGTTTAATTGAAGGAACTCAAGAAAACCCCACTCAAGACAAGGAGGAAGGGCAATCTTGAATTCGGATTCCGACGTTAGGTGGGTAACATTTTTATAGTTGTTGTGTAATGGGCAAATACCCTATGTGTGAAATCTTTGTTAATTTGTGTGTATATTGAAAGTGTATTTCCTTTGATTTGAAAGAAAAGTATGAAATTTCGATGATTCGATAGAATGAAAGAAGAATAAAATGCTATTCTTGTGTTTGAATATGTGAGCATAAATTGGTTGTGATTGGGCAAGAGAGAGCCTATTTCATTAAATCACGTGCACGTTGACCCCCTAGCCTTCTCCCAGCTGCCCGCTTGAGGCCCACTAGATCCAAAAATGGACTCGTCGTGTTTACGGTAAACTTCGGTTTCCGTCGTATTTATGGAACTCTCGAGCCAATTGTGTGCATTTCAGCATTTTTTAGTATATGATGCATATTATGTGTTTTAATTGATAAAAGATCCCATGTTATGCTTTATGTGATGAGTTCGGTTAATTATGACTTATGTGATAAAGTTGGGTATTTATGCATATTATGTTAATTGCAAATGTTATGGATTCTTGATTATGTGTTGTATTGCTCATTACTCGATGGCTATAGAGGTGTTAGCCACTGAGCCGTGTTTGCTCACCCCATTCTCCCTCCTCAGGTGCAAATTCTAGTTGAACACGGAACCTTGCAAGGCATCGGGCATAACTCTAAGAAACTTTAGACACTTTTGTATTAAGTTAGTAACTAGCTTTCGGAATGGCTTTATAAGCATATTAAGCATTGAGAATCTCATATGTTGTATTTTGGTACTTGATTCTCGATGGATATGATGAATATGCTGATATGTAATTAAAGCTATGATTGAACTCTTGAATGATTGATAAAGAGATGAGAGCTCTAGTACTCTCTTCTTCATGTGAATTTGTTGATTTGCGATCTGTGTGTGGCCTTGAAAAAGAAAGTGTATGAGTCTTTTTAATCGTTGAGTTGTTGTTGGGTTTTGTATTGGGATAGCTTGCTGGAATTTGCAAAGGTTTAGGAGCTGTTGAAATCTGGGCTGATGTGTTCATATGGTAGATTTTGGGTGTATTGAGTAGTGCTGCAATTTATGGACTGTCATAGATCGAATAGGATCATTTGGTCTTATTAAGAGTGGGAGGCGAGCTGTAGAGCTTGTCCATGATGTATTACGAGCTATTTTAGGGTGTGTTAATTGGTAGATATGAGTTGTTAGAATTAAGTGCAGGTGCTGTCAAAATGATAGATGTATATTAGCAGAAATTTGATTCCATATGCGACCTATATAGAGTTGGATTTTGTCCTTATAGTCTTCATGAAAGTTGTAGATCGTTCTCTTACCTTTCTATAGCCACCAAGTTTGTTAAATTTGGAGTTTTGGATCAAAAGTTATGGTGTTTGCAAGTTCTGGTACTGTTTAGGAGGAGTTAGTCGATCGGTCTTGGAGTAAACTTTTGATTTTCTTAGAGGCCGAGTTTGTCTTTGGGTCCTTCTTGAAAATGGTAGAGCTGTCTCTTAGCTTTCCAACGAAATAAACCACGTCTGATTTGGAGCTTGGAGTCAAAAGTTATAAAGGTTTGAAGTCTGATAGGTCGGATCGCTGGACAGGTCGCTCGGCCCGCGAGTGCCCAGTGCTCGCCCTTGGGCGAGCTCACGTGTTTGGGGTCGGTTTTTGGCCGACCGACCCCTCTCCCTTCTTTTGGCCATAACTTTTTTCATAGACCTCCGATTAAGCTGATTTTCAAAGCGTTAGACTCTTAAGAAAATTTTCTATCTTTTTATACTTGATTTACAGTATTGCTTTTAAATTGTAAAAAGTGGTTTGAAACAAAGTGTGATGGTCAGTCAATAAAGTATGAATATACTTCACTTATTTTGAAATATCTTGAGCTATAGAGTTCCGATCGGATCGATTCTTGTTTCAAATTAAACTAGAGATGAAAATATACAAGTTTTATGAAGGCACCAATCAACAATTTAGCCTCTAAGATTTTATATTTCTGACTTGAAGTCGGTAGAGTGTCAGTTTTGATTGTTTTCTTCAGATAGTATTTTAAGCATAACTTTTTAATTTCTAATCCGAATTGAGCGTTTTCAGTGGCGTTAGAATCGTTAGATCATGAGGAATAAATGTCCTTAAGAAGTCGATCTGAATTTTATTCGAGTTAGTCAAATTGAGGTCAGAAAGTTGTCGCTTTTGGGTCTTCCATGCTTGTGTGTTTCCGAATGTTGGGCCTCGGAGACTGGGTCCAACAGAACTCAATTGAATAATCATTTCTTTCAAGATTCAAGAAACAAGATTCAAGAAGCAGTTGCAGACGAAGGCTATAAATAAGAGTCGAAGTCGAAGATGGCAAATTTACACACATATACAAAGCTGATTTACATTTTCGTGTACATTGAAAAGCTTAATTGAGAGATTACTATGCAAATAGCTAGAGCTATCATACTGTAACAAAAGCTCGAAAATCTTTCGTGAGAAAGTAGTACAGATAACTGCAGAGGCTAAGTGTGAAAGAATATCGATTGTAAGAGACACAAGAGGCTCGATGTAAAAGAATACTTGTAACGTTTGAGAAGTGGTGAAATCTCAGAAGGAGATCTGAGGACTGGACGTAGCTCACGGTTTGGGGTGAACCGGTATAAAAATTACTGTGTCAACTTCTCTATCTCTATCTCTCTTAAAGTTCAAAGTTTCATTTTTTTACTTAGTTTTCAAACAAGTCTTTGAAGAATTTGATTAACTTTGATTTACAATAGTTTATGTGAAAAGAATAAGTTTTATTTTAACAAATCGTTTTTAAAGATTCAAATAGGGGAAACATACAATTCAACCCCCCCTTCTTGTGCACTTATACATCGTATAATAAGCATTGTCATAACGTGTGATTCACTTCAATTGGTATCAGAGCTCAGTGTCCAAGGATCACTATCACAAAGTGTGGATGAAAGATTATGGCGGAATCACATACTTACATTGCAGAAGGTGCTTCAGTCACTAGATCTCCAACATTCAACGGAGAAGACTATCACTAATGGAAAGATAGGATGCGGCTGTTTATTGAATCTACTCATGTTGACCTTTGGGATGTGATAGAGAATGAACCATATACACCAGTAGATGAAGATGGAAATCCTATTCCACGGATTAGATGGACGGCTGATCAAAAGGCGAGATTTCAACTAAACTTTAAGGCGAAATTTTTCTTGATTTGTGCCCTAAGCAGAAGTGAGTACGACAAAGTCCACGAATGCGATACTGTGAAGGAGATGTGGGACACATTGTCCATCACACATGAAGGGACAAATCAAGTCAAAGAATCCAAGATAAGCATTCTTGTGCACCAATACGAGCTTTTTAAGATGAAAGAGGAAGAATCTATTGATCAAATGTTTGGAAGATTCCAAACAATCATCAATGGATTGAAAGTTCTCGAAAGAACTTACGATAACCAAGATCACGTACGTAAGATCTTAAGAAGTCTTCCAAAGAGGTGGAGACCAAAAGTTACTGCGGTACAGGAAGCTAAGGATTTGAGCATGTTAAAGCTTGATGAGTTGCTTAGATCATTGAAGATTCATGAAGTTGAGCTCGATGCTAAAGATAAGCCCAAACGAGACAAGTTAATAGCACTGAAGGCCGGACAGAAGAATCACAAGACTCAAAGGAGGAGAAAGTCATCAAAAGCATTAAAGATTGAAGAATCAAAGTATGATGACTCCAGCGAATCAGAACAAGAGTCAAGTGATGAAGATGACAAGTTATCTTTCATTTCTAGGAAGATCAGACGGATGTGGAAGAAGAAGTCCAAAGGAAATCAGTTCTTCAAGAAGAACGACAAGGATGATGGAAAAGTTGAAAAGACATCTATCATATGCTATGAGTATAATCAACCTGGACATTACAAGTCCGAATGTCCTACTCTAAAGAAGAAACCAAAGAAGAGTAGAGAAGGAAAGAAAAGCACGATGGCAACTTGGGAGGATCTAGATTCCTCAGAATCGGATACAAGCTCCGAGACATCAGAGCATGCAAACATTTTTCTAGTAGCCGAGGAAGAAAGTGATGAGGAGGTAACTTCTGAATACGATGACTTGTATAATGCATATTCAGAACTACTAGAAGATTCTCATGCTATTCTAAAACAGTACAAACTGTTAAAGAAAAAGTATGTAGAAAATCTTAAACATACAGAAGAAATAGAGAGAGAAAATATCTGCTTGAAAAAGCAAATAGAGGAGAAAAAGAAAAAGAAAGTTGTAGATAGATCTGAAGAGATCAATCAACTGAAGCTTAGGATTAAGAGCCTTTCAGCTGATCTAGCTACCTTCATGGAGAACACAAAGAAAATGAATGAGATGCTAGGAAAATGTAGACATCCGAGTAATAAAATCGGATTAGGGTTTGCAAGAAATAAATCTCATCATGATAGAAAGCCTCTTCTTCAGAATAAAAGGTATCATCAAACATGTTTTCATCAACAAATTGGCAAAATGCATCAATTGAATCATTCTATGCATACTACTAACCCAAGAAAAATTGGGTACCAAAAAATAAAATAGTTTCTCCTGCAGATATCCTTCCTTGGAAGATGCGACAAGCACCGTTGGTATTTAGACAGTGGTTGCTCGCGACATATGACGGGAAGAAGGTCTATGTTCCTAGATCTTCAGTATAAGAAGGGAGGATCGGTAACTTTCGGAAACAACCAGTAGGGCAAGATAATTGGAATTGGTAAAATAGGTAAAGATTCCTTTGCATGTATTGATAATGTGCTGCTTGTTGAAGGTTTGAAACACAATTTGATTAGTGTCAGTCAATTGTTTGATTCTGGTTTTGAAGTCACATTCAATCAAAATCTTTGTGAAGTCAGAAACAAAGATGGGTCTATATTCTTTTTTGCCAAGAGAAGAAATAATCTTTACAAAATTAATTTAGACGATTTTCAAAATCAAAATATTTCATGTTTTTTATCAACTGAAGAAGAGAGACTAATCTGGCATAAAAAGCTAGTTCATGTCAGTTTTAAACATATTTCAAAACTATTAAAGCATGATTTGGTAAGAGGTTTACCAAAAGTAAGTTTTGACAAAGAGTTCTTTTGTGAAAGTTGTCTTAAAGAAAAACAAGTCAAAACATCATTTTCTTCTAAAATACTTGTAACATCTTCTAGACCTCTAGAGTTGTTACATATGGATTTGTTTGGTCTAACTAGGACAATAAGTCTTGGCGAAAAGAAATATGGACTTGTTATTATTGATGACTTTACTAGATTTTGTTGGATATTATTTTTGTCACAAAAAGATGAGTCTTTTAAGTGGTTTAGGACCCTTTCCAGAAAGTTACAAAATGAAAAAGGAATGTCTATAGCTAGTATCAGGAGTGATCATAGTGGAGAATTTGAAAATGAGAAGTTTAGAATATTCTGTGAAGAGAATGGAATTTTCCACAATTTCTCTGCTCCAAGGACTTTGCAACAGAATGGAGTCGATGAAAGGAAGAATAGGACGATTCAAGAGATGGCAAGGACTATGCTGTGTGAGATGAATCTTCCTAAGTACTTATGGGCAGAAGCTGTTAATACAACGTGTTACATTCAGAACAGAATATTGCTGCGACCATTGTTGACACTACAACAAATTAATAGAATTTGCGACATTTTTTAAAAAAACGTCACAAATTGTTTAGAGTTTTTATGAAGTTTTAAAAACGTCATAAAAAGATCCTTTTTTTCACAACGTTGTATAAAACGTCACAAATTTGTCGTACCTTTTACGACGTTTTAGTAACAATACAAAATGTCACAAAATAGTTTTAGGCAAATAGAAATATAAGAGATTCGACTCATCAGTTTAAGAACGAGGCTTTGCTCTCGGGGAGGCGGCAGATTTCGAGGCGGTTGCCTGTATCAGTAGGTGGCTAGCGGAGCCAGTGATTATACTCTTCACTCGTTCTTGTCCCGAATCAACAACCCTCACACAGACATCCATACAAACATAAGAAACATCATAATCTGATAGTATAGAAAATGGGGTTAGGGTTATTGGCGTCGAGGGTCTCCAGAATCCCTGCGAATCATCTCTTCCTCCGCTCCATTTTCTCCAACTCTCACCGTCATCACGGAAGCTGCTGCGCCTCGCAGCACCTAACCCACCCAGATCTTCCACCCAGAACCCTAGTGGCCGACGCACGTGTCCACTTCCCCAACCCTGATGATGCATAAACAAAGAAGCTCTCTCTCTCTCTCTCTCTCTCTGTGTGTGTGTATTAATCGGAGAAAAAAATCGGCATATTACTGGACATAGGTAAAACGAAAAGACAAAGAAAAGAAAAAAGAGAGATAAAGCGCGAAGCGAAGGAGTCGAAGATTCGAAGTGCAAAGAGCCCACTAGGTGTTGGGATTTCCTCTGCAATTATCCAAGTTGGGTTAAGGTCAGAGTTCAATCAATCTCACTATCCTATTCTTCTGTTTTTCTGTTCATTGCGGGCACTGCAATTGAGTCTCTTTATTTTCTCTGCAATCCTGGCTACTTTGTTCTTTAGTCGATCGCAACTCGCTGATCTCTCTGCTATCAACTCCAATTTTCTGAATTTGAAGTTTGGAGCTTTGTAATTCGAGACAGTGTCAGAGAAGGAAAGGGGTTGGTTTAATTGGTTAAGTTCTAGGAGTTTTTGACATTCTCTGGAGTCCTTCAACATTCTTACTTGGTAAACTTCTTTACTTTTCAAACTTCTTATCATCGTGTTTGTTGATAAACTTACGTACAAGGTGTCGCAGATGTAAACCAGTCATCCTTGCTGATACTATTTATAATTGGAATGGGCTTTAACATTTTCTAATGTTTGATGTTTAACACATTCTTTGTATTAATTAAAATTTATATCAGATACAAACCGACTGGTAGTTTAAAGCCGAAAATTACTTGCCTCTTGTTATTGTAGAGATTTTTAGTATTGAAGAAAGGGATCAGGGAATACAAGAAATTCAGCAACAAATTGGTGAAGTGAATGAGATATTTAAAGATCTTGCTATCCTTGTACATGAGCAAGGAGCTATGATTGGTAATTCCATCTTTTCTTTTTTGATTAGTTGATAAGTTTTAAAAGCTGGTTGTTTGTTATTCAACTCTTGTTTTGGCCTTTCAAACAAGAAATGAAACAAAACCTTTAATATGAATTTCTAAAGGTACTGGTTCATTTGCATAAAAAAAACTAATATATGATCCTAAAACTCTCCTTTCCTGGTAACAATTCACATCTTGGAAATGCTCATCCTCTGTATCCTTTGTGCTTCATGTTCAAAGGGCTTATCTTCATTTGTGATTGTAAAGTTACTGCTACATAAACTTCTCAACATATTGCATTTTTAACTTCCATTTGAATTCTGGTTAAATACCAAAATTAGAAGTTGACTGTGTATAAGTGGCATAGAATAATGTTGACTGATGAATGTTCATCTTACCAGTAAAAAGAGAGCAGTTCTAGAGTTCCTCTGAACAGTGTGCAATAATCCATTTTAGGGTACAGCCAATACGTAGACCTGATCCATATTTTGAAATGTTAGATGTGAAAATAAGCATAATTTGAACAAGTTATAGGAATTGATAATGGAAACTGTTCCAAGTGATGGATGAGCCTATGTTTCCGTATGTTAGATTTCAGGAAAGATTGGGCTAATTCTCCTGTGATCTCCATATGCATAGCAAATGAACATAAGTCATTCTCTTTTGCTAGTTCATCTATCACAGATTACATCCTTGTTATTGGTTGCATCTTTTTCTAGACATCGAAAGGGGATCAGAAAATTACCGATGGAACTCCCAAATTTTCAAGTGTAGAGCAGTAAACTTGATACTTGGTTTCCCCAATCTGAACAGAAGAAACCTTTTTCCCTCCATCACCATGTATGCATGAAAGCTGTTCAACATGATTCAGATTTCCTCTCACTAGTGACCACAAGGACACTGATGTCCCATTCACCGTAACTCTAGTGTTCATTAGTCCTCCTGCAAGTTCTTTCCCATCTTGTACTGCTTTTTTAGTACATTGCAAATGTTTGATTTCCACTTACTTGAATGCTATCTTAGGTTTTCTCTTTCAAAAAGTTTTACGATTTTCCCTTATTAAGGTGTTGGAGCTTCTTGAAGTTGTGCAATTTAGATCTCCAGATACCATTGTGAAGCTTCCCCAGAGAAGATACTTGGAGAACCAAAGACTTCAGGAAATGGCGGCATCTATTATTACTCTGAACGTGGTGATCATTTGATATATCTCACTTTGGAACTGAAGCTGAGCTCAATGAAGTAAGAGAGGCAATTCAAGTGGTCCTGAGATTTTGAGGCTTCACAATTTTCAGTGGTGGTTGCAGTACTGCGTACAATAATTTTTTTACTGAAGATTAGATTAGTTACATGTACTCATATTGATATATTAAACACTTATGACGTATTGTTTATGTTAATTATTGTATTATGACATGCTTTGGAATTGAAATTCTTGTCATACATGAATAGTTATTAAAATTAATGATATACTAAAAATTGAAGAATTATTAAATAAATAAAATTTATAAATAATATTGAATAGTTATTAAATTAATATGATTTAAAAATTTGTTATTTAAAAAGAACCAATAAACCTTCCCATCAAGGACGGATGTTACAATTCTCCTCCTAATAAAAATTTCGCCCTCAAATTTTACCGTCGATCGAAAAGATGAGGATACCGTCTCCTCATATGCTCCTCGCCTCCCTGTAGCCTCCTCAATGAAAGTGGTTCCTCCAGAACCTTCACCAAGGAATACTCTTATTCCTCAACTGTTTCACCCGTGTCCCGACAATCAGACGGCCTCTATATAACTCAAATTACTCGATACCTCAATCTCCGAGCCAGATCACATGTGTCGGATCTCGACCGATATCACGGAGCATACTCACATGGAAGACGCCATGCAACCGAGACATCTCACTTTAAAGCTAGCTCAGAGGCCAAAGGTCCCATCCTCTCAAAGGATCTCATATGGACCAATGTACCTAGGGCTTAACTTACCCTTTTTCCCAAATCTCAAGACACCACGCCACGGTGACACCAGAAGAACACTCTATCACCTACATTGTACTCAACGTCCCTCCCATGCCGATCCACATAGCTCTTCTCTTCATCCCGAGCCGCTTTGATGCGACCAGACGCTTTCACCTTATCTACAGATCCCTAATCAGCCAGACCTCAATCATCCTCACACCTCTTCATCCCAATACAAAGGCGATCTACACGGCCGCCCATACAAAGGCCTCATATGGTGCCATCCCGATGCTACTATGATAATGATTGTTGTATGCAAACTCAATCGAAGCTAACATCGATCCCATGCCCTCCTCAACTCCAACACACAAGCCCAAGCATATCCTCAACACTCTTAATCGCCCTCTCACTCGCCCATCTCGTTCGAGGATGAAACGTCAGATCAAGTTCACTTAGTACCCATAGCAGATCGCAAACTCGCGCTAACCTCAAGTAACTGGGATCCCCGCTGACACTATCGACATCGACTCCATGCAGTCTCACTATCTCCGCCACATACTTCGGGCCAACTGATCCATGGTATTGTTCTCCTCATCGGCAAGAAATGGGCCGATTGAATAATCGATCCACTATGACCCAGATAGCATCATGTCATGTCAAGGCCCCAGGCAAACCCATAATGAAATCCATGGTAATTCATTCCCATTTCCACCCGAATGGGCAACGAATGAAGCTTCCCTAATGGAGCCCCGGTGCTCACTTAACCTCACGGGCACGCCAAACATCTAGATACAAATTCGCCTTGCTTTTTTCATGCCAGCCACCGTAAATGTTGCTTAAGAGTGTTATACATCTTGGTAGTTTTAAAATTTAACACTCCACTAAACACCGCCTAGTCGACCAGAGACTCTAAACAACTTCCTCGGTATAGCCATCCATAGCCCTATGGGCCGCCACCACCCATCCTCGTAATCACATCGATCTCTCTCGAGGCAACACTATAAGGTTCGCTTCAACACCGCTGATCAATCTCGATCAAGCATCCCTCGCAGCACCACTCCCAATGCAAGAGTAGTATCTAAAGGTGTACTCACCTCTAGCCCATACAAGAACATCTCCCGATCCCCATGCAATCTACATGCCATATGAGGTGCATAAAGAATGTGTGGATCCAGGATCCAAGAATGCAAATGCCTCAAAATCAAATAAGGAGCATACCAACTACTACATCGGGGAATCTCGCCTCCTCGCCATGGCATATACTGCTCGATTGTGGTCGATCGCCTGACCTCGGCCCCGCCTAAAGGATCCTCACCTCCTCGCCCTCACCTCGCCCTCCAGATCGATCCATCCTAATCCACCCACTTACTCGCACAGACGGTAGTACTACTCCTACTCGGCCACTACCAAGCAGATCGAGCTCTAATGTAGTGGCAATCCTGAATCGATGATCCATGAGCAGATTAAGGCAAGCTCCAATAATCGCCAACACTCTCCAAAGTGCCTCTTCTCACAAGGTTTGCAGAATGGAGGAATCGCCTAAAACCTTCATCGCCATCGCCATCGCCATCGCCATCGCCGCCAACAAGACAAATCTCCTCTCGTCAAAACCCGACCGTCTCGATCCTCCTCAAGATCTGGCGTCTCGCTCAAGCGCCGCTAAAACTCTTACCAGAGTCGCCTCGACTATCACTAACTCTCTTCCTCTAGACTCACCCATCTCTCGCCTGCCTCGTCTCACAACCGCTTCCACTCACAAAGAAGCAGTTAGCTCAACTCTATAAAGGAGCCCATATCGATCGGGCCAATCCGCACGGATCTCCGATTCACCCCATCTCAAACCTCCAAGACCTATCTCAAGAGAAAACACATGAGAAAGATATCCCATCAACTCATTAAACCTAACCTCGATCGCCATCACATCCTACCTGCCTCAGCCCAAAACTCCCTCGTGATCTTCATTTCCAAATACACCTGGGCATATAATTGTCTATAAAAGCCCTCTAAAATCTGCCCATGTCAAGAAGCAAGGTCCGTGGTAACGCCTTAATGCCTTCCACCATGTATAAGCGGGCCTCGCAGAAGAGATATCACAGAATCGAACCTCTCATCAGTTCGAATCCATCCGATCAAGGACTCTCTCTCCCCTCCAACCATCCTCACCTCACGGGTCTCAGATGCCATGAAGTTCATAGCCTCGCCACGCAAAGAAATCAGATTCCTCTCCCGCCTCACGGGACTTAGGAGGTACCTCGATCGAGGCACCGAGGACTCTACTAGCTCCAATGATCCTCGTCACTGGTTGATCAATCTGATCACCAAATACTGATGACCTAAAACAAAACAAGAACTCGATCGCTTCAGATTTCACACAATTCAAGCCTAATTATGTACTAGTCCCAACAGATGCCAAACCATGCTCGATACCACCTAATGTAGCACCCCATACCATAGATATGTATCGGACGCCTGTAGGTCATTCCGACACATACCCTACGATAAGGGTGCGCTACGAACAACCACTAACACTCCACATGGCATCAAAATCATAAAGCATTTATATGAAATCCACTAATTTTTTTAAAAAACCATAAATTCATCACAACATAAACTTCTATAATGACACAAAATTTGGCAGCACCTACACAAATGATCTTCCTAAATTTTCCATTCATCTATCCTTATAAACTCAATCCAAAACCAAGCTAAAATCAATAAGAAGTATAGTCATTCATTCATCCATAACTAAGTATACATTTAAACCCATTCAAACCTACCCTTATAATCATAAAATAAATGCATAAGTGCTTCCCTTAAGTGCTTCAAACTACTAATTCATGCATTAAATGAATGGTCAAAGCTTAAAACATAATCTTACCTAGTCAAGCTTTCAATCTTTCCCTTAATCTTCCAACTTATCACAACTTCCTAATTCCTCTTCTACTTTCTCCAACACCTACGGCTATCACTTGAGCATACACACAATTCAACATCTTCACTAGGTTTGCTAGCTTTACAAGAGAAGGAAGAAGAAAACAAGCAAAGGAATGGAGAGGAAGGACCTACTAATGGGAGAATGTTCTGCAATCAAAAGTGGTTTTTTTTCATACTTCCAAGGAAGAGTCGTGGAAGCTAAGGACATGAAGGGTTTATATAACCTTTCAATGTAAGATTAAATAGGCAAGTGACAAGTGTCACTTGCCACTGGTCCGATTTTTTTTCTGCTCCAAATTTCACGCCAATTTCTCTCCGAATGTCAATGGCTCACAATTCATAATTCCTAAAATCATGTACCTAAATTCCCAGTGCCATTAGACATTTTTCAAGACTGAAATCCACTCGCTAGTTGGGATTAGAAATTTTTCATCCGCACTAACTCCAAAAATTCCAGAAAATTCTCATAAACCTTAAAATATAAAACAATTTATATGACTCCAAATAATTTTTCAAATACAACTTTCATATAAATTTCACAAAGATCCCAATTCGACACTTATGTTTAAATGTCATGAATGCATGTATACCATGTGCATGTTCAAAATAATCATCATTATAGAGGCTATATAATCGATGTGCATGCCGAGATATATTGTCACACGCCTAACCCGTCCCAAATGACCAATAAACCTTCCCATCAGTGACGGGATGTTACAATTATTGTATTATGACATGCTTTGGAATTGCAATTAAATAATAAATTTTCTACACAATATGAAATTCTTGTCATACATGAATAGTTATTAAAATTAATGATATACTAAAAATTGAAGAATTATTAAATAAATAAAATTTATAAATAATATTGAATAGTTATTAAATTAATATGATTTAAAAATTTGTTATTTAAAAATAACTTTAAAATTAAACAATTATTAAATTAATATGATTTTTAAAATGAAAAATGGATAATAATAATAATAACGTCGCCAAGACATTTCATGACGTTTTAAAACGTCATGAAGACATTCGCGACATTTCTAAAAACGTCATGAAGACATTCCGTGACGCTTCCAATAAAACGTCATGGATCCCTTTACATTCTGCGACGCTTTGAAAACATCGCGAATATTAGACAATCCGCGACGCTTTTTAAAAAATCGCGATTGTCTAACTTTTGTGACGCTCAAATATCACGGAATGTCAAGATAAAACGTCATGGAAAACTTTTGCCTACACCACATTCCGCGACGCTTTTTTAGACGTTTTTAAAACGCCGCAAACGCTTCTTCATGATATTTTTAGGACCTTTTGTGACGTTTTTAAAACGACACAAAAGGGCTTGTTTTCTTATAGTGTGAAGAAAACTCCTTATGAGTTATGGAATGGAAGGAGACCGAATATATCTTACTTTCATCCATTTGGTTGTAAGTGCTCTATTTTGAATACAAAGGAATTGTTTGATAAATTTGATTCAAAGACCTTTCCAGAATCTTTCTAGGCTACTCCTTATCATCCAAGGCTTTTCGGTTTATAACCTTACTCAAGAAAGTCAAGGAGACCATTCATGTCAAGTTTGATGATAGTTCCCAACCCCGTAAGAAAGATGACATGGAGAGTGAAGTCCTTCAAAGTCCTTAGATGATACAATAAGCTCCATCATCGTGAACTCGTGTAGACAAAGTCGAGGATATTCCGAAACTAGTGGATTAAAAAGAGATCGAAATATAAGAGTTCTCATCTGTAAGAGTTAATTATCTGAGAGACCTCCAAGGAGCCGTAACAAGGTCCAAATTTAGAAGAGAAGCTAATGTAGCTTTTATCTATGAAATAGAGCCTAAGAAGATCGAGGAAGCTCTTCAAGACGAAGCTTGGATTTTAGCCATGCAAGAGGATTTAAACCAATTTACTAGGAATAAAGTTTGGTACTTAGTTCCTAAACCCTCGAAGAAATCCATTATAAGAACTAGATGGGTTTTTAAGAATAAGTTAGACGAATCAGGTAGAGTGACTCAGAATAAAGCTAGATTAGTAGCACAAGGCTATAATCAGTAAGAAGGAATAGACTATAATGAGACATATGCTCCAAAGAGTAGACTTAAAGCAATTAGAATATTATCGCATATGCAGTTTGTCATGATATAAAGCTTTTTCAGATGGACGAAAAAGCTGCTTCTCAATGGTTTTATGTATTTAAGAGGTGTATGTTAAGCAACCTCCCGTTTCGAGGACGCTAGATATCCAGATCATGTCTATAGACTTAATAAAGCTTTATACGACTTAAAGTAAGCTCCTAGAGTTTGGTATGATCGTCTAAGTACTTTTCTACTAGAGAGTGGTTTTAGTAGAGGTCAAGTAGATAAGACACTTTTTAGGAAGAACTACGAAAATGAGTTTAACTTAGTACAAATTTATGTTGATGATATCATCTTCGGTGCTACCTCAAAGAAGTTATGTATGAGTTTTGAGAGGTTGATGAAAATTGAGTTTGAAATGAGTATGATGGGTGAGTTGAAATTCTTTCTTGGGTTGCAAGTTAAGCAAACCGATGAGAAGATCTTTATCCATCAACAAAAATATGTGAAAGAACTGTTGTCTAAATTTGATATTTGTAATGTGAAGCCTATGGAAACTCTGATGCAGCCTTCAAATCTTTTGTCGAAAGACGGTTGGTAAGAAGGTGGATCAAACCTCAGATAGAGGGGTGATTGGTTCTTTGCTTTATCTTACAAAGAAGCGCATTCGACATACCGCTCAGCAGTATGTCAGGTGCAAGGTTTCAGCCGATCCTAGAGAGTCTCATTATATTGTCAGTTAAGAGAATTATGAGATATCTCATGTGTACTACTGATCTTTGCTTAATGTTTGAGAAAGGTAAAGATTTCAGGTTGATCGGATATTGCGATGCAGACTATGTCAGAGATAGAGTTGAAAGAAAGAGTACGAGTGGAGGATGTCATTTCTTGGCTCAAACCTAGTTTCCTGGTCAAGCAAGAGACAAAGCTCAATCGCCTATCAATCGCCAAGCCGAGTACATGTTGTCGGATCGAAAAAGAAAACATGCTTTGTTTGGAAAAACGGTAGATTTCAAAACTTTTAAGAAATCATTACTTGCAGCGGAAGCAACAAATCCAAATCAACATGCCAATCCATACATGATATGGTATAAGGATAATAAAATATAAACAAGATCGTGAGTATTATCGACTCCTTCGCCATGCCTTTAAATCCTCGTCAGACTATCCTCTCCTTCTTCGTATCCAAATCCTTTGCCTTTGACTCTTTCCTTTAGCAATATACTTTCTCCTTGTTGTAGTATCCTCAACCAATTAGATTTACCACCTGTTCTTCAAGGACAATTGTTAACAAAATCCTTTGGTGGGAAAGGAGAAGAAATGTTCGAGGAGATTATCTTAGAAGAAGAAGAAGAAAATTGAAACTCTTTCAATTGGTATTTTCGATTCTCTCTTTCATGAAAGGAGAGAAGGTGTAAAGAACATGCAAGAACTATTTCTTGCCTACCAATGTCGTATATGCATGGATGGAAGGAGAGAGAGGTATCAAATGCATCACTTCTTTCATTAATCACTCATAAAATAGCCAATAAATGAGATTATCTTCATTTATCTTTATGATGCCTATTTGAAAAGACCATAACCTAAAATTCAATACCCAATTTCGGTTTTGCCAAGAAGAAAGAAGGAAGATAGTCCATCTAATGTACATCTTTCATCTTTAATCTAATGAATGCAAATAGGTTACAAGCCAACATTAAAAGACAACCATTAAACCATTTAATAGTAAGTTCATAACTCCATTTAATGATGATTAACCATAATAAAGACCATCTTTATTTAGCATTTTAATGTCAAATGTGTGGTTACACATTTAACCTAGGAATAACTGAAATTGCTATCTTCTTCTAAATTTTTTTTTAAATATAATTAATATAATTAATTACATTAAACCAAAAACCAAGCCCATTACTAAATGTACATTTGGGCTTCTTTAATTAGACCAAGCCCAAGATTCAATTATGGGCTTCTAATTAACCTCCATTTATATTTCTTACTTAGCTTGATAACCTTCCTTAAAGCCAAGTGGGGAATCTTATTGGACATTGATAATTCAAGCTCCAATAAGCCCAGAATTAATTCAGTGCCTGTTTGGAACAGCTTTTGGAGACCCCAAAAGTACTTTTTTCTACTACAAAAGTCATTTTTGAGAAAAATGGGTGTTTGGTTGCAAAATTCAAAAGCACTTTTGAAGTAGAAACAGCTTTTGAAAAAGCTAAAATACAGGTTTTTAAAAAGCTAAAATTTGGAGCTTCTCATAAAAGCCCAAATTTTAGCTTTTTCGTAAAGCTATTTTTTAAGTTGTTCTGCCACTTACGCTTATAACGCTCTAAACAAAAACATCAAAATTTCCTTGCCTTCACTTTCGCTCTATTGCCTTTCTTCTCTTTTTCTATCCCCGCCATGCACGCCTAGGTAGTTCTTTCTCATCTCTATTTTTCTCGCCTCTATTTTTAAATATCGCACCTTCGCTCAGATGTTTAACGCAGACGAAAGTTCTGCGTTGTCTGCAGCTTCAACGCAGACGCCTGCGTTGAAGCTTCAAGAACGAAGGTCCGCGTAAACAACGCAGATTTGACGGACGTCATGCGCTGAAGAATTAGACGGGGTCGCGTAAACAACGCAGACTCTTTATGGTGTTTATGTGGCTCTTGAAATGCTATTGTGAGTTTTCGTCAATGCTCAGGAGATTTACAGTGTGAAAATACGATAAGCTTGATTTATTTAATTGTAAGTTTCTAGTCGTAAATGCTTGAAGAAACATATTCCAAAGAGGATTGGATCAAAAGCATGGTATTGCATATTATATTGAACTAGTTGACCATTGAACAAAGAACTTCCTTGGGATGAAAAGCTCTTGAGGATGAAGTAACATAGAATGTGCCATGTTCTATTTGATGAAAAAATAGAACTTGATGTCGAGAACTGATTAAAATGTTGCACAAAACGGTTTCATATTAATTTTATTTCCTATAACAAAATGAGACATCTCTTTAAATTATTTCCACAAGATGGTTATCTAAAATTTCTTACAATATGGTACTTTGTATAGTGTTTAGTATACTTTAAAATTATTTAGCATAAATAATTTTATTATAAAATAAAATATGCTTAAAATTAATAAAATGTTTTTATTTTTATGTTGCCAAATGTACCATCAGATAAAGCTCTTTTAAAAAACTATTTTTTAATTGACACCCAAACAAATAATCGACTTTTAAAAAGCTCTTCTCGTAAAAGCTCTACCGACAAAAGCTTCATCGATAAAAGCTCAACCAAACGGACCTCAATCTCATTGGAATTAATTCTAGCTTATTAACTAAATGTCATTCCACTAAAGACAATTAGTTGAACTCTTGAATTATTAAATATTATGAGAATATGTCCAATTGCAAACCCTATTTAGAACCTTATTATAGCCATTCGAACAAAAGGGTAAAATTACCGCTTTTCCCTTATGTTGGTTTTTCCTTCTAGATCTCTCATTTTACTTTATATGGTGATTAAACATAAGATCTCATCTCAAGTTAAGACTTGATGGGTAGCTAGTCCATCAAACCATCGCGCCAGCTTAATCACCAAATCTCCTTAAAACATCTAAGAGATGATAACACTATAAACTCCTTATTCGAGTGAATGTTCTCGATACATGTTTCAGCTTAATAATTCCAAATGCGCAGACATCGGATTAATACTCCGTAAAAATCCATTCCGATCATATCAAGAATTATAATGAAACATATATGAGTTCACCACTCATCAAGATTATGGTTCATAATAAGTTAATGCTTGTTGTATGTTTTAAGATTAAAGTAACGACCCACTTTATTCTTGAAAACATACTTGATTCCTGATTCATTTAATAGTGCCATTATCGATAGTCTACTACTATCATGATATGAAACTCATCATTCCTCAAGTAAACTTCTTTACTTATATGGAGATAAATCGCAACACTATAGCTTCTAAACCATAATCGCACCAACTTGATTATTCAACCGTGAATCAATTAATTCAGATTCTAATAATAGACATGTTTCCCATACATCTCTATGTATATGTATAATACTTACAAAAGAATCTTGGTACTTTATGACCAGATATATAATGCTCATATAGATAAAACCAAACTCTTTGTTTTATTAATAATAAATATTTTCATTACAAAATCAGAATCAAGAAGATAAAGTTACATGTAAATACACTTTCTTTCCGTGGCACTATATTTACATAACTCCAACAATCTCCCACTTGCCCTAAAGAAAGTTTGACATATCCCTCATTCCCATCCCTTCTAGGTGACCTTTAAAGCTCTTTTGAGTGAATGTCTTTGTGAATGGATCAGCAAAGTTTTGCTCGGTGGGAATCTTTACCACATCCACTTCTCCACGTTGTATTATGTCCCTTATAAGATGATACTTTCACTCAATGTGTTTGGCAGCTTTTTGGTTTCGAGGTTCTTTAGAATTAACCACTGCCCCACTATTATCACAATAAAGTTTAATGGCCTTTTTCGCCTCTCGAACTACCTCCAAATCATTTAGGAACTTCCGAGCGATCGCTTCCTTCGCCGCTTCACAAGTAGCAACATACTAAACCTCCATAATCGAATCAGCAATACAAGATTGCTTGACACTCCTCCAAACTATGGCTCCACCTCCTAAAGTAAATATAGAACCGAAGTTGATTTCTTGAATCAACATCTGATTGGAAATCGAATCAGTGATATCCCGTGGGAATAAGATTACTTCAGAGTAAACAAGCATTAAGTTCTTCGTCCTATGAAGATACTTAAGTATACACTTAATCGCAGTCCAATGTTCCATTCTCGATTGGAATGAAATCGCTACATTACCCCATCAATGTAATAGATATTCGGTTTAGGGCACAAAGATTGCATACATCAAACTACCAACCGCCAAGCATATGGAATGATACGCATGCGCTCAACCTCCTCTTAGGTTTTATGTGCTTGTTCCTTTGAAAGTTTGATTCCATGTCTAGTAGGAGTAAAACCCTCTCGAATCTTCGCATGGTGAACTTATTGAGCATATTCTCAATGTAGGTTAGTTGAGACAAAGCTATCTCGCTTTTCTTTCAATCCCTAGAACATAGGTAGCCCTCCCAAATCCTTCATTGAAAACTGCTCATTCAGCCATCCTTAACTGCAGATAACATTCCCACATCATTCCAATGAGCGTAATGTCATCAATATATAGGATTAGAAAGTAACCTTACCTTCTTGTATTCTTTTATAAATACAAGACTCATCTATGTTTTGTATGAACCTATAGGTTTTGATAGCCTCATCAAACCTAATGTTCCAAGACCTAGATGCTTGCTTAAGTCCATAAATGGACCTTGCAACTTGCAAACCTTATGCTCATTACCTGCTCAATGAATCCTTCCGTTGGGCCATATAAATGGTCTCCTCAAGATCTCCATTAAGAAATGCGGTCTTGACATCCATTTGCCATATTTCATAATCGAAATAGGTCATGCATGGCCAAAAGAACTCGATGGACTTAAGCATGGTAACCGAGAAAAGTCTCCTCATACTATACCTCCTTTTGAGTATAGCCTTTAGCTACCAATCTAGATTTAAAGATCTTTACCTTCCATCCGATCCCTTTTCCTTTGTAGATCCATTTACACCCTATGGCTTTTAGACTGGTGGTAGATCTACAAGGACCTGCACTTCATTAGTATACATAGAATCTATTTTCGATTCCATCGCCTGAGCCATTTTCTCCGCATCAACATCATTAATAGCCTGTGCATACGTAATGGGATCTATTTCTTCTTGGTCCAAGATGGCAATTAAGTTTTCACCTAAACCTGTATACCTATCCGGCTGTCTCACAACCCTCCCACTATGTCTAGGCACACCTTGATGTTTAGGTTGCACTTCTAATTCAACTTCAATCCATTTCGACATCTTGTTCCGCCATATCCAAAACAACTCTTGGTTCGATGAAATAGCTAACTCCTTTAGTACTACTTCACTTCTTCCTTTGTGATTTTTCACAAACTCTTCCTCTAAGAAGGTTGCATTTGCTTACACAAATACCTTTTTATCATGAGGACTGTAAAAATAGTACCATCGAGTTCCCATAGATATCCTACAAACAAACATACTTCTAACCTTGGTTCCATCTTTGTGGATTTAGGCTTTAGGACATGGGATGGGCAGCCCCAAGTCCTCAAATGCCTCAATGAAGGCACTCTGCAAGTCCACAACTCTCAGTGTTTTAGGCAACCGATTTGGACAGAGCAAAGTTAAGAAGATATGTTGTCATTTGTATGGCATATCCCTGTAACAATTCTCGAAGGCTAGCGAGGAAATCATTGATCTTACCATTTCTAATAGAGTTCTATTTCTCCTCTACTACACCATTCTATCTGAGGTGTACGAGGAGTCGATAAATTGGAAACAATTTCATTGTCAATTAAATATCATGGAACTCTCCAGATAAATACTTACCACCTCGATCCGATCAAAGTCGCTTTTAATGGCTTGCCAAGTTGCTTCTCACTTCAATTTTGAATTCTTTGAACTTTTCAAAGATTCACTCTTTTTATGCATCAAATACAAATAGCCATGTCTTGAGTAATCATCTATAAAAATTATGAAATATTCATAACCTCCTTTAGCTTGTACATTTATGGGCCACACACATCAAGATGTACCAGTCCAATGTGGATTCAGATCTATTTCTTTGAAGGAAATGAGGCTTTGGTTATTTTTCCTTCAATACAAGATTGACAGTGGGTAATGGATCACTATCCAAGCCCATAAGGATCTCATCCTTACTAGCCTATCAAGTCTTTTCTCGATTGATATGACCCATTCTTAAGTGCCATGTGATACTTTGAATTAATGTTAGAGATTTTGGATTGTCTTGGTTTTATCAATTTGTGGTGTTTAGTGAGCCTTCATAGGTTCTATAAAAAACAATCCCTGTTTAGTTATCGATCACAAATAAAATCCTTATTCTCATATATTGAAACAACCTTTTCAAAATATAAGGAATAACCAGATTTTATTAGACAAAAAAGTAAATCATGTTCCTTACAATCATTGGCATGTAATAAACATCCTCCAAATATAACCTATGACCACTAGAAAGTCCAAGATAACTACTCCCATTGATTCTCGCTGAAACATAGGAACCATCTCGCTATCTTGAATTGAAACCGCCTTTAGGTAGTCTTTTCCTTCATTGAACCCTCTCAAGAATTACAAACATGGTTAGTGGCTCCTAATCTAATATCCAAGAAGTAGATAAATCTACCACATTTCTAGTTCCTAACAAACTTAGGAAGCCCATACCTTGTTTGCTTTTGAGGGACTCTAGGTAGAATGGACAGCTTTTTTCCAAAGGCCCATCTCATCACAAAGGAAACACTTTTCTTTGATGTTCTTTTGGCCTCTTTTCATGGATTTGACCTGACCCCTGTCAGCCTTCTTTTCATCGACCTTCTTCTTTCCTCGCCCTTACCCTTGGCTTAGAAGAAGAAGCTACATTAGCCTCGCCCATGAGCCTTAATATTTAATATCTCCTCCGGTTTCAAAGGGTATTCATCAACTCACTCAAGGTGTAATCCTTGGCCTGAGCTCATAGTCCAACTTAGATGCTGAAAAGAAGAGTTTGCTTATTGATGATCATAATCAATCGCAGGTCCGCATCCATATCCGCCCTAAGCATCTCAAACTCAGAGACCGCAGAGATTACCTTCATCATGTAATCTCGCACCGATTCACCTTGTTTCGTCTCGAGATTATGAAAGGTTTGATAGCTTTCACTCTTGCAGACCTAGTCCTCACACCAAACATCTCATGTAGGTGATGGACCATTGACTAGCGCTTTATACAAGCAATTTGCTTTTTGCAACACGCCACCGATGTGGCTTTAATATAACACTTAGTAGTCTTGTCAAGATTTTGCCAACGCCACGTTGTTGGACTTGCTCAGAGTTGAATCTCCACTGAGGTGTAGCTCATTTTCAGCTAACACCCATGAAATACGCTCATATTGAGAACAATGTCAAGGTTACGCCTTCATTCATTAAAACCGCCTCCGCTTTCCAATTTGTTATTAGTCAAGAGTAAGGTGAGTGGATTCATTTTGTGGTCGATTAAGTCTAAAATATAAATTATTAAAACAAGAGCATACTAGTCAACAATTTATGGAACTTTGTATAAAATCATGATGCATGTATGCATGATGATAGATTTAACAAAACTTAAAAATTAAAACATTATACCATCCATTATTTTTCTTATCTATAATAGACTAAGTGATGGTGGGCCATCTTATCCATTAAAAGAAAAATCGGGACCTCCCACTCAAAAACTACCAAGCATCTCATGCCCAATTTTTAAGAAGCGCCTTAATTTGGTCCATACTTTTACCAATGAGCTACGTGGGCGCTTTATTGATAGAAAATGTTGAGTATTTAACCATTTGATTCATTCACTAAAGATACCTACAAACTATGCCTCTTGGGAGGTCACATTTGCTATCATTATGGACTTATCCTTATGAGACCCAAACCATGCAAGATCTAGGATCCATGCCTCCGATGGGGAGTAACACTTCACCACATGCAAACGGGCCATCATTTGGAGACCGTGGACTCTCATAGAGCATCCTCTCCCACTCAATCTTTTGGGCTTTAAGTTTTAAATACCATCTGTTTGTACAATTTATTATCCATCATATATTGTTTCATTATATATCTCATACATAATGAATGCATGGCAAAGCCTAGGTTGGCAATTTTCTAAATGACATGCAATCACATAATATCACATATTATAAGCATTCATTTCTCCATTCATCATATGAACTAATAAAGCCACTTTTGATTGTCCATCTTAGAAAAATTAAATAATTACAAGCCTTTAGGCCCAAAGTATTCTTCTTGGACTTGGATCTACCGCTTGAACTCTTCACAAACATGATCCGCCCATTCGTAAACAAAATGTAATGGCATATATGAAAATCGGATTTTGTCACTTTGAAAAATAAAATTCCAGCACCAGATTTTAGAAAACCAAATCTTTGTTTTGACAAAAAATTGCAGCACTAGTTTTCATTAAAACCGAAGCTCATTTCATGAAAATAGAAAACCAGCACTTAGTATTTTAGTAAAACCGAAATTTGATTCTTTGAAACAAAAATCCAGCACTTGTTTTTACAATAAAAACAGAAAAGTGATCCATTGAAACAAAATTCCAGCAACTATGTTTTCACAAAACTTATGCCAATACACAAAAGGATACACCGAAAATTTTACCTTTCCATTTCTTCAATCCATGGCAGCTCCATCTTCATGATTACATCAATTTGTACATTACAAAATCAAAGAAAATTAAAAAGAAACCAAAGAGGAAACATGGTGATGATAGACCACCTCCTTGTTACAACCAATGAAGAAATCTTACAAGGTAAATTTAACTTCTATGGACAACCAAAAGAACAAACATACACCATGTATATTTCTATCACATGAAAATATGCAGCATACACAAAAAGATTGCCAACCCATGCATCCAATATATACGAACCGAAATCATGCATTAGAAACTGGCTTTGATACCAATTGTTGGATCGGAAAAAGAAAACATGCTTTGTTTGGAAAAACGGTAGATTTCAAAACTTTTAAGAAATCATTACTTCCAGCGGAAGCAACAAATCCAAATCAACATGCCAATCCATACATGATATGGTATAAGGATAACAAAATATAAACAAGATCAGGAGTATTACCGACTCCTTCATTACATCTTTAAATCCTCGCTGCGCTATCCTCTCCTTCTTCGTGTATCCAAATCCTTTGCCTTTGACTCTTTTCCTTTAGCAATATACCTTCTCCTTGTTGTAGTATCCTCAACCAATTAGATTTACCACCTATTATTCAAGGACAATTAGGTTAACAAAATCCTTTGGTGGGAAAGGAGAAGAAATGTTTGGAGGAGATTATATTAGAAGAAGAAGAAGAAAAATTAAAACTCTTTCAATTGGTATTTTCGATCCTCTCTTTCATGAAAGGAGAGAAGGTGTAAAGAACATGCAAGAACTCTTTCTTGCCTACCAATTTCATATATCCATGGATGGAAGGAGAGAGAGGCATCAAATGCATCACTTCTTTCATTAATCACTCATAAAATAGCCAATAAATGAGATTATCTTCATTTATCTTTATGATGCCTATTTGAAAAGACCATAACCTAAAATTTAATACCCAATTTCGGTTTTGCCAAGAAGAAAGAAGGAAGATGGTCCATCTAATGTACATCTTTCATCTTTAATCTAATGAATGCAAATAGGTTACAAGCCAATATTAAAAGACAACCATTAAACCATTTAATAGTAAGTTCATAACTCCATTTAATGATGATTAACCATAATAAAGACCATCTTTATTTAGCATTTTAATGTCAAATGTGGTTACACATTTAACCTAGGAATAACCGAAATTGCTATCTTCTTCTTAAAAAATTGTTTTAATATAATTAATGTAATTAATTACATTAAACCAAAACCAAGCCCATTACTAAATGTACATTTGAGCTTTTTAATTAGACCAAGCCCAAGATTCAATTATGGGCTTCTAATTAACCTCCATTTATATTTCTTACTTAGCTTGATAACCTTCCTTAAAGCCAAGTGGGGAATCTTATTGACTTTGATAATTCAAGTCCAATAAGCCCAAAATTAATTAAATCTCATTGGAATTAATTCTAGCTTATTAACTAAATGTCATTCCACTAAAGAAAATTAGTTGAACTCCTTGAATTATTAAATATTATGAGAATATGTCCAATTGCAAACCCTATTTAGAACCTTATTATAGCCATCCTAACAAAATGGTAAAATTGTCGCTTTGCTCTTTATGTTTACTTTTCCTTCTAGATCTCTCATTTTACTTTATATGGTGATTAATACATAAGATCTCATCTCAAGGTTAAGACTTGATGGGTAGCTAGTCCATCAAACCATCGCCAGCTTAATCACCAAATCTCCTTAAAACATCTAGAAGAGATGATAACACTATAAACTCTTTATTCGAGTGAATGTTCTCGATACATGTTTCAATTAATAATTCCAACATGCATAATCGGATTAATACTCAAAAATCCATTCGATCATATCAAGAATTATAATGAAACATATATGAGTTCACCACTTATCCAGATTATGGTTCATAATAAGCTAAATGCTTGTTGTATGTTTTAAGATTAAAGTAACCACCCACTTTATTCTTGAAAACATACTTGATTCCAGATTCATTTAATAGTGCCATTATCGATAGTCAACTACTATCATGATATGAAACTCATCATTCCTCAAGTAAACTCTTTACTTATATAGAGATAAATCGCAACACTATAGTCTAAACCATAATCAAGCGACCAACTTGATTATTCAACTGTGAATCAATTAATTCAGATTCTAATAATATACATGTTTCCCATACATCTCTATGTATATGTATATTACTTACAAAAGAATCTTGGTACCTTATGACCAGATATATAATGCTCATACAGATAAAACCAAACTCTTTTGTTTTATCAATAATAAATATTTTCATTACAAAACTGTAACTGAAGAAGATAAAGTTACAAGTAAATACACTTGCTTTCCAGGGCACTATATTTACATAACTCCAACACGTCTGCCGCAAGCTGTATGTTCGCAAACACTATGGATTAAATACCAACTAGAAGATTATTTAGTTCATGAAGAGGAGATCCTAATTTTCTGTGACAACACCAATGCCATCAACTTATCGAAGAATCCAATATGCCTTCTCGAGTAAAGCATATCAAGTCCGACATCATTTCGGAGACTATGTTCAGAGAAAAGTCATGAGTCTATAGTTTATCGAGATAGAGTTTCAATGGGCGGACATCTTCACTAAACCTTTGAGTGAAGAATCGTTCAAGGAAATCGACGGATCCTCAACATGGTAATGTTAAATGACCAACCGTCTGACTTTTCACAACCAAGTTAAAAGGTCGCCAAAGTTAATTCGTAAAACAATGAGTTACAAACGGTAACTTCTCTCACAAGGAAATTTGAGGAAAGCCTCACATTGAGAACCTCACCGATTCTAAACACACCGATAAGACCTTTTAGTAGCCTCAAATTAGAAACCTTCAACATCACAATCCACAAACTTTCAAACCCTTCAAACCTCTAAAATCACCTTACTTTTGAAGAATAGTTTACCGAGTCAATTTCTAAGTTAGAATCAATGGAGCAAGAGATGATTTATGGAAGGCATGTAGATTTTGAATCTCATGAAAGATGCAATGGATATCGAACCAAAGATCGAGAAGTTTTGCTGAGGAAGTTCTTTCAAAGGAGTATGTGTACCAAAATGAAGTATATGATTTTGGAAGAATGCTAAATGGTAGAAGATGCTATTGTTTCTATAGTAGAAGGACTATCTATTATTGTAACAATGGAGTTGATCGAGAAGGTGATTGGATGTCCATCTGCTGAGAGAAGCTATCAAGCAAAGCCGATGGATGACAAAGGTTAGTTTAAAGGAAGATGAAGTAAATAGACGATTGTATAGAGAAATGACCAACAGAGAGAAAGACCTCGAGTCCGTGTCAAGGCCGTGGTCTTACATGCGATTCTCGCTTAATCGTGGTCTTACCAAGAGTGGGTTCAAGGCACTTGGTGACTACTCCGATGAACATTTTCTATTTTACCTACTAAACCGCAAACTAGTTGACCTACCATTTTGATCTTTCATTATATGGTGAAAGGAATGAAGGATACAAATAGTTACCCGTATGGTATGTTGCTAACACGGATTTTTAGGAGTCCGAGTTCGCCTTGATTGGGGAATCGCATAAATGGTGCCTGTTAGGAGTGTTATCGACTCGGGTACTATAAGAAGAATGGGCTTGAAGAACCTCAAGCGTACAGAGGCAAATTCTGAGAACAAAGCTAGAACTGAGAGGGAGCGGATAAAGAAGAAATCTCCCACAAAAAGTTCTAAACCGCAGATGATTTGTCAAAGAGAAAGTAGCTAAGTTCGAAGTTTAGACGAAAATATCTTGAAGAGAAAAGGGGAGAAGCTTCTGAGTGATTTTCCTAAGAAGGCAAAGAGATCACCCAGGATTCAAACCTTGAGATAGCAAGAAGAAAAGCGGTCCAGAGAACGGAGTTTCATGTAAGTCTCTATGACTCAGGCAATCAAGGCTATAAGATCTCTAGTCTTGATTTTAAGTGAAGAATCAACCAATTAGGCCAAGGGGACTGAGAAGAAAAGAACATTAGAGTCTGAGAAGAAGAGACCCCGACCTTAGAAAACTCCAAGACCAAATGAGGCAAAGAAGAAGACTAAAGTAATTAGTCGAAGAAGAGTGTTACTACTGCTAGAAGTTAGTCGTAATACTACTTCAATTGCTAATATACTAATACAGATAAGGCAATTCCACCGTTGTTCTAATGTAGACATCGCAGGTTAGTCGTAAGCGTAATACTCCTATTGCTGTTCCACAAGAGACAATAGCAAAACTAAGTTTAGTGAATGTTGTTCCTACAGAGGTTCATCAACAGGAAACAACAGAACTTAGTTTGATACAGGTCCACAAGAAGAATCTGAAGAACTCAGTCTGATTAAATACAATTATTCTAAATTTTTTAGGAAAGAAGAATTTGAAGTCAGATTGATTGAAGTAGTTGAGCCTGTGACCAGAAGGAGTAATTCAATAGTCATCAGGGATACACCAAGGAGGCTGGTAAAGGCATTCTTACAACCCATTCCGATAAATAGTGACACATGACATTTACTGAATGAAGAAGAAAGAAATTTTTATAAAGCCTTGAGGTATGCTGCCATAAAGCCATATCCAACAAAGATGACCAGTCAACCGCACACTATTTACCCGATTATAGAGCATACGGTGATAAGGGTTTACCAGCACTGCAACCTAGATATCCTCGATGTTGATAAGGGAAGATGAAGTTATACCTAAGGGTAATTGATGATCCGTCTGCAGATCGATTGCGAAGAATCACAAGAATAGTGAAGCATGCACTTCAAAGAAGATGTTTACAGATCAAGTCAGTAGTTTTATGAGAAGGATGAACACCGCCCAAGAGGGGAAAGTCGACTACTGTGGACGCTTATTGAATCCTCAGGCAAAACAATAAGGCGATTAGGCCACTAACTAATACAATGTCCATAGAAGAAGAAGCTCTACCATCATGAGGAAGACAAGCTTATGCTACCCGCTCCTTATTACCTAGACCTTTCGAACAAAATCTATCGGCTCAACCGCCTACCTTTGAGATTGTTAAAGAGTACATTCCATCTTCGACGATATGTTACTACAATTGCGCTGTAGAACTCCCTGAGGATGATGATCAACCCACCTCACCTTTTGACTTGCAAACTAATACCGCAGCCTACGCAGAGAAGTCAAAGAGTCAAGGAGATGGTGAAAGAGTCATAAAGAGTCATCGGCAATAATCATTTTTATTATAACAAATAGGGGAGAAGAAAATAGAAAGCAGAAATCAAAGGGGATGCACGAAGAAGATGAAGTTTTCATGATAAAAATGTGGGGAGGAAGAGTCATTAGAAAATGAAGAATGCAGACGAAGTTTGTTCAAAGATATTTTTCAGGAGATTATTTGTTATCATCAAAAAGGGGGAGATTGTTAAGTCAAAATGACTTTACAGTAATGACATTGATGAAGCACAAATAATGAAAGAATGAAAAATACACGACTTTTTAAAAGGCATGTGTCGTAAAAGCGTATCAAGTTGAAAAAGCATTTAAGTTGAAAAAGCACGGTTAAAAAAATGTATTTAAGAATAAAAAGAAGACGAAGTTGAAAACAAATGGAGAATGAAAAGCGCATTAAAATAAATCAAGAGTCGCCGAAAAGTTACGTAACTCAATCAATAAACGTTTGTTTCAAGATTCAAGAAACAAGATTCAAGAAGCAGTTACAAACGAAGGCTATAAATAAGAGTCAAAGTCAAAGATTGCAAATTTACACACATATACACAAACTGATTTACATTTACGTGTACATTGAAAAGCTTAATTGAGATTATCTGCAAATAGCTAGAGCTATCATGTTGTAATAAAAGCTCGAAAATCTTTTCGTGAGAAAGTAGTACGATAGCCTACAGAGGCTAAGTGTGAAAGAATACCGATCGAAGAGACTCAAGAGGCTTGTGTAAAAGAATACTTGTAACATTCGAGAAGTAGTGAAATCTCGTAGGAGATCCGAGGACCGGATGTAGCTCACTATTGAGGTGAACCAAGATAAAATTATCGTGTCAACTTCTCTATGTCTATCTCTCATAAAGTTCAAAGTTTTGTTTTTTTACTTAGTTTTCAAACAAGTCTTTGAAGAATTTGATTAACTTTGATTTACAGTAGTTTCTGTGAAAAGAATAAGTTTTCTTTTAACAAATCATTTTGAAGATTCAAATAGGGAAACACACAATTCAACCCCCTTCAGTGCACTTATACATCGATAATAAGCATTGTCATAACGGTGATTCACTTCAAAGCACTTGACTCAAACTTATGGGACGAACCAAACCCACATAACACACAAATCACACTTAAAAATCTGACCGCTCAAGGCATATTTCAAAAGCTTGGTTTTCATACAAATATCATATGGAAAACCAAATGCAAGCATAATTCATCAATCAATTTCATAACAATCAAATTCAATAAACAAAGAATGCAACACTTTTGGCAATTTATCAAAATCTTTCATAAAAATCAAAGTAACAAATGTATCAATTTTTATCGAATCATTTAAAAACAATGAAATTATCAATTTTAGACATATCTGAAATTATTCAAATCATTTGAAAAAATAATGAGTTCGATAATAATTGCAATTTCTTAAATCATTGTACATTAACAATTTTTCAAATCATTCCAAAAGCAAGGAATTTAATCATTCAAAAATCATAATTTAAAACCAATTTTGCTTTCGTGATTTTTCGATAACTCACAATTAGCTTATAATTCGAAATGTAAACACGGTACCTACCTCATTTCTATGCTTGAAACTTGTCCAAAGCTTCAATCTCTCCAAAGCCTCACCTAAACATCCAAAATCTTGCTCTAAGACTCATAAAAATCGAACCCTAATCTTTCTCCTTCTTCTTTACTTCTTTCTCACCGAAACTCTTCTTCCCATTTCTTTCCTTCTTTCTTTTTTATTCTAATTTTCGTGTCTTTCATTCTTCTTATACGGCAGCCCACTTGCCATGTCATTAATGAGTGCTAAAAGACCATTATGCCCCTCCATATAAGCCTTCTAACTTAAAACCTTAAGTACTCTTCTAATTTTGCCCCTAAAATTCATTTTAATTCATTACTTTAGGACATTTTTCTAACCATCAAATTGAAGAAATTTGCTAAAAATTCCTTCAAGAGAAACATTCCTCATTGTCTTAATTTCATAACTCTACCAAAATCATTTAATTTGTGTACTATTCCAAAAGTTACACCTCAAACATTTCAACTATGCTTATGCTAAAACATTTTCCACCGATTTACTTCCATCCAAAATTGACATTCTTAGTGACTAAATTGAAACTTGAGCCTTTTGAAAATTTGTAGCCCTATTTCTATAGTTTAATCCAAATCAAGAATCACCTCATTTGGATGATGGAGCAAAAGTTATGGCTAAAATACTTTCAGATCTTACTAATCCAAGATCAAGACACTAAACCCGATTTCAATTAAGAAATTGAAAGTCTTAGGGCTAACTTGAAATTAAATTACTTCATATGACTTGTAGCCCCTGTCTATATTTTATTTTGAAACAAGAATCAGTTCAATTGATCTCCACAGATCTAGAATTTACCAAAATATCGAACCATGTTTAGAAAGTTATCCAACTTACTTTGATTAAATCAATCATCCTCAATTTAATCTCAAAATTCAAATTTTCCCATAGAAAGATAGGTAAAGATCTTAGGAATACAACTCTTTAAAATTAAGTCAATCGGATGTCGGATGGAAAAGATATAAGCAAAAGATTGAGAGAGGGTTTGATTGGGAAGGAAATAACAAAAATGTATGAGTCAAACGGCATATATATAACCAAAATTTCCAAAATTCATAACTTGCTACCGAACTCCAAATTTGACAAATTTGATATCAATAGAAATCTCCAAGGAAGCTCTACAACTTCCATGAAGAACTCGAAAATCAATTCCATCTCTAAAGGGGTCAAAATTCTACCTAAGGTTCTCATTCCAAAATCATGTCATCCTAAATAAATACATAACTTCTAAGTTTCTATCTTTCAACTCCAAGGTCCAAAATGGCATATTTTATATCAATGCAAAGATCATAAAGCAACTACATCTTTCATGAAGGACAGAAACATCAATTTGGCCTCTAAGGAGTGAAAACTACTTCAAAGTTTCATTCACTAAGACTCTTCCCAAACAAGAATAAAGAAATTGTAAAATCATAACTTTTATTTCAAAGCCCAAAAATTCGTATTTTATATCAATGTAAAGATCAGAACATAAGCTAAAACTTTCATGAAGCACTTAAAGGTAATATCAAACTCTATCTAAGTCAATTTTTCAATCAAAGATTCTACCTCAATAAAAATCACCTAAACAAATATCCAAACTTTCAAATTTCACATCTGCCAATTCTCACATCCACAAATAACCTATAATACATCATTGAAAAGCTAGGAAAATCTTCTATGACTTTCATGTAGACCAATTTACTCAATTCAAAACATATCAGTCCCAAATTCGCCTCAAAACACAGCATACACAATCCTACACTTAAGAGCATTTTCAAAAACAAAGTAAAATAACCTTAACTTCGGAAGATCATAACTTTCAATTCTGATATCAAAAAATATCATACTTTATGGTGATAGAAAGCTTTCAACAGAAGCTACAAGTTTCATGAAGATCATTTTCTCAAATTCTGCCTAAATCAAAAAGTCAACTCTCTACTCCAAAAAGTCAAACTTTCTTAATTGTCCAAAATATAACACTTTCACTAATCATTTCTTGCTTTTCAACTTCCATTTCAATCATCTCTTTCACTTTTTTTTTCATAACCTAAACAATTCTACTCAAATCTCAAATTCATCAACACCCATCAATTCTTTTCTCATAGCACAATAACATCTATAACAAAGTTCTTACACAAAAACACTCATTTAATTTCATGTAATAATTTCTAATTTCCACTAAAAGATCGGGGTCCAACACACGCCTCCTGTGACATCGATGGGAAAACGTAGTGACAAAATCTTATCGTTTTAGATTAAAAGATAAGTTCAAAAGATAGAGGTTGTATGAAAGATAGAGGTTGTATGAAACAAAGACACTAGATAAAAGAAGAGTTTTAAAGTCAAAATAGCATTATCTAACTACATTTTTAATGAAGTTTAATTTCAAGGATTAGTTGAGAATAGTATTGGCGTGTGTGTGTGTGTGTGTGTGTGTCTCAATTTTTACTGAATCCTAAAGCTAGAAGAGAGATTACTGTGGTTGTTTGTAAGATGTTTTTGAGTTAGAATCAATAGCTTGAAATCTTAAACACTTATATTTTTGATTTATTACTTTTTCTTATCGATTAAATTAATTTGTTCAATATTTTCTTTTAGTCATCTATGTTATTTGACTAGTATTATCTTGTGTGTTAATTTTATAGTCTAACAACTTGTATCAAAGTCTTAGGTGAGGAGAGTGATAATGATTTTATTGTTAACATCGACTAACTACTCAATTCAAGATTTATGATAGAAAATCTCCTATATTAAAAAGATTCTTATGATCCAATCAATGTGGATGAAATTATAAGAGAAGATGTCTTGTCTAAATAAAAAAAGATGATAGATAAATAGTGAGAAAAGAATAAGTGAAAAATCTTGAGAACATTTAGACAGTAGATTGATATCAACATATTCAACTCAAGAGTCTATCCTATTTCAGATGTCAAGAAATTGGAGGGTCTTTATGAGAGTAAGTCAGCTCACAACAAGGCCTCCTTGATTAAAAGACTTGTAGACCTGAAGTTAAAGGCTATACAGTTAGTGTTTGAGCATCCCAACAATTTTTAGGATATCATCAACAAGCTAGCCACAACGAAGATCATTATTGATGATGAGTTATAAGCTTTGTTCTTGCTTAGTTCCTTATCGAATACTGGGAAACTTTGGTTAGGATTATCAAGAACTTTGTTTTGATGGTATGCTTTTGGATATGATCAAAGAGAGCATGTTTAATGAAGAGATTAAGAGGAAGGAGGTCAAGGTTTATAATAAAATGTGCTATTGTGGTAGTAGAATAGAGGAAGAAGTAAGAAAAGAGGTTTAAAGGGTAAGGCAAGTCCAAGAACATATGCAAGTCTAGAGATGGCAAAGAGACCAAAACATGTTGTTATTGCACTAAATCTGCTCATGTAAAGAAGTTCTATTACAAGTGGAAGAGAGACTAGAAGCAAGATAACTAGATGGAGATGACATTATAACAATATAGTAACATCATTAGGAACATATGATGAGGTTTCATTGAATTATATAACCAATGAGTGTCTCCACTTTAGTCACTGTTGGACCCCGATTTTTGAGTGAAAACAAGAAATATTTAAAAGTGGATGAGTTGATTGAAATTAAGTTGAAAAACAAGAAATAAAGAGAGAAAGTGTGAAAATATGAAAAATTGTGAAAAGTTTGACTTTTTGACCTTGGAGGGTTGACTTTTGATTTAGGAAAAATATGAGAAAATGGTCTACATGAAACTTGTAGATTATGTTGAGAGTTTTCTGTAGCCATAAAGTTTGCAATTTCGATATCTAAGTGAAAGTTACGATCACCAAAGTTTAGTGTGTATTCTGTTGACTTTTGTTATGACTAAAGCTTTGACTGAAAACTTTACCTAGTTAGAGGATAATTTAGCTTTGAAGTTATTCATGAAAGTTGAAGGATTTGATTTGATCTTTATTTTGATATAAAGTATGCAATTTTCGATCTCTAATAATAAGTTATGATTTTTACAAGTTTATGTCATGGTTTTAGTAAGAATATTAGAGGACAAAATCTTTGATCGGAAAATGGACTCTCTTAGGAGTCGAATTGACTTTTATGTCCTTCATGGAAGTTGAAGGTGACTTTGATCTTTCGTGATCGATATAAAATAAGACATGATTGATTTTGAGTTCGAAAGATACAAATTTTCAAGTCGAGGTCTTTGTTTAGGTATTATTATTTGGGCAGAACCTTTGATTAGAAATTTGATCATTTTAGAGATGAAATTGATTAGGTAGTTCTACATGAAAGTTGTAGAGCCTTTAAGCTTTACATAGAGACCAAGTTTGTTAAATTTAGAGTTCGGGATCAAGAGATATAATTTTGGAAATATTCAATTTTATTAAGTGAAAAAATTAAAATGACGATCGCTGTCGCTAGTATGCACGATCGCCTCGACGAGGGCAAGGCCCAGCCTCATCACTAGGGCGACGATCGCTTTCACAAGGGCTGAAGGCCCAGCCGCCGCAAGGGCTTAACGAGTTCTCTTCAAGCATGCCAAGCAAGTTACTGCTCCACAACGATGTCGCTTTTCCTTTCCGCCGACGCCATTTCTTGTTTCGCTTCTTCAGTACGCGCTGCTTAACTCCACACGACGCCGCTGGGACTCCTCCATGCGACGCTCGCTTTTGATTTCTTTGTTAGCTTCCTCCTCCAATCCGACCCTTGTTCACTATTTTGTTCATATCTTTTCCGTCTGACATCCGATTGAGTTGATTATTATGGAGTTGGATTTCTAAGACAATTATCTACATCCTCATGGAATATTATGAATTTTTGAGATTAAATTAAGGGTGATTGATTTAATCAAAGTGAGTCAAGAAATTTTTTGAATATAGTTCAGTATTTTGAGAAATTCGGGACCTGTAGAGATCCGATTGAAGTGATTCTTAAGGTGAAATAAAATTAAGACATGGGGCTACAAGTCATATGAAGAAAGGAAATTTCAATTTTGCCCCTAAGATTTTTAAATTATGAAATGAAGTCCGGATTAGTGTGCAGTTTTTGGGTTAGGAACATCTGAAAGTATATTGGGCATAACGCTTTCTCCGTAATCGAAATGAGACGATTCTTGATTTGAATTAAACTAGAGAAATAGAGCTATAATTTTATGAAGACATAGAATGTCAATTTTGGGATTAAGAATGTAAATTCTTGATGGAAATAAAGTGCCGAAAATGTGTTAGAATATGAACAACCCAAATGTTTTATGATAACTTTTTATGTCGTGTCTCGAATTGGACTATTCTTGTGGCATTATGAAATTAAGACATAGAGGAACATTTTTCTAGAAGGAAGTTTTGACAAATTCCTTCAACTTGATAGAGCTAATCAAACCCGCAAGTGAGAATAACTTAGAGGAAAGTGTAGGGCAATTTTGGAATTAAGCTTAAAGAGTAAGGGTAATTTGGTCAATTACCCTCATTTTAATTGACATGGCAGACTATAAACCCTTTGGCTGTCGTTGGAGTAGAAAAAAGCTAGAAGTTTTGAGAAGGAAAGAAGAAAATAAGAAGAAAGGAGAGTAGAGCTTTGGTGATGGCGATGGAGAAGAGAAAGTAAGGGTTTTGAAAATTTTTGGGTTCTAGCTTAAGTTTTGCTTGGTTTCAAAGGAAAAGGTGGAAAAACTTGAAAGCTTCCCATGGGGCTTGAAAATCCAAATTGAAGGAGAAAGAGGTAAGGGAAAAATTGAGCTGAGTTTTGATGATTTTTTGTTTAGAAATATGGAAAAGGTGTGGGTTTTTAATTCCATGATTTATTTTGAAAGATTTCATGATTAAGTGAATTAATTTTGGTAAATTGTGACTTAGGTTTATGTTAAATTTTATGTTTGAGGATTTTATGAATTATTGGCTTAGAATTATAGAGAATATGATGGATTAATGAATTATGATATCAAATTTTAAGGATTATGAGATTTATGATATTGAATTTGGATAAGTTGGTTTAGGTCAAAATTTTGAAATTGAGAATTTTCAAAATTGATGATTTAGATAGCTTAGAAAAGTGATAAATTTGGGTTTTATAGTTAAGTTTGAGAATTATGTTATCTATAATGTTAAATTTGGATGATTATGGCTTAGGTTAAGTTTATTTGGAAGAAGGAAAGAAGCAAGGATCAAATTGAACTAGATGAAGTTTCGACATTAATTTAGGTGGGCGCATATTTATATGTTGATTTATAAGCAATATGCAATGTTTGAAAAATTAAAGAAAACAATTTTGAAAAATTAAAGAAAGAAAACTGATTTTGATAAATTATCGCTTTTGTAAATGTTTGAAAATTGTTGGTTCATGGTGGACTTATGATTTCGGATGTGTTTTGAACAAATTTGCATCATTATATATATAAATGTTTTGATAATTGCTATGTTAGTTGCATTATTAAATTGATTGAATTGTATGCCTTATGTGAAGGTATAAAATCAAGTTTCAAAACGTGCCTTCGGGCAATTTGATTTGTATGTGGAATTATGTGGAAATATGAAATTTTCAAGAAAATCAAGATTTTAAAAGGGCCTCCCGCAATTTGAATTTTCATTTTCGCTATGTAATGCGTGGGTTCGTCAGTCCTCGTGAGTCCACAGATCGCTCTATTCGCTTATAGCCTTTCACCTACCGCCCGCTAAAGGGCACGGAGTCCGATTTCGACTCCCTTCACGGCTACACTGACCGCCATGCTGGAAAGTGTAGTACGTTATGTTTACGCCTTACATGGACCGCTTATGCGGAATGTGCAAGACGCTTTGTTTTGACCAAACTAGACCATTTTGATATGTTACGGTTTTTGATTTGTTTCAAGTATGTATTCATGTTTAAAATTTGAGAAATGAAAAGTGAAATTTATTATGAAAAGTTTGAAAAATATTGAAAGGTTCGAGGAAGATGTTTGAAAGGTCAGAAAGTTTGAAAATAAGCCTTTTGGCAAAAGTTTATGAAAATGATTTCACAGATTTTCAATTTATAAATGTGTTATCCATCGAACATGTAGAAGTTCACCCCTTCATCCCCATCTCTAGGTTTCATGCGTGAGATCGGATGAAAGAAAGAAAAGACCTTTCTGCTTTTTGTTCGAGTGTATCTTATGTATTTTGGGCTTGAAATGCCATTAATGTGTTGTAAGTCATTATAAGAATGTTTTATGAGTTCGACATGTGTATTTAAGAAAGTTATGGAAGAGATTTGAGTATAACGATTTGATTTCTCGAATTGTGTCATTTTTGAATGGTTAATTAGATTGAATTTTCATTTATGAATGATGGGATCAGATATTGATTATAAATATGATGATTGTGATTTGGATATAGATAATGAGATTGTTATGTTGACTAATTGAGAATTATGGAAGTTTTAGGTATAGACGCGTTTTGGTTGGTATTTGGATTCTGATGGGAGAGTCCGATGATTTTGAAATGTGGTTTGAGATTATAGAAGTGTTTTAACACCTTGCGGTGTTTTGGTTAGTCGGCAAGTACCATATGTCACGAATTTTCGATAAGATCGGGATAAAATGAGGTTTCGACTTAGTCAGCATTTACATAAGAGCATGATAAATATGAGATTTGTATATGGATGAATTTCCAAAAGGGAATTATTTGTAATTGATTGGCATGAGTTTGAATATGATGGTTATAAGAAAAAGAAAGAAAAAAAATTTATATCGGATTCGATAGTCTAGTTTCCAACGCGATCATTCTTCTTGGTTATTGTTCTTGATGTCGGATATGATTCAGCTTAAATTACTCCATTTGTATGTTTTCAATTCGATTGATTCGCTTGTCCTTTGTTTCGCTTTGTCTTCGATTTCAGATTCGCTTCGCTTCGCTATCTTTGCATGCTCTCGCTCTTTCAAATTTCGTTATTCAATTTACTTTTGATTCGCTTGTTTCACATGCTTTCACCTCGCTTATTTTTCGTCGTCGTTATTCTCGTTGGGATCCGCCCCTGATCGGGTCTCAATAGTCACTTAGATTACGAGTGTGGCTTCCTAACATTGTGTTCCAAAGAGGGAACACATCAGCTATAGGAGTGAAATGTAAACATGATAAATCGAGCTTGTTGACATCTAAGTTGTCGAACTCAAACTTTTCTTGTTAAATAAAGCACGATTTAAATAAATTATGAGGTTTGATGGATAAAGTTTTGGAGCTACTTGTTATGTAAATGTTAGTAGAATTTATTATATGGTTTGGTTGTATTAAACCGTAAGAATGCATAACGGCATTTTAGGTAAGTCACTTTGCATATAAGGCTATAAGGTTTAATGGAAGGGCAAATCATGTGATTTCACACTTATTAAGAGTATAAATTAGAAGAAGAAGAATTGTGAAAGAGGGAAGAAGAGAATCATGAGTGAGGAGAAGAAGAAGAGAAAATTAGGGTTTTGAAAATTTGAAGATTTTGAAGAATGTGAAGCATCCACAAATAAGTGCAAGACTTAACCCTTCGATTTATTGAATGAATCATGTTTAGTGATCGTTAGAAGCTTAAAATGAAGTGGAATGTGAAGTGAGTTGTTGTCTAACGTGTTCTAGGGTTAATGATTTTGTTGTGTCTATGAATAAATTTTGTGTTGAAATGAGTTTAGAAATGAAGTAGGAATGATGATTTAGGTTAAGATGAGTTATTTGTGAAATATGAAAGTATGTAGATGAAGAATGTCGAAAAACTAGTTTTCGAGATCTTGTCACGATGTCGCGACGCCAGAGTCCATGTCGCGCAGGTGTGCAAAGGCCTTCATCAAGCAGTGAACGAGAGCATCTCGTCAGCAGAAGGTGTTTCACCACAATGAAGCTCCACCTTCGCTGCGCCAAGCAGCTCAACTTTTCTACAGACACATGTTTTGGTATTTTAGCCATAACTTTGATTCAGATGTCCAAATGAGGTTATTTTTAATTCATTGTAAACTAGAGACAAAGGTCTGCAGTGTTTTATGAAGAAAGTAAATTTTGAATCAGTCCTTAAAGTTCTCAAATTTTGATGGAAGTCGAGTATAGATTCGTTTCAACATAAGGATAGTCCCAATATGTTCGAGTATAACTTTCGGATTTTAAACTAATTGAATGATTTTGAAGCTATTAGAAACTTAAGAAAATGGGGAACATTTTCTAGAAGAGAATATTATCGATTTTGTCATTTACTTGATCATAGTGATCATGAAAATTGACCAATGTTTGGACTTTGGGAAGAGTTTGAGTTTTTAGAATTTATCTTAGTTGAATAATCAATATCTGGTCCTCAAATTATATTCCTATCGAATGGGAATTTTGCATTTTATAAAGGGAATCAATGAAGGCAAGAGGACCAAGAGGAGAGGCATCTTTTAAGTATGTACCAAGCAAGGAATTCAGTGGGTTTCATGTTTATAATTTAGAACGAGCTAATAATGTTTTCTTCCAAATCGCTAACGATTTTAATTACTTCATAAATGTTTTTGCTTCTTTTGAATGATTTGAAAAATTGCTACATGTTTTAGTATATAAACTTTGTTGATGAATTTTAAATAAAGATGGGAATGCATTCAAACATTTTATATTATGCCCTTGAAAATGTCATGGCATATCAGGTGGATGATTTGAAAGAAAAGAGTACGAAAAGCATGAAAGCATTTGATAAAATGATTCGAGCATGATTA